>OX418225.1:14476998-15676998 GCA_948455865.1 Conomelus anceps
AAAAATGTACTAGTCATGTACATCCACGTAACTTACTGGGTTGAAATTGTCGTTACAATGACATGTCTACTTCATCTGGATACAACATGCAAAACAAAATAATGTGTTTGTTTTGAATATCCAGTATTGTAACCATTCTTTTGTTATACTATGTTGGTATTTATATCTACAGAAAGTTTAATAGGAAGTGGGCTTCTACAATAAATCTTCAGTGTTTTATAGACTGAGTAAAAGTGAACAAATTCCACAAATAGAAGTGTTCTGAAGCATTAGTCACAGGAAAAAAATGAGGTGCTTTGGAAATCATATTGAATTAAATTATATCTTTCGTGCTTTAGTCTTATAATAATAAAGTGATAGATTATCCATCAAAAGTAAAATATTTACGTCAGCGACTACTGCATTTATACTTAATTATTAAATTACAGTATTCAGAAAAATTATTAGTATTATACTGTATGCATTTATATTCAATTATTTTCTATTGAATTATCATCCTAAAGCTTTTTGACAACAGAGTTCAGTGATAAGTGGCATGAGAAACAGAAATAGGCCTACAATGGAAACATTCTCGTAATAAAATTGATGAACTCCTACAAACTTTTAATATACTTTCATTGCACTCGGCGTAACATCTTAGAAACTAGTGGATCGGGAGAGATTCTTTCAAATTTTGATTTAAGGTAGCCTATCAGCAGGAAGGTAAGAAACAGGAGGAAAGTGAGTGATTAGGAGAGATAATACGAACAATTAGCTGTCCATCTACCTTGTTCTTTCTTCCTTTCTACCTTCTCTGCCTTCCACTTCTTTCCTCGCCTTCAACAAAGTAATTCGTTGTCTCTTTTCTATTGTGAACGGGTGGGGAAAAGTGGGTATTCTCAATGAGACCACCCCTTTTTAATCGCTATGCAATCCTCTTCTCCTTTTCCGTTTTTCCTCTTCTTTCTTCTTTGACCAGGAAAAAGCCTTCAATTTTATCAATGGAGGTTCATCGTATCGGTGGTACTCATTTGCCCTCTCTTCCACCCTATTACCACACCACCCTTACAAAGTATTATTAACTCTGGCTCGAATTCTTTTACGTCACCACCCCTTTGACCATCCAATACCCGATTTCCTCTTTCCCCCGCTACCACACCCCATCAGGAAACGAGGTCAGATTGTCTTTCGTAGCCGGCCTTTGTGAATTAATTTAATGGCTTTCTTCGACGCCGATAATAACGTGGATTTGGCGATAATGAGTTCTTTCTTTATCACTCACTCTCTTTCACTCCCTGTTTCTTTTCCTGTTTCTCTGCCTTTTCCTCTTTCATGGTCGGCAAATGAAAGACGTCCACTCAATCCTTTCTATTCGATCATCCATTACTTCTTTCTCTCCAGCTCACATTACTCTGTAAATGACTAGCATTCCTGGGATTTTAGGTCACATTCTGGGGCGTGAAAATATAGTGAATGATGGTGTATTACATTGAATGCTCGCTCGTGTATATTTTAATGTTTGCCTAATCGTGGTACTCGGTCTACACATCAATTCATCCAATCTATACAATATATTGAGCAGCGTATGCTACAGTATATCAATATTTATCTTGAAAGAAACATAAACAACAAAACTTTGAGTGTTGCATGCCGACTTGATGAATTTTGAGTTGCTTCGTTTCATTGCTTGGTTTTACAATAATTTTTTTTGGAGGATGAAGCCCACATAGGTCTGAGACTCGTGCGTGAGTAATGAGTTTGATGATTGTGATTGATGAGCTGGACTTACAGTTTCAGGTGGGTTCCGAACCTTTTGGAAGTGATTTTACAACAGAGAACAGAGTCTTTTTTGCGGGCCAATCCAATCGGTCATCCTTACAAAGAGTGCCTAAAAGAACGCAGCTTATCTCTATCTGATTGAACAGATACCTGCTACGGCTCACAGCTATCACTTCCCTAATTCCCAAGTGCAGTATTATCAAGTCGATCCGTTTAAGGATGCTTTCAATTATAAGCTCTAGATGCAGCTATGAATTTTACTTTTAAATTCCGTTGGTGATGATAATGGATGTAACATATTTATTGTCATAAAATGTAAACATACTCTTGTATATTTATGAGAAATTGAAGATTTAGCTCGAAATAGTGTAGCTTATTCATCATATGCTATTCATAGTATTATCCTATTCACTATATCCCAGTACAATTATCTTCATGTTCCACATCTTTTATTAAGCTGCGTTCTCGTAGGTCCTGTTTGTAACGGTGACCGATTAGAATGGCCAGAAAAAAGACTCTGCTGTTATCTGCTGTAAATCACTACCGGGTGGTTTGGAACCCACCTAAAACTGTAGGTCCAACTCATCAATCACCATGGAATGGCCGCAGCCGAGTGGGTTAAGTGCTGGTTTGCTAGCCCAAAGGTCCCGGGTTCGATCCCAGTTCTGACCGAAAGATTTTACCTCGGGCCACTCCCGTGTTTCGGAGGACACGTTAAGCTGTCGGTCCCGGCTGCCTAAAAAACAGTCATTAAGTCACGTCAGAGGCCCTGAACTTATTCAGGTGCGACCTGATAACTCTGACACCAGACCTGAGCCAGCCAGGTCTCACGATATTATTATTTATTATCAATCACCATCATCCTACTCATTACCCACGCACAGGTCTCAGACCTATGTGGGCATCATCCTCAGAAAAAAAAAATCGAAACGCTATTTTAAAAGACTTTCCTCATTTTTTCTTGCTAGTTTTTCCATGGGGTATTCATTTCTTTCCTTCTCTGGAAAAATTAATCAAATTGTAAATCTTTTTTGCACACATGTTTATTCTCAAGTGAAGAATGTTTTTTTTATTATTTAACTGTAATGTATCATGCAAGTGTTTGTTTGAAGGAGAAATAGAGTAAATTCCAATAATTCTAAAAGTATTGATGTGTTTGAACTTAGAATTAATATTGATAAGAAGATTTCAATCCAGCTTCTAACTTGCAGGACGATCAATATTCTATTGTCAACTTTCGAACTCAATTCTGGAACCCTCAAAATATGTAGCAATACTATTATCCGCAATACTGTGGCAGAGAATTACTTTGAATTTAGCTAGATGTGATAGAACTTGCTAGTAGAGATTTTTATCAGAAAGCAGGTTAATTTTTTAAATTACACAGCTCTGTTGACGGCATATTTTGTGGGGAGGCTAGGAATTTCCATGGCACTTAAGGTGTCGAGTAATTTCAGGGTATACGCCTTTGTTTAACGCCACCTCCATTAAAATTCAGTCAAGAAGCAAGAAGGTTAATCTTGATTTTCGTAATGTGAATGTACGCCATTCAGGCGCGCCCTGTTCCCAGTGCATTACCATTACTGATGTTTATCTTAACACTATTTTCGTGTGGACTACGCACGCTAGAAAATGGGCACGACATGCTGAAATTGTGATTGCTATCGTAGCCTCCCCTTCAAATAGTCTGCGTGTGCACTTTCTAGTCGAAATTATGTTTTCCGTTAACTTCTATTAGATGATCTGATGTCGATTTGTTTCGTAATGACATTCACATGAATTCTTCCAAACAGAACTAATTGACTTAGAAATGCGACAATTTCTGGACTTGCCTCACTTCTGTAGATAAATTTCCAAAATCGTTGGGCCCAACCGCGGAAAGCCACCAAATATTTAAAAATTGGTTTAGCAGAGAGGAATATATTTTTCAATAGACAGTGCCTTAAATTGGGATTAGTACCGAAGTTTGTTTCAATAAAATCCAATAACAAGTCCATAATTGCGTAAAAAAGTATTGAACAAGCACAAAAATTTTGGATAAAGAAAGAAATTAGCTGGTGGTACAAAAGAAGGGATAGCTTATCGTTCTACATTTTCATCTTACATTCGCAACTGACGAAAAAACTACACAAAATTGAATGGGATTTCTTAGACTATAAGTGCAGGGACGAAATCTATAAGAAATTGAAAGAAAAAACCGTTACACAGAACTTGAAATTACAGAAACTTGTTGAAGAACAACGTCCAAAACCGAATAATACAAATCATCACCATAAGTTTGCTGATAGAGTTAAAAATTTCACTAACGTCGCGTTTTCACCTTCAAAACGAGAATTGCTAGGACAAGGTACTAGATTCAACAATTATAGTAGTTTAGGGAGCAAACAAGCAGAACTTCTAGCATTCAGCATTGATAGGAATTGGAGAGTGTCACAGAATCGTATTTTAAACAACAGATGTGCAGACATAATTTTACAAGAACAGGCAAGCCAAGTTTTACCCAATATTCAACGTACAGAGGACATTGTGAAGAAGATTAAGAAGAAAGTCAAAGACACCGATTTGATCATAGTAAAAGCAGACAAAGGAGGCACCACGGTTATATAAGAGAAAACTGAATACACAGGTAAAGTTAATGAATTCATTTCAGATAATAATTTCATTGAGATTAACTCCAATCCAACCAACAAAATTAATAAATTAGTTAAAAGTAAGCTGGCAGGTATCACAAAGTTAATTGATAAACAGGAAATCAAATATTTAACAGTTATGAACCTATACCCACCCAGATTATTTGATCAGCCCAAACTTCACAAGAATAATATTCCGATAAGACCAGTAGTGTCATTTATTAATTCTCCATGTTCGAAATTGGTCTACAAACTCAACAGTAGCTTCAGATCGTTAACGGGATTCCAACCCAAATTTGGAATCAAAAATTCATTGGAGTTAGTCAATAAAATCAAAAATATTCCTGTTCATTCATCTTATAAACTTGTTTCTTTTGATGTAACTAATCCCTTTACAAATATACCTACTGAAGAAAGTCTTAACAGAGCTGAAGAGATCATGGAAACTACAATTAATGATCCTATTATTAGAACTGAGCTGTTAGGATTGATGAAGTTATGTACTGAATATAACTATTTCAAGTTTGACAATAAATTTTATGAAAAGAAAGATGGGTTAGCGATGGGTTCACCGGTTCACCCCTTTCACCACTACTAGCTGAATTATTTATGGATAGCCTTGAACGTAGAATTTTTGAAAATAATAATTTTAAGGATAGGATTGCTTATTGGTACAGATATGTAGATGATATTATTTGTTTGTGGAAGGGTAGTAATAGACAATTAGATAATTTCCTTAGCTATTTGAATCGATTACACCATAAGATTAAATTCACCATAGAGTTAGGAGAGAATAGTGTTTTAAATTTTCTAGATTTAAGAATTGACCATAGCACCAGAACCCACAACTTCTCTATTTTTAGAAAAGTAACTCATACCGATGTAATCATACCTCATCACTCATGTCACCCAATATTGCACAAACTTGCAGCTTTCAATAGTATGATTTATAGAGCTTTAACCATTCCAATGAGCAATCATCACTTTGAAAAAGAGATTAGTACGATTAAACAGATAGCTATTACAAATGGATATGAGGAAATCATTGTCAATAAAATCTTAAATAAAATAAGTAGGAGACTAGCAGTCAGTGCTAGCATTGCTGTAACTGAAACTGGGGAAAGGTCATGGATAACGGTGCCTTACCTTGGCCCAGTTTCTGATAAATTAGGAAAACAACTGAAAAAGAACGGTTTTGATGTAGCTTTTCAAACCAAACCAATTTTAAAGAGCTTATTTGGGTGTAGTAAAGACAAAATTGATATCTGTAATAAAAGTGGAGTTTATGAATTGAATTGCGGTGATTGTAATGCTTGTTATGTGGGTCAGACTGGTAGAAGTTTCAAATGTAGGGTAAATGAACATATCAGGGATTGGAAAACCCAAAAAGGAGATTCAAATTTTGCAGAACATCTCATTAATAATGGACACAAGTTCAAGGCTGAAGAAAATGTTGAATTTCTGCATTTGATTGGCAAAGGCAGACAATTGAACATTTTAGAAGCTTTGGAGATAACTAAGTTGGTAAAAAAGGATTCCATAACTAATTTAAATGACCAAGTTTATTTTAACCAATTCAATACAACTAACTTGGTTTCATTATAATTCCAGCCTATTTTTAAAAAGCAGTTCTTATGTGTATTTCTCAGTTGACCTTGATTGCATTTCAGTGAGCTTCTAATTTTTAAAAATTTTTCAATTTTAATTTGATTAAATTCTAGCCTTATTACAATTTTTTGTTACCTTCTTGATGTTCACAGTGTTTAGTTATTGATTTGACTCGTATTTTTGCTTGTTACTCCTCCCACCAGGGGGCGTGACCTGACAACCAATCACAACGTTCGATTAAGGCCTTTTTACCTCTCAGCCAATAGTATCATTCCATGTACAGTATATATAAGGCTTCTCTGTACTTCAGTTTTCAGTTTGATTGAGATTGATAATGGTGTAACAACCGAAACTAGTTTTTCGAAGTATTAATAAATGTGGTTGTGACAATTTCGTCTTATTATTCATTTAAAAATTGACAGTTTTGGGTGTATTTAAGGAATATTTTGCAACCATTTACGAATGAAATGAGAAATTTATTTTTTAATTTGACTCAATCAACTTGTCAGTTTTTGGAGTTTTCACGGAATATTTTGCAACCATTTACAAATAAAATTTCTTTTTTAATTTGACTCAATGAACTTGGAATATGAAAAATAGCGGGACTCAGTGATTTTTAATTTCAATAACTGAAAACTTCCAAACTTGTTTATTCCCTCACATTTGCGTAGCAGGATCTCATCTAGTTTGGTGACAGATTTTCAGTACTATAACAATCCACACTTTTCTATTTCTATCGACCATGTGTCTACTGACCTATTGATCTTAGTTGTATGTGAAGAGTCCATATTATCTTGAGTTGTCTGAGAAGAGTCTATATTATCTCGAGTAGCACTCTGCGATTTCTATCATCTCTCAACTCCAGTAACGAACTGTATAACTGAGCAAACTAGCAAGTAATCGACAAAAGAAGTCGCCAACACAATGCTGTATTGATTGATCATCGTCTGGGGTGAGATTCAGCTTCCGTGCCAGAATGGTCTCCATGTCGGCGGCGAATCGAGAACTAGGAAAAGAAGAAGGAAACCAGATGAAAGTAGGAAATGGGGAGAATGATCTTTTCAATTATAGGGAATCCAATTACGATTCTCGATATAAGCTCCCCCATATCTTCTTTTCCCTTATTTTCTTCTTCTTGATGCTTCTTACACTGGCCGAACAGGGACTATGGTGACTTCTTATCGCCCAGTTGTAGCCTCATTCCTACACTGAGACTAGACTAAGTAAAACGATATCGAGTGTTTTAGATGTCGAGATTTATTCGGCTCGATATCGTGACTTGTCTTATATTAAAAAAAAAAACAACTTATACCACTGAACAGTTTATTATCATCTATGAGCTCCATTTTTCAATTTGTTTTTTTTTTGCTAATGATGCCCACATGAGTCCGAGACTTGTGCGTGGGTAATGAGATTGAGATTGATAACTTTATTTATTTCCTTCATGAAACAGTAACAAAGCACAGTTATACATTAAACATAGAAGAAAGTCCCCCACATGGGCATCAGCCTGTTTGTGAAGAACGAGTTCTATCCTATAATTGTAAAGGAGCATATTACAATCTCATTAACTTAATCTACAATTAAGAAATGCAAAAATTAAGAAATGAAATATAAAAAATCATGATCTTCTGGGTGGAGTAAAAAAAAAGAGTTACACATACCAACACACACACACACACAAACACACGCGCGCGCAAACCAAACAAACCACAGCAAAGCAGACACACGCACACACATTCACACCAGCTGTAGGCCTACGTAGTTACAGGATATTCTGGTTTAATGTTAAACTTGAATCAATTACACATAAATGGATTTTAGTAAATTTTCACATTCATCGTCTCTCAGGGTGGCTAACCATCTTTGCATTTGCATCTTTGCAATGAGGTGAATGATTACACAAAATGCCTGACGGTTGAGCGGGATTCGAACCCACGACCGCTTAAACGACAGCAAGCTGAAGCTGCGACGCCTCAACCAACTGCGCTAAGCGGCTCGCCGCTAATTTATTTATATTGTTTTTATCTGAAGATTCACGCAGATTTGCTGTGCTCTTAACAAATCAGAAGAAGGTTGAAACATTTCGGAACAGACAATAGGAATATGAAATAGAATGACTTTTTTATTTGTTGGTGTGACGAAGTTTGGACAGTAATGTCCACTCTACCACTTAACCACAAAGTAGTAGTAATATATAATAGTATTATATTATCATTATTATTATTATTATTATTATTATTATTATTATAGTAGTACTATATTCGAACTAGGAATTAGTTCACTATGTGGATGGATTCAAAATTATACCATAAGCTCACACTATGTGGATGGATTCAAAATTATACCATAAGCTCATTGCCGTATGTAAATCTAAGAAAGGAAGCTCATAAAAAATGCCTCGTTTCAGAATGAAAGAGTGTGAAAGATTGCAGCCACCCCAATAAATTTACTGATTTTAGAAGCATTGTGTGTCACTACAGTAACTTTGATATTCAACAAAATATTTTAAAACTGTGTGGAAACAGGGGCGTACCCAGATTTTTGGTTTAGTGGGCTACCCCCAAGGATGGTCAAGGATGGTCTTAAATTTTCCTGACCTCCAATAGCAATATTAGTTTCTCTCTCTTTCTTAATTTAACAATTTTCAACTTATCTATCGAAAAAGTAGGCCGAAAAAGTTGAAATTTGATGCACATGTTCGGTTAAAGGCCCAAGACGCGTGTTGATAGAAGGTTCCAGAATATTCCCTAGAGATAAACTGAGAACTGAAAATTCTTGAAAATCTAGTGCTTTTAAATTTTTGGGTCCAGAATAAATTATTTTCTAAAATTTATTTCATTACCGTTTCTTTTAAGAGCCACGGGGCCTAGGTAGATCCATGATCATTCTAGATATCATTTTCATTCAAAAAGGGCAAGAATTAATATTTAAAAAAAATTATACAAACTCTCCCTTTCCATCACTGGGGTCAGTCAGACAGCTACGGACGAAGAAAGCCTGCTGACTTAATTTTCTTCCTGGGTTCAAGGGTACGAAGCCTGGCTAGACTATTAAAGGCGATCGAAGCGAGCTAGGTGCCCGATCGTTGTCAAAAAGCCGGCAATTATTTCAACAAACGCTTCCTAATTTTTTCGTATTTTGTTGAATACCGTTTTTTATTGAATTTTTCAGCTCTTTTTACATTACAATCATTCAATCCACCACATGGAAGCTCTAGAAATAAGAGTTTAAAATAACTCATTAATAAAGATATCTCCAATAATCCATTATCTTTACACCTTCGCTATTGACTTCAATTTTTTGGTGAATGTTCAATGCTGCCAAACCACTTACTCTATTTCCATTCATGGCAGTCCTAAGACACATCTTACAAGTGTTGAAATTATACTCATAACATTATTACTCTATTTGAACAACTGTGAAATCATGAAATTTACTAACACCAATTAGCCTGATATTGCAAAATCACGTTGATTAACCTAATAGCCAAAAACAGACACAAACTGCATGGAAATAGAACTTTATTAAATCAAACCTCAAAAAATAGAAAGTTGAAAGTAACTATATAATTTAGTAAGTAAGAGTGTTGAAATTATACTCATAACATTATTACTGTATTTGAACATCTGTGAAATAATGAAATTTCCCAACACCAATTAGCCTGATATTGCACAATCACATTGATTAACCTAATAGCCAAAAACAGACACAAACTTCATGGAAATAGAGCTTTATTAAATCAAACCTCAAAAAATAGAAAGTTGAAAGTAACTATATACTTGAACAGTTTTGATACAGCAGAACTATTAAGTAAATTGAACTGAAAATCAAAATAAAGAGCAGCTTTACTCTATACCAGTGACACCTACATAGATAGTCACTATTGGCTAATACAGAAAGGGAGATAGCTAGATCTAATTACGCTGAGTTCAAGCTAATTGGCTAATGGCTAAGACCCACTACAATTAACAGATGGAACGAGCAAATAATGGAGCTGTTGAAAGCATATCTCTAAATATATACATATTTGAAATTTCTCAACTACTCATATACCACTCAGCTCTGCTGATGCTTGTTGACTATTTCTGTTATATTATGATATAAGGAAGACCACAAGTAGCTGAAGTTACTGTGATTTACTTCATAAGTTAGTCGTTGCCGAAGTCTAACAGGGCGATGTTTGTGAAAATTCGTGGTTTTAAGCCTGGTGGGAATATACAAAATGGGGAATTCAGGAGACAGTCTGCCACTAATTGGTCCCTATCTGCCTACTAGTGCAGCAGACCAGAGGGATGCTTTCCTCCCTAACTTCAACCCTACGTCCCGCCTTAATTTATGCCTACTTGCTCGTTGGCCCTTCTATCTGTATGTACACTTGAGCTGTTGAGCGCTATGTTGTGGTTTCACTATCTTTCTCTGCTTCTGTTTCTCTTTTTCTCTCTCTTACACATGCACTTTTATCGTTCCCTCTCTTACTCTTGGTGCAGATATACGGCGAGTTCCCCTCATGCATTTCCTAACAAGATCTGCGCTTCGCCGCAATATTGTGGTGGTTTTAACTTGGTTCCGACCCTGTTGATACGTGGCATCCAGCACGCACCTGAATCGTCGTCTTTCCTGGATTTAAACCTACCTAAACCATTCCCTGTTTCATGGCAAAACCCAGTCGGTCTTAAATAGCGGGCTAATCATGATGCTCTTGAAGTCTGAATTTCGAGCTGATTAGCACCAAATGTTTACGTGGGACGTGATGTTTCTATATGTTCTGATTTTTAAGGCTTTCTTATCTCCATGTTGCTTAGGACGGTTTTGAGAAGATCTTGTGATGCTGAAATACGGGTCTGGTTCTCTCACAAGCTGGAAAAATGACTGAATGAGGAAAAAAGGAGAAAACAAGGATTAAAAAGATTAGAAGAGGAACAGGATTAGGAACTTAAATTGAAGAACAAGCAGAAAGAAGAAGAAAAAGAAACCAGGAACTAGAAGAATAAGACAAAGTAGGTAGCCCAGGTGAATTGAAAGTTATATTGGTAAAAAGGGAAGAAAATAAGTAAAAAATAAGTAATAGAGCTATAAAAACAAGAAGAATAAGAAGGAAAAACGAAAAATAACAAGTCAACGAAGAACAAGAGCCAAAAAAAAATGAACAAGAAAAATATGAAGAGGATAAGAAGGAGGATTTGAGAAGATCAAGAAAAGTGGAAAATTACCTCTGTTTCATTGAGTCGAAATAGTTGAGGAAAATTGGGGTAAAAAGTATGATATATAGAAGGAGAAAAAAGGGAAGGATCAGTGGAGAACGCAGAGGCAGATGACCGAATTCAAAATCATAGTGATGAGCAGTGAGAATTAGTGAATCATAAGTTGGAGAAAGTGTATTTATATCCCGAGAAATATTAATTCGAAGCGGGCCGCTTAGCGCAGTTGGTTGAGGCGTGGCAACTTCAAACTTCAGCTTGCTGTCGTTGAAGCGGTCGTGGGTTCGATTTCCGCTCCTCTGTCTGGCATCTATGTGTAATTATTCACCTCATTACCCACTCACAAGTCTCGGACTTATGTGGGCATCAACAGGAATAAAAAACAAAAATATATCAATCCATAGTGGGATGCAATAATAATAATAATAATAATAATAATAATAATTTATCAATACAAGTAAAATGATTATTGGAGCTTATGTTGAACACGAAGAAAAGGAATATTAATTAAATTCTATTAATTTCGAATTCCTTTAATTGCTATCAGTTTAAACTGAAGACTTCCGCAATGGCGGATATTGACAACAGTATTTAATAGCTGATGGAAATCGATGAATGCTATTGTACAAAAATATCAGTCACCACCGGGAATCGAACCACGGACCTCCCAATTGCCGGTCGGGCGCCTTAACCACTAGACCATGGAGACCTTTCTGCACAGTAGCATTCACTTTTAACTTGGCCATATCGGCTCGTATCTCACAAGTTAGTTCGAAGTTACTGACAATTGAACAAACTGACAATTTTACTTAAACAGAATTTATTAATTTCGAATTCCTTTAATTGCTATCAGTTTATACTGAAGACTTCCGCAATGGCGGATATTGACAACAGTATTTAATAGCTGATGGAAATCGATGAATGCTATTGTACAAAAATATCAATTGGGAGGTCCGTGGTTCGATTCCCGGTGGTGACTTATATTTTTGTACAATAGCATTCATCGATTTCCATCAGCTATTAAATACTGTTGTCAATATCCGCCATTGCGGAAGTCTTCAGTATAAACTGATAGCAATTAAAGGAATTCGAAATTAATAAAATCTGTTTAAGTAAAATTGTCAGTTTGTTCAATTGTCAGTAACTTCGAACTAACTTGTGGAATATTAATTGATAGAATGAAATGGGGTGAAACAAGTGAAAAGAGAAGCGAGATTTCAGTGGAAAAAGAGAAATTAGGAAGACATTTTAAAATAGTCATGGTTGGGAAGTGAAAAAAATAATGCACTTGCACAGACTCTCTCCTAATAAGATAAGTAGAGAGATAAAAAAATATGTTCCACTTGATGTAGTCCATTATTTTTTGAAGGGGAAGATAATCTTTCCAAGGAAAGATGGAATTATAATTCAGCGTTCTCATTATGTGTGCACATTAAAAACGTTGAAGAGAAAACTTTTTGGATGACTGTAAATATGAAAAGATTCCAGTTGAATGGACAAGAATAAGATTCAAGTCGATTGGGAAAGCAAGTGGTGTGAGGCAGGGATAAGCCCTGGCAGACGCGCAGAAATCCTTTACTTCTCTCATTTAATAAACGGTTCTGGAATTCATGAATAAAGATGAAAAGATTTCGTGTTCCTTCGCCGTCAGAATCAGAACTCGTCTGTGGAAGAGTCAATTTTTAGAATTATGATTCAATGTCGTTCTGCTGCAATATGCTAAGTAAGCTGTATAATTTTCCAATTAGAACCCTCAGTGCAGGACGTGATAGAGCGTTTATGGACATTCTATTTTGGTGATTATTGATTCGCTAGATTTTATCGGTAGTTCCAAATATTTTTGATCGATTTTCAGCCAATTTTATATTGTACTACTCAGAGCTCAATAATATTGAAACTTCAATTACCTGGGTTGAAAATCCTACTCAGGTAATCCTTCTTGAAAAGATGTCGTTTAAACTAGAAAAAACGAGAACAAGAACAAAAAATAAAACAACAATAAGTAAAAGGAGAAAAGAACAAGAATAATGAGAAAAATTAATAATAATGAGAGGTTGAGAAATATGTACAAGATTTGATTATTTCAAATAAATATATTATTGTAAATATTATATAGATTCATTTTGGAATTGATTATATTGCAGAAAATCAAAGCTTGAAATTATATAGTTCAATGAAATCCTCTCATATAAAATTTAATATTCATTGAATTCATTCACTAGTAGCTCTGAGAAATATATACCTCACTCTATTAAAGATGAGGGTGTTTGCACAGAGGAACGAATTCGATGTACTCAATGATGATCATCAACGCAAAATTTAAATGCGATGATCAGACCTAACCGTTGATTCAATTATATTATTTAATGTTTGTTTCCCACAAAAGTCACTTTGTCGCCAAGGCTGCATTTCTATTTTCTTCAGATTTTACTTGTTCCAAACTGATCGGATCAGAATTTATTGTCCGAAGAATGAATTTATAGAATAATATTAATAATTAATTAGCTTTGTATAATTATCATCCACTTAGAAATTACTTGTTATTATACTTAATTGAAATATTAGAGATTTTTTATTTTTCAAACAAATATTTTATTCTTATGAATGATATATTGATTCATATTACCAGGTGAATAAGGACCCGAGGTATATCTTGAATTTTGATTCCGATTCCATATGACAGAGATTTGAAAAATCATTTGTTTCATATACAAGAAGGCTTGAGTGTCACCTTTTTTCCTTTTAATGCAAGCAAATTTCTAAAATCCTTACACATACATCGCTGGGCATTTCTAAAGGAAAATCCATGCAAAATTTCATAGAATTTGGAACGTGTGTTTAACCATAAATGCGTTACAAACAGACAGACAACAGAGATACAAACAGACATACAAAAAGACAAATAAACACAAAGACAGACAGAAAAAAAAGGCAAATGCAAAACGATCGACTTGAAACAGAGACCTCTTCTCGTTTGGTCAATAATTAATAACTTTTTCCTGTTCAAATTTCTCTTCTACAATTAATAATTATCACATCATCAAGTGTTCAATCAAATACAATATTCTTCATTACCACCACACAAGTATAAAAATACAAATAACAATTACGAGTATTGTTATCAATTTTTTTTAGAGAGGATTAATACACAAAATCCAAATTCTACTATCTACTCGTTTTAAAATATGCCTCTATATTGAAATATTTTCACCTTTAAATTTACGCAATAATGAGAATTAAAGGAACAGTCATTATTTTTTTCAAAGATAGAAATTATTCACAAACTCAAATTTCAGCTTCTATTCGATTTTTAATAAGCCTGAACAACCAATCATGATCTTGAACCTTTCACTTTTTAAGCGAGATTCTAATGTCCCAGGATCCCAGCATACGGCGAAAGTTTCTCATAAAAAAACAGCATTACTGTTGAAACGAGTGGTTTTCAGGTTCAAAGTTGAAAAAGATTATCATCATTCGAAAACGTTGCAGAGTGAAAAGTTGCGGTCGATGGGAGTTTTGTCAAGGATTAAAAGCCTTTTAAACATTGCTGGGGGTAGTGTACCGTACAACCTTCTTTTTCCCCCACCGAAAAACCATCGCCATGACTAAGCATTACAGCCGATGTGGAAATCAAAAACGTCTGTAACTTGGAGATTGGTAGGAATGGAAAACCGTAAATACGGTTATTCCCCTTCTATTTGCATTGATTCCTCCTTCCCCTGTTTCCCAAACTTCGGGGAAACGAGACAGCCGAAATGGAATAATAAAGAACGGCTGAATGGAGACCGTAGCAGGCAAAAGACGAGATTTACAAATTGGAATTGTGGGGAAGGAATCTTATTAATAACTTTTCCATTAGACGAATAAGGAAGTAAAGTTCTACTTCTCCATTCTGCTAAACGGGTTCTTATTTTCGTCATGTTTATCTTTAATTGATGGTTTTCTGATAGAACTCATAACAAGGTTAGGCTTTATTCTAGAAACTTGAGAGAAACAATTGAGACGAAATTGAGTTTGTTTCAAGATAAGGTGAACACTTTGTTGAGAGATGGAAGATACAAAATAAAGCTAAATGGATGGCATTACAATATAAAGTTTATACAATCAGGTAATAAATAGTGAGAGCAAAAAATATGGGAAGGTATGCTAAAACTCTCTCATTTCCTGTGAGTGATTTAGTGGTACTGGATGCATTATAAAAAATGTTTACCAATTATTATTTTAATATTAAATTACTTTTTCGTGTAATTCTAAATCAATCATACCTAGTTTAATTCTAGTTTATTTTGTCTGGGCATATTACTTTTTCATGTAACTCTAGTTCAATTATACCTCGTTTAATTCTAGTTTGTTTTTTCGGCCATGTCTGAACTACTGAAACTACTGAAACTATGACTGAAACAGATTGAAACTACGGCTATGATTGTAGAATCGTTTTGGAATTTTGAACTTTCCTCTTTCTATGAACGTAAAAATTATGGTCCTATCTTCTGTAGTTATAAGAAATGAATATTTAGACCTATTCCTTTTTTTTAAATAGCTCTGTATTGTGATTGTATTGGAAAAATTTGATTGGAATTAAAACACTACAAATTAAAAAGGCCTGAAAGTAATTGTCAACTGAACAGTGCATACAACTGTCGAAGCTAGAATAGAATAGAATAGAACAGAATAGAATAGAATAGAATAGAATAGAATAGAATAGAATAGAATAGAATAGAATAGAATAGAATAGAATAGAATAATAATTTACTTTTTTAAAGATTACGTCTTGAAGACTCGAGGTTCTTAATTTTAGTCATTACCCTCAATTCCCTTTTTTTGATCACTGCAATCACCCAAGTTTTTACCGGGATGATAATGGAGTTAATCACTCTTAATCGAGTCTTGAACGTTTTCTATGATCCAGAAAGAACTTTATTATATCGTGCTTCTACCTAGACCGCTTCTCATAATTAATTGAATGAGCAATCAATTAAGAAAATCGCTGTCTAAGGAATCGATTAATCAAACTTTCTAATTAGCGAGACTGAAGCCATGCAACCTTTATTCACCTTATGAATAAGAGTACCGCACCCATGAGCTCTGACTCTATTATTCATTAGCACAGAAATTCAATTACCGAGTCTTGGAAATTTCCCTCTTTCCGATAATATCGATATGAATTATTAATTGAAAAGTTTACGAGCTCCAACAGCTTATTTTCTTCAGGATTGAGTCGGGTCTTCAATTTTTGACATGAAAAGCAGCTTAGTTTCAAAGGGTGTTCGAGGAATTTATTTGGGTGGGTACTTGCTAATATTTTATCAGCACATTGCTACGCTGTAGACGTGTAAACTACAAGTTAGATATCTGTGAATCATTATTTCTGCTTCCAACACACTACACTACATTGTAAAAATGGCTTTTGTGAGCCACCCGTTGTAGTCAACAAGCCACACCCCTGTTTGTATCATTCTATAATAGACTTACCTTTTCAAATTGGAGTTTTAGTTACATTTTATTACTTCTGTTCATTAAATCCTCAATTAGAAGTTTCAATCCGTGATGTTTTCCACGCCGAAATACTTGAGTAACAATCTTAAATCCAAACTGACACATTAATTCTATCTAAATTATGATTTTAGTCACTTATAAGGGAGGGATGCATTTCGCTTCTGTAGAGAAGCTATGTCTGCCTGCTACCAGGAGTCATGTTTAGTCTTTCAGTCTTTGTGAGTTGCAGTCTTTGTAATGGGATTGTATTGGTTTTATAGGCATACACTCATAGATTAACAATAATGTAGTTCTTGTATCATAATAAATTCTAACATACGATTATTTTGGCTGTCTTTTAGAATAATATTATGCAATTCTAACTTTTACCTGAGTTTAAAGGTGAAAATACCAATAATATTGGATAAATTATTCATATGATAAAATAGTTTTGATTTTCGTACTTCTCTGATTGCATCACCATATATTAATAATATTTTCAATATCACCAAAATAATATTAGTCATATTCATTGCCGAATAAAAGCCATAACCATAACCGCAATGTTGTCGAATTCTACTGAAATTCAATCCATGTTAACAAGACTTTAATTACACATGCTCATGGCATGTAGTTTGTAGTTGAATTGAGTTGCATGTAGCTTGCATGTAGTTTGTAGTTGAATTGAGTCGCAATTCAAGGAATTTTGTTCTATTCTCTGAAAACGTGTTCCGAGTAGAGTTTAGACTATTCATAAACCTTTCTATGAGAGGTTCTCTCCCCGAAGTTGCTCACTTAATGTACTTTTAGCTATTACATTTTTTATTTTATATGTTCTTCCTTTTCATCTATTAATTGTTGATGTAGTAATGAGTCAATACATGACTGATTGGTGTTTGAGGACCCAATCAATCTATTTCCCTGAGCTCATTAATATTCATCTACTAAGCGTAGAAGAGCATGCGATGCACGCTCTCAAGCTCTTGCAAGTTGAAGGACTGGCTTCGAGCATTGTCCCAACTCAAACAATAACTCAGACTCGGTCTCCAAGTTAGCTGGATAATTAAGATATCAATTAGCATTTATCAGCTTACGCGGTACCTCTAGCAACTAGACTAGATGTTGTAATGTAATGACAATAACTTGTCCAATACCAGTAGTTATTAACATAAACAGGCAAATAATTATAATCATTGTCAATTTATTATCACTGACATTTTATATTATGTTTTTCAAATTTTATTTCTCCGAAATTATAGTCCAGTCAGGTTGACATTGAAACTAGCAAACTTATTTATCTAATAACATTATATTCATGCACTATAAACAATATAAAAACTATTTGAATATTATATTCGATTTAATGTGGGTTAGATACTAATCTTTATCACTTATCAAAACAAGTAATATCATATATTGAAACCAATCTAAGAAATTTTCTATTTCGGGAATAATTTATTTTTTGATGTTCACAATCAAAATGAAGGATTAGAGTGGATGTTTCACTTTATACTGTATTTGTAAAGAAGATATTCAAGAATGAATCGTGACTTCTACTATCTGTTCTATCTTGTTCTCTCTCAACAGCAGGATATTACAAAATCTAGTTTCATTGCATGAATTAATGAACACTCCATTGAACGCGAGTGTAGTGTTCGTTGAGTGATTTTAAAGCCATTATGGCATGCCACTAAATTCAGAAATTAAAATATCGCCAGCTTTGAAATCCACTCTGATTTATAAACTGGGGTTTCATAAATTGAGTTCTGACTGAGGTAGACATATCCGATTTACAAGCGCCAATGGAATTTCACCATCCAGCCTCCCCATTTTTATTTCCTGACTGTGAAACTCAATTTAGCAATAGTATTCCATTTTCAGATGAAATGTGTGTTCACTCAGCTAGAAGTACTGATTATTCGTGAAACCGTATCGTAGTCTCCAACAAAATATTGAGCACAACTTAACGCTGCTTCCACTTTATCAGAAATACTTTTCACTTATTTTTCTATATAAGTTAGGTTTAGGTGTAAGTTGTGTTATAGAATTATTCTATGCATTTTTATAATTTTAAACTGAATTATTTAATGTTTAGTGCAGTTAAGAAAGCATTTTCAAAACCAGTACAGACAAACTTTAAACATCACCACCTTACATTTCTTTGTAACAGTGCAAAGTATTATCGTCCCGCAAAAGCACACCATAAAAAATTTATTACGGAGTGATTCCTTATTACATGTCTGGACGGGTATTGAGATGTTTTATTACCTAAACGCAACTGCAACTTACATCTTATGTCGGGATATTTTTTTTGTTGTAAATTACGTCTTGGAGACTCCAGTTAAGGAATATATGACAAGTCACATTAACAATTATACTATCTTATACACTAGTTACTATAATTACCACATCAATTGATTAGTTGAGGTGAGGCTTAATTTTGATATGGGAGGGACTCTTGTACACTTTAAAAAGCTTTCATCTAAATATGTTTTAATTGCTTTTTAAATATTTCTATATTTTGAAGACTCTTTGAAAACTGCGGTAGCTTGTTGTATAGTTTCCTACCAATATAACTAGGTTTTCGTTTGAATAAGCTACTATTGTGACACACCGAGTGATAATCTTCTCCGCTTCTTGAATTGTAATCGTGTACGTCAAGATTTTGATTAATATCACTCTTTTTTACATATAAAGTAGCTTCATACACATATAAGCAGGGTACAGTTAGGAGACCAAGTCTCTTAAACAACGGCCTGAATGAATCTAATCTACTTACTCTTTCCATACACCTAACCGCTTTCTTTTGGATCTTAAACACCCTATCAAGGTTTTGTTTTGATGAATTGCCCCATACTAAGATAGCATCCCTAATATTTGACAGTAAGAGCTCGTGGTAAGCTGTAAAAAGTAACTTTTTGTCATTCAATCTAGCGAGCTGTTGCAGGACAAATACCCCAGATGAAATTTTACAACATATTTTCTCAATGTATGGAGCCCAGGTCAATCGTCTATCCAACAAAACTCCTAGAAATGCAATGTTTTCTTCCTTGTCTAGTTGATAATCGTTTACAAACACGTTTATAGCCAGCCCTATCTTCATTTAAATTATGTTTGTTTTTTAATTAAGAGTTATTGACATTTTTTTACTATTTATTGTTAATTTCAACTGATTTAAGAATTGGACAATGAACTGCACACCATTTGAAGTGTATTTCGGCCTTGTCCGCTGTACTTTCGTCCGAATCCATGTTTTTGGGGACCATGGCTTGAACTGGAAAGAAAAAAGATAAAATGCATAAAAATACAAATTCTTCGAATGCATTCTGCAGTGCGTCTAGCTTTGCAAGTCAAAGTATTATGTATTCAATCGAGCTGAGGAGTGGTAAGAAAAGGTGAGGGATTTATTTGGCTTATGTTAGCACCAGTGCTACGCACCCTTTTCCGCCTGCGAACATGGTGGCAGCGTTCCCGCCACTTGAGGGTCTCTAATACGCAGCCAGGTGCGTGACTAGAATGAGCCAAATGAATGAATCAATTTCAGTAGCGCCCGCCATCATGGTGGTTTTCCCGTTCCCCGAGAATGTAGAGGCAGGGTTCCTGAATGGTTCAGGGGGGTTATGGGTTGATGGAGAAGGGGTGAGCCCGAGAATGCTCCCCAGGCTTTCAGGGTTCCCTACCCTTCAGATTTATCTGCATCAATATTCAAACCCCGGAGTCGGGCTGAGCTCTCTTTGTGCAGCGACGGCCACCCTGAGGGTTTGGGTACGGTTGAGCTCTCTACGAAAACAGAGAGCGTTTTTCGGCCAACCTGTCTGCAGTTGTCGCTACAATTGACACGTGTGGAAAGGGGGAAGTGTGAGAGTAAATGAGACAATTGATGATAAGCAAGGAGGGAAAAAGAGAGAATGAAGGAAGGATTGGAGAGATTTTAAAGCAGCTTATCTAGCCACACTGGTCTAGAGCAACTCTATGACTCTCGCAATGACTCTCGTTTAGCTAGAATACACACTGATACAAAGTGTTATAAACCAATGTAACACTGTATCGCTCTAGGTCTAGGAATTTGGGCAACAAAGAGATTGATTGATTGATTGATTGATTGATTGATTACTTTATTCATGCAAATAATAATCCAACAGCTACTAGTATAAAATACAATACATAGGCATCGCCAAGTATTATTAAATAAAAAATTATGAGTTACTTATTACATAAACGGTTTATCTATATGCAAACATGAAATTGTGACCGAAAATGATATTAATATGGCATATAAAAAACTTGGAGATACATTTGCATGAAAAGACAAAGTTAGGGACGGTATAAACTCAACCTATGTGAGAGAAATAGATATTTATATGAAATTGATTGTATGGGATGAGATGTTGTGGTATTTCTCCATAATAAAAGAAAAAGACAGTGATGTTGTCAATACCACTTATATCTACTTAGATATCTACAATACTACTTATATACCACTTAAATATTTATTTGTTAATTGCCACTAGGCTTGTCGCCTATGGTGACAGATACATATTAAATATACAAATGCAGATAAAAATAATAATAAAAATAAAATAAAACAGATACATGGAACAAAAACAAAATAATAGAACTTGTATACATAAACTATTATTGCGAAATTGAATTGGCCTTGTAAAAATTATAGCTCCTCAATCAGAAAATTGAAAAGTCTGTATTTAAATGTTCTATAAGAAGGTGAAAATACAATATTCAATGGTAAGGCATTGTCTTGAGGCGGTAGCAGTGAAGGTCTGATTGTACATGACTACGTTGATTTGGAATCATGTTGCCGTGTGACCCTAGAATGAATGTTTGCAAGAAGAGTAATCCTATCCCTCAAATATAGTGGACATTTCCTCTCAACAATAAGACGATATGTAGTACACAATAAGAAATACTTCCTTCTACCTTTTAACTTTAACCAACGCAGCCTTCTATAGTAGGGTGTAATGTGATCATCCATTCTTGCATCAAATATGAAACGAATCGCATAATTTAGAGCACGCTGTAATACACTATGCTGCCATAATCAATAATAGGCATGACCAGACTCCGCACAATAGAGAGAGAGTGAGTGTGAGTGAGTGAGAAAATGAGAGAGAAAGATGAAGAGAGAGAGAGAGCAACATCGATGAAAATGTAGGGAAGGATAAGGAAAGTGAAATGTTAGGAAAAAGGGGTTGGAGGTATTCAGAAAGAGGTGAAGGGAATAATGGATGACGGCTGTGATGTCGTGGATAATGGCGGTTGGCGGCAGGAGTGGCTCAAATGTTAGGTTAGGTGCGACGTTCATCTCCACTAACGAACTCCAACCACTCCTCTTCTCCCACAATCTTCTCGGCGGGAGATTCGAACTGTTGAAATGTCGAGATGATCGTTGGCTGCTTGTCGGTTTGGTGTGGGGAAGGGTAGACGGGGGTGTCATGTGACAAGTGAACTTATATGGGTTTGCGAGGGGAAACGGGGTTGGAGGAGGAAGAGGAAGATAAGAGGAGAAGTGAGGAAGTTATTATTGTGTGATAGTGAGAATGAAGTTGAGAGATTTTTTATGAATGAATCTGACATAAGCTGCTAATCGCCCATGTACCGGTAATGAGGTGACAGCAAAAGTGCCAGGTTGTCCGAACTTACTTTTCAGTTAGTGCTGAAAAAAATATACACGAATTTTACACTAAAGGACTGCAGTCTTTTGTATTTTAATTGAAAGATTAATTCTTTCTTTAATCCTTATTTACTGGTTTTTAATCTTCTGTCGGATATTGAATGTCGGATATAGTGAGGTGTGCAGAATCAAGAGTTAGCATTTTATTGATGAAATTGTACGTTTTACATCTTCAGTTTTTATTTTTTATGCATTGCTGAACGAATCCGTCAATTCTGCAAGTTGAGTTCAATATTGGTGGGAAAGTAACACCAATTGTACAGTATAATTCAAAATACAATTAAAAATTGAATGCGCATGTTAAACGCATATAAGGTAATTTTTTTTTTTTTTTGAGGATGAAACCCACATAGGTCTGAGACCTGTGCGTGGGTAATGAGTTGGATGATGGTGATTTATGAGTTGGACCTACAGTTTTAGGTGGGTTCCGAACCACCGGGAAGTGATTTTCAGCAGAGAACAGTGTCTTTTTTGCTGGCCAATCTATTCGGTCACCGTTACAAGCAGGACCTACGAGAACGCAGCTTATCTATCTGATTGAACAGATACTTGCTACGGCTCGCGGCTATCACTTTTATTCTACTGTCTGTCTTGGAAACATGTAGTTTGGTTTTATTCCATACAAGACTTTACCAACACAAACACATCAAGCTCTACCGATCACGTCTTCTAAGAGTGCCGTAACAGGTATCTGTTCAATCAGAGATAAGCTATAATACTCCTGGCGCACTTTGTAAGGGTGACCGATTGCATTGGACAGCAAAAAAGACTCTTATCTCTGCTGTAAATTGACTTCCCGTTGGTTTGGAACCCACCTAAAACTGTAGGTCCAACTCATCAATCACCATCCATCAATTTCTCAACTCATCAATTCACCATGTGCATGAATGTGTACATGCTTTATCATCATCGTTCAGTTTTCCATCACCTCTTCTCACTCGATTTTCTCTTCTTCTCACTTTTATTATATTTTTAGTTTCCTTCTAACTAACATCATTATTATTGTATTATCACTATTTTTCCTTTTTCTTCTGCAATAAGATATTTTGCAACTTCTATTCCTTTTGTTAAAATAAAGTTTTGTTTCAATAGGCTTGAGCCTTGAAACAGTTTCAATATTAAATAAATATTAAATTATACAGTGTCAATTTCAAATAAATAAATGAATAAAATAATATTCACACCATCATCCAATTCATTACCCACGCACCGGTCTCAGACTTATGTGGGCTTCATCTTCCGAAAAAAGTTCTCTCTCCTAATCTATCTGATCGTCCTTTCTCTTCCCTTTCATCGACACCCATTCTGTCTTTCACTATAACTCTCTCTCTCTCTCTCTCTCTCTCTCTCTCTCTCTCTCTCTCTGTTTGCATGTTCTCTCAAATCTTTCTCTTTTCAATTTCTCTTCGATTTGTACTTTTAAAGGAATTTACTCGATTTGTCTCTCTCACATTTTCTCATCCTCTCTCACCCTATCCCAATCTCTTTCCTCACTTTATCTCTCCATCTCATCTCCTCCTCTCTCCTCACGTGTGTCTGCTTCCTCCTCCGTCACAGCCTCGTGTGATATTCTTATCAATTGCTACCTCTATAGAAAGTTTGTGCACGCTGCGACATTCAAATAAATTTGCCTCCGAATAAATTTCCAACAGTCTGACTGCCACTGAATAGTCGCCGACTCGGTCTGGCGCCTCTTATATACTAAATCTACATACATATATGTCTTCGTTATTATATCTGTAGATATAGATAGCTTGTATATCATTGGGCTCCTGTTAGGACCCTCACATTTATGTGTCATTTCCAAAAGCTCTATTCAGCAAGACATGTCAATTTTGTTTGGGCATGAAAATATATTTTTGGAATTCAAATGTCCATTTTAGCGTAATAGACTGCAGCAGTATTTGGTGTTATTGCTATACCTACATTTTTCCTTATGTTTGATGTTTCATAACTCATTAATATGATGAATATATTTTTGGAATTCAAATATCCATTTTAGTGTATTAAACTGCATCATGTCTAGTATTTGGTGTTATTGCTATACCTAGAGTTTTCCTTATGTTTGATGTTTCATAACTCATTAATATGATAAATATATTTTTGGAATTCAAATATCCATTTTAGTGTATTAAACTACATCATGTCTAGTATTTGGTGTTATTGCTATACCTAGATTTTTCCTGATGTTTGATGTTTCATAACTCATTAATATTTTCCGTTTCAATTTCAGGTAAGCTGGAAATTACTGCTCATGACAAAACAGCTTCTACAATCCTCCTGATTTGGTATGTTTATTTTGAACTGATTTATTTTTCCGCTTGTTAATTCAAATCAACATGTCTCATAGTGTTCTTCCACACACATTACTCAGTCGTACACATTTTTCTAACGAAATTTAGTTTAGCGGATCAAGACTATTTATTCAATTTATTCTTACACACACATAAACATACAAAATTGAAGTTTGACAATGACATAGAAACAAGACTACAATATTAAAATTTAAAA
The DNA here is from genome assembly GCA_948455865.1 of Conomelus anceps. NCBI lineage: Eukaryota > Metazoa > Arthropoda > Insecta > Hemiptera > Delphacidae > Conomelus > Conomelus anceps. Next base: position 14,501,871 of record OX418225.1, read on the forward strand.
AAAAACTGGCTCTGTGGTGAGTAACAGAGATGAATGATACGATTGATTAAGAAATAAGATTCAACGTTCAATACAATCAATTTTTTATCTATATTATAGCTCAATGAAGAAAGCAATTGTAACGTTTACTTTATCCCTTGTTTACTTAGTAAGCTCTATGGTTTAAAACATAATACAGTATTAAGGTTTGAGGAGCCAATTATTGTGTGTTGATCACTGTAATTCCAAGTAAAAAATTATCACTTTTTGAATTAATTTATGTGATTTTACTGTAAATCACATCCCTGTGTAGACTAATCTTGGATAGAGCCCATTATGAATATTTTCCATTGACAAACCTGCTCAAGAACCAGAAAAGACCTATTAATCTCTGGAACTTTTTCTATAGAAGCGTATATGCACTTAACGCATAATCACATATCATGTGACGCGAGTTAGCGCGCCTGCTCGTTTGTTGGTTGTTGAAAGGCGGTCTCACTTCCATACATACAAGAAATGAATGAATGTAGGTCTCCCTCCCTCCACTCGTGAGAAATGAGAGTCGTGTCATGTCGTTAGCCTCCAGAGGAGCGTTGAAAAGGGCGCGAAAATCTGCCTACGTACTTTCGTCTCAAAGGCATTGGCAGGTTATAACTTGTGAAAACGGCAGCTATCACTGTGTTGCACTGTATTTTCAGTATGCTCTCTGAGCACTCGTTTTTGCCTGCTTGAGAAATGGAGTGTTTGCTTTCTGCCAGTGTGTGAATAAATGAATGGCGAAATTCTTGTCTTTCTATGTCGGCCTAGTTTCTTGTCCAATAGCAATAAATCTTCAACCCTTGAAGATGAGGAGTCCGGTCCCAATAGGCGTCAAATCTGCAAGAAAGTAGAAACCAATCTGTCAGAACAAAACAATTCAATTCCCTTCACACGTTTCTCTAGAGAGACCAAGGGCGTTGTCCCAGGTGGAAAATGGGTGGGGAAAAAATTAGGATTTTGTTGATCTTATTCGGCAAGATTCCCCTTTTCCCACCCTTGCCCAGCACAATTGTGATTTTGGGTGTTTCTTTCTTGGTCCTTGCTACAGGCATGTGTGTTTCCAAGTGGAAATTTGAGAACTGGGTATGGATTTAGAAAATATCTTCAGAAAAATATTAATTATCTATGTAATTTTCATGTTCAGAGACCATGTAATCTGCCGTGAACAAAATCCGATACTCTCATAGTTTTTTCTAGTAATAATTTGAAATTCGATAACAGTAGTGTATTTGTTGATTTTGCAGTTCTACCTTTATTTCCATTGATAAATTGAATAACCGCTTTTCTTATTAAATTGGGGTATAAATTAGGCCTCACTACGAACTATATAATTATCACTGGATGTGTAGTCGAACCTTTGTATAATCCAGAGGCCTCTAGGGGATTGGAATGACGTGCTGATCTGTAGCATTAAGTGACTTGAGAATCTTATCAATAATTTTCAACGTATTTGCCTGCCTAAATTCTATCAATTCCCTACTTTACTCTATTTGGGAACCAGTTTATGAACGACATTTCTGCTCTACTTTGCAACTGACCAATGAGCTTGTTATGTTATTAATTTCTAGTCGAATCATTGAACCAGATCACCTGAGCTTTCCGGTGACTGAAGTCTGCTCTAAGTCGGGAATACTTTGCGAAAATCTGCTCGGAATTTGAAGAATTTAGTATCAGCCATATCAGCAATTGAATCGCGCCACCTGAACCTGAAGCTCATAACTCATTGCTAGGAGTCATTCATGCGAATACCAACTGACTAAAAAGAGAATTTCGCCAGCTAAAAAGAGGAGCACCACAATCCAACAGGGAATGCAAAGAATTATTAGCCTTTGACAGTGGCGCTTCTTTGGTGACGCCGGAAATGTGCAGTGGCGCCACTCGGCGCTTCCGGTTTCCTGCAGCTGGCAAAGAGCGAATAGGAGAGAAGCGCGCCACTTGCGGAAATGAATTTCCACTCGTGAGCATCGCATTGGCTGCTCGATGCTCGTTCTTTTCATCTTTGCTGCTGTCTGTCGATTGCAGCAGTCAGGAAAGGCCGAGTAGTGGAGGGAGGCACTTGTCATTGCTTTCAATCACTATTTTCGTGAAAATTATTTTGGAACCTCGTTAATTGAAGTTCTATTGCAAATATCTCTGCAAGTTTGCACTGTAGTTTAAGTACATTTCTCCAATATTCAAAATTTAACAAATTTTCCAAGAAATAATAATTTGAGTAAATTTTTTTAATATCTGAAATAGGCACTAGAATTTGCACATATGCACTGGAGTTCAAGTAGATTTATTCCAATATTCAAAATTAGAAAAATTTTCTAGGAAATAAATAGAACCCTATGGTTTATGAAAAAAGCTTAGTAGATTTTTATTTATTTATTCATTTGTCATAACGAATATAACATAGACAATTGTCATACAACGTTAAAATAATCAATACATTAATCAACATACAACTACATTTAATGATCACAGTTTATGGTTTAATGTTTATGGTTCAAAATTATTACAACGCTTCGGAAAATACAAGTCATCTTCGTCTTCCGATTTTGTGAAAATGTTTTTGGAATCTAATGTTCACTAGAATAACTCATTTTCCAAAAAAAATTTCGGGTTAGGTGAATACAATAGTGTTGAGCGAGCTATTGAAATGTTATAGCTGAAAAAATATTATTCTCAAAAATTATTCTGCAAAATATAAATGTTAAAGTTTTAAGTTTTTAGGGTTCTCCTTATCACCTAAACATTAGTCTGGTTCACGAATCCCAAATCTATGAGAATCTGGAGATAGGAATAATTTTTTAATATTGAATTTTTCATAAATGATTGAAATTTCCTTATTTTGTTCTTTGTAATAGCTAGTTATTTGGAATAGGAGTTGTATCTCTTTTTCATTGCATTAAAAAGGGCGAACACAATTTACGACATTGTTGAGTTATTAATTTTATTCTTCCTTGATTTACTGTGTTTGAAAAAATCTTACTCTGATAGAAAGTTCAAATTTTTCGTATTCTAATAACTTAAAAACTTGTTTCGCTGCTATAGTTTTTGAAAAACAAAATTGTGGTGTCCTTTCAAGAGGAAGTCATTGGCTGCTTAATTATGGGAACTATTCATGGTCGCTCAGCTGCATACTATACCTACTTACATCACTTACTGGAATCCGTACAAATAATCCATCAATATATTCTTCATTAAAATTGAAGCTAAATAAACATTCACGAAAATACAATAGATGGTCATATCACCAACTTCTGTTATTTGAGTAGCCTTCATTACATTATCAATCTGTTGCAGATTGTAGTTTATTTTGAATGACTATAGTATACTTTTTCGGAGGATGAAGCCCACATAGGTCTGAGGGACCGGTGCGTGTATAATAAATCGGATGATGGTGATTGATGAGTTGGACCTACAGGTTTAGGTAGATTTCGAACCACCGAGAAGTGATTTTACAGCAGAGACCAGAGACAACAGAGACAACAGAGACTTGTCTATCCAGAGTCTTCAAATCATATCCCGCGGGCCCAATCCGGCCACCGAATGGTTTTTTACTGACAAGCAGTGTTGAATTTCATCCAAATTGGACTGACATTGTCAAGTAACAAACAAATGCAATCTTCTCACTGAAGACGTTGTTCTTCTTTGTGTTTAAAATAATAATAATAATAATATTTTTATTTCGCCAAAATACAAAAATAAGAAAATTCACAATATAAAGTGTATAACACATTTTTGGCACAGTCAGCAAAGTAGATACTTGAGTAGTTTAGTTACAGTATTAAGTTTCTATGAGAATACAGAGTATGTTCAAATTGTGAATTCTTTAGCTGTTATGTAGATTCTACCTCACTGTGGATTCAGGGTTTTAGAAATAAAAAAGTTGTAGAAAATTTGGGATTTGGGATTTCAGGGATTCTAGGGATTTGGGACTGTGAATTCAGGGTTTTAGAAATTTAAGTTGTAGGAAATTAGGATTGGGAAATCAGTCAAAAACCACTGGTTGCTGTTCATGGGTCAAAATGCATGGTATAGTCCGTTTCGAAACAATTATTACGACGGTTTATAACGTGCAAGTTTATTTTTCTCTTCACCCTCCATTATCGTTCAAGCCGACCGGTTCTTGTTTGAACAAATAACGAACGTCACAGTGATGATTGACGACAAAATTTGATGATGGCAGTGAAATTGATTGCAGAGAAACTGTACGTACCTGGTCCAGAGTTGTATTGTAGGCCAGTCTTCGTGGACCTGTCATTATTACGTGACGGATAATGGCCGGCGGTCTATCGTCGATATATTTCAAAGGGATTTCTGCAACAGGAAAAAATGACGAAAAATGTTTGCGGCGATTGCTGTAGAATTAGTTGGGGTAACGTTCACTGAGGATTCGTAAATAGAGTGGTTGTTGATTGAAAGGAGAGAGTGAAAGAGGATAAGAGAGAGGGAGTGGATGAGAAGGGAGAAAAAGGTAGAAAAAGTGAGTGAGAGAGTAGATGAATGATTGGAGGATATGGACTAACGAACCGGTCAACCTCAGCAGTCGAAAACGTGGTTTTGTCGTGAAAACTGCGGTGGAAAACTGTGCTGGAAAACCCTATCAGTCAAACCGCTCAATCCGCTTTCATTCTATTGTACACGTCTTAGCTCGGGAAATTCTCTCTGCGCCCCATTCCAATATTTTGATCATCGTTTGCTCCGACTTCCTCCTACAATATCTTCATCTCCTTTTTCTGTCTCTTCTTTCACATGCTTCCCCCCTTTCTTCAACAAACTCTTCCACTTAGGCTCACTATTTTTCTTTCATATACATCATGATTATCATTTGTTCCTTCTCTTTCTTCATCTTCTTCTTCTTCTTGCTCCTTCTCCTCCTCCTCCTCCTCCTCCTCCTTCTCCCCCTTCTTCTCCTTCTCCTCCTCCTCCCCCTTCTTCTCCTTCTCTTCCTCCTCTTCATCCTCCTCCTCTTCCTCCATCTCCTCCTCCCCCTTCTTCACCTCCTTCTCCTCCTCCTCCTCCCACTTCTTCTCCTTCTCCTCCTCCTCCTCCTCCTCCTCCTTCTTCTCCTTCTCCTTCTCCTCCTCCTTTTCTCTTTCCCACCACCAATTTTTTCTTCTTTCCCTTCTGCTCCCTTTCTCTTCTTTCTCCTTCACCCCTTTCTCTTTGTATTGTTCTTCTCCCGCACCTCCTGTATCATTACCCTTTTTTGATCCCCTTTTTCTTTTTCTCCTTCTTCTTTAAAACGTATGATACATCCGCATCATCTCTCTTACCCCTCCTCCTTCTCATCCACCCACCATCCTTCACAAATCGTCTTCCTCTCAGAGCAAAAGAAAATGAGCTCTTCTCTTCTTCTTTGGAAGCTCGCTGATTCACTTCGAGATTAGCGAAATCTTTCAACACTCCGCGCGTCTTGTCAGACTTGGAGCTCTCATCTCAGGGAGTGAGTTAGTTGTTGGGAGCTCTTCTTCTCCGCTCAGATAACACCACATCACTCCACAGCAACTGGATTAAGATACTTGGTCTCTACATATCTGACACAATTTTTCTCGCTATTTGTTGGTTTTCTTCGCGAGGATCGATTTCTAGATTTTTTAGAGATCTTACGTTTCGTGAACAAGTTAGTGTGGATCGGTATTTAGTAATAATTGTTGGAGTAGCCCTACTTCACAATTTCTTCAGAAATAATACCTATTATGTGATAAATGGAACAAAAATTTTTCAATTCTACTACAGATTGTGTTTTCAAATAATTGTCTTATGTTTTGACTTTGAGTTTATTCAACTAAGTTAGAATGAAAACATAAGCGTTGAAAATGTTCTGTTGTTTTTTTTAACTGATTTCTTTTAGAATACTGTCAATAATTATTTGTTTCGTTTGTCACATAATATTATTTTTAGTGTATTCACTTCTTTCCTAGTCGCACCGTTCACGTCGAATCTTTCATTTATTTTTTTAAAATATTTTTCTTACATTGATACATTGAGAAAAATTTATTCGTGAAATTTGTTTTTTTTTTTGTTAAATCTTTTTAAGTAGGAATTTTTGTTATCTAACATTGGACTCTATTATGGCGGCCTTTTTGGAATTTTTGGGCATGTTTCCAAGATGGGATTCGTGTGATTTGTGGGGAGGTGATTGAGAGTAATCTCAGCTATCATTCAAAATAAATATTGGCCATGTTGTAATTATGTTGAGGTTCATCACTAAAACGATTCCACCATTACGGTAATGCTTGTTCTAATTCAAACAAGGATGAAATCAGTTTGTTACGAAGTAAGCGACTTACAAGTGCATGCATACGACAATGGATAGAGATTATAAATACACCATTTTCTATTACCTGAAGTATCTCAGAATCCTAATCAATTAGAAGATTACTGACAAAATACGCACGATCTACAAATCTAATTATTAACCAGTCAAAATAAGGACCGAAAAACGAAAGTGATGCGATAAAAATTAAGCGGAAAATTGGTCTAATAAGAAAATATATTGCAACCTCCCCCAAACTAGTGTTCGAAGGATTCAATTCTACTTCAAGTACTATCCCAAATTTAGCTAACTTTGACACCCCATTGGTAACGGCAATAAATTATGATTGTTTCTGGTAATGCTGTCACCAGGAAAGTATGGCCCAGGCTTTGGCATGGTCCTGGATGCGGTCTTCCGTGAAAAGATAAGCAGAGCTGCTTGCTGAAAATCCGCTTACGATGTAACAAACGACAGTGGGGTTATTCTTGATTTGTGATCAAGCGGGAATTTTTTCTAGTCTGTTCGGAAAATTGATTTCATTGGATATCCTGTTCACTTGATTCATGTATACATACGTATTTATTCTCCACATCCTCCATATTAATGCCTCTGTATAGGTATAAAAATAACAACTATAGAGGTATAACCTCCTATATATTCTGATAAGTGGAATGCAAGCTTGAAAAGGTTTTGTTTTTGATTCTGGTTGCAGCAAGCCAATTAAAACTTTATCGCCATTTTCCTGATAATCCGTACGATTCCCCATTTTAATCCAATCGGAACATAAATTTCGCCTTTGGGTTCGTGGGTGGAATAGAATTATTGAGGGTAGTGTATGATAAACTGCACCCCGATTGAAATTCACTTTTTACTGGAAATATTTTTTTATTTCTATCTGTATCAGGGCTCGGGCTTGGTGTGTGTGTGTGTGTGTGTGTGTGTGTGTGTGTGTGTGTGTGTGAGCTCAATACTTTGATTTTATTTATTCTTTCTTTTAATTTTTACTTGATAATCGTTTCAATCTCCTATTTTCCAGCTATTCTGTTTGTTTTGTTTTTCTATTTTGAAAATTATGTTCATCTAATATGCTTATCTTAATTAGAATTGTAGGGGAGGGTTAAGTGGAAGAGAGGGCCGGCTGCGCTCTAACTTCGCCCTCCCAGGTAATAAATAAAGGCAGCCATTCTATTCTATTCTATTCTATCACAAACAAAATGAGTGTCTCTCCACGACAAATATGAACATTGTGGAAACATAAAATACGCGTTATAATTATTGTACTTTTTCACTAGATATAAATCAAAATTTTTAATAGGACCTGAAATATTGTTGTCATAGCCACATTTATTATAGAATAGTAGCTACTAATTTTGGTATTTTACCATTTTCAAAATCAATAAAATTACAACTTATCTTCAGCAACTGAAATTCCAGTTTTAATTTGAGATTTGAAATGGTGTAACTGCCGAAACCAGTATCTCGCTTTTTATGTTAGATGTTGTTGTGGCAACATCATGTCTCATTCATTTTTGATGTCCACCACAATATCACAATCCTTATATTCAAAGACAATCAAAGGAGATTGATCAAATATTCTCAGTTTCCATTCTATTTGCAACAGTGGCGAATCCACGGGGAAAGGGAAAATAACTCCTCCACCCACCAAGCGTAAAATAAAAAGGATAAAAAGAGGAAGAAGGAATAGAATAGAATGATTTTTTTATTTCTTGACTTGGCGAAGCTTGGACAGTAATGTCCACTCTATCACTTAACCACTCTACCACTTATTATCCAGTCATATGCAATATGGTTTTTTATTGTATTGATTGCTGCTGTCTTCAATAAATTAATGGTCTCTGGCTATTATTGTTACCTATTTATTGTATTTTTTGAGATCTCTATATTAATTGTATGAAGAAGTCCATTCAATTTTATAATAGAATTTATGCTATTTATTGACTAATAACATAAATTCTATTCCAGTCAAGTTCATATTATAAATATTTCAATATTATATTTCCACTTAATTTTTCTGTGAGATACAATCATTAATGGCTACATTATATTATTGTATTTACACTCAGACTGTGTATCCATTAGTTCAAGTTACTGTTTGGCGGTACAGGACGTTGTATGAGGCCATATTAACCATATTAGTATAATATTATATTATTAAAGGTAATAGGTGAGCAATTAAATTTGTTTATCTTCAAATTCCTTTATTGCCACGAAATTTAAAAAAAAAATACAAACAGAAATTGATACAACTATCTAGAACTAGCATGTTAAAAGTATTTTTAGAATATACAAATTAGAATATCATTCTGATACGAGAAGGAATAATATCAGAGAAAAATTATGAAGCATCATGATTACAGCAAAACTTCATGTGTACAGGTCATAGAACTATAAACTTGGAATGCTTACTCAAGCGGTGTTTGGAAGCTAGAAGCGAGCCGGCCGATGTTCCGTTTCCCCCACCACAGTGCAGTGCAAACGACACTTATTTCTGCACTCCACCTATGTAGACAGCTACAGCTCATGGTGATTTTGCATTGATATTCAACATTATTTGACAAGTTTTGAGATTTGAGTATTGAGAATTTACTTATTTTATTGTACTGGCAACGAAAAAGAAGAATGCCAGCATACTGTGTAGCCTATGGCTGCAAAAACTACATTCCAATTAGTTCAGTACATAGATAGACTAAATGTTATCCCATGTTATTGTTGAATTATCCAAAATGTTATTCTGGGATATTAAGTGAGTTTTTTTTAAATAAAACTTTAAGATTAATTATAATGTTATACAGCAGTTTGCGAAAGTATAACTGGATAACAACAATCAATTAAACTATTTAAGTTACTTACGGTATATGACATACTAAAGAATAATTATTATGTCAAGTAAAAAATATGGCTGGCAGAGTCAGTCTTTACAACATGTGAAAAACTATCTAAAAACAAAGAAACATTGTTTTTTTTTTTTGCTTTGTTACACTAGATTTTTTAACGTGAAAAAGAATGGTGTTGTTGGTTTATTATTTTTACGATCAGTTTCTGTTCAGTGACAGTTTTGTCTTTTATTTAGAGCTCAGAATATGTTTATTGATATTGAATTTAGATTTAAAAAATATTGTATTTATAAATACTTTCATGATATTGCATTTTAATACAGTAGGCCATACGGTAAATATGAATAGCTCCTTTGACATCTTTGTTGGATCCTGTATGCACACATAATTTCACAATGAAATTATTTGTATATAGTATTATTTCTGCAGATATTTTTTGTAACATTTTATTTCTTGTACATGATAATTATTTAAGTTAAACGTTAAACTAAGTAATTCTTCTTTGTAACTTCTTGGTTTCTCTCCTAAAAATTGTTTGTTTTATAATCAATATTATTTTTTATCATGTATTATTTTTTTCTTTGTTTTTTATTTGCGGAAATAAAGATTATTATTATTATTATTATTATTATTATTATTATTGCAACTTATCTTATTTAAGAACACCTCACCTGTTAAATACTATACTATTGTTAAATAGAATAAATACTACTTATTATAAAATGGAAAATTGTTCATAAAATATTGTAAAATAAACCAATTTCTGATTAATACACAATATCGCCCAATACATCAAAAATGTATAAATATAAAGTGTAGCCTACTTCTTTCAATGCATGAAACAATTTTTAGTTTCATTGTAATATTCATAACTTATTCCATTAATATTCAATTACTAACAATGATATTGTTTTAAACATTCTATTTCAAAATTCATGTAAACTTGCACCTGTTTGAAACTTCCTTATAAAAGGAGCAGGTTGATTACTTGTTAATTGAATCGCCGTAGTAATAATAATAATAATAATAAACATATTCTGTCTCTTAGAATGAAGAAATATTGGGAAAACCGAAAAAATATTAAATGTAATAAATTAGTTCAGCCTTCCTCATAAACATGTACTTATCAGCGTTTTCCAATTTGAATGGGAAATTGACGACTAATAATAATAAGGTTTCATCATCTATTTCGATGAATTCATAAGGTATCATTGAAAAAGGCACGAATAATCATTGTAATTCGTATTTTTCTCAAATTCAACCTTTTTCCTATAAATTTCTAATAAGAGTTATTTGAATCGCCGGTAATAATAATAATAACGTTCCACTACTTGTTTCAAATATTGTTCTATCTATTTCGATGAATTCATATCAGGTATCATTGAAAAGGGCACGAAAAATCATTGTATTTCGAATTTTTCTCAAAATAACCTTTTTTCTATAAATTCATTGGAATAGATAGAAAGTATAGATAGAAACATATAGTGAAACCTTCTTCAACTGGCAATTCAAATCATGTTTATTCAAAATTTTCTAATGGTGTTTCACATTTCCATGAGACTATGAAATAGAATTACTCTGGCCGAGCGTATTAGTTTTACAGTACGTAGTTCAGTCAATGCCGGTACGAGCACTGCGCTTTGGTGGGGGAAGCAGTGAGACAGTCGGCTCGCAGTTCGATGCATTCAGTCAGCATTCCAAGTTTATAGTTCTATGGTACAGGTACACACGAAATTTCACCCAATTTCGCTGGATTCTATTTTTAGTCGAGGTAAAGTCACATTAGCATCATTCTTAGTCTAGTCACAGTGATCCCAACGTTCGAAATGACTTTTTTATATCTTCACCAGCATCTCAGCAAGTTGATCTGGAGTCAAGCGGAGGCACAAGACACAGAAGACATCCTTTGGGTAATTTAACGCCAGTTGCTGCGGTCTTTGAATGCGAAAAGAGCGCGCAATAGAAACGTTCTTTTCCATTATTTGCGAGAAGTTGGTTTGGCGTTTGTCCCGGACCGATAGTGGTGGGGGGTCTGTCGAATCTGGGTGGGGGAGCAGGGGTTTTGTCGGGTCACATCTTATCTTGTGCTAGCTGTCTTCATATTTCATTCGGTGTGGTTCTCCCCTGTCCTGGCCTAGTCGCTTCTTTCCCCTATCAACGGTAACCTCCATAGCCCCCTATTTTTCGACATCTAGGCATCGACAGAAATTGAATTTTGGTCTCTGCTCCATTATCGTTTTCGCGGTGATTATTTTCAAGATTCCGTTTGTTGAAGACTGATTTCGAGTTTTTGGATTCGATTTCCTGTTTCTTCCATTGTAATTGTGGTGGAAAGGGATGGAAAGATATTTAATTCAGATTTTCAATAATGAATATTCTTTGAAGCTGTAGGTTAATTACCATAAGAGAATTATTAGCAAATGAAAGCCGCCTTAATTGCTATTATAACAGTTTTATAACTCACTTTTTCTACTCAATCAATACTAAACATAAATAATATATATGGCAATAGTGATGGAATGCCAAATGTAAGCTTAAGTATATTTTTTGCTGTGTTTTTCGATTGTTTTTCAATGAAAGGATGATAATTGTGTGTTTTTTAGTTTGTCACCTCATGGAGATACTTTAAGATCTTTATTACTTTACCTTTAAATTCATTATTGATTTCTCTCATTTCACGAGCTTTCTATGTTTACTTGTAATATTATTGAATGAACTCACAGCTAGCGCTCAAGTATTTACTTTGCTGGCTGTGCCAAAAATGTGTTATACACTTTATATTGTGAATTTTCTAATATTTGTATTTTTGTATTTTAGCGAAATAAAAATATTATTATTATTATTATTATTATTATAAGTGCTCTTTATTTTTTTTTCGGAGGATGAAGCCCACATAGGTCTAAGACCTGTGCGTGGGTAATTAATGTATTGGATGATGGTGATTGATGAGTTGGACCTACAGTTTTTAAGGTGGGTTCCGAACCACCGGAAAGTGATTTTACAGCAGAGAACAGAGTCTTTTTTGCTGGCCGATCCAATCGGTCACCCTTACAAAGAGCGCCCAGGAGTTTCGTAGCTTATCTCTGATTGAACAAATACCTGCTACGGCACTCGGCTATCACTTCTTATTTGAAGTATTTTGATTATTCTCAAACAATATTCTTGAAGAAACGGTAAAATACAGGAAATCCGAACAAATGGAATATTATCACGTAGATATTAATATATACTCAATTATTCTCACAATATCAATTATCAATATGCAGTAGGTGAAAGGAAAATTAATATTATATAGCTCGGCGTTGCCTACAAACAGGTATTGTTTTGTCTGAAATTCAAATGTCAACAACTTAGTTGAAGTGGTATGAAAATTCTAAACATTCTTCGAACATCCTGGAATATATTCTTTGAAAAGGCTTCAAAGTGAATTATATTAGAATAGTAGTCACAACTAGAGAAATTATTCGAAGAAATAATGAAAACCACCTCAATTACACACAGTGTTGATTTGGATCATGGTTATAATAGCAGTACAGATTATTGACAAGACTGTATTATTATAATGCACTCAAATGAACTCTCATCTCATCGCATCAAGGTGAACGAACCATTTCAATGTGCCATTGTAATCTTCCATCTCATATTCCAATTCCACAAATCCATTTCTGCATTAAAATAATCATAATCCCCTATTATAATCATTTCTCTATTATAATCATCTATAATCCCCACAAATCCAGTTGCAAATCATAATGGCGGTTTGAAGTTGGCGGCGTTTGTCTTGTTGTATGAAGTTGGCAAACGCCACTTCGGCTTCTGTCTTGACGCCTTCAAGCAGCGAGCTAGTAAGTTATCACACAATATATCTATACAAGTTGCAACACGCGTTTGTATGTATATATATATATAAATCTAGAGCGCGAGAGATACAACATTTGACTTGTGAGAGACTTGAAGGCTGTTGAATGTTTGAGGCTGTTTCTTAGGATAGTGATAAGAAGGCGATAAGCTGTGGATGGGTGGGGTGGGGGTGAAGGAACACAGTGTGAAGGGGAGAGAGAGAATAAATGTGTCTGTGTTGTTGAGAGAACTAATAAAAGATGGAGAGCTTGGTTTCTTTCTTGAGTTCGAAACTTGCCGCTTTTTCTTCTTCTCCTTCCACAACCTAACCTCGAACCTCGAAGGCGATAGCGTGTGACGTACTGGCTCTCTGCTCTATCGGGTATAAAACTTTTTTCGAGTACAGGATTTGATAAAAGTCAGTTGCATTGGCCTCGCGGGATACTCCATAAATTGTAAATGCCGCCTTGGCAAATTGCACATTCCTCTGGTATTAGTTTTCTGTCTAGAGCGTGTTCGGTCATCCCTCTCGTAGCACGATTTACACTCTTCCGCTGCAGCATTCCTTTGTTCCCTTATTTGCTGTTTTCTGCTAATCGATCGTTTTGATGACGTCATAATAGGGTCTTTGTTTTTTAACTCAAATATTGTCTCTGGATGTACTGGTAGAATACTCCTTTATACTCTTATAACTCATTCTTATACTTACTCCTTTATTATTGAATCACTGGATAACATACTAGTAAAATATTTTATATAATAATATTAATATTTTATGTCGTATGCCGTAGCAGGTATCTGTTAAATCAGAGATGAGCTACAATCCTGGGCGCTCTTTGTGAGGGTGACCGATTGGATTCGCCAGCAAAAAGACTCGGTTCTCTGCTGTAAAATCACTTCCCGGTGGTTCGGAACCCACCTTATACTGTAGATCCAATGATTTCATTCAATTCAACCCTATTTGGGCTTCATCCTTCGGAAAAAAATAATAATAATACTAGTAGAATATAATTGGAAGAAAATTTAAACAGTAGGACAGAGCATGATATAGATTATTGTTTGGTGTTCTCCGAGCCATAACGGGAGGAGCACAATAGATATTTCGAATGTTGCTCCCCAACGGTTCGCTTCAGTCAGGGAATGGAGTGGGCGAGTGATCGCAGTTCACACATCATTCTTCTCTCTCCTTTTTCTTGTTGCGCTCTTTGTCGAGCTTCTTTTGACGCCTCCGTTAACGAGTAGGTGTCTTCTTGACGTATGGGTCCGGTAGATCGACTTCCTAATCGACTTAATGTGCTCATCTAGGGTGACTTACGGTCCCTCAATGTATTGAGAAGCGGGAGAATACTGTTGAACCGTTTCGCAACTTGATCTCGCTAGAGTAGAGAGGTGAAAGCGGAGACGTTCCACACTTGCTTTCGCTAGAGTAGAAAGGACACAGTAGAACTGTCTCATGACACGTGCGCTGGAGAGGATGCGCTAACGGAACCCTGGTCCAAGCCGCGGATATAAATGTGAACTAGGCATATTGTTACGAGAATCATGTTGATAATCAACGTTTGAGGAGCTTTGCATTGAATCATAGCAATCCCTATGATTTCCTTAAATGATTCCCTCGTTCATTTCACGTATGCTCCTCTTGAGCCTGGATGTATGTGCGGCAGTCTCACGTTAACCCTAGTTCATCCTTGTGACATCATAAATCATCTGCCTCTATCTAGCACCTTTAGAAAGAGAGAGAGAGAGTGAGAGAGTGTGTGTGTGTGAGTGAGAGGGAGTGCGAATGTGAGTGGGAGCGGGTGAGAGCGACTGAGAGAGAATTATGGGTCTCCTTACTTGACAACGATTCATCCCATTGACACTGATGAATGGCCAGCTTTGATTTGCTCTTTCTTCCTCTCCCACTCCCCATCAATCTTCCCCCCTTATGTTCACATTCATATCTATGTCTGATTTCTCATCGCATGTCCACCCTTTCCCACTCACGTATAACCGGACAGAACCGAGGGAAGTATTGTGATAAATTACGTTTAAACTGACAACAGAGTATTTGTCATCTTTTAAATCCAAAATAACGCAGAGAAGCTCATGTTACTTGATGGTCAGTGAAGGCACCATGAAGGGAGGAGCATTATGAAACAAATGCTCTTGGGAATTTCAATAATTTAATTTGACCACCTGATATTGTGTAAGGCTACCAACACTATCAAATAATATTCAATACTCAACTTCTCTGTCTATTAATGGAGTATTTTTTCTAATAATATCATTCATTCCAACACTGTGTAGACTGTGGGCTTGGAAGGGCAATCGGCTGCTATGACATAACCTTATCAGCTTTATTAGTAACGTTTCTCGATTTGGCGAAAGCGTTTGACTCTATTGATAGAGAAAAATCGATTACCGAACTATGGCATATAGGCGTTAAATAACTAAATTGGTTCAAGAGCTACCTAGAAAATCGGTTTAAATTTGTATCAATGAATGGTATTGATAGTAATAAGACCGCAATAGATCATGGCGTGGTCCAAGGAAGTACATTGGGACCTCTATTCTTCCTGATTTACATTAACAACTTGAAAAAATTTACGAGCAGGTAGAGTCAGATATGGTCAAAGTCAAATCAAAGTCAAGTATCTTCCAATATACTTGGAACTAGAAAGTGACCTTGGCTCGAGACGGTTGGCTCTGCACACCTGTGGTGAGCTGCGGTCAGTGACATGTGACTGCGGCGTAATTGAGTGTGACGAACAGTACAAGTATTTGGGAGTCACATTTCATAATAAATTAAGTTGGGCTCTGCACGTTCAAGTATTCAAACAAAGACTCCGTAAACTTATGTATGCCTTTTCCCAGATTGGTCGGGTGCTGACCGTGGGTCAATACAGAACCATCTACTTTTCCTACGTGCAGTCGCTGCTTCAGTATGGTGTTTTGGTGTGGGGTGGTGTCTTGGCCTCTGACCTACGTCTGTTTCTCAGGGAACACTGATAAAAATTATTCTAAATAAACCAATAAGATACCCCACAGAACAGTTGTTTTGGACTTTCCCGTTTTTAATATCCGATAAATCTATATAGAAATACTAGTAATTTTCATTAAAATGTACAAACATCCATTTTTACAGAATTACAGCAGAACTATCCGACAATACATGGGCTTATCCATGGCTGTAATATTCCCAGGTCAACCTTCAGTTCAGTAAATAATAATCCAATTATATAGCACACATATTGTATCACAACCTTCGGCAAACATTAATATTGAAGCAGAGAAATGCAGTGTCATTGTATACAATAGAAGGGTGGGCAAATAGCTGCTCGCCATCGGCAGACAAGCAACGGAGGAGTTGATTCAGTCGCCTTATTAATATCACCTTCCACTAGAAATTTAATATGTTTCTTTTTTTAATATTAGTCTGAGCTCCTGCCAAAAATCAAACTCTGATAATCTAATGAATATGTTTATAACGATTTAGAATTAGTTTTAGAAATATTTTAATAGTTAGTCATAAAAAATACTGAGAAATATGTTATTGAAGTGATATTTCAAGTTTGTATCCTACTGTTCAATGAAAAATATGTTAATTGTACAAGAGAAAACGACTTGAAGAAGAAAAATATCCAGAGACAGAGCTCTTTCCCCACATACAGATTGATAGTCCAAGCGGGGAAATATATTTCCTTGGTTGTTTTTATGTTTTATGTTTATTGTATTTATTGTGGAAATAAAATAAATCGAACCATCACCAAGTAGAATCTAAAGAAATCTCTTTTACAGTCACCAGAACTTAGCCGTTGAATTCTACTCAAGTATAGGTTTAAGCAAATTCTGCGTCGTATTTCACACCGCTGGCCTACTCTCAAGAGGCGGAAAATCATCAGCCTTTTTGTACATAAATTCAACTGGCAATTCAAGCTCAAGAGGGAATCCAAGTTGTATACCCGGCTGCTACGTCTTTCTCAAAGATATTTCCTCCCTCTGGTTTACAATCTTACGCTCTGCTTTTCTTTCTTATTCTCCACTTCTTCCACTGTAGTCGGTTGAGTACAATGCAAAAAGGGTTGGCGATGAAGGAGTATAGGAGGGAGAAAAAGTCTGTCTGAAAGGAAGAGGAAATAGGAGAGAGAGAGAGAGTGATAGAGTGACCGATTTCGCCAGTTGTGCCTTGAAGGAAATCCCTAGCTTCCGTTGGGCAGATGTGATCCAACACTACTCTGCCTAACCACTAAGCAGCTTTGGACTCAAATCCCAATCCTTGCCACCTACTACTTGAATCGTGCTTTGTTCAAATCTCTCTACTCCTCTCACTCACACACACAAACATACACACACCCACTCAAAGCAATTTATTTATCGTTTTGTGCCCTTCCATTCTCCACTCCTTTATCAACTACCTCCTCATTAACTTCCCGTTTCACTAGCTCCTCAGCTGTTTTCTCTTTGCATTCACGTTTTCCTTCTTTGTGAATCAGTTCCGCTCTAACTGCAGCTCAAACGACAATTCCCGAATCCAATTTGACCCTTATCATCAAACAACAGTGATGCTGATGTTGAAAGTAACTGAGCTTTTTTAATTTATTGAATTTTTTTATTTTAATGAATAACAAGACAAAATTGTTACAACCACATTCATTAAAAATATTGAGAAACTAGTTTTGGTTGTTTGAGATTGATAATGGTATAACAACCGAAACTAGTTTCTCAATATTTTTAATAAATGTGGTTATGACAATTTCGTCTATTATTCATGATGGATACCTTCCACAATATCACCTCCGCCACTACAGAGAAAGTTTTTGTGTTTTCTGATTTACATTATATTTTTGTCTTTAGCTTGATGATATTGATTGAAATGTTCAGTTTTGCGGGAACTTCACTTTCAAGTCAATAATTCTTTATTTTCTCTAAAGGAACGCCATACTCATTTTTGATTCGTTTCTGTTTCTGCTTAGTTTATAGGACCTTCAATCTGAATTAGATGTCCAGTTGTGCTAGAAAATCACTTCAATTCAAAAATAAGTAACGCTCTCAATGATAAATGCGCCATATTCATTTGCAATTTGAAACTTTTGTCTTCGCTCTCCAGGACATTTAAAGGTTGTTTATTGGTTACTTCAATACGATATTTTCTGTCCATTATTTAGTCGTTCGATACTCTATTGTTCAATTTATATGATCATGTTGATGTTTATTGGGTGAACTGGTCAAATTTCTGTCTCATTTCGACAATAATGAGCTGCGAACTTACTGCAACAGACTTGAGATTATTCTTTTTTTAAATGACTTCATGTAATTTAAATAGAAAAATGTCTACCTTCTGCATTCCAGCTAATAGAATTTTGTGATATATGATAATCGCATGCTCAAAATACTCAACGTTCTTACAATAAGCTGCAAATGTTCTCTTGTAGGACTAAGTGATGTATGAATTGTTGAAATGTGTTAACAATTTCTTGATATATTAATAAGCTCAGTAATATTTCAAAATAGTTGTTAGTCTTTTTATTTTGGTTGAATTGGTTTTTCACTTAACTCTGGTTGACCTCTTAATTTCATTATATTATAATGATAGTAGCATGGATCAAAACTTAAAATGTTCTTCTTGAAGACCAATCCAAATGACTGACCTCATATCTTACTCATCTCTATCACTGCTAATATGATCAATAAAATAAATACAAAATTTCGACCTAATCTGCCATATTAGAAGATTTCTTTTATAAAAATATTCAAGCTCCTAAAACTGCCAGCTCTGCTACCTTGATATCGTTTTAGAAGTAATGTAAGCCACTGATAAGTGGGCTATCTTATCACATTCATTGAACTGTTATAGTGTGTATTTCAAAGTGAACTTCCTAATTTATATATTTCAACTGGAAAAGAGTCGGTGATTGTGCTGCAGAGTGAGATTTTTAGTGAAACTTGGATGTAAACCAAGATTTGAATTACTTTTGGTTGAATCACGCTGAATAAATCAGTTTTGAGCTTAAATTCTGGTGTATCTTTGCATTAGATTATATTTTAGTCTCAATAAATGAATAAATATCTCAATCCCGAGAAAACAATCACTAATCTATGAAATTTAGAATAATATAAATTATCACTATTCTATACTATTCTATTCTATTCCTATTCTATTCCTATTCTATTCCTATTCTATTCCTATTCTATTCCTATTCTATTCCTATTCTATTCCTATTCTATTCCTATTCTATTCCTATTCTATTCCTATTCTATTCCTATTCTATTCCTATTCTATTCCTATTCTATTCTTATTCTATTCCTATTCTATTCCTATTCTATTCCTATTCTATTCCTATTCTATTCCTATTCTATTCCTATTCTATTCTATTCTATTTTCAATAAGATCCAAATTACTCACATGCTACTTCTTAATAGCTTAAAGCCCTCAGTACCCTCACAGTCCTTCCAATAGAAGATCTTAGTTGGGAATTTCATTAAATCCGAGAAAGAAGCCAGTAGATTTTTGATTTGGCTAGTGGTGTATCCTTTGAGTCCCTGTGATCGACCTCCGATAATTAAGGCCAGTCTCATCATTCATGACATGGAGGTAGTAGCTGGAGGCAGATGGATGATTAATCCGTTGGCTAGACGGAGGACTGAGCTGTTGCTGCTCAGACCGAAGCTTCCAATCCATTATCAATGATTCGGCCCGAACCCATTCTAGTTGGGGGGGGGAGGGGGGGATTGGTCATGAGCGGGTGGAGGCCTGCGGTGATTGAGACTAGCAGACAATAGGCCGATTGTGCAATCATAACAGCAATGGCTCATCGGTTCATTATCATTATCCCTGTACAAGGACTGATGTCCCTGCCCCTGCTGATGTTTAGTGTACAGTAACAGTTGATGGCCCTCTGTCACATGATTGTTACAAAATGGCGGAACTGTATCGGTTGTTGCACTTGCAATGAACTGTAATTTCATCAATCGATAATTAATGAAGCTGATTTTATAAAATGGTCTCAAATTCATTGGAAATTCATGTCACACTCCTGGAATAGTCTTTTCCTCGAGCTATCCTTACTTCCTCTGCACTGGTTCCATATTTTGTGATTTCCCTTTTCTCGTTATGTTGCTATTTATCTACTTTTCGATTTTAAATCCTCTATCATTAAATCCTCTGTCCATTTTATTTTTCTTCTTTATCCTCCTTCTCCTCCTCCTCCTCTTCCTTCCGCATTGTCTATTCCTTCCTATTTTTTCTCAATACTAAAAACTCACTTTCCTCGATAGACTTACGGGGTCCAGTCCAATGTTGGTCACTTGGGAATAATTCTGTTCTTCGTATCGTTTCAGAAGTAATGTAAGCTTTTGATAAGTGGGCTATCTTAACAATTTCATTGAAATGTTTTAGTGTTTATTTCAAAGTGAACTTCCTAATTTATATATTTCAACTGGAAAAGAGTCGGTGATTGTGCTATAGAGTGAAATTTTCAGTGGAACTTGGACCTAAACTAAGATTTTGATTATTTGGTTAAATCTCTCTGAAGAAATCAGTTTTGAGCTTATAGTCTGTTGTATCTCCACATTCGATTGTTTATTCGGTGTCATCCAATTGATATAATCATCAAAATAATCATAATCACAATATACAATGACAATTGAAATAAACATTTAATCACTCATTGCCATGTTATACAACTTGGGGTACTGTGCAATTAGTTTTTATTCAGTTTTTTTTAATGAATGAAGAAACGGCATTAGTGATAGGTTTGTTGATTTCCGGAGTAGAGTCTAAATTAATGTCATTATCATATTAAATTTCCAACTGAGTTTTGATTTTCAATGTTGGCAGCTTTCTGAATCAACAAAAAGAGCTCGTCAAACTACATTCCTGAGCTCATTACAATTCAAAAATATCCAATTTCCCTGGAAATAGCATCGAAGGATGTAGCATTAGTTAAAGGACGAAAATATTGACTCTATAAATAATCTTTATGTGTGGGAACACATGCTACCTCCACACCTTTCTAAGTTTGCTTCTGTTTTCTCATATATGAGGAAATCTCTCGAGATCAGTACTGCTATCAATTTATGTCTGCAATACCGGCTCAAAATATCTCATTGACTTCCACACGCTCCAACAGCATTTTATATAAATTGTTCCTGATGCTCACATGTGGTTCTGTTCCTTTTACAGCCTACATCCTCTCTATGCAATCGTTTCATCTTCAAGGCTGTTTTCTTTCATTATTTCTTTATCGTTTTTCCTGAACTTTTTACACACATTGAATCAGCAAAATATCATCAATTATTTATTCTTCAGCGAGTTATTTTTGCGTAGAAGTCCCAGGAAAGCAAAAAATAGCTATTAATGATTTTCAGGAAAGATAAAAATATTTTATATCATGATCAATTTTTTGTTTCTCAATCCACCTCTTCGAAATTAATCATTCATATTTATTTTATTGGTGAGGTTGAGAGGATCCTTCTAGATAGTTCCATGTCACCAATTATCATCTTTTCATATTATTGAAAAACTTTACAATATATTGAGTATAGTAGATATCGATACGGTCTAGGACCAAGCCTTAGTAGTGTGTGTTTTCATTTCTTTTGTTTTTGTCCATGTAATGACGATTATTAAATAAAGCACGATTATATCTATATCTATCTATCCAGTAGATATCGAATCACGTAAGCCGGACCACTTTGGTTTCCAATTCATGTGGATGGCGGTTATTGTCATCGATAATCGTCGATTCTGTACTGCAAGCAGTAATAGTATGTATATACTACAAGCACTCTGATAATATGAAGAATCTGCGAGCGAACTCATAGACAATCAAAATCTAACACAAGAAATAAAATGAAATACATTTATTATTCTCAAGGAAACAAGATACAAGTAAGAGAAAAAAACAAACTATGAATATACTTCTCACCTAGACACAGGTCTGTGTGTGAGGAGCGTCATTTTTATAAAAGTTCATATGTTGTCTTATGGCATAATAACTTTTTTAACATAGGTACCATAATAAAAATGATATCATACACAATATAATCAAACAAATTTTCATATAGTCAAAAGTCACTTTTATAAACAAAAAATCTAAACTTTCTAATTAATACATTTTTTGAAATGCGATCTAATTTTAACCAGCAGAACAAAAGGGAGGGGAAAGAAAGAAAGAAAACAGCAGATGTCAAGAAACATGAAGAACTTGAAAAGCAGCAACTATTCAGAAACAAGACTTTATGTATGGTGACCTGATCAGTTCCTCGCAGGCTATAATGTCCACTGCTGAGCTACCACACCCCCAACCTACGCTTGAAGACAGCAATGTTGGCACCCTCGGTTTGTAAGGTATTCCAAGAAAGAATACGGTAGAGTGTGTTAGCTTAGTAAAATGAGTTTGTTGTGTCGAGGGAATGACTGAGTCTAGGAGATACCCAAGTGCAACCTATTCCTTGTTTGATGATTATGTTCAATGTTTGTGAATATGTTCCTGTTTTTTAAAATATAGATTGATAGATTGTTTACATAGAGCTAGAGATTTTACATAGAGCTATATATTTTCCATAGTCATGGAATAAAATGTGTGTGAGATATCTTACACTCGTATCTTACACCCTTTTTCAGTATTTTTTTAGCAGCATGCTATGGAATTGTGTATGACAGATGGAAGCAGCCCCCCACCATTCCAATGCATTTGATTCTGTGATGGCGGTTATTAGATGCTCTCCACTATCATCTATCATCCTAATGATATATTGAATGAAATACAAATTCAATAATTTATTAAACAGCAAATGTAAGCATTACAATCAAGCTACAACACAAATTGATAATGATATGAAGGAGTAATATGAAGATATGAAGAATCTACAAAAGGCAACACCTCGTAACATTTCAAGTTTTTACAACTGTCAAGCTTCCGACTCGCTCTGAATACCATATTTCACTTGAGAGGTGGCAGAGCAGGAAGGAAAGACATCGCTCCAGCTGGTTAACGTATCATGATAATAAACTGACTCGTCTCCGACAGTGTTGCCAACTTTCTTAGTTCCCATTTCGGACCACCGACGTGGGTGACGCCGACTGTTTAGGTTGGCAGCCCTGGTCCACGCATCGCCCCATGTTTATTGCTCCCAAGAGGGAGATATAACCCGGGAAAACAGAAGAGAAGGAAAATTGGCTATGAGAAAGGTATACCTTGTGATAGGTTGGCTGCCCCGATTTAAATTATTAACAGCAACAACAGCATGCTCAAACTTGGTAACTGCTCTTCTACGTTCGTTGTTCTTACTGTCAGAAAATAAATTCACTGGTGGTGGAGCACAAGGAGAAAGGAAGAGTAAAGCTTAGTGAGAGAAGGAGTGAGTGATAATATGTGTGAAAGAAACACAAGAAAAAATAGGTGGATCCTATAGGATTATCCAATCTTATCAATCTATATAGTTATTTATCAAATTCATTTTTTTCGGAGGATGAAGCCAACATAGGTCTGAGACCAGTGCGTGGGTGATGAATTGGATGATGGTGATTGACGAGTTGGATCTACAGTTTTAGGTGGGCTCCGAATCCATTAGTATCAGTCGTCAAGCTCTGAAAGTGAAAGACGCTGATTAATTCCGGTTATTTTTGGGTCTTCTTGTCCTTTTCATCCACTGACCAGTTCATTATAATCATTATTCTATTCTATCACAGTTTTGTTTTATTTACAAATTTCCTAGAAAAAATAAAATTATTCCTTTTTCTAATATCTAAATTATCCACTTGGAAACTATTTCTCATTTTGTCTGTTTTTTTTTTTATTCTAATTTTTTTCAGTTTTTATTTGTGTATTGCATTTCATAGCAATGAAATTTCATATTTTAGTGATGTTTGTATAATGTTAAGACAGAAGAAACTTCATGTCCTCAAGTCCGACTTCAATAAAAAATATTCATTCTTTTCAAGTTTTTCATATTCCCATTTCAGAATTTCTGAAATAATAAATTTTTCAATATGATTATGTATGTGATGAATGAATATGTGAATATATGAATATGCATTATCAAGGTTGGATCCAATCCTTTCAAATGTAATGATTACTCATTAAGAGCTTTAATGAAGCAGTTCTGATTTGTGGCATTCCATAACAATATACAGTGCGTTCATTAAGTCGCGCATATCCAAATAAACGAGTCTGGAAATTGTTTGTTTTTTATATTATTTCTAGTGGCTACCGCAAGATAGCATCAATGGTAATATAAACAACAGATGTAAAGTCCATTATTGTGTGCACAGGTCACAACAGGTCTGCAGTATTGTTTAGATTACGATAAGGTAAACATGTCGTTTTCCCAAGAGCAACGAGTGTTCCTTCTTTAACAGTATTTTACTAGTATTCAACACCTCCAGATTTTTTCCTGTGGGGTTATCTTGAAGGATGGGGTTTATAAAAATAGGCTTCATACACTGAATGAACTGAAAATGAACATTACAATAGAGATTAACAACTTTAGTGTAGGCGTACTCCACAAAGTGTTAACAAACGTGGTAAAACGAATTCATACGTGTATTAATGAACAAGGCAGCCATTTTGAACATACTTCATAAGACATAAAATGTTTGAAATAAGTATATATTTTAGTATATAAGTACTCTATATATGTTTATAGAAGTTATAACAATAATAAATAAATAATATCAAATAAAATACATTACTTCACAACCTTCTTGATGTGTGCGACTTAATGAACGCACTGTATTTGTGGGCCTATATGATTTATATTGAAATTAAATTTAAAATAAACCTCTCCATATTCATAATAGTAAGACTCAATTTTATTACAAGCTTGAATAAATTCGATTCACTTCTATCTAAGCCTAAATTGACGAATTGAT
This sequence comes from Conomelus anceps, assembly GCA_948455865.1. Lineage (NCBI taxonomy): Eukaryota > Metazoa > Arthropoda > Insecta > Hemiptera > Delphacidae > Conomelus > Conomelus anceps. The sequence goes on from OX418225.1 coordinate 14,526,688, forward strand.
GAATGAATATTGGATGTCAAATTTAGATTGGTTATAAGATGGGGAATAACGAATACCACGATGGTATTCCATTATTGACAATAATTCATTCCAGATATTATATTATGATAAAAACTAGGAAAAAATAGACTTATTGAAGTAAGACTAAGTGGGATCATGTTCATCCGCTCATAAGCACTCATCAAATAGGATTTTTGTGTCTTCTTTTTCCAAATAGTAATATGGAAAGAGTATTGATCCAGCAGTCAGATTTTTTCAGCTAGCCGGTGTCTGCGTAGAGAAAGCTATTTAATTAGAACAATTTTATAGAGTTTCAAAGTTTTATTAGCAGCACATAGGGCAGCAAAATCGTTAAAGGTTGTAGTATCGTCAGTTGGTAATTAATATTTATCATAACGACCCGAATAAAAGCTCATTTGCCGAGGTATCGCTGTTCCGTTTAACAGTTTTTGCAAGTCTCCGCCTCACAAAATGAAATAAAAGCTCGACGAGCAGCACAAATAACAGCTCCATAGCATCGCTCAATTTCAATATCACAGCTCAGTTTAATAAAATCTAGTCCACTGCACAAATTACAATATTAAGCTATGGTAAAGAGATGCGAGAGAATTAATCTGAACAGAGGCAATGAAATGAGTTAGTGCACATGGTTCAGAGTAACGGAGAAAGCGTATTATTTGCTGCTATACTTATTTTCAATTATGATTTGTCGACTCTGAAGCATTAATGGTGAGAGAAAGAACATGAGTGAGAGAGAAAAGCATTTGTGATTTAAACCATACTGATAAACTCACTAAAACATAATAGGCCTTTTCGCTTCAATTATTGCGAGTCCAGTGAATACAAATTGCATGCCAGGGTCATGATTGAATTTATGAGACCACTGTATGATGAGATTGAATGGCATTATTTCCAGAATTATAATTTGGCTGCTCGGCGTAGATCAAGCGGTGGTATTGAATTATTGGTATTGGCAAATATATATCTCACTTATACAAATAGCTCTATTCCACTGAAAAGGCTAATTTACAAATACTTCTACAGTACATTCAGATAGAATTTTCTTTAATGATAAAAAATCAGATAGGTTACCACGTTCACCTATTCAGGAGAAACACAGGTGCTTGCAGCTCAACATCACGATCTGCTTTAAAAAAACTATCATTTTATAATTGCATGAGGAAATTTTAGTTACTCTTGTGCCCAGAATATTTTTCTCCAAACACGTGAAACTTTTAATGTCACTACTAGAATTGTATGAGCTTTGATTACTGTTTGAGATGAGTAATGGCATTGGAATTTTCAATTTTACCTTCAACCTTCCCGAAAAACACGTTAAATTCAAGACCACTGTGATGAGTACTTTTTTCAATCAACAGTTTTTCAAAACTATTTTTGATGTCAAACATTCCTCACACAAGTGCTTCGAATATTTATCTTCCCCATTACATGAAATCTCTATTTCTGCTACTAGAGCTGAAACCTTTTTTATTACGTACTTCACACAAGTCCTTCGAATCTTTCCCATCACATGAAATCTCTATTTTTGCTACTAGAACTGGAACCTGTTTTATTATTTCTGGGTGATGGTGGGGGAGGGGGATTCATGACAATGAAATTCCTTAGATTTAATATCGATTCATGAATATAAATAAGAACATAAATTTCAAAACTACTGTCATTAGCACTTCTTATTACAAAAACACCAGTTTCCCAAAATTATTTTTCATCAATACCCTCTGCACCAGAACACCTGCAGTAGAGAACTACAGTTTATCAACATTCTACATTCCTTTTCAAATTTCTATAGTTGTAACATTTTCTAAAATAACAAACTTTACAAACAAAATCTAGTAAACAAATTATTCTTGTTTAAAACATGTTTCAGAGTTTCTGAAGAAAACGTTGTAGCAATGTAAAATGAACACTAGTCCAATTCGTATAGTTGAGAATTTTGTTACAATAACTTTGCAAATAAGATCTAATTAGCAGATTATTCTTGTGCTCAACCACTTTCAAACAGTTCTGTGCGTGTTCTGCTGGTGGTATTCAGTCCCCACACCAAAAGAGAACCATATACTGACTATACAGAGTACAGAGTCGAAGATTGATGCTTTCCCGCTTTGTTTCGGTGTGTTAGGGAATGCCTAACTGGCGCCGTATCTCCAGAGGAATCCAGCACGCTGCGCCCTGTCAACAGTCATGTAAAAGCATCGGAAGGCGGGCACTAGCCGTACCGCAGCATAGACAGACTCACGCACGATTGATGGGCTGACTTCAGGTTAGATGTGACAATGACTGATTGCTGTCTGTCGGCTACCATCTTTTCAACCTCATTCCACTCCCCTAAACCAAATGCTTTGCAAAATAATATACCATCGCTGATGTTGAATAATGAAGGTTACCGCGGAGCGCCGTCAACGTAGGGGCGCCAAATGGTGAACAAACATGAGATTTTTCATTCATCTTGAAAAATTGAATTGACAATTATATTGAAGTACATCAGAATAGATGTCAGAGTAAAGATGTTGATACGAGTGTATGAGTTTATTTGTTTGCTAAGAGTGTTAGTTATATAATCAGGGCAGGCTCAAGGCCTGGCGCCACGAACTTGGGAGAACCAAACGTAGAACAAACTTGAGGGGAAGTTATCCTCTTATTTCTGAAGAATGTCAATTGAAGGTTCATCAGAACTGTTATTCAGACAATTGTTACTGATAGCCGAGCTCTTACAAATTAACCAAGCGTACACCCAAGGGTGCCCAGCAGCCTTTTTGTCTTCTGAAAATGGAGTTTTGGATTTGGACACAAAACTCGTTCCAAGATCAATTACTGGCTTAGAAAGTGAGCTTACACAGTGGAGCATCCAATACGCGATTATAATAATCACCTTCACAAAATTAAGCACATGCTATGGAATCTGAAATGGTGCTCCATTTTACTTTTCAAAATGTCATACTCCATTTTACAGCATGTGATTATCATTGAGTATTGGGTGGTCCGCTGAGCAAGCTACCTAGTCTCTTTGATTTCTCCACATTTGGTTATACTGAACAGGTGAAATTGAGTGTGATATTTAGCCTATAAATTGGATGTACATTATTGTATTGGATTTCTAATCTAGTAAGGGGAGTATTCCGAATCACAACAATCTTTCGTCTAATTAAGATGTAAGTTACATACCGGAATCACCCATTCATTTGAAATATATGAGTAGAAGAGTCTATCAAGAGATTTCTGTAGAGCCTATGGGATGTCGTTAAGATTTTGACATCTGTAACATATTCGTTACACATCTGAATCACTCATTCTCAATTCGAGAGTTTTCATTACAAGAGCTTTCTGTAGAGCCCAAAACTTCAGCAACTGTCGAGAAAAAACAGAAATGGAAAGACAACCAAGTTAGGAAGAGATGGAAAGTGTACACGGATGAGTCGAGCTGAACCAATAGCGAATCCATTGAAGTAATTCTAAATTGTCTTGAACTTCTCTTTAAGAAGTCTTCCTTTCAAATGTCGAAATGTGCATTGGAAAATCTTAGATGGAGACCGTCTTGTGGAAATTTGTCTGTCCTCTGGCTTGTTCTGTCACAGCTTCATTCAAATACTTTGTGATCTTCCAGTTTATTGAATTATCTTTATATTTCTTTCTCTCTTCATCTTTTTCTCTTTCTGTCTTTTTCTTTGTCTTCTACCCTTTCCCTCACTCTTGCTCTTGGGCTGCTAGCAAATTGGAATAGGGATTTGACTCGCGTAAGTGAGCTGTGATCTCTCATTCCGTCATCGTCATTCCCTATTATTCATCTCTTTCTATTCCTTCTTCATCTCTCATTTGTCGCCAACTCGTCGTCGAGTTCAGTCTCGGCTTTCCATTAGAGCGCGAGATAACTTGACAATCGCGGATTGACAATTGTAGGAGCAATTGTGGAGCTGGGAATTGCTTGGAAGCAGTTGTTCTGTTGTGTCTTGCTTTGTCTGCGTGTAGAAGATCTCTCAATTCTCGACTGCACACATTTTCCAGGGAACTGTGAGGAATAATTGCCGAGTATTCACCCTCATAACAGAAAGCTGATTGTACCTCATTTTACGAGGTATTTGCTAAGAATATATTCATGTTGGTTGAAATATAATTCATCTGGGCCATGAAATATTTGCTGCATAGTATGAAACAATGTAGGAATAAAATGATTTGAATTGTTTTGTTTTGACAGATTGGTTTCTACTTTCTTGCAGATTTGATTATGATAATGATTTTTGAAGACTAGCCAGAAATGAGGATGTACTTGGCTTAATTCCCGGCAATAGTTGTATCAAATCAAATCAAATCAAAAACTTTTATTTAGATCTTCACATCATAACAATTTCAGAATAAATGTTCATAAATACAAAATCTAATAATTACCTGCAAGGAAACATCCTTTGCGCAGGTAAGAGTTGCTAATATTATACATAAGCAAAAACCTTAATGAACTGTCAAAGAAAAAATAATACAGAGATTTTAAATAAATACCAAGGAGAAAAAAAAGAGAGAGAGAGAATCAGAAGGTGAAAATGAAAGAGAAAGAGAAGACGAAAGAGAAGAGAAGAGATGGCAAACTTAGCTTACTATTAAAATAGGACATAAATCATTCGAAAAGTTTTTCCTCAATTCTACTGGACATTATCCACTCAATAATTTCATTCTTAAATCTTCTATCAAGTTTCCTGTTTGTATTTTCAATAAAATTGCTTGGGATGTAATTGATCAGTTTACTTGATATGTAAAAATATTGTCTCCTGTATATTTTTGTATTCATTCCCAAGTATTTATTCATTTATTTATTGTGACAAATTTACAACGGATGTGAAGGTGCAACAGACTAAAGTCCAAAACTGCTCCCTTCACAAATTTGAATATGTTACATTGTCCAAAACGTTGAGGTTAACACAGACTAAAAATTCAAGATTTGCTAAAAACCTTCACTCGAAAAATAAAAAAATGAATCTTCTCACTTGACTACTATTAATTTCAAAGTTCACTTATTGAAGAATTTTGATTGTAGCTCATTGAAGGTATATGACCAATCTGTGTTTAAATTTCACACGTGTTTAAATTTCATATGCATCATTTCACACAGTCTGTTTGTAGCCTCGCGATTCGAATTTTTATAAGTCTTAAGCCGCGTCTCCACCAACCGAACATGTCTGCCGAACATTGTTGGCGAATACAAAAAACGGGCAAACATTAAACATAATGGGTCACCGAACATGTTCCTGAGTTCAATTGAAATGTTCGGTCTGTGAGCGAACAGTGACGACCAACAACAGGTTCCCGCCACTAACCCCACCACACCGAACATAATGTTCGAGAAGGCGTCCACACCAAACCAAGTCCAAAAAATGTTCGGCGACATCAGCTGATCACTGTTCAGCGAACACTGTTCGCCGAGCATGTTCGGTTGGTGGAGACGCGGCTTAAACTCGAAATGTATGCAAATACCAAGTGAACTTTTTTATGGCTAATAAATTTAATTCATTTATACATTCATTGTTTCATCCACTTCTTTATTTATTCATTCAGTATTAAAAGAAATACTCCCTGTCATAAAAATGTAATTACATCGAGGCATGCAGTGCTTTCTTTGCTTACATGAAGGAAATACCAATGAGCGTCTTACTTTTAACTTTTAAATCATCAAAAATGGATTTTGATCCTTTGAAAAACTATTCCATTTCTTCCAAGATCCAAAATATTATAAGATTGAAGATCTTATAAATTATGTGAACTAGATTTTAAGTTGAGCATTGTAGATACAGAGCTATGCCCAGTCAATTGAGTACTTTAACTGTGATGAGACTAAATTCCAGCAGCTTCCTACGCTTGCCTAAGAATATATGTGCCAATACATTGTTTACTTATGTTTTTGCGAGTGTCAATTAGTTTGTAAACATGGAATGTGGAGAGTGGTGTTTGAAGGGATGAAGATGAAGTGACTAGCCAATGGAAACATGTTGAGTGGTCCAGTTGCCCAACTTGGAAAGTGAATTAGGAGCTGTCTCATCGTATTATGAGCGTAGTCTGCGGACGAGTCTTACGACGTTTACATTGCAGCTTTCGAAACTTTTAATTGCTAGTACTTGTCTGGCCTCGAAGCAGTGAGACCCGTAATCTGTCTTCAACTGCTCGATAGCCAGGCACTTGAAAGTTTCAGATCTCAACTTGGTTTCAAGCAGCCAGTTTGACCCGGATAAGTAGAGTGTACTGTGAAGCGTTTAAACTTGTCAAAACATAGGAACTCGGATAGTCGATTGAACATTGTTTCGAGCACATTCTCTGTAAATTTTTTATGTGTGGAATTTCGTAAAAGGGTTTGAAAAGGTTAAGAATGTACTATTTCGAGATTTCGGTCTGATTAATTCCTGTAATTTTTTGAACGATTATGAATGTTTTGTACGGAGATTTCCTTGAGGGTTTAAGCAAAATAGGAATGTTTTGTTTTGAAATGCCAGGTGTGATATTCAGATTCGAATTATTCCTTTTGAAGGTGTTTACTGAGTTCTAAATACTCTGCTTTTAGAACTTGAAATTTCAGGTTTCAAATACAGAAATAGTATTCTTGAAGATTTCGAATGAATTTCAAATATTTGATTCGAGTTATTGGGTCAGGAGTTATCACTCAAGTTTGTGGTATGATAATAAAAATAGTAGTGTACTTCAACTCAGTATAAGGTTCAAAATAGGATGAATCTGGAGTCTCCAAGACGTAATTTACAGTAAAAAAACAAATGGGTTCAGAATACTTTTTCTGAAACTCAAGTGATAATTATTTGCAAAATTTGAATGATTTGAGATTGTTTCTCTCCAATAGTGCAAGTGTTCTGTGTTATATGCTCAAACTTCATCCAACTTTTGAAGCTGGCTCTATACGCAGGAATATAATACACCTGAAATCATAGTAGAATTTGTTTCTTTTTTTTACTAGTCCTTGATTCTCAGCCTAGAATCTCCTTTTCGATCTTGTAATCATATGGCGGTCATAAAATACAGGAAAATTTCTGGCAGTTTACACAAATGGGAGATGTAATTATAAAAAATACATTCATATTTACACATTTTTTTCTGGAAATAAAGGGATGGAATTGCAATGGACGACAGGAACTGTTTGAAAGAGCAGTGCACAGAGTTTTTGGTCATAAATAAATAATCATTTATTTGTTATTGAGCTTTAGCTCATACAAATGAGTTGCATATCTATAATAGCATACAGTAATAACAAACATAAAATATAGGAATCATACATAACAAAAACAAGTTTTTGGTCATAATTTTTTTTTAAAGTTCATTTTATTGGATATTAAGGTAATTGAAATGTTAACTATTGCCATGAGAAATTATTTTTTTAATCAAATATTTTATGGAATATGGGAGATCGAAGTTAAAATTCTTCTGTTTTGGGGGGCAATTGAACTCGCTCACGAGTTATTTTAAACATTTGATAATTTTTTATAACTGAAAGACAACTTGAGGAAAAGAATGACACATTTTTTTATTTCAATTTAACAATTGGTTTTTTCAAAATAATTTTTTTAGAACTAAAATTTTTTTGCATGTTTTAAAAAATTATTTTGTTAAACTAAATTTTTTTGCATGTTTTAAAAAAATTATTTCGAGTAAACTAATTGTGTGATTGGAATGAAAAATATGTCATTTCATTCCTCAATTTGTCTTTTATTTGAAAAAAATTATTAAAAGATTAAAATAACTTGTAGGGGAGAACAATTGCCCCCAAAAAACGAAAAATTTCAACTTTCAACTTCCTTAATATACCATAAAATATTTGATGAAAAAAATAATTTCTCATGGCAATAGTCAACATTTTAATACCTTAATAATATCCAATACAATAAACTTCTAAAACAAATTATGACCAAAATCCCTGCGCACAGACTTAATGAGTTGGGTAGGGAGATAATTATATTGCGCGGGAGGGAGAGGGGTTGAAGTAGGTGAAGAATGAAGAGGAGTTGAAGAAGGAGGAGGAGGAGTAGTAGATGTGCCATTCAGAGTGCGAAGAACAAAAGCGCTAAAAGTGATTCAAGGAGTGAGCGAATGACGAATGGCGGGAAGAGATCAAAAGAACCGAATGGATTCAGGTGGCTGTGTGACGGTAGCGAGTGTTGTAAGGCGCGGTCGTTTTGATTAATATCGCCAAGCAGTAATGAACAAGCCCGACAAATAATGTAAGCACAACTCAGCACAAGGCACACTAGGAAACGACGGGTAAACTTGAGAGCGCTGCTGAATAAGAGAAACCTCATCGAAGGATTGAGTGAATGCTGGGAGGAGCAGGATGAAGAAGAAGAAGAGAGGAGGAAGAAGTAAAACAAGATGAATACAAAAGAGGACACTAATGGAGCAAAAGAGGAGTAGAAAAATATTGAGAAGAAGAAAAGGAGGAAATCAAGAAGAGGAGGAGAAGCAAATTAAGAAGAAGAGAATAAGCAAATTAAGAAGAGGAGGAGAAGCAAATTAAGAAGAGAAGAAGAAGCAAATTAAGAAGAGAAGAAGAAGCAAATTAAGAAGAGAAGAAGAAGCAAATTAAGAAGAGAAGAAGAAGCAAATTGAGAAAAAGAGAATAAGCGAATTAAGAAGAAGAAGCAAATTAAGAAGAGAAGAAGAAGCAAATTAAGAAGAAGAGAATAAGCAAATTAAGAAGAGGAGGAGAAGCAAATTAAGAAGAGAAGGAGAAGCAAATTAAAAAGAAGAGAATAAGCAAATTAAGAAGAGGAGGAGAAGCAAATTAAAAAGAAGAGAATAAGCAAATTAAGAAGAGGAGGAGAAGCAAATTAGGAAGAAGAATAAGTAGTACAAGATCAAAACGCGAAGACAGTGTGCAGGAAGAAAATAAAGAAAAAAAGGGTGAAGAATAATAAGAACTAGAATATGAAGACAGATAACAAGGAGAACTAGTAAGATAAGAAGAAAAAGTATATGAAGAATGAAGAATAGGAACACGAAGGAGAGTGGAAAGGCGATAAAGAAAAAACAAGAAGATGAAGAAGAAGAGAAGAAGACGAAAAATGAGAGGGAAGAAGAAAGAAAACCATAACAAATAGAAGATGAGAAATAATAAGTAGAAAAACATCAAGAAAAATAGGTGAGGAGAAGAAAGAAGAATAAGAAGAAGCAGAAGAAGAAGAAGAAGGAGAAGAAGAAGAAGGAGAAGAAGAAGAAGAAGAAGAAGAAAAAGGAGTAGGAGAAGTAGAAGAAGAAGAAGAATGAGAAGGAGGAGAGGAGGAGGAGAAGAAGGAGGAGGAGGAGGAGGAGGAGGAGGAGAAGAAGGAGAAGAAGAATAAGGAAAAGAAGGAGGAGGAGGAGAAGAAGAAGAATAAGGAAAAGAAGGAGTAGGAGAAGAGGTGATGAGGAAGAGGTGGATGAAGGAAAATTGAAAAAGAAGTAGTTTAAAGATACGAAGAACAAAAAGGGAACGAAGAAAAGAAACAAGAAAAAGAAGAAGAGGGGAAGGAGGAGAGAAGAAGACGAGCAACAACAAGTTGAAGATGAACAATTAAGAGAAGAGCAAGAAAAATGACGTGTGGAAGAGAAATTGAAGATGGAGCAGAAAGAGAAGAAGAAGGAGTAGTGATGCGAAACCTTACTCTGTATCTGCGAGTAGGGGAGGAAAAGCAGTTAAGAGAAACCAACCCCACAAAGGGCGTAATTGTTCCGTCGCGTTCCAAGTTTTGTGATTGTTCGCCGACTATTATTGATGATGCTCGAACCAAAATTTCCTTGGGAGCACGTTTCGTGGTACTAGATACCAACTCACGAAACCTGAAATATTTGTGCAGGTGTTGTACAGATTTGGAGTCGACTTTGTTTTAGTGTTTTGTAATTTTGTTGACAAGTTTAAAGAAGTGCATTAAAATAGGGGTTGTATGGGAACGTGGAAACGAAAAACAAATTGGAGACGAAAAAGAAAAAAGAAGAAGACGAACGAGAACAACAAAAAGAAAAAGAAAAAAAGTTTTGTTCACTCAACTATTACTATGTTATTGAATAATAATAATAATTTCTCTGAGCAAATTGCGATTGCCCAGATGATTTTAATGAAATAAAAAATCATATAATAAATTGATTATACAATTTTCTATATTAAGCAATATTGTTAACTATGATCACCCCACTATATAAAACCAGCTGGCCCGACGCGCGTTGCTGCGCTCTTATAAAAAATTCTTTATTTTATTATTTGCCACCTCCCACTGGAGTTACATTTCAAATTTCAACCTTCTAGGACTATTAGGGAAGAAGTTAGTCCTAGGGCTCTTCCAGCTGATCAGAGAGGCCTCCTTCGTTGTTTTCTTACACAGTAAGACCTTACTCACCTCTCAATGAACATTTCAAATTTAAACCTCCTACGACTATTAGGGTTGAAGCAAGGTTTTTTATTTTATTATTTGCCACCTCCTACTGAGACTACATTTCAAATTTCTAGTTGAATCGTTTTTCAGGTTCAACTTCATATCACCTGTTATCTAGAACACATTATTTTTGTTAGGAGGTATTGCCAGTACTCAATAATTTTTATTAAACTGGAATAATTCGGGAAGACGTTACAATTTTTAAACTGTCTAAAGTTGATAAAATAATTTATGTGGTCAACGGTCCGGAAGGCAGAAGATGACTAAGTTAGTCACAATGGCGGAAGGAGCGGAAGAACCAGACTGGTCCTTCTAAAGGGGGTTCTGACGTTAGGCGCTAACAACCTAGCACAGGCAAAAACCTAAAGGTTGAAAATATGGGGAGCAAAACTTCACACCTCTGCAAGAGGGAGCCTTCATTCGGATACGGGGGAAGGCAGTGATGCTCAAAATATTGGAAACCTATTTAAAGAATTTAGTCGAGGAAATCCATCAAAGAGACGAAAGAAACAACATAGAAAGCTCATAGTGGGATGGTTATGAGGAATTTGAGGGATGGTGAGTGGGAGGACAGACGGAGATGGAGGACTCGACTAAAGGAAGGAAGACAGTAAAGTACTGTAAAATCCTAAAATATATATATATATAAGTTGATAAACAAATTAAATATTCGAATTTCCTTATTTCGAATATTCAATTTTTATTTGATCACAAAAAACATGTGTTAAACATTTGTTATTGGTTAAAGTCAGTATAATCCCGTATGCCCAAAACATTACCTGAGCACTGATAAAGCATGACCATTACAGATGATTGGCAAACATACGTTTACCGGTTTGATAGACAGACGTTGTTTTTAGAATGATGATTTGCAAAACACACAAACAGCTTGTCCATCGAAACAGCGTGTACAGCTGATCGAAAAATTTCAAATTATTTTCCATATGATTAAAAGATCCCAGTAAGCTTGCTAGCCATGTACCCGTGCTTTGCATAAGCAAAACTTTAACCCCCTAAAAACACCCCTAAAATTGCGAATTTTTAAAAATCCTTTCTTATTGCAAGGTGAAATCCTATAAGGATTGTTCATACGAAATTTCAAGTTCATAGGCCTAGTAGTTTTGGCTCTGCGTTGATGAGTGAGTCAGGGTATCATCCTTTTATAGATAGAGATAATGTATCGGGGTGAACAGTCTAGAAATCCAACACAAACTATGAATATAGTGCTGAATTCAGTATTACAATTGCCACCAATACTACTAAGCTACTAACACCACCGCGACTACGTTAGTTTATACTACTAGTTTGTAATACTAACCACTACAAATATTAATACTAATACCACTACCAATACTGTACTAAACATAAATTTATCCAGTCCAATCTTAAATTCAGTCTACAACCTAAACCAACCAATATTGGAACAAATAATCAATTAAATCATTAAACAAAAATCAGTCAATAGTGTACAATAATCAATGATTTTATTTGTATCGATGATGGTGATATTGTGGGTGGAAGATATCCATAATGAATTTGCTAAGACACAACCTCATTTATTATGAAAGCACAAAACAATAATATATTTATAGTTTTGACAGCTAACGTCATGACGTTCTCAATCTCAATATGTGAGATTATCGTGGCGGAATATCAATAAAACTAAAATACATGGCATTTTCTGATAATACTTAATAATAATATTGACCCGTTATAATATTTATTAATAATAAATTTTTCTAATAACATTGTTTCGTAGAAAGGGAGTCTCTAATAAGACGAACTTCTCTGGGTAGGAGGCCTGTCATTGGAGTTGACACCTGGATATTTGACACACCCTCTAGTAATTGGTAAACCAAGTGAGTAAATAAATTACAAATACCGATAACAATGATAAATTTGTTCAAAATAAGTAATCAAATACAAAACCACATCATAATTAATTGTTGCAAAGTACTGAGGAATATAGTAAATGCTCCTTGGTACATCAGGAATGCTGATCTTCACCGTGATCTTCAAGTGGAGACAGTAACTACAGCGACAGAGAGGTTTGCGGCTAAGCATGAAGAGAGACTCCACCAACATGACAAGATTGGGGCAGTCCAGCTGCTTGACGTTTGTGATCTGGTCCGGAGCCTCGACAGAATAAAACCACATGAGCTAGTGAAGTGAAGTGTGCTTATGTGTTTAGTGTACAAAAGAAGGTGATAGTGTAAATTTCAAGCCTTGAAACGTGATCAAATAGTAACCAAACATAGTTATTATATAATTTTGGTAATGTCTCTACTTAGTAAAATTAGGATAGAATAAATAGCTTATTAGTTTCTAACTAGGTGCTAATTCAAATAATAGGGGAAAAAAATTAATTGTTATGATACGTAGATTGTCACATAAGTTTTGTTTTTGAGAGTAGCCTAATGTAGCTACTGTATAGAATTTTGAAAAGTCTTGAAACATATTTAATTTTTAATTTGACTCTTATTCATTAAAGGAGTTATAATGCAGGTTTTTTTGGTTGTATATCATTGTGAACGCGTTTTTTTAACAAATTAATTCGCCTAAAATTATTTATTGGTATTATATATGGGCATTTCATTTCACTATTGTTCCATTTTTCGTAATATTATTAAATTTTTCTATCTAAGTATTCCGTGCAGTATGGAAGAAGTGAACAATAGGCTGGTAAAAAGGAAGACATTGTGCTCAAACGAGCGCAAAGTATTAAATTTGAAACGGACGTCTTCTACCGCACTGTATTAATTACAATTTAGTTAGGAACAAGTTGAACATTATTTATTCGGGCCCCGGAGTTTCAGCGACGTTGCTCATCAACAATTGAAAACAATAGATGTCTGGAGGCGGAATATCTTGCTCGCAACAAGGAAGAACAAGAAAAAATGTAACGATCTCGTTCTTGATTGAGGGTTTTTGAAGGGGGAAGAAGAGGAGAGGGAACGACGGTGAAGAAGGGTGGAAGGAGAACAGATATTTGCATCCAGAACGAGCGTAGATAACAGAAACTCAAGTGCCTTGTCAATTTGGCACCAGAGAAACACAACAAAGGAGTTGAACGCTAGAACAATTATACAGCTTCAAAAAATAATTCAGGCCTGTCTTTCTTGCGCGGTTGAGGACGGGAGGGCGACCCAGAGAGGGGCTCTCTTGTTAGTGGTGTTCATTAGTGCGAGGAGTTATTAATCAAAAGCCACCCCCACCCCTCTGTCACACTTAGCCACTCCCCCCACCAACTCACAACTTGTACTCCTCTCCCATTTATTTCCCTGTGCTGAACCTCTTCACTCTTTGTTGCCTGCACGTTTCCTATCCAATTCTCAGGAAAACTGTCGTTTCATTTCCCGGTAATAGTAACTTGACGTCAAACAGAACTGAACGGAAATACATACTTTTTCAACGTGCATTGAATATACTTTCCACCTTTATAAATATACTGTCGTAAGTTGACAACATTATACCTATATATACTTCTCTGAGTTACGTTACAGAACTACTACTCTCTTGATGATTGTTGGAAGTAGTTGTAAATGTTGTGAAGTACATCATTATTTTGAACGGTTCTTTGCAAGCAGTGAGTTACATTGACAATATAACGAGGTTTACTTGCTCTACCCATGTTTTTGTGTTTTCAACACTTCTTCCTCCGTTAGATTCCAGTTTTTTCAATATTTACATAGTTCTACAAACAATGGTAGATTTTAAATTGTCTGTCGTATCCTGGTTTTTCCACACAGATTTAAGGACGGGGAAAATATAGGAATTACAATCGAAACGCCGATTCCTCAAAATAGGAGGAAGAGGATTAATTATTCATCAATCATTGATTTTTTATATAATTCTTATCGTTTAACCTAATGATTGTGTTTATAATGCTGCTAGGTATAATTTCTATGGTGTTCAATATCATCACGGATAGATGAAAAAATAACAAGACTATGAATCTTGATACAATCTCAAAAAAGTTTGGATGAATAAATATTACAGAATAATACTACATGGCATGAGTGTTATTTTTTTACTAAAACGAACTATTGGGCTTGGAGAAAACAAAATTTATTCTATCCATCGAAAATACTACAATATTAGATACGGCCTCAACCCACTAATTTGAAAAAAAAATAGATTGGAAAGATGGAATTAGAAGACAAAATAAAAGATCGTAAAGCAGAAATTTTTTACATAGAATTTGATTACCTAGTTTTATTCAAAATATAACTATTTCTATTACTAGCTGGCCCGACGCGCGTTGCTGCGTTCTTATAAAAAATTCTTGATTTTATTATTTGCCACCTGCCACTGAGGTTGCATTTCAAATTTCAACCTTCTAGGACTATTAGGGAAGAAGTTAGTCCTATGGCTCTTCCAGCTGATCAGAGAGGCCTCCTTCGTTGTTTTCTTACACAATAAGACCTTACTCACCACCTCTCAATGAACATTTCAAATTTAAACCTCCTACGACTATTAAGGTAGAAGCTAGGTTTTTGTTTTTATTATTCACCACCTCCTACTGAGACTACGTTTCAAATTTCTAGCTGCATTGGTTAACAGATGTCATCAACCTGGCATAATTTCATTTCCCAGTATATGGGTATGATCTCAGTCATATGTTTCGTACAGCGTGTACAGCAGATCGAAAAATTTCAAATTATTTTCCATATGATTAAACTATCCCAGTAAGCTAGCTAGCCATGTACCTGTGCTTTGCATAGGCAAAACTTTAACCCCCTAAAACACCCTAAAATTGCGAATTTTGAAAAATCCTTTCTTATTGCACGGTGAAATCCTATAAGGATTGTTCATACGAAATTTCAAGTTCATAGGCCTAGTAGTTTTGGCTCTGCGTTGATGAGTGAGTCAGGGTATCATCCTTTTATAGATAGAGATAGAGGTCATAAAGATCTAAATCAATCAACTAATAACTATCCATTTCACATTATGTAGAAGAACAATCGTAGATAAACAATGGTTATCATGTTTTTGTGAACAAGCAATGTTTAATTCCTATATGAACTGATATAATGATATGATATGATGATAGGTCTAGATGAGAATATAAATATTGATTTGAAGTGCATATTAATAATATTGGAGGAAAGTGGTTCACTCAAATTTATTTGCTATTATCAGCGTTTTTGAAAGTATATATAGTATTCTATGACAACTCCAATTGCCTGCTTATCTCTCAATATTGAACGATGAAAATTCAAATCGAACATCAATATTCCTTCCCGGATTTAGGTAATTAGATATAAGATAATTAGCCTAAAAAAGTACCTACTTAAAAATAACATTTTCCTTTCCCATTAATCATTTTCGTTGTAACAATATGTAGTGATGGGTTGTAATTTAACTCATTTATTATTATGCTGTACAGTACTGTATATTTATTATCCATTGTACATATATTTTGCTACTGTATAATATATAGTTGCATATTTATTGGTATTGATTACTATAGATGAATTCAGAGTCCCATTTGAAACTTTCCAATCGCTTTCAAAATATTGTTTATACTGATTTATTAGATTAAAAAGTTGAAATATTGTTTATGTGATTCAGTTTCATGAATTCATTTGATGAATTTTTTTTTATTGCTGATGATGCCCTCATGAGTCTGAGGCTTGTGCGTGGGTAATGAGGTGAATGATTACACATAAATGCCTGACGGTGGAGCGGGATTCTAATCCAAGACCACTTAAACGACAGCAAGCTGAAGTTGCAACGCTCCAACCAACTGCGCTAAGCGGCCCGCCGAAATTATCTGATACAAATTCGGAGCTTTGTATCAAATTCATCCATTATTGTAAGTACTCCGAACAGTTTTCCTGCTCTAATTCCATTATAGTTCCAAAATGTAAACTCTACACCGACATAATTTCAATAAGGGCAAAGCGTATATCATCAGATGAGTGCAAATTTAATTCTATGTGCTGATGATGCATGCCTCGCAGCAAATGGAGTGCTGAGTGGTGAACAGACAGATGTAGTTCAACTATTGTTAAACCTATTGACAGAAACCCCGATTGTACATTGTTAATCAACTCTAATTATTGTTCAACTTATTGTTGAATCTGAAACAATGGACTCTTCCCCACAACAAGGGGACAGCTTTTCATAGTATCTGAGCGCGACTACGTCGTTTGTTACTTTGTGCAATGTTCCCCCTTTCCTTGTTGACACTCAATGTAATATCGCTAATGCATCCTTTAGAGACCTTGTTAATGGGAGTCATTTGGAAAAGTAATTGCAAAAATTTCATCTAAATCTACAAATTAATAGAGTTTTGTTCTTTTTGTATCTGTATTTGTATACATCTTTATCAATATCTATTTTTATCTATAATTATGTATCTCAAATTACAAGAATCTTTGAATACTTTTTATATAAACTATCAGGCTACCCAATTAAATAGAATCAGGCAGGGTTTTTAGAACGTGACATAACTTATCTACAAATTTATTAGATCTTCTTCTTCTTCTTCTTCTTCTTCTTCTTCTTCTCCTTTTTCTTCTTCTTTTCTATTTCTATTTCTTTTTCTTTTCTTTTTTTTTCTTTTTCTTTTTCTTTTTTTCATTTTCTTTTTCTTTTTCTTTTTTATTTTTTATTTTTTATTTTTTCTTTTTTCTTTTTTCTTTTTTCTTTTTCTTTTTCTTTTTCTTTTTCTTTTTCTTTTTCTTTTTCTTTTTCTTTTTCTTTTTCTTTTTCTTTTTCTTTTTCTTTTTCTTTTTCTTTTTCTTTTTCTTTTTCTTTTTCTTTTTCTTTTTCTTTTTCTTTTTCTTTTTCTTTTTCTTTTTCTTTTTCTTTTTCTTTTTCTTTTTCTTTTTCTTTTTCTTTTTCTTTTTCTTTTTCTTTTTCTTTTTCTTTTTCTTTTTCTTTTTCTTTTTCTTTTTCTTTTTCTTTTTCTTTTTCTTTTTCTTTTTCTTTTTCTTTTTCTTTTTCTTTTTCTTTTTCTTTTTCTTTTTCTTATTCTTATTCTTATTCTTTTTCTTTTCCCTATTCTTATTCTTTTTCTTTTCCCTTTTCCATTTCCTTTTCCTTTTCTTTTCTTCACTTTTTCCTTTTCCTTTTCCTTTTCCTTTTCTCTTTCTCTTTTTCTCTTTCTCTTTCTCTTTCTCTTATCTTTATCTTTTCCTTTTTTCCTTTTCCTTTTCCTTAACCTTTTCCTTTTCACTTTCTCTTTCTCTATCTCTTTCTCTTTCTCTCTTTCTCTCTTTCTCTCTCTCTTTCTTTTTCTCTTTCTTCTTCTTCTTCTTCTTTTTGTTCTCATATCTTGGCCTCTATTGGTTTCTATTATCTTTTGTATTCCCATTCCATCTTCCTAACTATCCCTATTATATGTTCAGATCCATAACATTGGACCCAATAGAATTTAGCTGTCATTAAAGCTACCATGTATCAACTTCCGTATTTCGTTTAATGTCGTTGAAAAATACATTGAGAAGTTGAGATATAAAAGATCATTCATCAAATGCATCAGATATTCAACTTCCATAAACTGAGCAGTGCTATAACATTATTTGTTACTATGAGTTTTCGAGATAGTCACATCCACATAAGTAATATATTGCGCGAAATCAAATCAAATCAAAATTTATTCATTCAATAACATAATAATTACAAAAATCCTTTTAGTTAAACTTCATAAATACAGAATATTTTATATCAGTAATTCACCTTTAGAAACCTCACTATAAAAAAATATTTCCTTTTCCTATCATCCATTATAGCTCCTCTGGACTCTATTCATCTATGGAAACATCTATTAGGAACAAAATGATAAAATATGCTTATTAAAATAATAGCAACATGAATAATGCTCAAAATGTATCGAATATTATATTATTCATCTCAACTCTATGGAAACATTCAGTTAATAAGCAAAATAATAAAATCACTAATATTTCATTAATCATGGGTCCATTCTTTTGCCAGGTTAATCATGAGTGATTAATTTAAAATGGGTTTCAGAATCAATTTTCATCATGGAATCTATTTTCATATAATACTATTCCAACAATAGAATTCCAACAAATTCCAAAGGATAGCAACATCTTCTGTAGTATTCCATTTGTTGATAAATTTGAGATACGATTTTCAAATACCTCTCCTGGTAGCAGCTGAGATAAAAAAACGCCCGTATTTGTTGACAGCTGGTAACCATTCATACTCGAGTTTTGAAGGTGTGCAAACAGTTATTGTAGCTCTAGAATAGAGGAAAGGAGAAAGAGGAAAGAGAGAGAGGGTGAGTGATATAGAAAGAGACCGATATATGAATGACTGCTGTTGATGATGCCAGAATTTTGGGGAAGGTATTTTCTTGAAAAGAAACAGCATGGCGGAGTGAATGATGAACTGATAAGCTGTGGAGAGTTGCAGAGGGATGAAAGAGGAAAGAAGAGAGGTATGAAGTTAGGAGAGAGGAAGTTACTGTTTGTGTATGTGTGTGAGGGAGTGAGAGAGCCAGTGAGATAGTTATAGCGGCTGAAAAGGGAGGACGTCGTGAGAGTTGAGTATAAAAGTGAAGTGGAGACCTAGAGTGTTGGCTGATAAATAAGTTCCAACTCAGCAAGCTGGTCCCACTTGCTACTTACCTCCTTCACTTACTCCTCCTCTTTCTCCTCATCTTCCTCTTCCTCCTTCTCCTCCTCCACTTCATCATCATTCTCAACCTCATCCTCTTCAAACACCCCTCCACCCCACGTCATCCCCTTTTTCTGAGTAGTGGCGCCCGCATATATCCACAAGGATAAAGGACCCCCCTAGTTGACTTTAGTACCAAATATTTGTAGAGCTTCCTTTAAGGCCTTTTAACAGTAATAGTTCACATCCTGCCTGCATTATCTGGGCTCGCCCTGGAATAACCCAGGACTCCTCTGCGACAGTATTCCATCGTCACGTGGAAATTGGAAATACTAGTATTATTCAATAGAGGTTTTATGGTTAGAAGGCCTATAATAAGACAGGTTTTGTGGGCTTGTTATATGTTTTGATTTGTTATTAGTTCGGAAATCAATCGGAAACTTTTGAGAACATCGTATATCTTTTCTAGGAAGCATTTTATACAAATAATTCTGTTACAAATGCAAAACAAGCAGTTGGTTACGCGCTCGTTCTACATAGTTTCCATTCATAGATGAACGTGACTCGAAACACATTGAAAGATGGCTCTTCTCGTTCTCTCTCCTTGGATGTCCTTCTTACTTCCATTCTTCAAATCTGTATCTCTCACACTCAATTACAGAGAACAGAGAGAGCATTTTTTGAATCGATATTGATATTTAAAAAAAAAATATTTATTATTTGATTTTAAATGTATTAAGTTTAATAATAAAAATTGC
The DNA here is from genome assembly GCA_948455865.1 of Conomelus anceps. Taxonomy (NCBI): domain Eukaryota; kingdom Metazoa; phylum Arthropoda; class Insecta; order Hemiptera; family Delphacidae; genus Conomelus; species Conomelus anceps. Next base: position 14,546,444 of record OX418225.1, read on the forward strand.
AAAGAGAAATTTGTCCTGTTTTGAACGAACATATTGGAAAATGTAAGTATAAATAGAATTATAAAAAATGTGCAGCGCAAATGTTTCATCAGTGATGATTGAGGATTCAATTAATTCAATTTATTTTATTCACTCAAATTATACAAAAAACAATACAAAATTGTGACAAAAAGACATCTTAGTAATCAAACAAAGCAATTGAGAGCATTGAAGCTTCTCCATGGTTCTGCTGATTGTTCTACTACATTCAATGACCTTCCATGGCCTTCTAAAAGCATCTAGTGGCTTCCAGTACTTTGTTTACCTTGAACGACAGCAACTATATAAAGCAGCCCATGTGAACCAGTGAGTTAGTTTTTACAAGCTCATGTGACAGATTGTGTTGCAGATCTTGTGTGAGAGACAATCCAGTGCTTTGGAGCAAACAGCGCTCTATTTCAGTGTAATGTGCTCAGGCAATTGTTACTATTTGTGCGGCTTATTAACCAGTTTGAAGATGTTGTGTCAAGTGATATTATTAGGGACTGTCGAACGTATTGGACTGTGTTTTGTAAGTGTTTAGTTGCTCTTTTATCATTTCTTTCTACATTATTGTACAGTTCATTGGACTCTTGTTTCTTTTATTATTGATTGGTCTGTAATTAATTATTCATTAATTCTTGTAAATAATTACTGAAAATAAGTATAATAATAATAATAATAATAATAATAATAATATTTATTTCGCCAAAATACAAAAATACAAATATAAGAAATTCACAATATAAACTGTATAACACATTATTACCTTGTCATTTTTTGATCTGTTTTTCTTTATTAATTGAACTTGCAATTAGTGTGTGTAAATAGAGACTAATTTGTGTAAATAAAGTGAAAGTGTGAACTTTATTTTGCCAGCCTTTTTAGCTTTAGAACCTGTAACAATACATTAATTATTGTTTATAATGCAATACAATGTTTCAAAGAATAATTTTGTTGAATTTGGATGAGGGAGGAGAGCAAAAGGATGGCCTTTAGGCGTCAAATATGTGGGTTTTTTACAGAATTTATGTTGACGCAACTTTTTTCACATAACATTGTTATTGAGCACATTTAGCGTCTGCTTCATCCTCTCTCAGTCTATTATTTCACTCACACTTGTATAAAATTTGTGCTTCTACACGATCCACGATGATCTGGAATTTATTGTGTAAACAAAGGAGTCATCAACAATGGTCCTGAAATTTTATAGAAACAATGCTCTTTATAGATATGGTGACACTCGCTGGTAGCAGTTGAGTTTTATTTGAGAGCTTATCTGAGTGTCAGAGTTGAATCAACATTCTACATTCCGCATTCTTCATACAGTGTCTAAACAGTGCAGTGCAATTCGGCGATGAACGTGAGAATAACTGTGACAGCTATTGTGATAAGATTACTTACTAGTAGTTCTGTGAATAGTAGAACTAACGCCCAAGAATAAGGATTCTTGCACAAATTCATGGAGGGTTCTCCATGTACTCAATGATAATCACCATAGTAAACTTAAACAGAATCATAAGACCTAATTAAATTTAATTAAATTTATTTAAACAGAATCATAAGACCCTTGACTATATTTGTGTAGTCTATTTTATGCCTCTTTTTCACAAAACGTCACTGTATTAGATCACCAAGGTTTTATTTCCCAGATAGCTGATTGCTCGAATCAGATCATATTTCTTATGTCTGATAAAAGAATTTATAGATCAATAATAATAAAATTTTTATATTATTATTTACTCGATCACATGATATTCAATTGAAATATAAGAAATGACTTGTTCATCTCAAACAAATATGTAATTCTTATGAATGATATCGTTAGAATTGCAGTGTTTCACTGCCTTCCTTCTCTTTGTCGGGTTCTCCATCTCTGTCGGTCAACTCACTCTCCGTCCATGAGGTCCTTCGCTTTCACAGCGTCAACAACCTCGTCCCTCCACGATCGTCTTGGCCTTCCTCTCTTCCTCCTCCCAATTGGGCTCCAATCTGTCACAATAAATGAATGAATGAATGAATGAATGATTTTCAATCCACTTGCTAGCACTAGCTCTTCTTGCATGACTATACCATACCAATCGTTTGTCTTCTATGAATTTCACTACATCATATTCCCCTTTCATTCTGTTTCTTGGATGAATTACTTCATTCCGTATTCTATCCACAGCACCTTCTCACATATTCCTTTTCTACCGCCAGTATATTTTTATTCATCACCCATACTTCATCACCATAAGTAATGATGCTTCAGACTTGGTCTCCTAACTGTACCCTGCTTATATGTTTATTGAGCTACTTTATTCATGTAAAAAAGAGTGATATTAACCAAAATCTTAATGTAAATGATTATAATACAAGAAGCCGAGGAGATTATCACTTGGTGAGTCACAATAGTAGCTTATGCAAAAAAAAGCCTAGTTATATTGGTAGGAAACTCTACAACAAGCTACCACAGTTTTTAAAGAAACTTGAGAGTATGGAAATATTTAAAAAACAATTTAAAAAATATTCAGTTGATAAAGCTTTTTATAGTGTACAAGAGTTCCTTTCATATCAGAACTAAGCTTCACCTCAACTAATTGATGTGGTGATTATGGTAACTAGTGTATAAGATAGTATAATTGTTCATCTGACTTGTCTTATACTCTTAACTGGAGTCTCCAAGACGTAATCTACGAAAATAAAAGTGTTGAATATCATATGCTTAGTTATAAAACATATGAATGATAACTTAACCCATATCCTCAGAGCTCCAGAAAATCGATTATTAAGAAAAAGTGTAGACAAAATCATATTTTATGTGAAAAAACAGAAAAAGCCACAATTCCTTTGCTTGAAGAATCAAAAGGAGATAGCAGAACTCAATCTAACAATGTTACTGATGCCAAAAATCGCATACCGATTTACAGGGTAGCAATTTTGTAAAAACAAAATTTATCAATAGAAACAATTAAACGACGGGAACAGGTTTGTTCAAATGAATTAGGAAAAGCAAGACCTGACAGTATAAAAAGGTATTGGGAAAGAAAAAAGATCAAGATGAACGACCAAGGAAAAATAGCAAACAAGAGAAACTAAAGTGATTCTTTGTGGTCATAAAATTTGAAAAAAAAATCATTAACAAAAAATATCAGCATTAGCAATATTTCAACAGATCTCTTTCAGTCTAAAATAATGTTTTTGGAATGTTTGTTTCAAGTGCTGATTGCAATTATTGTTTTTCCACAGGTATTGTTTTTAATCAGCAGTCCAGTTCCATCCATACCAGTGCATTGTGAGTAAATTCAGCTTTGATTACCCATTTTTTCATGAATGACATCTCAGTTGTGAAACATATTTTAGTAGGAAACATCTATTAGTAGGGAAACATTTCTTAGTAGAAGTAAATAGGAGTATAATAAAATGTCTCAAAGCTTTGAAAGGTGTTGAGCGCCAGTTTTAGTAGTTTAAAATTTTATGAGAATAAATTGTCATTGAGATTTAAAGCATGATCGCACTCTCAAACTCTGAATTTTTCAATGGGGCTCCGCAGTCTAACATACCACAAAATGCTTGCCTTACCTTTATCATGAGCATGAGACCGGAAGTGATGTCTATTTTGTCATACATTAGGTACTTGTAATATATTCAGTCCTGCATTGTGTCATACATTTCTCATAGGCTTCTTCAGAAACTTGTCCTTTGATGTCGTACAACTTGTTCACGACGTCATTTGTGCCAAAAGCAAGCGTCCCGTCACCGACTCAGTAATGAGACCAAACAAGCTCGGTTGGATTCAAATTTAGTGGCATCTTTGTTTTACGTGTTTTTTTATTGTCGTTAGCGGGTGAGGACTGGCGCGCTTTTATGGAAGTTTGGAATGAATATTTTATGACATAACGCGTCAAACTTTGCCGGCGAAAGACTTTGTTTGTTTAAGTCCTCTTACTGTTGTTTTTGTCGTTTGCAGGAGTGCTGTAGTTAGAAGGAGAAATTATTTCCGTAAAGAAACCATCCACGATCTTTGGCCAATGTAGTTTTGCAACTTTTATACGGGGAAATTTGGGCGGGGCATGAAAATCTGTGGAACACTAAGATAAGGAGAAATAGAGCTGAGTACAAAAAGAATAAGAGGAAGTGGAAGAAGGAAGGTGGGGAAGTTTAAGAAAAAAATTAAGGTGGAATAAAGCTGTAGAGGGAGAAATAAAACTAAGGGGAGAAGAGGAAATAAGCGAAATTAATATTGATAATAAGCAAGAATATTGATAAGAACAAGTAGAAAAAAAAGAACAAGAAGTAGAAGTAGTAGTAGTAGAAACATAAGAAGAATAAGAAACAGAAGAAGAGGAAGAAGTATGAAGGGAAGAGAGTAGTACAAAAAGAAACAAGAGTTGAAATACAAGAAGAAAAGAGAAGAGAAAAAAGAGAAAAAGAAGAGAAAAGAAAGAGAAGAGAAAGAGAAGAGAAAGAGAAGAGAAAGAGAAAGTGAAAGAGAAAAGAAAGAGAAGTGAAAGAGAAGAGAAATTGAAGAGAAAGAGAAGAGAAAGAGAAGAGAAAGAGAAGAGAAAGAGAAGAGAAGAGAAAGAGAAGAGGAAGAGAAGAGAAAGAGAAGAGAAAGAGAAGAGAAAGAGAAGAGAAAGAGAAGAGAAAGAGAAGAGAAAGAGAAGAGAAAGAGAAGAGAAGAGAAGAGAAAGAGAAAGAGAAGAGGAAGAGAAGAGAAAGAGAAGAGAAAGAGAAGAGAAAGAGAAGAGAAAGAGAAGAGAAAGAGAAGAGAAAGAGAAGAGAAAGAGAAGAGAAAGATAAGAGAAAGATAAGAGAAAGATAAGAGAAAGAGAAGAGAAAGAGAAGAGAAGAGAAGAGAAAGAGAAGAGAAAGAGAAGGAGAAAGAGAAGAGAAAGAGAAGAGAAAGAGAAGAGAGAAGAGATGAGAAATAGAAAGAGAAGAGAAAGAGAAGAGAAAGAGAAGAGAAAGAGAAGAGAGAGAGAAGAGAAAGAGAAGAGATAGAGAAGAGAAAGAGTAGAGATAGAGAAGAGATAGAGAAGAGAAAGAGAATAAAACAGAGAATGAAGGTGAAATAGAGCTGGAGAACAAAAAAAAGGGAGGGAAGGACACGATAAAAAAGAATAAAAAATGGAGATGAAGAAGAAGAAAAAAGCGGGAAGAAGATGAAGAAAAAGAGTGATAAAAAAGAAAAAGGAGAAGAAGTAGAAGAACAACAGGGATGGAAGTGATATAGTGCAAGAACTAAGAAGGAAGGAAAAAAGTAGTACAAGAAGAAAGAATAAGAAGAAAATTATGATAACATTTAGCTGTAGAAGAAGGAAAAAGAGATAAAGGAAGAAGAAGAAAAGGAGAAGAAAAGACACAGAAAATTAACAAAGTGAAAAACAGAAGAAGATGAATAAGGTGGAACAGGATAAAAAAAGACAAGAAGTTAGAACAACAAGAAGGAAGGGGAGAAAAAAGTACAAGAAGAGAAGGAAGTTATTTCTGTGGGGAAAATAAGGATGAATATTGAGAGAAAGGAAGAGCATTGAAGATGGAGTGAGAGAGGTGTATGGTGGCACTTAGTATTTTTGAAAAGCATTCTCGGTTCAACACTATGCTCCACAACCCCTGCACGCCGCCATTCTGTCAGGTCAAAGAAAGTCTATCATCAGCTCTATGGAATATTCTATTAGCTGTCCTTCGGATGGACTGCTTCCACTTACATTTACCATTCTTCGCGTATCCTTTGACTCCTGCATTTTTCATCATCTTATCAGGCCTTGTCCTTTGTCCTAATCTCAACAATCGGCTAACTTAACCTTTGGTTTGCAATTTCAGTCACGCTGTAGTGAATTAAAACAAGGGGTATTTTTAATAGAATAATAATGAACTTCAAACGTTGAACAACAGTTCAGTAATTTTCTTCTCGTTTACTAATTTATTAAGATCAAACTTCATTAGTCATGGCCCCAATATTCTAGTTCCTTTTCATAAATAAATCTTTGGTCGAAATTCTTGTTTCGTCCATGAAGAGTATTATAACTTTTCACTTCTTGAGTACTTTCAGCTGTATTTATAGCAAGCTTTTTAATTTATTGAGACGAATTTCTTACTTATTTATTAATGGCTATACGTATCTTTTGTCTTTACATGTTTTAATAGAATAATAATGAACTTCAAACGTTGAACAACAGTTCAGTAATTTTCTTCTCGTTTACTAATTTATTAAGATCAAACTTCATTAGAGTCATGGCCCCAATATTCTAGTTCCTTTTCATAAATAAATCTTTGGTCGAAATACTTGTTTCGTCCATGAAGAGTATTATAACTTTTCACTTCTTGAGTACTTTCAGCTGTATTTATAGCAGCTTTTTAATTTATTGAGACGAATTTCTTACTTATTTATTAATGGCTATACGTATCTTTTGTCTTTACATGTTTTAATAGAATAATAATGAGCTTCAAACGTTGAACAACAGTTCAGTAATTTTCTTCTCGTTTTACTTATTTTTTAAGAACAAACTTCATCAGAGTAATGGCCCCAATATTCTAGTTCCTTCTCATAAATAAATCTTTGAACGAAATTCTTGTTTCGTTCATGATGAAGATTATATCTTTTCACTTCTTGAGTACTTTCAGCTGTATTTATAGCAAGCTTTTTAATTTATTGAGACGAACTTCATTCTTATTTATTAATTACTAGGCCTTCACGTATCTTTTGTCTCTTACATGTTTTAAAAAGAACTTAATGTAAAAGAAAATCAGTTAATTCTGGGTTTTTTCTTGGGACTGTAGTCTTTTATTAACTTTACGGAAGTGATAGCCGAGTCCCGTAGCAGGTTCGATCTGTTCAATCAGAGATAAGCTACGAAACTCCTGGGCGCTCTTTGTAACGGTGACCGATTGGATTGGCCAGCAAAAAAGACTCTGTTCTCTGCTGCAAAATCATACCCGGTGGTTCGGAACCCACCTAAACGATAGGTCCCAACTCATCAATCACTATCATCCAATTTATTACCCACGAACAGGCCTCAGACCTATGGCCTTATCCTCCGAAAAAAAAGATTATTTCAATTATTCAGTGGTCTCATAGAAGAAGTTCTTGCTCTTAAAAAACTTTCTATATTGCACTTCCACCTATACGTATGATCGATATTCATTACTCACGTTAATTAAATTCATCAAAAGAATTCTTGTTCATCATTCCCCTATGATGAATGGCACGAGAAGTAGTTCTTCCTTGCTCAATGAAGTACAATGTTTGAGCCCCAAGAAGTAATAGGATAGCTTATTGATGTGAATGCAATATCGCATGTTCAAGTGACATCAGTGCTTGGGGCTGATGTAAATTTCTAGGTTAATAACATAATCGACAAATCGATCAATTCAATTTCTCTTTCGTGTTCCTGCTCGTTATCTTGAAATTCACTCAGAGCCGTTGATATTGTCCCACCTATCCACAAATTATTAGTCAATAATAGAAGATTTGTGTTTGAAACTGAGCGCATACTTTATATGAGATATCAATGCACACTAATTAGAAAAACACATTCGAGATTTTGGTTTGTGATCATAATTAATTTGATTTCTTACTATTTTGTGGTTCTTTCAGTAAAAAATCTTCGGCTCTGATATCACTACTGTGTTTGCATTTCATTCAACGTTAACCGATTATCTGAAAAATAATAAATAATATTATTAACTTATTAAGTGAATTCAACGACTTGCAGTCAAAGTTTTATTTAAAATAAGTAGTATTTTACTTACTCTGTTGGCCGAAGGTTTTCGAGTTGTTGAAACCCATTTTCAAGGCCTTGAAGATTGGTTTCAACAACTCGAAAACGTTCGGAGTAAGTAAAATACTACTTATTTTTAATAATAATTTGACTGCAAATGGTTGAATTCACTTAATAAGTTAATATTAACAACGCAGATCGTCATGGAACAAGAAATCCCCGAAAATAATATTACTATTATAAGATTCCTGATACTGTCAAAAACAATACCTTTTTCTAATTCTTGATACTTGTAGTAATAAATCACAGAGGAATTCAATAGACCTAAATTAAAGTTGATTGCTAACACTGAAAATTGAGAGAGTTCAATATATTTTTCGGCTGCCAATTCGAGTAGAGTTATTCCAAGTAATGAGGTGAGCAATAATTTAGCGAATAATAGCAGAGCATTATGTAAATAAATAAAACGAGCTGTGAATGTTGTTTTATCGGTGTGAAAATATAGCAGCTCGACAGCAGCAGCAGAGTTTGCAGTGTTTTCGTTTAGCGAAAAGAGGAGAAATGAATGAAATATATTTTCTGGCCATCAGTTTTGGCTTTGTCAAACGAGCACGCCCCCAAGGGAACTCCTCCAGAACCCTTTTCCCATCCCCCGGAACCCTTGACCCACCCCCTGGAGCCTATCCTATTTTTGTTCGGTCGACTTGAAAAAAAAGCGCACACAGTACAAAACTAGGACGTTAGTTAAGTTCCCGTTGCAAAAAAAAAAAAGGTGTTCAAGATGTGGAGAACAAAAATGGATTGTTTGGAGTCGGCCAGTCGAAATCATCATATAAATATTGTGTGTACACACGCAGTCTGCCCCCATTATTTTTGGTAGAGATTTTTTGACGTTTCTACGTATCTTTCATTTTTTTGGTACGGTACACAAGGATCTCAGTCTCCATACGTATGTATGTATGTATTAGTAACATAGCCGACTTCGACTGTAGGTGACTCTTCAGACCTCATTATTATGGCTTCTTGGAGGATGAAGCCCACATAGGTCTGAGACCTGTGCGTGGGCAATGAGTTGAATGATGAGTGATTGATGAGCATTGGTCCAAAGAGCGTACTACGCAAACGAGGAGTGAGATAGGTTGCGATTACTTTCCTCACTGAGGTAGCACAATTGTATCTATGCCAAGCCCACTGAAACGAATTATAAACTACATGTACTTTTTACACAGGGTCTGGCTGCACAGGTAAATGTGTATACTATCTGGCTCACCTCTGAGGTACTTCTTGCGTCCAAGCTATTATTCGACAGAGACGTTTTGGAAAGCAACACAATTGATGTAGCCTTTTTTGTATCTGAGATCAAAGACAATTATAATGAAACACAGTAATGACAAATGTCATGTAACACATTGTAATTGTCTTTGCTGAGATGAACAAAACTCAATTCACATCAAACCATAATAAGGCATACTTCATACATATACTGACTGATAATGATTGATTTAAGCATGTCAATAGTTAGGAAATAACTAACTCAAAATTCGCGATTCATTTTTTCTGACAACCATATAAAAACGATGGAATTGAAACGAGCATTCTACATGCATGTACACGTACAGTAATTGATTTAATATCTACTAGCTTTTCGTTACAAGAATCCGTTTTTCCTTCTGCTACATGTAAGTTATGCAATTAACGTAAAAAATTATTTCTTTAACGTGAAAACAGAACCTTTTTTCTCGAAATACAACTTCTTGAAAGAACAAGTCTTTAATATTTGAAAAAGCGTGAAAAAAATTTCAAATCTTTGAAAATCTCAAACAAGACAAAGTGTTTACAAAAGCATGCTTGGAGCGTGATCCAATTTAAAGCACCTTCTAAAAACTAAGTTTTGTTATTTTCATATATGACGGCTAACACTGATAGTAAAGTTCACGCCTGAGCATATTTCACTTGTCAATATTCATTTTTCAAATATGTTTTTATGTTTAAATTAATATTTAATAACAAATAACAAATGAATACTAAAAAGTATGAGTACACACTTCTATAACAATTTGCAGTAATAATAACATTTATTGATACTATTAGTTTGAAGTTTGTCAGGTTTTGTTCACTATCGTTCGCTTATCGTACCGACAATATTTTTCAGAATATACTTTGAAATAGTTTCAAGCGAGCTCTACTTTTCAAAATTGCAGTTGAATCAGCTTTCTCTCCCGATTTTCAATCTCTTCATTTTCTTTCTAAAGTATGAAACGATTAACCAGCGCTTCCAACTCAATAGCTGGCGGATCGAATAATAACTCACAAAGTGGAAAATATGAATGGGATGCATGATGAAATATTGAAATCGGGACTGCGACTGTGTTCGTCGAAAAGAGAAATCGAACTAAAACTTTTTATTGTTCCCAAGATGCTGCAGATTTCCATCGTATTCCAATATCACACTTTCAGGAAGTCTCTTATTGGCAACGGAAGATTTTTCCTTCCGTATTCGTCATATTATAAGCCTCGGGCCCCAATACTGCTACTGCTACTGCACTATTCTTCCCTCTTCTTTTTCCATTCCTTTTTCTCGGTTCTTTGTCTTGAAGCGATTCTCAATGTCGGACATCGAATTGGTTTTCTGAATTGATAGATCGATAGTGCTTGGATGGGAGCTGCTCACTTCGGCTAGAATCATTTCTTTGCAACTTATTTGCTAAGCACGAACAAATATCATTACACTCGGCTGAAGTTGAGTATGTCTTCTATGTAATAATTTTTCTATTATTGTTCTTTTTGGCGTGCTATAATAATTATAAGAAGCAAAAAAGAAAAAAATACACATCAGATTCAACAAAAATAAGCTTATCGATTTAACTCACAAAACCGAAAAAACATTCCACTTTGTCATCTATTTAGCAATTTAAATCTATAAATCACTTGTAATATTCATAATCATTGTTATTTTCAATTTGTTCCATAGATTATGAGAATGAAAAACAAAAAATAACACACTTCGGAATCAACAGTAATATGGATATGGATTAATTAATGTTCCATTTGGTTCTTCATGTAATACAGGCGTACAGCCTGTATTACAGCCATGAACAAGTAACAAATGGAAAAGATCCATTTGTTCTTAAGTTATTGAATACCGATACAAATGTTTCGTAGGCCTAAGTAGGTGTTCTTCTATTCGGAAATCGTCTTTCAAATTCAAGTTTAGCTGCCCGACTATTTCCATTGGCAAAACCATAGACGAAAACAATACCTGCGTACTATCGATTTGAAAATGTGAATGTCACCTTTTCATTTAAAAAAAAACACGAATAAAGTACAAATAATACAAACCACACATCCATGCACTGCAGAAATCACAGTTGACAGACTAGTTACTGCGACTGCTGTATCATTGTACGGCTGTACAATAACTTGGATTCAGGTATTGTTGCACAAGTGCTGCCAATTCTTGATTTTAAATAAACTAAAAGCATCTCAGTTAACGCTGTATTTTTATCATCTTATTTCTCAACCAACAACCTTTTTTATACTGTGAATTTTTTGTCATTATTTAATTGAATGAATACTGTATTTGGGAATAAACCGCATGCCTTTACAGTAATTAAAATGTACAGTTTCGCAACATCTTAAAATGTTTTGTTTAATTTTTGTTTTGCTGCTGTCTTATTTTCGTATGTGTTGATTTAATTAAAAATAATTTTTTTAAACTTTCTGTTTCTTTATTATAAACATATTTTACACCATTCTCTTTAGAATTAAATTTACTACAAGTTTTTTGCATAAAGTTTCTGTGTTTATTACCCATTTAACGAAGTTAATGTGGATCAAATCTAAATGAAGCATGTTTTTCGAGACAGAATTTTGCACATTTTGTTTGATATCTCAAATATGGGGGATTCTAGAGGTCTGGGACGTGTTTTATTCAATTTTTCAGTTCATTTTACATAAAATCCAATAGATGTAACACCTAACTTGACGCCATAAAAAAATCAGTTTGGCTTTATTTCCATCCTTTCCTAGAGAATCGGGGGAAATCTTTCACTAGCCATGACTCCCTAACAAAGCATTTCCGGACATATGTTTATATAAACTTTTTTCATTATTTTGCTGAGAGGAAACCGCCCTAGAAGTTTGTCGGGTTCCTCGTGGGACACTCTGTATATCTTATACCTTATATATCTATACCTTATATTGATTATAAGATATATATATCTTATACACTAGTTACCATAATTACTATATTAATTAGTTGAGGTAAGGCTTAATTTTGATGTGAAAGGAACTCTTGTACACTAAAACCTATATCAACTAAATATTTTTTATTTGTTTTAAAAATATTTGTATATTTTGAAGACTTTTTAAAAACTGCGGTAGCTTGTTGTAGAGTTTCCTACCAATATAACTAGATTTTTTTTAAATAAGCTTCTATTGTACTTACTAACTAAACTAAGGTGTAGTTTATGTCTCTGAAACCCTTCATTTCAGAAAAAACGCCCAATTTTATGTCAATGGTGGAAATTGAAAAATGAATAATTGGTACTTTATTATGGAATTCACTAAGGATTTCGAACCTATTGATCAGGGAGTAATATGACCTGATGATTTGATCAGTTAGTAATAGAATCATATTTGAAATGTCAAGAGCAGAATTATCTGGTTAGGAATTACAGCCACGGTGGAATTGGTAGTCTGTGAGAGAAGGAATTTTGAGTTGTGTGTGTGCAAGTGAGAGATGGTTTGTGTGTGTGTGTGTGTGTGTGTGTGTGTGTGTGTGTGTGTGTGTGTGTGTGTGTGTGTGTGTGTGTGTGTGTGTTTGGTGTGAGAGAGAAGGCGTGGGAAAATAGTGGTTTGAGGAAGACAAAGCAATCGATATTCAAGTTCAAAATCAACCTAGCACTGCAGCCGCTCAATTGGCAAGTTGGTAATGGTGGTCAAGTACATCAAAGACTGTGGTTCACATCCCATGTTGCAGAGATACTTTGCCTATCAAAGACAGCCAAACTCGAAACTCCAGTATCTTCACCGAGAAGTGTTCGATATGCAATATTATGTCCACTTCAGACTTGATTCCTGAATTTCAAGGACCATCTCATATTAATATTCTGTCTCTAATTTGATACTCTGCCAATTATTGATTGATAGGATGCTTGGAATCGTAAGAAAACTAATCAATCTCAAACTCATCAATCACCATCATCATTACCCACGCACTGGTCTCAGACCTATGTGGGTTACATCCTCAAAAAAAATCACTTAGTCAATTTTGATCAGATAACGTTTGATCTGGTTCACCATCTCTGAGTGAATTCAGGAGTTTTAAGGTCTCTGTGTGTACATCACTTATTTCGTTGCGATTCTCATAATGTACGTCATAGCTTTTATGCCATCAATACACATGAACTGTAAAATCATGAGTGTCTAGAAAGATATGACATTCCTGACGTGCATTGTGAAAATGGTGACAAAGTTGATGATGTATACACATCGAGCACCTGAATCCTCTCCAGAGATGGCGAACCTGATCAAACCTTATCTGATCAAAATTGACTGACTAGTCCTCTCAAGATTCCCTATGACCTATAAATCAATATATTAGATTAGATTATTTATTCATGTAAGATTACAAATTTCGTATAATATGAGTAGTTAAAACAAAATTTTCAACATCACATAGATACTACAGAGATTATAATTTTTATAGTGCTAGAAATTATGTACAATGATGTTTGTATGTTATTAATGATATAAGCTACGGTGATGACAATCTGAGTGATGCAATTACATGGAATGGCGAAGTTTGGACAAAGATTCGTCCATTCTTGACACTTAACCAGTATGAGAGAGCTATTCTATTTGCATTTAGTTGTTCTTATTTTTTAATATAAAAGGAGTTTATGATAAAAATAGCAGGTATTTAATTAAAATGAAAACAGAGAATATAAATTATGGATTGTGTTAATGATAATGGTGGTGGATAATGAGAAGAGGAGATGGGGTGATCATTCAAGATAGTTGATTTTGTACATGTTTTCGTAGAAGGATTGTGGTGAGTGATAATAGTTATTTATGTATTAAGAGCGTGAAGCGCGACTTTATCGCTCAAGCCAGAACATTTACTGCGCGACGCACAGCGGAGCGCAGTAATTTTGCGAGAGCGATAAAGAAGCTTCACGCGCGAAATACATACAATATTTTTCCTACATCTGCAGTTCTGGATTCCAACACAACAAAAGTTTGTAGTTTGTAACATCACAGACCGTGCGCGGATTTGGTTAGCGTTCGCCATTGTTGAGTTTATGTGAATTTCACGGATTCCGTGATCCACCAATGAGAAGGCATCAAAATCAAAACAGAAGCGTAAAGAAAACAGCTGGCGAGCGTAAAGTACTTTACCGCTTGCAGAGCAGTAAAGAGGTATTTTACAATTAGTTTTCAGTATGTAAAGAACGACTTTACGAGCAGTTGTAGGAAAAATATATTTTCAATAAGCTGTACAATACTGACGAAATAGATGACAGAGTATCCAATGTTATAGCTTCCATGACGTCATGACAGAGTCGTGCTTTGATTCAGTAGAAGCCGGTTTTATAAAATTTGGTTGGTTCGTCGGAAATTGGGGTTTTAAACTTTTTGTTCAAAATTCAGTTGTATACACGTTTTTTTCTCAGCAAAAAACGATATGATTATTATGCATTTAAAATTTAAAAAAATGTTTTGTCACTTTTTAATATTTTGTTGAATACAGTTTATCAAAAATCAATGTAGCTACAGATTTCTGGTTGTTTCATTCGATTTTTTACCAGACCACTTCCACGTAGAACCTGACCAAATTACTACAGTGAAGACACTAAGATTTTAAAATGATTATATTGGTGGGGCTAGTTGTCAACTTCCGATACTTTTGAATCTGCAACAAAGCATTTTGCCAAACACTCTTTATTCAAGTAAACTATTACTTGAAGCAAGCAAAAAGAATAATTCATCTACTGATCTGAAAGTTACAAAAAACGATCAATTGTAAATGGACATTGAATTGCTTCTACAGTATTACAGCTCAGTCAACATTATTGCCAGTCTTTAATCTTCGGGTGTAAACGCCCACAAGCTTCGCCATCAGTCAGATTGAGCCATCTGTCGTAGACAGCAGAAAACCCGCAGAAGATGTAGAGCAAAGAGACGTGTTATTTGCAACAGCTGAAGTTAACTTTGCTAAACATAAAATAGATTGATGCTGAGCAAGGGTGAGTGTATATACATATACATAGTAGGGATAGTAGTAGTAGTAGTAGTACTCATTTATATAGTGAGACCTTGTGCTGAGGTCAGCTCACAGCAGTTGACCTATCTTGCTTATTCCGAGCACCATCAACTCACACCAAAAGTGGACAACTTTGATGGTAAAGTAAGAAGATGAGGGAGGGAGGTCAATGTTTAGGGGCGAATCGGGTTGGTTTGAGTTCAGTCCGTGGGGTCTGTTTTGGAACTGGAGTTCTCCCAAGCGATGATCTAAAATCACTATGTCATCCTGTCATTCCACAATAATTATCAGCATTTTTAGAGGAAAATTCAGGCCTTCCTCTCATTTTCTGGGAGCTGGGTGGTGATTTGAATCATAAATAAATCATTAATCATTTGAATAATACAGAATTTTGTATTTACATGTAATTAATTTGTTCATATTTCATAATTACTCTTTAAATTTCAAATTAAGAATGTCGAAACTTTGGTGTGGAAAAACACTCACATTTGTGTAACAATTTATTGTTTTAATCTGCATCATCAGAATCTTCGTTATGAATTTCGTTATGATTGTTGTCATACCTCCAACCCCCCCCCCCCCCCCCCCCCCTCCAACCCTCACAAAGAACCGTAATAATCTATGGAAAATTCAAAGAATATTATAAAAAACGTTGTCATATATCTCATCTATATCCTCATCTTCATTAAGTGAAGTCGATTTATATGCTTGTATTCAATATAATTTTTACAGTTTAAAATTTTAAACATTTAAGTTCGTTACTGAACCTAATCGTATTTTTATAATATAAACTGTTACTTTTAGTTTCTTTACAGTAAGAAATATAAATAATTACACGGTTGGTTGTTTTTATACTTTCAGTTCAATTTCATACTCAAATATATTCGTTACCTTCTTTCTTTCCATTCAGAATATGAGTCTCATGTGCTTCTTGGTTTTCATCTTCTAATCACTCTAAATATACATTTATACAATATTATTTATTAAATATACAATAACCACTCTATTATACATTTATTGATATGATTGATAGTTTCACATACTTTCAATTTGATTCCAAGCTCAAGGAATTTCTCCTAACATTTTTTTCTTGATTAGGACTTTCCATTCACTATATGAGTGACATTCGGTTGGGTTTTTCTTCGAAATATCCCCTCGTAACAGAGTTTTTTTTTGTAGATTACGTCTTGGAGACTCCAGTTAAGGAGTATAAGACAAGTCAGATCAAAAATAATTATACACTAGATACCATAATTACTATATCAATTAGTTGAGGCGAGGCTCAATTTTGATGTGAAAGGAAGTTTTGTACACTATAAAAAGCTTTATCAACTAATTATTTTTTAAATATTTCTATATTTTCAAGACTTTAAAAACTGTGGTAGCTTAGTTGGTGTGTGAGGTGACCTTCGCCTGTAAGCTTAGTTGGTGTGTGAGGTGACCTTCGCCTGTAAGCTTAGTTGGTGTGTGAGGTGACCTTCGACCTTTCTAATACAGTAAATGGAGTTCAATACTTGAAGTTATGTGAAACATGGGAAGCAGCATGAAGTAGTATTGATTGCACTTCTTAGCTATGCTCGCACATAGTGTGACTCCCAGGTGAGCCCTTTGTCAATAAGGTTTATCTGCTAGAGGAGAACCGATGGAGGAAATGTGTGTTCATTATTTAGAGTGAATAGTATAGATTACAAAATTCGAAGCATCTTCTTCCGTGGCGTAGAATATGAACAATCTGAATATTTCATAAGGTTAAGCTGTCAGCTGTCATTTCGTTTTGCCCCATACTGTTCACGTTTTCTTCTAAGTTTCCCCCTTTTCTTCCGGTACAAGTTGCCACCAACGTCTGCTTCTCCAAAGGAGGCAGGGCGTCCTGGATAAACTCAGCTTAATAATTCAAAGCCATTCACGGAGTATGAAGAGGAATAGGAGAAGGATAAATAAGGAGGGAATGATAAGGAATAAGGAGGGAAGGATAGGAGGAAGGAAAGGAGGAACGGATGAGGAGAAGGAAAGAGATGGCCAGACGAGAAAGATGAGCAAATCTTTCCTCTTCAGCTCATTTCTCTTTATTTTGCTCCCCAAAATTACATCAGCAATAAATTCCTTTATAAAGTCTATGTTTTCTTAGCAGAAGCACTATTGCAAACATGCTACGCCGAAAGAAAAATTCGCTGCTGTTGAATATGCAACTCACTTCAACTGTTTGGTTTGAGCTGGCCAAATATCATTTGTTTTCTGGCTATTCCCATACTTGTATTATAGTCCTTTTGGTCGCCATAAGCTCATATAAGGTAGTAACCGTGTTTTCTTCCTTTGATGATATACCCATACCAAAAAACTGATTTCCAACAATAAATGAAGGTCAAGAAAGATAAAAAGTTTAGGCTGACTTCAAATACAAATTTATTGATCGACTTAGTTTTTGAGTACAATGAAACGTCAATCATTTCAATCAGGTGCAAACCGACAGGAAAATAAAGAGGGTGTATAACCCCGAAACTCCCAACGAAACTGTTTTTGCTTATTTTGCGTATTTAACGAGGATAAGGTTCTTTTTATAGGTGATCCCCCCAAATAGTTTCTGAGATGATATCTCTCTCAAAAAATTGCTTAGTACGTGCCTTCTAATTTCAATAAAGTTCTATATATTAATGTCTATGATGCATATAATGCTATGATGCTTGAGAATCCTTGAAGGCTCTGTAATACAGAAAAAGTTCCTATAATTATAGATTAATACTATAAAATTTTTCACAGTCATTTTCTCTGTTAAAAAAATTATTATTATCTGGTAAAATTATTTGATTTGATTTTTGATTTTAAAACATTTTTAGATGCTTTATTGTTGCCATTTTGCAGACAAACAACAACGGCGCTAAAGCAAGCATGATTGAAACTTTATAAGATTCTAACTTTCAATAAAGTGCCTTCTAATTTCAATAAAGTTCTATATATTAATGTCACAATATTATGCTATGATGCTTGAGAATCCTTGAAGGCTCTGTAATACAGAAAAAGTTCCTATAATTATAGATTAATACTATAAAATTTTTCACAGTCATTTTCTCTGTTAAAAAAAATATTATTATCTGGTAAAATTATTTGATTTGATTTTTGATTTTAAAACATTTTTAGATGCTTTATTGTTGCCATTTTGCAGACAAACAACAACGGCGCTAAAGCAAGCATGATTGAAACTTTATAAGATTCTAACTTTCAATTGAGAAGTCGTTTTATATGCTTATACAATTCTCTGTATATCATTTTTTTTTATTAGCCTCTTATTTAGTGGATATAATTGATAAACGGACATTATTGTAGTATTGCGTTCTCTCTTGGTGTCATGACCTATTGAAAAATGTTTTAATGGTGTATTATTCATGTCTAGATCACTAGCATTCGTGAAATTAAATGATAATTATTCTGGGAACACAAAATGAGCATAGAATTAGAAATGTTCTATGTTGTAGTTTTTATCAGATAGTATTACTTAGGTCGTTCTGACTAGCAGAATGGTGATGGTAAGGTAGGGGAGGATCTTGGGTAATGAAAACAGCGCCGTTCCTGGTGGACGTAAGTGAAATTCGAAACCCGAAACGAATACTTCTGCTTTTCCGGTACTCGGGAAATGGCGAAAAGCGATGGAAAACCGATATGGAAAATGTATCCTGGCGGAAAAGAGCATACATAGCACAGAACACATACCGGGACCGTAATTTATCCATGGAAGAGCTGCCGCTGAATTTTCGGTTTTTATGTGTTTTCGCTCCATAAAGGACGGCCGTAAAGATTGTAAAGGAAACAATGAAATCCTTTTACTAGTTCTGAAAGTTTCCAAATACATACGTCGGAAAACACGGTCGTCGTAGAGTGAAGGGAAATCATTGGACGACTTTATTTGGCTTTGTTTTTACAGTTATCTGTAGTGGCCTGGTTGGAAAAAGCCTCACATGGTTTCAAAGTAGGCCTATTTCGTACATCTCTACTTTATGTTTATGGAATCTGAGAACTTGAAAAACTCTCACATGAAAACCTTTCAAAGCAGTGTATCGTTCAGCCAGCACGCCAGCAGACTATTGAAAAAGCCCGTCGCTTGGAGCGCTACCGCCGCAATTGAACGAACATTGACAACTAATCGATTAATCGAGAGATCGAGACTGTCTCCCAAAAAGCCCGTCGCTTGGAGCGCTACCACCGCAATTGATCGAACATCGACAAACAATCGATTAATCGAGAGATCGAGACTGTCTCTCAATAGAGCAGAGACAGTAAACCGCTTGACGCTTTGTTCTTTTGTTCAACCCAGCCGATGTATGCTATAGTATTTTTAAGTTAGCCACTGTGTTTATTTCTTTTGCTCATTTTTGGTTAACTACTTGTTCAAAAGTCAGTTTCATTTTTCATTATTTTTTAAGTTCAAACCGAATTTCAAAGCTACTTGCTACTACTTACTTGTTTCGGTTGCTGTTCCGTGCTTTTCCCACGAAACAATGTAATGACAATTTCTATAATCGGTAATTGTAGTAAACCCAAAGCTAAGCGTAAGGAAGAAGAACAGAAGAGGATTGTTTTGTGGAGGAGATATGGGACTGCTGTCCTAGATTGTAAAACAGGCTCTGTTATCTCAGTTACGTAGATGCCGCAATGATAATTTGTTTATTTTGATTTATAAAGATAATTCCAAGAATTTCTGCAGATATAAGGTGGGTGAATTCCGTGAGCTTGGGGTTGTTGATAGAATTGATAGACAATATGCAATATGAAAGGAACGTTAGCTTACATATTCGCTTTAGCTTTGGGTTCGATGCAAATGTCGGTTATTTGATATTGACATTTTTATGTTATTGTTTCGTGGGGAAGATACAGAACTGCAATCTTTCTTGAATTTACTGTATTCCAGAAAATACTGCCTATTTGCTATGTACAAGCAAGCATGTCCTACCTATAACTTTTGTGAACCGATAAATTCATCATGCTTTTTTGTTCAAATAGAAGGTGCGTAGCGTATGCGTTTATGCAATTATTAGATTGCATGATTGAAACTCCATCTTTAAATGACTGGAACATTTTCTGAGCAAATCAATCTTGAAGATTCATTGGAGAACTCTGATGTTTGTGAGTCTATTGCACTCCATTTTTAACTCACTTCGCTGAACCGTTTTACGATTCAAGGCTGTGTTATAATTTGAAACGTTTAGCCTTTTTAGACAAAGAATTAGTTATGTACCTTTGAAATTCGAAGACGATAAACTAAGCATAGGCTATGAATTATTTATCTTGGGTGCAAGTAAATTTTCCTGATATCTTGTCCAATCACAATTAAATCATTCTGTCATGTCGTTTCGTAGAAATTGATTAATATTGAATTATATTAGCGAACTGGGTGGAATTTTTATTTTTGGTTTCTCAGATATATTAGTTGAAAATATCCAGAAAAAACATGGCGTTTGCAATTTTTTTAACACTTACTTATGTTTTTAGTAATTCGGAACCCACCTAATACTCTATCATTTATTACATGATTGTATTGTTACGGGTTCTAATGTCTAAAATAAGGCACTGGCAACAGTAAAGTTCACACTTGCACTTTATTTACACAAATTAGTCTATTTACACAAATAAATTCTAAGTTCAATTAATTAAATAAAATTAGATTATCAAATGACAAGCTAATACTTATTTTCAGTAATTATTTACAAGAATTAATGAATAATTAATTACAGGCTGATCAATAATAAAAGAAACAAGAGCCTAATAAACTGTACAATAATGCAGAAAGAAATTATAAAAAGAGCAACTATCACTTACAAAAACACAGTCCAATTCGTTATTTGACAGTCCCAAATAAAATCACTTAACAGAACGTCTTTAAACTATTAGTAAGCTGCATAAACAGTAAACACTTGTCTCTGCACTTGACACTGTCTAAAGACTGAATAAAGCACTGTTTACTCCACTGGCACTGAATTGTCTCTCTCCCGAAATCTGTAATACAATCTGTCACACGGGTTTGTAAAACTAACTGTCTGGTTCATGTGGACTCCTTTATATAGCTGTTGTAGTTGTATAATTCCAAGAATTGAAATCACTAGACGCTTCGAGAAGACCACGGAATTCTTGGAATATAGACCTCGATTGTTCAGGAAGAATGTAGAAATCTCGAGAAATCAATTGAGTGAGAGAGTTGCAGCCTTGAAAATTAAGAGTGACAAAGACATCTAATGAGAGAGATCGAGGAGAATAAGATTGCAGTTGTGTCTGTCCATGAAAACAATAGAATGATATAAATAGAAAAAGTGCGTGATTAACTGCTTGTTTGCTTTCGTAACAGTATTATATTATCATTCACCTCATTACCCATGGATGATTCTCAAACTCGTGCGGTCTTCATCAGCACGAAAAATTATGTATTCCGTGATAGCTGCTAGCCATGGCAGGTATCTGTTCAGCCAGATAGGATAAATTTCTTGACTCTCTTTGTAGGCTAAGGGTGATGATTGATTGGCCATCATGAAAGACAGTTGACTGCTGTAAAATCACATCCCGCTGAATCGGAACCCACGCACAAGTTTCAGATCAATATCGGCTTCATCCTCAAAATGAGAAATTATTGAACGCTCACCCTCTTAGACCACAAAATAATGTTATTTTTGTGCCCTACTGTTTGTATAAAATTTTAATAGAATTTGTTGCATAGAAAAGTGAGTTGAATAAGAAATATAAGTTATGAATTAGGTGTTTGACTCATACCATTGAGTTTCTGGCACCACAAATACAAGCGTTGAGATGTGATATATTATTTCTATCGTTCTGAATCGGTAAATGAAAAGATGAATGATGGAGTCGCGGCCAAGAAGTGAACAGACAGTGTTAGCGAAGATTTTGGTACCCATGAGATCCATCTCTCTTTCACAATCTTTCTCTCTTCCTTAGAGAGAGAGAGAGAGAGAGAGAGAGAGAGAGAGAGAGAGTGAGGGAGAGAGAGAGTGAAGATTGAGAGAGAGCGAGAGAATTGAACTGGCGAGAGAACGAGTGGAAGATAGCTTTTAGAATGGGGAAAGGAAGTTAGTCCAATAGGGTTGAGAAGAAGCTGGATCTCTCAAGTAATGCAGAATTCAGGTGGTTCATCTCTCATTTTGACAGGCTACATTCATCCAAGATACCCTTTCCGTATAACTTTCGCATCATGATTCACCTTCCACGAAGTCTGAGAACTACGAGTTTAGCTTTCCAGAAACTGAGGCAAAAAATTAGAACTGAGGCGGATAATCTCCCAGGAATGTATGGGTTTGGATTAAAAATTCTCATGATTAGACTAACAGACGCGGAATTGAGTGTGTGCATATAATTGAAATCTTGCTAGCCATCATATAATCTAGTCAGGAGAGGGTTAACGAGGGGAAGAATGTTCTTGACCAACGAAGTGTTCAAACAAGAAATAATTGATGAATGAAAACAATGATTTTAACGCGTCATTAATAATGATACTGGGATTTTTTATTTTGAACAAAAGATGGACCAATAGTCTTTCTGGTATAGAAACTCATATTGAATAAGTAAAATTTATCACCTTTAATAAGCACATTTGCAATCGGTTGTCAAATTTAATAAGGTTTTGCTGAGACATTATCAGTAATTATCACCATGTAAATCATTGATAACTTGACAATAACATAACATAACAGTACTGTACTCGTATTATACTGTCTTGTAGTACACCATACTTTCCATGCCGTACTGTACTCGTATTATACTGACTTGTATTACACCATACTTTCCATGCCGTACTGGTACTTTTATCATACCAACTACAAGTACATTGTTTGTAGTCACAATATGTAGGCTACTGTAAAGGAATAACAAATTTCAGTCAGTGATTTTTATAAAACGCTCTCACCTTGTTGTAAGGAACAATAAAAAAATGCATTAAAAAAGTGAATCTTTTTTTAGATTTCTCTCAACACGGTAAGAGTGTTTATAATGATAAATGACGTCATGCACTTGTAGGCTATTTGTGTATTATTGTCACATATACGTCAGTTAAGTCTAAGTTGAGTCTCATTCATGACTTTGTGAAAAGCGCTACAATATTTTGGAAGCCAATATTTTTGAAGAAAATGTTGAACTTCTATGAATTCTCTAAATAATTTTAATCTGGATTATAGGTCGGTGATCCGGTATAAAAACGAAACCAGAGTGACTAAACGATAGAGTCTTTTATGATATTAGGGAATGTATGGATTCCAATGTGTCTAGCTGAACAGATTGAATATTTTTGTTCGAGTCTTCTATGATATTAGGGAATGTATGGAATGTATGTGTCTAGCTGAACAGATTGAATATTTTTGTTCCATATTCCATAGAGGAAGCCTATAATTATTCTTAGATTTCTTGTTCCATAACGATCTGCGTTGTTAATATTAAATTTTTGTTGTAAATTTAACGACTTGCAGTCAGTTTTAGATTGTTAATATATAATAAATGTACTCACACTTGGCCTTGAAGATGATTTTCAACAACTCGAAACCGTTCGGCCAAGTGTGAGTACATTTATTATATATTCACAATCTAAAACTGACTGCAAGTCGTTTAATTTACAACAAAAGGTTACCTATAATTACCGTAATGTGGAATGTATTTAATGGCTAATAAAAATTATTTTATGGAATGTTCGTATTATCTCAGCTCTATTTTTGAGTGTTTTAAAGTTTGTGGTAAACGACATTTTCTTTCCCATAGAATAATTTTCTCATAATAAAATAATTCTAGTATATTATAGGATTAACACTAGTTTTGACACTAGAGCTGAGGTGTCATAATTCAGAAACCAACTTAAAGCAAGAGGGACCCATGCAAATAAGTCTGTCCGTCGTTTATCACTAACATTCTTGTCCACCATCTCTCTCGCTCACGGAGTACAATAGGCCGGTGAGACAAAGGTTCATTCCCAGCAGCTATAAGCTGTTTAAATTCTGCCGCGCGCCCAGAGAACAGCCAGGGTCTCACTACACTCACTGTATATTTTAGTGAGGCCCTGGAAGAGCCCTCACAATTGCCGCCCAACTACCCATCGAGATGACACTCGAGTGAACTACACAAGCAAAATGCAAATTTCCTTACACATATTTAATTCCCCATTTAATTGTTGGGCCCTCCCTCGCCGGCTGACAATGTATTTGTCCGCAACCGAAACTGGAACAAAATTTTAAACGGGTTTTAATTCTTTTGATAGCTGTATCTCTCCTCCCTTTGTTGACAATGTAGAATAATGGTGGCCTTTTTTTATGGTGCCCTCATAGTCAGTGTGGCCCTAGTTGATACACGGAATTAATTCCGTTTAGCCGGACCTCTCCTTTTTCTCAGCCAAGTGGCTAATAAATTATAAAGAAAAAAGGAGTAATTTTTCTAGCTCTTTTAAAATGCATAAACAGCTTTTCATTCTCTGTGAGTAATGAGCGATATGCGTTCATTACATTTATACAGTTCAGGCTCCTTCATGGAAAATATCTACATGGGAGCATATTTTAAATAGAAGAAATTTCATGTTTTCTGTGATGTATATTTTATTTTTCCCCAACTTTTTAATGTATTTCATTCACTTTACTTTCTATTTTGATCTATATTCAAAAAATGCAGCCGTAGTTTAGAACGACACACACAAAAACACGTCAAAATGTTTGGGAAAATTCATTGAAATGGAGCATATTTTAAATAGACGAAGTTTCATGTTTTCTGTGATGTATATTTAATGTTTTCCCCAATTTTCTAATGTATTTCATTCACCTTATTTTCTATTTTGATCTACATTCAAAAAATGCAGCCGTTGTTTAGAGCGACACACATAAACACGTCCAAAATGTTTGGAGAAAATACATTGAAAATGGTTGAAGCAAAAATTTTTCAACATGTTGAAGTGGATCCAGTCCATTATGTCCAACTTCTTGAAGAATATTATTGAGGTATTAAAATGTCTTGCAAAACAGATCAGGACTGATAATATCAGGTGAGCACATCTCAAATGTTACAAAAAAATCTTGAGTAGAACAAAAACTCTTGTAACATCTAAATTTGAAAACTGTTAACATGTAAAAGCATGGCTGATACATACTGTTTCCAAAGCTTTTCAGGTTTGCATGCTTTTTCAGTCAAAGATGACTGATACATTTATTGCCAAAAAGCCAAAACGCTTTCGTTAAAACTTGGTTTTTTAAAATTCTATTTACTTTTTCGAGTGTTTGAATTATTCAAAGACTCATGTACCAATTTTTAAAGCTCTGCAATGCTATAAAATTTCTCTGTTCAAAGACTCTGTGCAATTTCTGCATCAAAGACGCATGTAGGAATATTTAAAGCTCTGCATTGCTATAAACATCTCTGTTCGGACAGGCCCCGAAGAAGTATTTGAAGAAATTGATCATTTCTAATGAATGGAGGCCTCAAGACGAATATCTAGAATTAGCGCCTTGTCCAAACGGCCAGACACTAATAAAATGCATTGATCTAGAGATAAGAGAATATCTACATGAGTAGATTCTAGGTAGACGAGTTGCGAGAGAGATAGAGTTTCTGTAGCCTCTAGTTTAGCTAGAATGTACACTGGTAGATCAACTCTACACTCTACATCAACGAAATCAATAACGATCTGGTATTCCAAATGGAATAGATCCATTTAGATCATTTGTAAATAAAGTAGAATAAAGATCGGTGTTGAATTGCTTTACTTGAACAATTATCAATAATAATAATATTTGTTTGTTTAGCTTTGGAAATAAAATTAAAACTTTTCTTGCTGGTAACTCCCAAAAAGAATTATCTCGGGAGTACCTGATTACTCTTGTCTTAGTAGAATTAAGTTTAGTTTGAATTGTACTTCATTTTTAGATGAGATATAAAACATTTATTTGATAATTGCAATGTTAGCAAGTTATAAAAATGAGGTTGGCAGCTTCTTCAAAGTATGAATTACTTTGAAAAGGAATCTATATTCAAAAATGTAATATTCTCAGTTACTTTACCATTGGTAAGGCATAAGATTTACTTGATTTTAGCCGTTTATGGAATGGATTTAGCCGGAATGGATTTGACTAATTCATTTCTTAAATTTCTTAAATTTTATTTTTTTTTAAAACAACAAACGAAAAGTACAAATCAAAGCTAAATAGAAAGAAAAAAATACAAATCTTCAATAATAATTTCATCTTTCTTTCTGTGAAGCAAACTTTACACATTTACAAATCTGACGTGGAAGTTGTTAGAAAATAGCTTACATAGTGCAGTCGATAAAATTTCTTTCACCAACATTCTGCTCGAAACAAAAGCGGAGATGAAAGGAAATAACGAATGAGGAGTGATGGATGAAGTAGGAAACAAATGGAAAGAATGAGAGAGAAGACTGTCAGAGCTTCCCCTCGAGATATTTACATGGTTCATATTTCAGCCTGGGCCTGTGAGATGCTTCCCCTAATAAACGTCAAGAAATCACTTCTCCACTTTTCAAGATCATAATGAGTGTTCCGGACAGGCCGTTTTGTTACTCATCAAACATTCATTCACATCAACAACGAAATTCTATTTCTTGATGAACTTTCTGCAGAAAACTTTTCATTTGTCAGCCTTAGGTTTATTTATTTAGATTTCCTGATTGGGATGAAACATCTTATGTTGAATTACGGTTTATTGAATTGTTGGAATTGTGAATTCACTTTTTTGTGGTAGGCTGTTTTTACAATTCTCAGAAGGAAATTGACTAAAATGTGTTAATTGACTCTCCTTAATTACATTATTGCAGCGACTAATTACTGTAAGCTCTCTTCAACATGACTTCCTATTCAAATTTAATTTGGAACATAAAATCGTGCTATCTCAGTATCATCCTGGTATATACAGGTATAATACACTATGATTTTAAATGTTATTGAATTAGAAGGTTATTGTTATTAAATTTTATTGAATATCGAATTTTTAAGAACGTTTTTTGATCCTTAATTCATTGAGAAAATAAGCGCTTTCAAATAAAAGCCTAAAATTTAAACTTTCTATATCTCAAAAGAATGTTCTATGATTCTATGGACTATGGAATAGCCATTTTGGATTTTGAAGACAGTTATTTGATCCTTATAAATCCTTGAAGAGAGGAAAATATCAGTAGATTGAGACAATAGTACACAATATTGAACCATTATACAATGTTTGATCAGTTTTCGTAATACGGATTTCATTTTTACCATTGCGACACAAAACCTAATTTTTTATAATTGTAAATCTTTTGCTAGTATCATATAGATATATCATTTCAAGGGCCGTCACACGGGGTTTATGACCACCTCCCACCAGTCGAAAATGTACTGATGATGGAGGGGTGATCTCATGATTATGGTAAATACATTATTCACTTTCCTTTATTTATTGTTAGGAATTCTCTTCTTGCTTTGATGGTATACTATTAATGTATTGGAGTGATACTTCTAATACTGACGATAGAATCGATACTAATGTCAAATCACGCTTTATCAATATTTACTCCTGGTTGCTAAAACTTGGAGAATTATTCAAATCAAATCAAAATTCTTTATTCGCCACATTTCACAAATTGAACAGAATTTCAAAAATAAATATCTTACAGTTTGAAAGAAAAGCTTAAAGCTAAAATAATATAGAAATATCACTCATAATTTATATGGGCATTGCCAGCAAAACCTAAGTTCGTGCGCTAGCAATGAGTATCAGTGACAGAAAGAAAGAATACATTTAAGAGAGTAAGTGAAATAATGAAATATATAAATATATATATATATATATATATATATATATATATATATATTAGGTTACTATGTACCTATGATATTAATTTTACTCTGATCAATTTTTCCATTGCTGTTATTTTTTTTGAATTTGCTCTCTTGATCATAATTATTTTAACTGGCTACTGGCTATCGAATAGTTCTTTGTGTATACTCTTTTTTCCAACAACATTTTTCCCGATTGCTAAAAGTTTTTTCTCTAGATTTTGATTTCGTCATCACATGAAAATTAGAAAAGGAACCGAAATTCGCTATCTATGTAGACTAATGAATCACTCTTGTCATCAGTGGCGTTATTGAAATCAATCAGTTGCGCAGAATCCATTCAAATTGGGCATTACATGCGCGCATCACACTGCATACAAATTAGTAGTCGTTTCAGCCAATCATGGGCTATGAATTCATTATTTTGACCGAGCATGGAGACGGTCTCGCCATTCTACCCCGTTTCAAATCGGAGAGCATATTATTCCTGTCATGAGGTCACGTAGTTGTAAATTATAAAATAGGAATAATCGTTACGACTAATAAGCGTGTAGCATGTACTGTTTATGCGCATCATGCACGTGAAACGCTTAGCTAAATAGCCGCAATATTTTTCGCATGATGATTAATCATGTTTTGAAAATATCCGATCGTTGTTTAGAACGTGATGTTTAATCCCAAACGGATTAGATTAACATGGAAAACATGGTTGAATTTAATTTTCATTGTTAAATTTTGGGGTGACTATGCTGTGTTGGGTGACAGATTTGGGTAAGTAAGCAACATATCATATAAACATAATAATATTAAATAAAAGTAAACATCCTTGAGTTAATTTTGGTGTTTATAATGTACATAACTTGTATAGAGAACTTATCTAAAAGTACTTACATTGTAATTGTATAAATTAATACCTCTGTTGGTTTATATTTTCTCTTCAAGTTTAATTCTTCCTTTCGTGATTTCTTTTCTTTAGCAAAAAAGAAACTGGTCTCTGCTGTAAAATCACTTCCCGGTGGTTCGGAAACCAACTAAAACTGTAGGTCCAACTCATCAATCACCATCATTACCCACACACAGGTATCAGACCTATTTGGGCTTCATCCTCAAAAAAAATACCATTCCAAGTGTTTTCTGTAATAATTTGTGATTAAGAAAATAATAAGAAAAACACAAGTAATTTGCCCTCGTTTTCAGAAGATACCATGCTCAGAGATTTGAGAGACCCCGAGACTGGAACGAAAAAAATCTTGTAGCTCTTAGAAGAGCTACGAGAAAACGTAAAAAAGTTGGAATCTCTTGTATGCTACACAGAGCTAAGTGCCTAGAGACAAGTTTGGCTTACTTGAACAACAGCAATTCTGAATTAACTATTTTTTTGTGATGTTGAAGATCTATCTTGTTTCCACTAATATATAATAAAAAGTTAAAAAACACCTTTAAGTGGAAATTAACTCACGTTATGGCGTGACGGCCGTTTCACTCTGTTGTCAAGAGCATCATCAGACGACCCAAAGTACACTGATTTAAGGGATGAGGGCTATCAACCCTCAATCTCATGCCTTAAATCAGTGTACTGTGGGTAACGGCCGTCATGCTATAACGTGAGTTAATTTCCACTTAAAAGTGTTTTTTAAGTTTTTACTATTTTTTCTATTGCTGATGATGCCCACATGAGTCCGAGACTTGTGCGTGGATAATGAGGTGAATGATTACACATAGATGCCAGGCGGAGGAGCGGGATTTGAACCCACGACCTCTTTAACGACAGCAAGCTGAAGTTGCGATGCCTCAACGAACTGCTCTAAGCGGCCTATTGTAATTGACTGAGAAGCCCAGAGAATGGCTGGTGAAACTGAATATTAATCCTTGGAAAATATGAACATAATAATGCATTTTATTATAGATTTCTTAGTATTGGACACTCCTAATGTCTGATATTTCACAAATGCTCTCGTTTATTAAAGGCTCAATTTCAAATGCTGAAAAAAACTATTATAGTTAGCTATTTTTGGCCATTCTTGTAAGTCTTATCTCGAAGCACTAGAATCAGTGTGTAGTGGTAGCGCCCCGCTGGTCTCATTTCAACCGAAAAAATGAAAAACTGTATTTTTTATTTTTGTACCAACAAAGATATGTGAAAAAATGACATTTATTCATTGTTTAAATACCGTAATTACAAAGCATTTTTTGTAAATCAGTAATCATTATTTAGGTGAAAAAGTTGAAAATGTGATCTGATAGAAGTTATGTAGAACTTGTGCATAATAAATAAAAGTGCAAAAAACATGTGCATAGTGAATTGAACAGCTGTACAGCTGATGATGCAGCAGGTTAATGCTGTGAAGCCATGGTACTTTATTAAAATAAATAATTAAGTGGTGCAACAATATGCAACTTCTTCATAATAGATGAAACTTGTTTAAAGGAGGACTTGAATGATCAAGATACTTTTTATGTCAATTCTAAGAATTTTGTACCAGTATTATTTTGTACTCTGTGAATAACAAATAATTTTCATTCATTGTTCAAATAATCACAACATTTTTGTGATGGCACTGTGATAGTTCGCCATTGTATTGTAGAATACGAACTTCAGTACTGTTCCAGCTAATGGAAGTTTACCGAACTATCTCGCTGGAATTGGATTAGCTCCAGACTAGTGCCGACAACATTCCAGACAAGAGAGAAAATCTATCGATTATCACTATCAGTAATCTCATTATGTTAATGTACTGCTCCATCGTTCCGTGACTTATCAAACTCGTAATAAATTACAGTAAGAATAAACTAGTGTTATCCTAAAAAGTGACCTAGTTCATGTTGAATTGAATTATGATTGGACTACTACTAGTCTACTAGACTACTACTAGAATAAACTACTGTTATCTTAAAAAGTGGCTTAGTTTATGTTAAATTGAATTATTATTGGACTATACCGTTTACAGTGAATCTATAGTCAAAAAGGCGAGGTGTTCCCAGGGGCGTTTGCGATGAGTCAAATTAAGTCACTCAATTTTAAAGTACAAAAGAATCAGTTAATTTTTTTACCAACAATGATGACGATTAAAATAATTATTTAGGGCCCCCGGACTCCCTTCTATTATTTATAGAAGTGTTATGTATTTCATCTGAAGTGTTACAAGGATCCTCCAATATGTGTCATAATAATGCTTATCTCATACCATCTGAAATAGTGTTAGTTATTGTTAATGAGTGTAATAAGTATTGTTAGAGTTTATGAAAACTCAAGCTGGGTCTATGTGAATCGCAAGGCAAACCCTATTTAATCAACCAACTATTAGTAATAGACTTAATGAATCTGCAATGATTTCTGGAAACGGTAGCTAAATTAAACTGTATAATTAAATACGAAAGCTCAAACTTTCTTCATTCTATATATTATGCTTTCTCTAAATTCCAATCATAGAATCCTGAGTACTATTCCCACAGTGATCCAGCTACTGGTCTATTGGGATACCCAATTATATGCTGTTCACACAAGCATACTATACTTCATATTACACTATACACTATATTACATTATACTTCAATATTTTCAATAATCCTGCCAACATCCTGAAGAGTTGCAACATGCAGGCCTTGACTAATAATGATTGTGTTGAGCCAACCAACACCAAAATAACTTGAACTTGCATTCAAAATTTTCCGGGGTAAAGCCCCCCTAGCCACATCTCGACTATTTACAAAAAAAATATTATTACACCGTGGGTGGTTGGCAGCAAGAATTAACAATGAATTAATAGGAATTTAACGTTCAAGCAATAGGGGGGAAGAGGGGTATTGCCAAGTCAAAATATTACCCCAGCTGCTACAAGACTTTGCTACGCCACTCCTTGTAGTAGCCTCCATATAGTAGGGGAATCTAAGCTGTGGAATGATAGGATTCACGCAACTAAAATCTATCATACGCCATGTGCTTGATTTCTCATCTAATTATGATAATCATTAATGCTCAACTGTTACTGTAGTCTACAAGCTAGGAAGATTTTAGTTCCAATGACGGATTATTTTCAATTTACTAGTAGGAGAAAATTGATTACAATTATCTTAGCCCTTCACTACGCAGCTTTGCAGAAATGCAAAGAAAATTTTGAATGCCCTATCTGCTTTGGATACGATCTCACAACATTTAAATCCGCTTTGCTCAAAGAATGTAACTCTTTCTATCAAGTGTAACAAAAAGTATCGTACATTACACGTCTGTAAACCTTTGCCAGTTCTCGCATATTCATGTTTCTCCAATCAGCTATCGCCTCGTGCATGAACTATCATATGCTCGACCGGCAAAACGTTTCTTTTCAGCCTAGTAACGTAATATACTATTTCGCCACACTACATAGTAAGAAGCTGGTTTCTGGTCTCTTTGCAAACCAGAAAGTCATTGTTTACAAACTGGGCTCGGCCAAAATCAGCTGGAGTCCGGTAAAATCCGCGGTAAATTTACAGCGGATATGTTTTTCAATTGATATAATACTACTCCACCGCTAGATGGCACGACAATGCATTTTCCTTCCAACAATGCTATTATTTAGTTTAATCAACTCGATCGATGACCATCACATTTACAATAAACATTGGAAAGATTTTAAAACATTGCCTTAAAAAATTACATTAAAAAAGTTGAAAGTTCATTTAAAATGTTTCTGGTAGTATGGTGAAAAGTATCGTTTGGGACTCACCCGGCAAAGTGTTAACGGTACTCGCATGAAATCAACTATCATGCTCGTACCGTAAACACCTTCTTCCCGGCCTTGTAGCGTAATATACTATTTTTACAATTAAATCTAAATTCAGCACCTTGCCTTCCATTTGTATTATCCATCTATTTCAAATCTATAAACAAGTTGTGTTTTGAAGGTATGAAAATAACATCCTTCTCAACATCCTTTGAGAGTTGCCTGTTTCAAGTCTTTATTGATTCATCATTCTTATTCTATATTGATTAGGAGCGTAATAAACACTACACTGGACTATATTCGAGGGACAGGTGTGTGTCACATAAAGTAAATTGATTGATGGATTGTTAATTAACTCATGGCATCCAGTCTTGGCGTTTCAAGTGTGTTGGTGGGGGGGGGGGGGGAGAGTCTCAGAGATAAACGTTAGCAATGATTCCATTATTCATAAGTTATATGATTGATGTGGGAAATACCATGTCACCAAGATGACACTCAAAACGGGGCACATCGCTGGAGCGCGAAAGAGAATGAACAGGGGCGTGAGAGAGCGAGTGAGAGAGTGTGAGAGAGAGAAACCAAAAAGCTTTCAACTTTATTAAAACGACGTGAAATTCATGGAGACTGTTCAATTTTCCCTGGCAACGCTGTCTAATCCATTGGTAGAGTTGATGTGAATGTGTTACATATTCAAACAGAGCCTCACTGTCAGTTTAAAATACCTCAAAATACCTTATCCTATAATGAATGCTATTTACACGGCAACCGCTGTCGCTAATTGCATTTAATTATATGAGCCTGAGCTACCAAACCCGCTTTTCAAAATAGCAGAGATATTCCACATTTCCACTAAAATGATTTTTTCCAAAGTGCTGATATGTTTTATCAGAAATTTGATTTCATTTTCATTTTTGCAATCAATTAGACTGCTGAATGCCACTTGATTCTATACTTAAAATGAATATTATGTTTAAAGTTTCATAATTCAGTAAAACTGTAATTTAAAATATTTTCAATGGTTTTCTCTTAGTTAGATACTAGTAGAACGAAGCCACTAGGTACTGTACTTAATTGTAAAAGTTTCAAACGTGGAAAAGCATTAGAGATGGATCAAAGCGGTACAGTTGAGCAGGAACTGTTCAACAACCAGAAACTGGTTCAGAATAATTTTTAAAAGTTGTCAGAATCTGAAATTTTGTTCTCTAGTTTTCGAAATTATTTACTTTGTATAGGGATTCTTTTTCTGTCAAAGCATCTCACAATGAATAACTGAATAAAGTGATCTATTATCTAATTAATTAGTGAAATATTTAGAAACATACTTTTGAAGAATTTTTGAAAACAAATTTAGATTTTATAACATTTTCCAAAAAGTCGAAGATGAGTGATTAATAATATTTCCTTTTTATTTAGCCATTGTTTGAGCTTTTCTGCTTTTTCAAATTCGAAGTCTTCAATGACATATCATCATTTGCTCTACCCGTGGGCCGTTTGATTAAAATCCAAAATTGGAAATTTGGAAAATATCCCATAAATTGGTTGCATTATGGTGTTTGGTAGCATATGGGTGTTGCAAATATCTTTTTTTTCGTTTTACCCAGTTTGGGGTGCGTTGAATCAACTATGATCTTGACAATGTCTCTATGAATTTTCGCCTATTTCAGTCTTCTCCAATATTCCTTCATTCTTTCAGAATCTTCTCGTTCATTCTTTCATTCTTTTCTCTGATCATCGGACATCTCTGTACCTGTTCTACGCTTGGCTTTTTCTGAACCTTTGATTTTGGTTTTTCAAAATATTCCTGATTGTTAAGATTTTTTATTATTCTAGCAGATATCTTTATTTATTTATAAATTCATACAATTCAAAGGATGTCCAATATAATCAATAGATCAATAGAAAACTTGAAAAAAATATTTACAATTTAAAATTGCCGTCTGCACAGAAAAGCTCAACATGTTATTTATTAATTAATTTTTTTTTTTAATTTTTGTATTTTTGTTTTCATTTATTTATTAAAATTATCTTTCTTTTTTAATTTAAATTATTACTTTGCAAAAAACTTTGTTGGTAAGAACTTTTTCTTTCATATATTTTATAATATTATTAATTTGGAAGGACCCCGAACAGGACTACCTATGGGACTCTCACAGGCAGTTTTATATACTATTTGTAAATATATTGTTGTGATATGTAATGATGATGTTTGTAATGTATATAATACTTGCTGAATAAATATTATTATTATTATATTTAGAAAAAATGACGTATTTTATAATCGGCCCGAATCATGTAATTTCCCAAGTAAGAATTATTCTATTTTTCTTTGCCTGCAATAAAGCATGTTTTGAACTCATAATTCACAACACATTCAATTCTGTTTGTTGATGATTGTTTCAAATAATAATTATTGCCATTAGGGTTGTTGAATAAATAGTGATGATTCATTTTCATACCAAAATAATATAATATAAAATTAAATAAGATTATATTTTTGTGAATTCTTAAGACTATCACAATCTGAATGCGTTAAATTATTTCAAGTCTTTCTATTTATAGCCACAAATGCAAGATTTCCTACAGGACAGGGCTTGATGAGCTGCATTGGAAATGTGACATTATCACAGCTAGTGAAGGTGTTTCTGTCAGGCTCTGTCAGTCTGTCTGACGTCAAGCAAGTGCAGAATCCAGCAGCCAAAGATAGATTCGTCACAAGCTGAATCTCACCTCCGACAAATATTTTATTCAGAAACTTTCACTCACTTCTGATTGAGGCAAAAGACTATTCACATTACTATGTACATTTTAAATCTGTATAGAATTTTGCAATAAATAGCCAAGATTATTCTAGGAAACAATATTATTTGAAGAAGTAACAGTCCCCCCCCCCCCATATACAATTAATTAGAACAAGTTTTCGAAGGTATTCTAAACATTCATCCTCTAATTATTACCATTTTGGAGCAGGCTACTGGAAAATAATATTTTTTGGAAATGTAGAAAATAACGATTAATACTTGAATAGTTCAGTCAATAAAAGCTCTTCATAACCTCCAGATGAACCAGATTGGTTCGATACTCTTCTCAATACAACATAGATCATCATCGGAATAATAAATCATTCCTAGAATAATCTTTTATAATATAAGCTAACTGGTTTTCTGCTTCGTACCTGATAAAAAAAATGTAACGTACCCACAGTACAGTGATAACATGCAAAATACAACCTAATCTAAACTTGAAATGAATTGAGCATGCGGCCGAAAACGTTTAAAATATTAATGAATAATAAGACGAAATTGTCACAACCACATTTGATGACTTGTAATGCTTGTTATGTGAGTCAGACCGGTAGAAGTTTCAAATGTAGAATAAATTAACATATCAGGGATTGGAAAACCCAAAAAGGAGATTTAAATAATTTTGCAGAGCATCTCATTAATAATGGGCACAAGTTCAATGCTGAAGAAAATGTTGAATTTCTGCATTTGTTTGGCAAAGGCAGACAATTGAACATTTTAGAAGCTTTGGAGATAACTAGGTTGGTAAAAACCGATTCCAATACTAGTTTAAATGGCCAAATTTATTTTAACCAATTCAATTCAACTAACTTGGTTTCTTCATAATTCCAGCCTACATTTAAAAAACGGTTCTTTCGTGTATTTCTCGGTTGACCTTGACTGCATTTCAGTGAGCTTCTAATTTTTTAGTTTTAATTTGATTCAATTCTAGCCTTATTGCGCATTTTTCTTCTTTGTTGCTTTCTAGATGTTCACAGTGTTTAGTTATTGATTTGAGTTATTGTATTTTTGCTAGTTACTCCTCCCACCAGGGGGCGTGACTTGTCAGCCAATCGCAATATTTGATGAAGGTCAGCCTCTTTCTCGCTTAGCCAATAGTATTATTCCATGTTCAGTATATATTAATCTTCTCTGTACTTTAGTTTTAGCTTGATTGAGATTGATAATGGTATAACAACCAAAACTAGTTTCTCAATATTTTTTTATAAATGTGGTTGTGACAATTTCGTCTTATTATTCATTATGGATACCTTCCACAATATCACCTTCGCCACTACAAAGAAAGTTTGAAATATTTGTCTTGAAGCGATTAATAATTTCAGTTGATAATAATGCAATTATTTGAACGATTTATTAAATAATTGTTCGGTCAAATAAGTTTTAATAAACTGGAAAAACGTATTGCGCCATCTAGAGTCAAATGTAGCACTACATTTAGCTTTTCCCTACTTGAAGTTTCTGTTTCCTACTAAAATTACTGTTTCCCGATATGCTATATTAATGCTTCTAATTGAATCTGACTACACAATGCAGCCGTGTCATTGGTTGAGTTATGTTTTCAAGTGGTGGCCCTTGGTTCAATTCCATTTTTGTTGAATTATTTCTTGTTCAAAAATGTAAATTCTTAGGAAAAATAATTTTGGTTCCTATAATAATTTTCTTCTCATAATTTGTCCTGAATTCTGTTCATAAGAAACAGCCATTGTTTCTAAATTCATCAAATTAATATGAATAAATCTATACCTGAAGTAAAATTCTCTTGAATAAATAAATCTGATAAATTTAGTTACTTGATTTTAAATTGATAATTGAGTTTCACTTAAACTGATAAATCGAGAAATAACATTAGCCTAATAAAATAGAAACATTGATTCAAATTGATAAATTAATTTAATTCAAATAAAGCTTTTTATCAGTATTAGTTCGTCATTTGAACGTAAACTGAGATTTGATGGAAATTATTTCTCCCTATTAATTTAAAACCATTACAATTTGAATAATAATTAATCAATAACATAATATCTCTCAATAAAATAGAGTTTATAGAATTGGCATTAAAATGCAATTTAATTGATGAAATTGGAGCATCTAATAAATTCAATTTGAAATTTAGGTTTAGGATTTTTTAGGAATGATGTTTAGGAATGATGAAGCGAAAATCTGGACACATAATTAATTTGCTAAATAAAGTCTACTAAAAACTTCAGGCTGCTATTTATCAATTTCTAAAAAAGCAATTATAATTATAATAATAATAATTATGGAATCAAGGATACAAAAAAAATGGAGATGGCCTTCCAGCTAACCAAAAATACTTAAAATAAAAGTCACTATCTTGGAACTCGAAATTTAGACATTATAAAACCGTTATAAAGCCAGAAGCCTTATATGCAGCAGAAACATTAGATTTAAAAAAATACAGGATTACTAGAAAGCTTAGAAAAAAAAGAAAGAAAAATTTTAAGGAAAATAGTAGGACCAAAATTTAAGAATAATGAAGTGCATTTGATCTCAAATCAAACTACCAGAAAATCGAGCAGCTTCCAGTCTCAATGAGAAAAAGAAGAATAAGTTTTTACGGCCACATATTTAGAATGAATGAAGATAGATTAACAAAACAAATATTTGACTTTTTTTAAAACAGGAAAACAAAGTGCAACTGGTTTAGACAAGTTGAACTTGATTTGAATGAATTGGATATCTCAGAAAATATAATTGGAAACAAAATAATTTTGAGAAAGTTGTTAAAAGATGAGAATAAAAGATTCAAAGAAAAACCTAAAACTAGAAGAAGAACAGTAGTCTCGGAGGAACAGAGAAGGGCAACATCGGTGAGAATGCGGGAGTATTGGAGGAAGCGCAAGGAAGCATCCACAAAAA
Source organism: Conomelus anceps (assembly GCA_948455865.1). Classification (NCBI taxonomy): domain Eukaryota; kingdom Metazoa; phylum Arthropoda; class Insecta; order Hemiptera; family Delphacidae; genus Conomelus; species Conomelus anceps. The sequence continues at coordinate 14,584,601 of OX418225.1, forward strand.
ATCATTGATTCCACGTACACCAAAGTGGGTGATTCGAAAAAAAAAATAATAATTAATCAATATTTTTTAAATTGAGGAATGCATTAATTTATTGAATGGAGGTGAAAAATAATAGTAATAGTCTAATAATAATGTTAGAAATGAGAATAGAGAAAATATCATTAGGCCTAATAGCTATCGTGTTTGAGGAATTTAATTTTAATAAATTTGTCTGAACCAGTTATAATATTGACGATGCGAAATGATGATATTTTATAGGAATATTTCTAATAAGTAGAATGCAATAGCATTCATTACTTCCCAACTTCAGAGCAAAGCCTGGCTTGTCCTAGTAGATCATAATAAGCCTGGATTAGAATAGATTAGAATACTGTCATATTTCTCAATACAGCATAGATCATAATGGAAATAATATCACTTCTATTGTCAATAAGAGTGATATTATTTTAGCTTGCAACTGAGCATGTAAAAATAAATTTTGAAATTTAACCCGAGAAGAATTTTTTATTTCAATATAAGGAAGTGATCATTTGTACAGAGTGATTTCCATTGAGATTACGTTAGTCTTTTGTATTTTTTCATTCCCCTTTTCTCCTACTTCATATTTTTTCTCCTACTATTTCTCCAATGACTCCTCCTCCTCATCCTCCTCTTTGGAGGTGTGCACTGTTTCTGATTTCAATTACTTTAAACGCATTTTCCACTTCTCAGAGCGTGAATGATTCTACACATTTGAACATTTAACTCTAAAAAAATATTCTATTGTTTAATTTCTAATACTTCAAATTCTTTCTTCTATATATTAACCTTTCACAGGCCCGCTGCCCCAGGTTCCGTCCGACTAAGGAGTGTCCTAAATGAGCACAAACAATCTTGAAAAACGGCCATAAACATGAAAAAAGGGTCCTGAATTTCCTCGGGCACTAAGATCTCAATAAAATTAAATCTCATTTGACACTAGTCCTCATTTAACCATCTAAAAGACTTTCATCACAATTACTAACCTCTTTTTTCTATTCATACTGCAAGAGAAAACCAATACTTCATCAATTTTTTCTAAATTCTATCCAATCCATCTTAAAATAGATGCAGCACTTGTGATACGGTATGTGTTAACTTCAAAAATGGGTAACAAGTTTGAAACTTTCTTATCTTTATATCTTGTCCAATTGTCATCAGTAGTTTACAAAGTTCTTACTTCTTTTGTAAAGTCCCATGCTGGTTCGATAAGGTGGGAATTCTCTTGGGACCGGAATTCACAGGTTGAGAGCCGTAGCGATGAAGTTGTGGGTAAGAACTTGAAGCCGAGAGATAGCGAGTGCTGGATGTTTGTAGGCGGAAGCTGTGGATAAGGACTGCAAGCATTTAATGACCCGAGTCAAAGCTCATTATCAAGTCCTTTAGTGTTATGGGCCTTGTATACGCAAGTAGTATTTAGGTCTTGCTGGCGGCAAGAACTTATAGCATTCGCAGCGCGCGCATGGGGCCATGGCCAGGCTCTATTCTCATGCAAGAAGTTTTACTTCTCTGCATTCTGCATTGCCAATACAACTCCTGTCTCGAAAAGCTATCTGCAGATGTGGAAATGTATCTTTATTTTTTTGTATCGATGATATCATATCATCAAGATAGGGATTGTATTTCATGTTTTCATGTCAGTATGATTTGGAGAGTAGTATGAACTGGATTAAACAAATGAAAAGGCTAGATCAATATTGTTACAGGTTCTATATCTAAAATAACGCTGGCAACACTTAAATTTATCACTCGCACTTTATTTACACAAATAATCCACAACACGCACTGATCAGTAATGCCTTACACAAAATAAGCAATCAAAAACAGATAAATCGATATAGTTCAACTGATAAAGAGTTTTCAATATTTCTGTACAAAAATCAATCACTAAAAGTTAAAAGGCCGATCTAATATTAAATAATAACTGTACAATAAACTGTCTAATAATTCAAGAAGAACGTCGAAAAAGAACAATTAACTTGCGTAGCACAAGACCGTAATACAATAATAGTCCACTCGTATAAATTAAAAAGGAAAAATAATTATAATTATAGGCACAGTATACGGTAATTAATTATCACTACTGAACTGACACTAGTTGTTTAGCTCAACGAGTTTCAAGACTGAACTAATCTACAAAATCTCTCTCTATTCATATATTTTTCCGTAATCTAGAAAGAACTAAACTTTTCTATTAACTTCTACCGAATTCGATAAGATTCCTAAATAAACAAATAAAAAGTTCTTGCATATAGAATAGAATGTTTTATTGCCAATAACAAAAATATACATAAATAGATACAGTGTCATTATTATGCATTGTAAACACGGCTATTCTAAGACATACAATCATCGATATATTCCGCAATCATCGATAAGATTCCATTAAATTCCAATTAAACACCTAGAATATTCTACAAAGTTCAAAGTAAATATCATAAAAGTGTCAGAAGAAGAGTAATTAATTGCTTTGTCCAAAAGACTTGTTGACACAAGCGATAACGCTGTAAATCCTTCTTTTTGTGTTCATTTTCACTACAATATCTTTGTGATACTTTCGAAACCAAAATGAAATTCTGATTTTTATATATTTTAGTTTCTGTTAATTAATTGAAGTGGCCCTTGAGAGCGGATGAAAATGAAAGAAATAGTGTACTTCCTCCAGTGTTTGAATTGAGTGTTTGAATCCCTCAGTAGAAAAAGGTCAGGACATATTTTATCAGATATCACTATACAGTTTATACAGTTTTGACGTATTTGAACTCCTCTCATCGATATAATTCACTTGGCAAATATTTGCTCAACGGATCATTCTCCAGTCTCTGGGCAAACATACATGATAGAGAGCTGCCATGTAACGTATGCAGACGACATTTGAACAGTGTTCATGATATGTTCAGCTGAAGAGACAAAAGAGAGAGAAAGTGATACAGAAAGGTGGAGAGAGCGGAAAAGAATTGGGAGAGACAGAGAAAGAGTGATAATGAGGAAGAGAGAATGGTTGAGTAAGAGAGTGAATGAGTTATAGAGAGAGTGAGTGTGTGAATGCACGTGTCAGATGGGGAGAGATATAAGCAGAAAGCAAAGCAAACACTGCTCATGTGAAATCCATACAGTGCTGAGCGCTTTGCGTTTGTCTTCCTAGAAATAATAATTTACTGAACATAATGTGTATACCTGAATATCCAACCATATCATAGACCTTTAAGTTACCTGCATTATAAATAGCGAACTGGAACTTGGTCGAAAATAATGAATTAAGTGATGGACATTGTTATTATTATACCTTAATCACATGACGCATGAGATGTTGATGTTGAGGGAAGTAATAGCCGAGTGCCGTAGCAGGTATCTGTTCAATCAGAGATAAGCTGCGACTGGGCGCTCTTTGTTATAGTGACCGATTAGATTAGCCAGCAAAAAAGACTCTGTTCTCTGCTGTAAAATCACTTCCCGGTGGTTCGGAACCTACCTAAAACTGTAGGTCCAACTCATCAATTACCATCATCCAATTCATTACCCACGCACAGGTATCAGACCTATGTGGGCTTCATTCATCCTCCAGAAAAAAAATATTTTGAAGACTTGAACTACAGCTGAATAGGTGGAATAGAGCACCTACATCTTATGGTGCAACCTGAACCTTGCGAATCTTAATTTCATATTTTTTAAGTCAGGTTTTTTAGAATCTGAAAAATATTATAAAACTGAATTTCTGATGATAGATGATGTTTGAATCCAAAATCATAAACTGGGAAAACGGGACACCCAAAAGGAGTCTCTAGGGAGCCTCTAATCCAATGGTCCCACTACACAAACAATCTGCTTTAGTCCGTCGTCCCAGAGACAAATGGATTCCACTGCTAAACCCAAGACTCTTCTTCAACCTCATTGCAAGAATCCCATTGCTCAGATTGTCAAAAGCCTTGGAAAAATCTGTGTAGCGTCAATGATTTCCATCTACTCTTTCTCCGTTATTCAAGACCTAAGACCCTTTATCCACTTTGACCAATAGATTGGTCAGACCCTCTATCCACTTTGAACAATAGATTGGTCATAGTAGACCTAACATGCAGAAACCCATGCTGTGGCAATGTGATTTTAGATTTAACATAATACAAAATTTGCCAATACAATATGCACTTAAAAATTTAAGCAAAAATATTTGAAATGGAAATTGATAGATACTGGCTATTTGTCTGTTACCTGACTTGAAAACAGGAGTAATCCTTGCAACCTTTCACAGTTCAAGAAATTTAGATGTTTTAACATTGATAGGTTGAAAAAATATTGCAAAGAAACAATTATTACCATGATTCCCAGCATCCCTTGACAATAGAAGCAAGTTAACCATCTGATCTCCTGATGTGCTCAGTCTCAATTTTTCAATAGCAATTTCAACAACCGTCATGGACACTTCACTAAGAAAAAATGAATCCTGCAAAGGATCACCTCCATCTCTCATATCAGCATTGCACTGACTGTGTGAATTTCGTAAGATTCGGCTTGATTTAGAAAATAACTGCAAAGGCATCAGGGACATCATTTCCTTTTAATAGCCGCTCATTATGCTCCAAGATATCTTCATTTCCACGAGTACAGCATTTGTTGATGGATGGATGAATACCTTTTTATATCACCTACATTCATACCGTCAGTATATAGAATTTAAGACTCATAAACAGCCTGGATTTTCTCTTCACTCTAGTTCTTATCATCTTGAATCGCTCGTTGTAGTACCTTAAAAAATTCCTCTTTCCACTTTATTTATTTTTTAAGTTCAAAACATTGATTTAGTCTTGTGAAAACCAGGGAGGATACTTGGAACTTTTGTTAACACTTACAACAGGCAACCAAGCATCAAAACAAATATATATAATTCTATAGGATTCCTCAACAGCCAAATCCATGTCTCTGCAATCATGAACGCAATTCATGAGACAGACTGAAGCTAAACCATCTATACAATTGCAGAAAATCAGCACGTCTAAAGCAGAGCTTGCCACCTGTTGGCTCTGAATTAATCCGCCCTGGAATTTCCTGACACACCATTCAACCTCCGCCAATGGATTAGACAATGCAGGATGATGAGAGTTCTCTTTCCTCATTTTTCTTTTTCTTGTAGCCAAGTGTATTGATTTTCAATAATAACTCCTGAGCGCGGACAAAAATTATTTTTTTGTGGCTGGTATGTTTTCCTAGAATGTTCATGTTACTTGCAAGTTGTTTTTGTTTAATGTTAATTATTGTTGAACATGGAACAGATTGTCATTTGTAAATTTCTTATGGCAGTTGACGTCTATCTTCAATTCAATTCAATTTATTCATACAGTAATCTATCTATCAGTCTTCATTTAACAATGGTTCATCATCCTTAACAACTGCAATATGATGAGGAGTTTTTAATGATATCAAATCAAGAGTTTGACTGTTATTATTCTGGTCAGAGTTGTAGGAAACCAGATAAAAAACTCATAAAAGAATCCAGCGCCCTAGCTATTGGCAATCCTGTCATAATCGGATAATCTTTAGCATGAATCTCAGACATTCTCGTTTTAATCTCTGCTTGCGCCAAAATTATTTGGCAAAGTTTTGTTGTTTGATACTAGGTAATAGAATAAATATTTATTTAAAAACATTTCTTCAATCCACAGGGCGAAACTTCTCATCTGAGAAAATTGAAACTGAGAATCGTTCTGCGAACTTTATAACGACAACATTGCGGAGGCCGCAGACAACTCCAACAGAAATTATGAACTCGATAAGAGCGAAATATTGATAGAAGTAGATTTCGTCTCCAAGCGGCAAAAAGCGTTCGTCTGTTTTCCTTGCGGAAATTGAATACTTTCTACAGCTTTCTGCGGATTTGAGAGGAAATTGGATTGCAATCATTCAAATACTGTCAGCTATTCGCAAGTTTTTCGCCGTTTTAAACTTTAACCTGAAACTTGAACTCATTCGATTGTAAACGAATAGAATATTATAATGCTTTTTTATAAGTGAAATAAATTTAACAAATGATCTACGTTGTCCACAGTTTTAAAATATAGCAATTCGCTCCCAAAGTACTCGGAATTAATTGAGATCGCTATTTATTATTAAGATTTAATTCATCATTTCCATTTGATTCAAAACCAGTGTTTGTGAGAATGGAGCGCTTTTTTCTGATAAGATGATCTACGGCATTTAGTCGACCGTTTTCAATTTGTCTATCTGCCTGGCTGTTACTCCTGCAGTCATGAGTTCGAATCTCGTTCAGCCATAAAGATTTTGCTCAATCATTAATCTCATCACCCACACACAAGTCTCAGACTCATGTCTAACCACCCAAACAGAAATGGAAATGGAATTTAACTAAAAACAATTTTTGGAGTAAAAAGAAATACTTTTCATTTTTTAAGGCATTCATTAATTCAATTCATCCATTAGTAGCCGTAGCCGAGTGGGTAAGTGCTAGTTTGCTAACCCAAAGGTCCCGGGTTCGATCCAAGTTCTGACCAAAAGATATTTCCTCGAGCAAATCCCTTGTTAAATCCCTTGTTTCGGAGGACACGTTAAGCCAACTGCCTAAAAAACAGTCTTTAAGATAATCACGTCAGAGAACCTTATCCAACCCCAAACCACAGCCAGCCAGGTCGGTCACACGATACTATTATTTTTATCATCATCATCATCATCATCATCATCCAATAGTTCAATTATTTCAGTCCCAAAATTGAAAGAATAATGAGCATGTGAAAGAATTATTTTGAAAATATCTTATTCAGAACTCTTGTTCAAAAATTAAATGTGTTGTGAGAGTTATTTTGTAAACAGACATTCTCCGCATTGAAAATAGTTTAAATTCCTGCTAATTATTGAGATTTAAATCATTATTGCGGTTTATTCGAAACAATTCTTTTAACTGACAAGTCATAGTTGAATTTTTTCTAAATTGGAATTATTTATTATAAAAACTAAAGTAGTTATTACTAACTTGATATTATACTAATAAAAGGTATTATAATTTATTATTCTTGAATGCTTGATTGTTGATGACAATATTATTCTACTTCTCAGAATCATCAAAGCAGAAGTGAACCTACGAAAATAATACTCTTGCAAATCAGACCCTAATAATAATCACATGCATTCTTACGAAAAATCTATTACGAGTGATTATTAAAATTTCTTTCCACTCTCGGATTATTATCATCCAGCGCATTACCATATTCCTTGCTTCCTCGCTCCGTCGCTAAAACCTTGTAGTACTGTGGAAGTTATGGAACAATTCCTTCTTCTCCATTTCCTCCTTGTTCTCTTCCTTCTCCTTCACCAACCTTCTTCCTACTACTTTTACGTAGCGTTCTCATCTTTCTGGCCCTCCCTTCCTCCCCTTCATCGTCATCATCCTTAACACCTTCCTCTTACTTTTTCGCCCCTTCATCATATACTCCTTCTTTTCACAACCTTCTCTTATTCTACATAATTTTCACAATGTTTCTTCTTTTCCTCCTTGTTTTCCTGCTCCTGATCATTCTCCTCTTTCTCCTCCTCCTCCCACTCCTTTTCAAAACTTTTCCCAGCCGGCACGAACTTTGTCAACTTTAATTGAGAGATCGAATCGTCGTCACCTGTGCTGTGAAGTTCATTTTAATATCAATGTGCCGGCAGGAAGCTTTTTCTATGGGAAAAGTTCGAGCCCCAGTATTTTCATTTCCATTATTGAATTATTCGATTTTCGATGCCATAAAAATCATGCAGTATACGAGATGGTAAATCAATATTGTTTCAATATTAAATTTGAATTGGTGAGTCAGGCATTGGCAATCTATCACCGTAACATTTTGAGAATATTTGAATAGAGAAATGCATTTGTTTTATGATGGTTATTTTAGAAGTATATCAACTTGTGATGAGAGTTATTACTGCTATAGAGTACTGTGACTAACAGTTGAGATTTACTTAAACCTAATCTATTGAAGAAAAATTATAAGACCAAAGGAGGTTTATTAGGATAATATTTCGTGTTTCTTTAAGTGATAGTATAAGGCTCTAAGTTAAACAAGCAAGCCTAGTTTAAGTTGGGCGGGCCGCTTAGCGCAGTTGGTTGGGGCGTCACAACTTCAGCTTGCTGTCGTTTAAGCGGTCGTGGGTTCGAATCCCACTCCACCGTCAGGATTTATGTGTAATCATTCACCTCATTACCCACGCACAAGTCTCGGACTCAATGTGGGCATCATCAGCAATAAAAAAAGTTAGTATTAAAAATAACTAGTTTTCAAAGTTAGACACATAATGGTCCAAACACAGGGATCGCAGAGTTAAACAGGTCGTTTGCTAGAAAAAACAATGGCTGATTAATATCATTCTTAGAATCAGGCATACTCTACTGTATTCGCTGGATTGCCGGTTTAAGTACCGTACTAATTAAAGTAGGTATAATCTATTGCAGCGTATCATTATGTATCAGTTTGTTATGATTTTTTATTGTATATCATTTTGTTATGATTGTTTTTTTCCACTCATTCAGAATGGTTTCCACATGAGCCCGATGTTCCAATCAAGAGGGTAATTATGTGAAGGATGTTACAAAATGCTAGCCTAGCCTTTACATAAATGGATAGCAATCAGGTCTTCCTCCATTCATGAAATGACTGTTTATTTACTTCTGAAAATCTTGGTTCAAGTAAGAGAAGTAAGACCTTTATGGGAAAAGTGCATTGTAATTCATTTCAAAATAGCACTTACAATAACTATCAAAATCCTCACAAAGATGGATTGTTCATACTTTTCGGGTTCTATCTCTAAAATAACGCTGGCAACATTTTAATCTATCACTTGCAATTTATTTACACAACTAATCCACAACACGCACTGATCAGTAATGTCTTACACAAAATAAGCAATCAAAAACAGATAAATCGATATTGTACAACTAATAAAGAGTTTTCAATATAACTGTACAAAAATCAATCACTAAATGTTAAAAGGCTGATCTAATATTAAATACAACAAACAGTCCAATAATTCAAGAAGAACTTCATAGCACAAGTCCGTAATACGATAAAAGCTATGAGTAGAATCCACTGGTATAAATTAAATAGGAAAAAGAATTATCACTATAGGCACAATATACGGTAATTAATTCTCACCACAGAACTGTCACTACTTGTTTATCTCGAAAAATTTCAAAGATGACTGAACTAATTTACAAAAGTCTCTCTCTATTTATATATTTTTCCGTAATCTAGGAAGAACTCCATTTTTCTATTAACTTCTACCGAATTCGATAAGATTCCTAAATAAACAAATAAAAAGTTCTCGCATTTTCCACAATATTCAATACAATTCCATTAGATTTTAATTAAACACCTAGAATACTCTACAAAGTTCCAAGAAATACCACAAAAGTGTCAAAAGAAGAGTAATTAATTGCTTTGACCAAGACTTTTTGACACAAGCGATAACGCTGTAAATCCTTCTTTCCGTTCACAATAATACTGTCAAAAAATTGAAGAGTTCAAAGAGTTATATAACTGCTTTAGCAGAAGGTTTCACACATTTTTAAGCGCTAGTCATGAAACAGCGCCAAATATCGTCATTGAAACGTGTTAAATCTTGAAAATTAGGAATAAAGTAAAATAAGAACTATTACTTCTTCAATCGTTGAACCTCCTTCGATCCTCTCTTTCAACACACTTTCTTACATCAGTCCACGTCTCATCGTCCTTCCTTGTCGCACATTAGTAAGGAAACTCGTCAGCGAAGAACGCAGCTACGACGCAACATTTTTAATCTTTTCGAGTCCAATTTAAATTTTCCGTTTGAATTAGGACGCAGAGTGCGCGCGTAGTTCCATTCTAGTTCCGAAAACTTGCTGCCTTCCATTCCACAAGAAAAGTCTCTTCATACCACCACTCACTAAACCGAATCAAGCCGAAATCGCTTTTGGATGTTAAATTCGCTTACTCAGCATTTTCCTCATTATTACGATCGCCCGGTTCTTTGTTGGTGGAAGTCTGTGGGGGAAGAATGTAGAGGGAATGTAAAAGATCAGTAGAAATGTAGGGGAAAAGATTGAAAGGTAAGATTGATGGAGAAGGCCGTCTCGGATTGTGTGCACCAAAACTGGCGTTTCTTTGCAATTCCTTGCTCTTTTTAACCGTTTCACTCCATCCATTCAAAAATTTGAATTAGCTCTCGACTTTTTCAAAAGAACTTTCTCTTTTGTGCATTAAGCTCTTGCCAATATAGTCGGCGACTAATTGGTCGAGAAAGTCGAAGTTAAACTCGGTTTGATTTAAGTTGAATTCGCGAAATTTCATACAAGTTCGAAAAGAATTATTGTGGAAATGCTCTTTCAATGTTCCCCATATCACCAGCTTGAGATTTTGAATGGTTTGCTAAAACCAAATCTTTTCAAAGCCGTTGAATTCGCAAAAGTTCATCCAAGTTCGAAAAGAATTATTGTGGAAATGCTCTTTGAATGTTCCCCATATCACCAGTTTGAGATTTTGAATGGTTTGCTAAATCGTTTTTTCAGGCATTGACTTGAGCAGTTCGCTTGGATTCTACTCTACCAGTAAAACCGATCTTTTGTAACCAGCAAAAAAAAATAATTGTGAAGAAACATTTCTCAGAGTAGCTTACAACCATATTTCCTGTCTTCATGCATTCAAGCATCACTTATATTGTATTTGTATTATATTATATTGTATTCTCGTTGGTCCTGTTTGTAACGGTGACCGATTAGATTGACCAGCAAAAAAGACATGTTCTCTGCTGTAAAATCACTTCCCGGTGGTTCGGAATCCACCTAAAACTGTAGGTCCAACTCATCAATCACCATCATCCAACTCATTGCCCACGCACAGGTCTCAGACCTATCCTCCAAAAAAAAATCCTGTCGATTCCAACCCTTATTTCATGCACGCAGTAGGCTCAAATATGAAGAGTTTAGCATTACTCTTTAAAACGTTTCAAATCAATATTTTATATTAATCTGTTGTAGCTTCCAACTCGTGGAAAAACAAGGTTAATGCCCTGTTTCTCAGTCGTTTAGTAAATCATTACGTAGCTATTAATGCAGTCAAGTAACCGCTGTTGTTTAACCAGCTGTAGAGAAATTGTTTCATAATTTTATTATGGAGCACTTCACACGTATTCGATTTTTGAAATCATAAGATACAATTTAATTATGCTGGGTAAATGACACTGGTTTTCTGACTGCCGGGTATGTGTGGAACAAACCTTAGGGCCGCTATTGAATAAAAAACTCTGAATGATTTACCGAACTACTAAGAAGCCGGGTATCAGACATAAAAAATGAAAATACATCAGCAATTAATCTCCTCATCTAATTAATTCGGTGATTCACTGATTTTAATTCATTCACTTATTAATTCGAACTCAGTACTAATATTATTCAAATCTATTCATCATTACTCTTCTTATTGGAGATAAGAGACGATGTCTTATGTACATCAACCCCTTTGAGTGGACCCAAGGCCGAAACCAGATTTTTTTAAAGATATTAGCTAATGAAGTCCTCATCCCCATCGACATAGTTTTTTATTTACTATCGGTTGATGAATTCGGCGGGGAATACATCCCCTTAACCCCGACACCACCCACAGAGAACGTAAGTGGTTGCTTAATCCATCCACCTATGGAATGTTACTTGTTTTTTCCGCTTCTTTTTTCAACTAAGCAACATTTTCCCGACTCTGATTATCCCACTCAATATAAGGTTTTCATCCAAATATTGTTGCTCCCCTTTACACCTACCCCAAAAATTCCCAACGCTAGCGTATTAACACCAAAACATTTTCTCACTCTTCTCACACTGTCCGACATTATTCTCCAACTATAGTTATTTACATTTTGATAGCAGCTTCATTGTAAACTCATTGGACTGCGTTGGTTGTCGGTCACACAATTGTGTCCAAATGTGCTGACGGTTTCAGTGTGAACCGGGCGACAGGAAATTGGTGGTGGGGGTAATCCACAAAATCCCATCAAGCACGGGTCGACGCTACAATACGACGACGACGACGACATATGTCCAGCAATTTTGTACAGAGTATACTACACACACCTCATACAGATCCTTTTTCCTCCTGTCCTTTTTACCAATTTCCCCTTTTGTATTCAATTACAGTGTCCGAATGAAGTGAAGGCTTTACGTCTCGCTCCATCCTTTTCTCTTTCCATCGTTTCCTCTTTTTTCTCTCTTCTTTTTTTTGCCAGTCGTTTCGTGGTAGGAGACAGGATTATCGCGGTCTTGTTGTCCTCTACCTTATTTTCTTTGGCCTTTGTTCTTGTCGTGTCCCTTGTTGAAAATCGAATGAGCCCATAATCTGCTTTCTCTTTTCTTCCTTCTCTTTCCTCCCCTTTCTGCTTCCCTGTGCTCTCTTTTTCCAGGTGGTGTGAGTAAAGTAGAATTATATTATACGGTACAATATTCAGGATGTTTCACAACAGATAATATATATCATATTCTCTATTTCTTGGTTATATTATGCTGTCGTTTCGGACAAGAAACCCCTCATACTGATCAGAATACAAAACCTGTAACTTCTTTTATACAAATAGTACCTTCCTATGTTTATTACTGACAGTTTTGTGATTTAACTCTGTTTTTTGGATAGCATAGAACTCAGATAACGTAGAAAATATTCTTTCTCTTAAATATTCTGTACTTAACATTACTTGATCAAATGATACAGTACCTTTCTTTGAGCAGCTATTTAATCTTGTTCAGTCACGGAATAACTTACCATTAGAGATTAGAAAGATAGAAAATTTCATTTTCCGTCCTTTGGCTGTGTTTTTCTGTCAGCACTTTCAAACAAGAACCTACTGATCAGATTACTTATATACTCCATTGTAGAGCTGTACCTTACTGTTGTCAGGCACCATAATGATATTGGCATTTTTTTATTGTACGGTAGCACATTATTGTTGTTATTTGAACGAGAAGGAATAATTAGATTAGATTGGAGCCTTTGTTGGAACAACTCTCTTGGATCCCCTATTTTATGAGAAAGAATATTAGATTAGATTGAGACCATGCCTGAAACAATTTTGTGAGGAGGTTTATTTCATCTCATTCACTTTGCCTTTTTTTTAGAAAAACTTGAAGGTTACATTATATATTATGTAAATTCACATGGATCATGAGATATAAATTTTTAATATCTTTAATCTAAATTCATAGCGGAAGAAGACAAGAAAATCAAAGTTGGTGTTCTGATGACATTAACTAGTGCAATGACAGTTAGAATTCGCATTCTTCGACACTGATAAATTTTAAAGAATACTGATAGAATATTTAAACTTTCCAACAAGAAAAAGGGGAGTACCATTATTAATTTCGTTCATTGTTCAAAATGCCCCGTTATTTCTTGAGAAATTCTATGAATAATGTCAGTTTTGATGGATTCCTTAATTATAAATAGAGAAGAACTGTTTTAAATTAGACAACTCGCTTAGAAATCGTGTTTTTCGTTGATTTCGATCGAAGAGTGCCGTTATATTTTGATACCGTTAGTTTTGATTAATTCCTTGATCATAAATAGAGAAGTCCCGTTATCAATCAGACAAACGTTTGGAATTCGCGTTTTTAGTAGATTTTTATCGAAAAGAACCGTTATTTTTTAGAAATTCGGCAATACCGTTAGTTTTGGAGGATTCCTCGATTATGAATAGAGAAGTACCGTGATAAATCAGAGAACACGCTTGGAATTTACGTTACTGGCCGATTTTAAACAAAAAGTATCGTTATTTTCGAATATATTCGACAAATGTCCCTAGTTCTGGTGGATTCCTCGATCATAATCAGAGAGCACGAATGGAATTGCCTTTTCTTGTCGGTTCCGATTGAATAGTAGGCTATCGTTATTTTTGAAGAAATACATGAAATATTTTAGGAATTCGCGGATTCCTGGAATTTGAATAAAAATGTAGGCCTACTGTTATCAATCGAAGAGTATTGACTAACGGAGTACAGTGTATCGTATTGTTAATCTTCTTTTATTGCAAATATTCCGAATCAAGAATAAAATGAATTCCCACTGTTAACGTTCTAGTTCAGTGGTCACCAATTAGCGGACCGCGGTCCGGGTCCGGACCGCTGAGCCGTTTTGTACGGACCGCAAAAAAATCTATGAAATTGAAATGATAGTGAAAATCAGGCCTCCTGACAGTCGTGCTGAAAAAGTGTAAAGATGACGCATCACAAGAATATGTTTCTAGTGAAGTGGACACTGCAGTATGATGAACAGGTGAAGGTGGGGGACTCGGTAACGTTTTGTCTGAAATCAGAACTGTTTTGAACTGTTTTGCGATGACCTTAGCAGTGAACGTCTACATTTCCCCAGCATAAATTCTGTGTATAATAACAATGATGGCGTTCTCATTGAACAGTTCACTAGTATTTCAAACAACTTGAAATCTGAGTATAAAGAACGATTTTCTGACTTTGACAAGAGAAGTGATGTTGTACAGATACTGAACAACTGTTTCTCTCTAAAACCTAATGGTGAGTGGACAAGTGAAGCTTCGGCTATTTTCAAAAGTTATGAAGCTGTCCTTCAAATGAAATTATTGATTTCCAAGAAGATGTTTCATTAAAGGAAAAGTTCAGTCATATGCCGAAAGATTTTTCGTGTGAAGTCTTCTGGGTGAAATTTGTATGTAAGGAAAAATAGCCTGAACTGAAGCACCTGGCAATGAAACTATTATATGTACAATGTTTGGCTCTACCTACACGTCTGAATCGGCTTCTTCCAAGATGAATTTCATCAAGAATAAATACAGATCTTGTGACTAACCACCAGCCACCTCAACGACCTCATGATAATAAGCTGCACAAGCACAATTCCAAACTTTAAAAACGTTACTCACAATAAAAAGTGTCATTTTTCTCATTGATTTTTCAAAGTAGTTTTTCTTTGTTAATTTCTGTAGTTTTGTCCTGAATGAAACAAGCTGTTAACGGCATTTCTCGTAGAGTCTGAAATTCATTTGTTTTCCACTTGAGATTCCTAAGTAAAACTTTCTTTTCATTGCTAAAAATTTACTTACAAACGTAATCTAGGGTTTAATAAGAATTTCAGATCTTAATTGCATTCGAGTGGGGAGGCCAAAGATTAGGCGGCCCCAAGCGGACTGTCAAAATTTATAACAAAATATAATTACAACCAACATATATAAAATACAAATATAATGACTGACAAATATAATTGGTGACCACTGTTCTAGTTGCTCATCCTGTTGTGGTTGTCAATTTTGATAATTATTATCTTCGATTATGATCCCATTTTTAATGTTTGCTTCATCCATTTATTATATAAATTCTAGACCTCTTAATAATTCAATTATCGGAAGGATAATTTTTTGAATGAGAATATTTTATTAGTATGCCTACTTTCCTGAAATTCTAGAAAGTATTTCCTCTGCCAAAAGATTTCATAATTTTCGGCGATTGCTGATGACCGTCAGAATCGGTTGTAATCACTCAAAAGAGAGTCGCTTGCCTTGAGGTGTAGCCTGGATCGTCAAGGGACTTAGACCCTGCAAGTTAATCGCCACAGGTAAAAGGAAGAGAGGCTTCCAACTGACGAGTGATTAGCATGCCCTTGAAGTACAGTAAGGTTTCATCCCTGGCAAAGGCTGGAGGCTAAACCAAATACATTAAAGAGAGAGTGAGTGAGCGAGATGAAAGAGAGAGAGAGAGATAGTGTGGGAGGAAGCAAGAGAGAATGATTTGTAAGGGAGCGGAAGACTCAGGGGGTGTAACGATCGTTCGAAGATTAAGTCATTACGGGGGGCAGACCACTGCTTTTGATGTAACCTGACCCCTCCCCCTCAGGAGATCCCCCGGGCCTATTTAGCCTAACAAAATTGCTGCACTTGCCCAATGTCCAGTTTCCCCTTCCCCCTGTCATTACAGCAACTGGCTCTCTAACTGAACTCTGGTCAAATCATCTTGAAACCTCCTTTGTGCATCACCTGCCTTTTGACGGCAAAGAGATAGTTATTCAAAATCGTCCCATCTTAATAATAATAATAAGCGTATGGCTTTTAATGGTGGGGAGACCCTTACGGGTAGTTCCACCTCGCCGTTTGTGCCATGTTACGGGGAACATGGTGGACCTACTATTTTAGGTGGGTTCCGAACCACCGGGTAAGTGATAATAAAGCTTGTAACATCAAGTCATTGAAGCACGGTCACCCATCCAAGCGCAGTCTTGAGCGGTCGTGACTGAACATCACGACCACTTGAACACCACGCTCACCGCATGACCAATCACCATCTTGAAAGTCATTGATAAAATTGAATAATACCCGTGAAAATCAAGTATCGTCTAATAAGGATCCATTGGAGTGAAATAGTGACATTGCACCTTCGCCAACCACTGTGAATTAGGCTGTATTTAATGATGCAACTTATCGGTTATGAGATATTTATTACTTAATGCGTCTTACATAATATTATATGTAAGTTCGTCAATAATGCTTCTTACATTTATCATAATCTAATATTAAAGCTGACACTGCATTTCACTTATATATATATATTATTTTACTCACTTATATTGGAGATACTTGAGGGATGCATTTTACTTCTGAAAAGAAGCTTCGTCAGCCTCTAGATTGTTCCTTAAGTTTTTTTCATGGAAAACATCACAGATTCATTAGAACTCACTCATCACTCATTTCCAGCAATTCCGTTCTAGATAATTAAGAAATAGATGTTCATATAGGTGTGGAATCCATTGTCCAATTTTTAAATCAGTTGAAATTGACAATAAAAAATGTAAAAATTTAGTAAGAAATGCCAATGCCTTCAAATCAAAAAAAGATATAATTCAAATACAGATAGAGCAATAAACTTTTATAAACGATAATCAACTAGATCAGGAAGAAAAAATGCATTTCTAGGAGTTTCTTTGGGTAGACGATTGACCAGTGCTCCTTAATTTGAGCAAATATGTTGTAAAATTTCATCTGGGGTATTTGTCTTGCGACAACTTGTTAGATTGAATGACATAAAGTTCCTTTCCACAGCTTACTGTGGTCTTTTGATGCCTCATATTAGGTATGCTATATTAAGTAGGGGGAAACTCATCAAAACAAAACCTTGATACGGTGTTCAAGAACCAAAAGAAAGCTGTTAGTTAGATGGGAAGAGCGTTTAGGTTAGATTCTTGTCGACCGCATGTTCAAGGAACTTGATCTCCTAACTTTGCCTTGCTTGTATGAGCATTAAGTTACGTTATACCAAAAATTATATAAATCAAGATCTTAACGTACATGATTACAACACAAGAAGCCGAGGAGACTATCACTTGGTGAGCCACAACAGCAGTTTATTCGAACAAAAACCTAATTATATTGGTAGGAAATTCTATACTAAGCTACCAGAGTTTCTAAAGAGTCATGGGAAAATTAAAATACTTTTAAAAAATTGAGAAAATATATAGTTGATAAAGCTTTTTATGGTATACAAAAGTTCCTTTCAGATCGAAATTGAGCCTCACATCAACTAATTTTAACTATAATTGTGGTAGCCAGTGAATATGAATGGTAATAAATTATTGATCCTCGGGCCACTCCCGTGTTTCGGAGGACACGTTAAGCTGTCGGTCCCGGCTGCCTCAAAACAGTCGTTAAGTCACGTCAGAGGCCCTGAACTTATTCAGGTGCGACCTGATAACTCTGACACCAGACCTGAGCCAGCCAGGTCACACGATATTATTATTATTATTATTATTATTATTATTATTGATCTGACTTGTCTCATACAATCGAAGTCTTCAAGAGATAATCTTCAATCAATCATACAATCGGAGTCTTCAAGAGATAATCTTCAAAAAGGATAAGAATAAAAATGAAAAGATAAGATAGATTAGAGACGGAGAAAGTGTGCTGGAAAGTGAAATATGATTAGAAAATGTTCAAAAAGTGGAAAAATAAATAGTTTGTGCCTAATGGCTCACCATTTCTGAATTTGGAAAGAAATTTTAGGTTTTCATCATTTCATGAGCCTACAGTTTCAGAATATCCATCAGTATAGTTTTAAAATCCTTTTTAAAACTGTTCTTATTAAGGTAATGTAAAGTTATTATGGTTTCTATTCAAATAAAAGAAGGGGAAGAACTTTTTAAATTAATTTATCCATATTTTTTCTCTTAATGCCATTTATTACTCCATTCATTATTCAAAATTATATCATTTTTTTACGGACTGTGATAGTGCTTTCATGAGATGAAAAAATTAATATTCTTTATCTGCAAAAGACTTGTGATTGTGAATAATTATTGTGCTTCAAGGTGAAATTTCAAGTGAAACAGCGACCTAACCTAAGATTTTGATCCTACTTTAAAATTTTGGGAAAAGCAGTTTTGGGCAATAGCCTGTTGTATTCATTGACTGTACATATTAATACATTGACTGTATTTTAGTTGAATAAATGAATGAATAAATAAATATCTGATCACATAGCCTAATGTCGTGAATACTAGGCCCACATATGATGCAAATGTCAAGGCATATGAAGACGATATAAGTTACGTTAGACGATATCGCATAGGGAGTAAATACAGTACTTTATTTTCAAGCATTAAAAGCAATTTCAACCACCAACACTGTTACTTTAGAGCGGGCATTGTTCAAGCTCTAAAGCCAATATTGAGAGAATGACTGTTTTAGCAAAGTTGTATTATTAGAGTTGACAATTTATCTACAGCTTTATTGTTGGCAATGAAATTTTATCACTTTCAACAACTTTTGTGCCCTGAAAACAATGCTTTTGTCTGCTAAGTTAAAATGGTTATTTTCTTCATGAGAATAGAAAAAAGGGATGAGGTTGTTACTGCTGTGTGTTGGAGTTAGAGAGGGTAAAAAGGGTAAAATCGAAAACTTTTTGATACTACCGTATAATTGCTTAATTTAGTATTTGTGAATAGAAAGCATTCGTCCTTTTCACAAGCTAGTTTGTAACCTATAATTTTTAACCACCATTGAGTGGAAGAAAATTGGGAATAGCCAAAGATATAATAATATTTAATAATATTTTTGAAATACTGAACAATTAAAATGAAAAAGAAAAATATTATAATCAACAATGATCTGAAAACTATACACAATAGAAATAGCCTATATCCATGATTATGAGTAATGGATTAATGTAAATGAAATTTTTTTTATTTAATTTTGTTTATTATTAATGTTATTTAATTATTTTATTTAATAATTTATTTATTTCACTCAAATTTCAAGACTTTTTGAACATTCTCTCAAGCATTCAGTCAGTTCATTTTTTGAGCATTCTTTCAAGCATTCAGTCAGTTCAATTTTTGGGCATTCAGTCAAGTACGTATTTTTAAACAGAATTTATTAATTTCGAATTCTTTAAGTGCTATTAGTTTATACAGAAGACTTCCGCAATGGCGGATATTGACAACAGTATTGAATAACTGATGGAAATCGATGAATGCTTCTGTACAAAAATATCAGTCACCACCGGGAATCGAACCACGGACCTCCCAATTGCCGGTCGGGCGCCTTAACCACTAGACCATGGAGACCTTTCTGCACAGCAGCATTCATTTTTAACTTGGCCATATTAACTAATAGCACTTAAAGAATTCGAAATTAATAAATTCTGTTTAAGTAAATTTGTCAGTTTGTTCAATTGTCAGTAACAGTAGGGGTTATTAGCCGATTGAGCCTACCCAATCACAAGACAGAGGGGCGTGGCCACCCCCCTTCCCCCCTCCCCCTGCTCAGACATTTTGTAAACGCCCACCCCTTCCCCCCTGCCCCAGACAGCCATTTTGTTTTTAAGGTCACATACCCCCTTCCCTATGTGCCCCCACTTTATTCCCAATAGATTAAAGGGGGACCCCCCGCAAGCACCAATGAGAGAGGACCTATCCCCCCTGACCCCACCTCTCACAGAAGGTTCCCAATAAATATAGAACATACAGTTTTATATCTATATATACATGCTTGCAATTGTATATCTATATATACCTGCTTGCAATTACTATATCTATATTTGCAATAGCATCAGCCCCCGCCGCCAGATTTAGCTATTAATTGCATCTGCACACCTGCTACCTCCTGCTGTGATTCTCAAAGCCCTCTCTTTCGCACGTGCAGTGTTAATATACCCCCCTGCCCCTCCACCCACGGATTTAGCTATTAATAACACTTCCGCCCCCTGCTGCGAAAAAAACTATTTCATAACGTTTAAAAGCAGAGCACGTGCACAAGTTTTATGTAGATTTTTTTTTATGTGACTCATTAAGCTGTGGAATAATAATCCTCTCTCTCTACCCTCTCTTTCTTTTAGGCAAAGTTGGCGTGTGCACAAGTTTGTGGATTGTGCTCATTAACTTTTAACATGTTCTCTGCGGGAGTGAACCATCTACATCAACATGACAGAGATGAACATACATCTACTTTCTCTCTCAGGTCATTAACCTTTGCATGAATAATCCTGTCTGTGTGAGAGAGAGAGGCTTTCTCTCTCACTCTCTCTCAGCTCATTTGAAGGTCACAAACATGTTTTAACCTGTCTGTGTGTGAGAGAGAGGCTTTCTCTCTCACTCTCTCAGCTCATTCATTACCCTCGGTTGAAAATTCAAATATGCTTTGCAATAATATTAAACTCATCTATAGCTATACCAATAAGTAAACTGAATGACCAAAACATGGTATTATTGAATCACGTGCACTACCTTTTGAATCTCGTGCACTACCTTTTGAGGTGTGCAAGTGAAACTGGATCCTCCAATAGATTCATAGGCACCTGCTATTAGTAACATGGTTTCTAGGCAAACCCAACACACATAATCGCGTTTAGCAT
Organism: Conomelus anceps; assembly: GCA_948455865.1. Classification (NCBI taxonomy): domain Eukaryota; kingdom Metazoa; phylum Arthropoda; class Insecta; order Hemiptera; family Delphacidae; genus Conomelus; species Conomelus anceps. The sequence continues at coordinate 14,605,482 of OX418225.1, forward strand.
CATTAAATGTTGTTAGACACAAATAGGTGTAGAATGCTGGTGTACTTTTTCAGGTCATTAACCTTTGCATGAATGCACATGCCACGTTCTGTTGGTTTCCCCCTCATGATTAAAATTTTTTACATTTTTTATCCGCTAAATCATATAGAGCATCCCAAAGTTCGTTTGTATCTGAAATAATTTGTATTGGGGAATTGTTAGAACACCCATAGTGCAAATGACCCTCCTCACTTATAACTATATCTAGGAGATCATATATTTCAGATAAAATAGGATAGCAGAAATTCTCAGTTTTTGTTACAGACAAAGTTCCATCATCTGCCTCGGTTGAAAATTTAATATGCTTTGCAATAATATCAAACTCGCTTACTGAAATAGGCATCAGTAAACGGGATAGTTTTTTAAATTTTGTATAGCTGTAGCATCGCATCCTTCCTCTATGATAGTTAAACACATACTGAATGACCGGCGGTTTGTTAGTTAGAAAAAGCCTCCAAAGGAACGTCAACCTCACCGCCTTATTGGAGGTCACTCTTTTTTTTATTTGGGTAAAAAGAGGTTCGCACAGGGCTAGGTCACATAAACCTGTGCTATGGAGAAAAACCCATTGTAAAAATTTACATTTCTTTCAACTCTACTTGTCCGTTCTCATGTTCGCATATTAATACAAAATTTCTCTTGTTAAAATCTGTCAAGTTTTCATTATTTAATACGCTTTTAAATTTATCACATAGTAATAAATCGAAATAAGAGTCGCCCTCACTGTCGGGATCGTCGAGATTTAGTAACACTCTGCCTGTACCATAAATTATTGCGCTTTCAACGGTCAGATATGATTCTAGAGGCAACACCTCACGTGCCAAAGCGTTGAATGCAGCCATGTTGAAACGACTCATCTTTCCTAATGATTCAAGCTTCTCAATTTCACTCCTTTTATGCATTCTCCCCAACACTGTTTGCGCAAGCACAGTTTGTAGCTTCTTCCTCAATTTGTAATAATTTTTTAACGCAAAGCCTATGCGGCCTGTACCAGGATAAATAATGGTTAATATCGCTCAAATTTACAGTGTTTAAAAAAATTTGTTTCAACTGTCTCGCAAGTCCAATGTTTTCACGAGTAGAATTTCTAATGGCATCCTCACACAAATCAAACCACTGCAGATATTCTCGTAATTTGTTCTCTAATTCTTTATCCGCACACATCCACTTCTGAGGATCCATTATCTACAACTAATTATTTATACAGCGGGATTAATACCGAAAAATTGATAGGTTTCCTACCAACGCCCACGCTACAAATTCTCACTTTGTGTGATTCCAACTCATAACCACAGTAAACGCATACGACCTTTTTTCCATCATAGTAAAATCCTTGTCTCGCATAATTTCTTTTGCTTGTTCTACTATAAAAAGCACAATTCCTCATACTTTTCATTCGATTATTTTCACAAGTATAATCCCCCTCCTCTCCTATCTTTGGAAGCGTGTTAGATGTTAATAGTTGCAAATAATGTTGTGCACTTATTAGAGCGCACCTCCCACCTTCTACATTTTTGTGTATGTTACAAACCTCAAAACACCACGTATCTTTAAACTTTGTGAAATTAGGTTTCGCGTAATATTCCGGTATGCAACGTACATCATTATGATACTTTTTCAAAAATGCCGCTTTTTCTGTTCCCTTTGTAAAAATGCAATCATACGCGCCGAGATATCCTCTCATCAATGAATCTGTAAACTCCGTCTCCCCCTCATCCCATAATATTTTATGATAATGTTGTTCTAACCAGGTAGCCTCGCGAAACATTTTCCAGCTCAAAGTAGATTTCGGAAAAGGCGGTTTAAAGTGTAGTACCACATAATTACCAGCCCGATCAACCAGCGCGAATTCTTTTAAAATTATTTGATTATTATCTCCCTTAAACCAGTGTAGATCCGCAACGGCAAAATTCTTCTTCTTCTTTTCTTCCATGTCACACTGTATTCCCACTGTACGTGTTTTTCCGTCTTCACTAGCCTCAAAATCTCCAATCGCCTCTTGAAACAGCGAAGAAGTCGACATGTTGCTCTCTCACACACGCCCACACGAATGATAAATTATTTTTTACATTTCGCCTTTTAAACATCCCCCTACCGGCAATTTATTGTACTTCTCTAACTAATGAGGTTAAAGGAGTGTATTCCATTATTGAATCGCTTATAAGAATACAATATGCCGAAGTCGAGTTTGGTAGTTCTTTACTAAATTCCATATCTAATCTTATATCTGTGGATGTTTTCAAATGATCAGATTGGTGTGAACAGTCAATCACAATTATTGGTGATTTTTCGCAAAACGCTTTAAAATCAATTGCGTTCCCATGTTCAGCATTTATAGTGCGATTATAGTAACTCGGCGCGAAATCTAAAAACATACGGTACATTATCTGCTTATTCCCCAACAAATTATCATAGGGATAATATTGACTGTTGAGAAATAATTTAACGTTATACAACTCGCACGAATCAAAATCAGACATTGATTTATTAATAGCATTTTTCCGAGCCGTTTGAAAGGCTAAAATTACATAGCGTGGAACATCTAAATGCGACGATGTTTTTATTGCCCACGAATGAATTCTCGATGTCGCCATGTTTGGAAATTCGTGAATCTCCCATCTTCTAAACGCAAGTTTTAAAGGACGATCAGAATCGAGCAATTTCAAAAATTTCAACCTTACGTGATCTTCCAAATGGATGTACGGAATTTTCCACTGTAGTTTATCAATTGTTAAAGAAACATTTGTTCCTGTAGCCGATTCAACGCAGTTTAGATCCGACGCACTTCTCAATAATACAAGCTCTTGTTTCAAGTTTAAAATTATTCGTTGAAAATCTTCGAAAAATGGTAACAAAAGTTTCAGCGGTACGCAAAAAATGAATTTATTATCCGTCAACTTATATCCATCTCTATCAAATCCTGCCAATTGGTATGTATTTGTATCGAAAACATTTTTCAAAAGCAATCCTTTAATTGTAGACGTAATTCCGACAAGTCTCGATTTCGCTACTTGCTGTCCCGCCAATTCATAACGTATCTCATCAAACAGATGGCCTACCACGTTGCTGACAAGTTTATATTCGGCATGCACAGGCGGATCCTCGGGTTTCGCACCCGGCTTTGTACATTTAACACTCCCCTCAATAAATAGAAACGATTTACAAGGCAGTGTGTATATATCCTGTTGATTTACAGGAAGCCTTACTTCATCCGAATTACCTAGTTTCTGTCCAGAATATGTTGTGTGCGTGTGAAATTCGTACTTAGTAATATCAGAGTAAAATTGAATTTGACTATCGACATCTAGAATTTCACTTATTGCGGCTCCCGACATTTTTCCAATTAACTATAAATCCCAATTTTTCTAGTATTCTCGCGTTTTTAGCTGTTAATCTGTTTTTCGGCGTTAACATAGGTGTTAACGCTACTGAGCTTAAACTCCTACTGACGCTTTCTCTGTTCTCATCTCGACGCTTAGGTACGGCATTGAATACAATAAAACCCATCTTCTAACTTTTCTCACGAATATGTAACCTCACAGTTATACTATCCCCTCGAAAATCGATAAGTGATCCGTCTTGATCGGTTACCGTCACATTAATAAACTGAATTCTGCGCGTATTGAGAGGTACATATATAATTTCTGCGGGCGTTTCATTAATCAAATAACCGGGCGGTACCCTCGGCAGAAATTCGTAAATAATATGCTTTTCATCTCCGTTAGCGAAGCTTCCACATGCTAAATTACACGACACCACGATTGTATTAATATGACTGATCGAGACTAAATGATTTGAATAATGCCATGTATTTGCTTCGAGTAGAAGTTTATCAAACCCAAGTGTCTTACCAATTGAATCGTCAAAAGTTAAATCTACTGGTTTATCGGAATAAATTCCAACTTTCATAGTGTTATTATTCGGTTGTATAACAAGGCTCTCATCGCTCAAGTTCAATTTCAACTTTATAGCGCTTATTATATTATCAATTTCGTACGATCCTGTATCAAGATTCACCAGTTTATCTCCATATTTAAAACTGGAATTTTTCCCCCTTATTATATTCGGTATACTATTAAACGTCCACAAGTTAACCAATCCAATTTCCCATTCGCGATTTTTATCCAATTCCAGAGCGTGGTTTAAATTCTCATATAGATTACTTGTTTTTGAGGTTAGTGTAATAACACCCATCACTCACTCAGCTAATGCTTTCAACACAAGCGTAAAATTACAACTGGTTAGCAAGAAACAAAATCACTAGGTGCCCACAAATGTCTGTGTTTACCCGCTGCAATTGGTTGGTATTATAGAATATTTTTACATTATTTTCTTTTTCCCAATATTTTGCCAATTCGCGTGGCGGTTGCAAGTCACCGATCGGATCAAAATAATACACATTTTTCCCTCGTTTAATATATGCAGTCCAATGTGTTCCCATTCCAATCTGTTTGTCTAAATTAACAATTGCGAGCTCATTATTTCGAATTTTACTCGGAAGTGTATCAATCATATATATGCCCCTTAGTGGTATATCTAATATTTTGCACCATTTTATCAGGTCGTAGTTTGACAGCGGGCCGTTCATCTTTGCGTTTTTCTCTGTCTTTTCCTCTGCTTTTTTCCTCCTTGCTTCTTTTTAACCTTTGGAAATAGTGTTACACCGTATTGGGTGGGTGGTACTAGTATTCTTCCGCCTGTTGGATATGGTTTCAGATAAAAACCGCGACCAGCAATATGATTTTTTAACCTATTGATCGCCTTTTGCCTAATACTATCACTATGTGTTTTTCTAACTCCCCTCGTTTTTCGTTTTCTCAAACCTCCACCAAATGCGGATTTTGCTTTCATAATGTTTGTAACAAGATAAGAATATGCTCTCTCAGATAACCCCGTTTTTGGGTCCTTGAAAATTTCCCAAGCTCCATCTGCCAAGTGCCTGTCAGCCTCCGCCCGCGTCTTGTTATCAGACGCTCGGGAGTAAACTATGTCGTGCGTCTTACATAAATCATCAAGACGGTTTATAGGTTTGTCTCCACGTGCTAACCTTGACCTTAACCTTGTACCAGGTCCGCAATACGAATAATTAGGTAGATGAGCCTCGAAATTGAGGTTATCCACCCCCTTATTTATCACTGTACCCAATACATTGCCAATTTTTGATAAAATACCTCTTCCGCGCTTACGAACAGAGCATCGCTTTTTCTTAACAGTGTTCATCCTTTAAAGGTTAAACATAAACTGAACTGTAATTACTACTACTACTACTACTACATAATTGATTAGTTTTCTTCAAAAGAAAATTCGATTTTTCATTAAAAGTCTCGGCACAATTTGCAAGAACGCTATAGTATTTGTAGAAATTACAAACTGTTTCTAGCTCATCAACCATAAATTTATACCAATGTATCAACCCAATTTCAAAGGAAATTGGTGTTTTATAATACGAATTAACGCAAGATTTAATATTGAATAAAGTATGATTTCTCAGTGAAGTTGACGATCCAAAGGAATTGAAAAGAAATTGCGTATCATTTCATTTCTCATGCAGATTGCACGATTTATCTTTATTTAAAAGTAGTACGGTGTTTAGACAGCATAATAGAAATATAAATAGTACTATCGTTTTCCACACGTGCCGCATCGCCAAAGCACATTCCATGTTGACAGATACAAACATACTGATAAAAATAGAACACCGTGTTGAGGGGGAGAAGCGAGCGCGTGCCAGCGAGAGCTTCCTGCGAGCTTCCTTCTTTTAGGTGCTCACCTACTCCAAAGAGGAATGCTCATCGCATCCCGCAATCCTTTTTTAGATTGTCGCGCACACCGCTAAAAGATCATTCGCGTTTTGAACGTCATAGTTATCGGATCAAAAAAAAGTGCGATCATCTTTATCAGTTTGAAAGCGTCACATCAGTTTGAACTTTAGCTATCCGCGCACAGCGATAAAAGACCATTTGCGTTTTTGAACGGCGCAACAAGAAGAGTGATCATTTTGAAAGCATCACAACAGTTTGAAACAAAGGTGAGCAATAATAATTCAAATCTTTATTTACATTAATCAATTATAACAAACTCGAAATAAAGCCACAAAATAATCAAACTCATAAAAATTATCATCAACCCAATCACACATTTTTACAAGTTTTTGGGTAAATACTGTTAGTGCAAAAAAAAATCTTGCATATTAAATTGGAGCAATTGTAATAGTAATAGTAATTGCTCAATAATATTTACAATAAACCTTCTCACACCTTAATGCAGACGATACCTCCATAATCTGATAATAAGTGTGCATAATCCAAATTTTTAAACATCAATCTGATCCATTTTTCCCTATTTTGTATGTTTCAGTTCCAACTAGAGACGTTTCAAGTCTACAACAGAGCGCAAGTGATTCCTCGGCTTCCTCGTTGTGCAGGTTTGTTTGCTTTTTCAATTAATTCTCCTCCTTCTCCTCCTTCTCCTTCTCCTCCTCCTCCTCCTCCTTCTCCTCCTCCTTCTCCTTCTCCTTCTCCTTCTCCTTCTCCTCCTCCTTCTCCTTCTTCTTCTCCTTCTCCTTCTCCTTCTCCTTCTCCTTCTCCTTCTCCTCCTTCTCCTTCTCCTTTAAGACTGTTCTTATTATATATACAAAACGATGCATGACACAGTTTTTTCGAATCTGCAATAATTACTTTACAATATACACATTGCAAATAACCCGTTTTATGTAGAAAAAATCCATTACTCGCGAAATATTCAGCATTTCTTTTAAAAACCAATATCCTCTTATTAAATGAGTTTGACCAGTGAGGCTTTGATCTTTGATAAAATGTCTTTATTCGCTGGTCGTAATCCCGAAGATTATTAAAATTTTCATTCTCGATAGAAATATTATGCATTCTCCTCCACCCACAATTCGGACTATGTTTTTCATGTTCTTTTTCGGGATCATCTGTTATTAACCATTTTTCCAAACCAACTAAACAAAACACGCACTGCACTGAGTCTGGTGGCGTCTTGAATACAAATCCCAGTTTAGCTAAATGTTTAGGTGATAAAAGGGGAGATTCGAATTTTTTCCATCTCTCATCAAAACTTAATAACCTCAATCTTTCGTAATTTAGAACAGTCCGTGGTGATCAACTTCTAATCCGCTACTAACTTGTTTTGTTTTAGAAAGCAGAACGATTTCACAATGGCTCATACGACGGAGAAGATTCGAGGTTTGAACGGCAGCGCAGCTAGATACAGATTCACGTATCTGGAGGAGGAACGTGACATCAAATCTACGCTGGAATCAAGCAGGGAGGAGGTGCTGCAGCTTATCGTCGACGAGTCGCACCGGTTCAACGGGAATGTGAAGTGCTTTATTGTTTTAAATGTTCTTATGAATAAAATAGTGTTGTTGGGTGAAGAGAACGAACAAGTATCAGCTATCGTGAACTTCCATAGCTATTCTGCACAAATTGAGCAGTGTGCTTCAAATTCTGTCGATTTAAACAATTTTTTTACAAATGCTATTGTAAAAATTTTATCTTCTTTTGACAAGTTTGTGAGGTTTGGGAGTGGGTGGGTTATAAAAAAGATCCAATCGTTGGATCTCAACATAATTAGGCATACCGCGATTCGTGGTTCCTCATCCACATATGTAGAAACCCCCGATTTTATTGTAAGGAAAAAGTGTGTGATTAACGTAAAAAATTTCAATGACGAGAAATGCCTTTTGTGGTCAATTTTATCTTTTTTCCATTATCGTCGCAGAAATATGACTGTTGAATATTTGAGCAAGTTTGCTCACACAGTCAACACAAACGGGGTCAACTTTCCTTCCAGTTTGCAGGACATTAAGAAATTTGAAGCTTTAAATCCTGATATATCCATAAATGTAATTGCATATGATAAAAACGTATTTTTCCCGTACAAGTGTAGCGCTTACAGAAACCGTACTCACCAAATTAATCTTTTGTTGCTAACAAGCGAAACTTATCCGCGAAAATCTCATTTTTGCCTCATCAACACCGCAAACGGGAAAAACGGGTTGTCTCGGCTCTTGAGTCATCTTACAAAAAGAGGGCATCAAGTAGATGTTTGTGAATTTTGCTTTCATCGTTTCACAACAAATAAATCGTTGAACGTGGATGGAAAACTAAATTTGGAGAAGCACAAAGAGCACTGTTCAAAATTCAGCCCGCAGAGAACAGTGCTTCCCAAAGAAGGGGAAACTCTCAAATTTACAAATTATACTGCAACATTGAAAACAAAATACACAATTTATGCCGATTTTGAATCGTTTATTGTACCGATAAAGAGTGGGGAAGTAGGAGAAGAAGAAGAAGAAGAACCGCACATCACAAGTAGCTTTACAAAAAAGCCGACTCGACACGTTCCATGCGGATACTGTTTTGTAGTGGTGAACATAGAGGGGGAAATTTGCCATGGCCCGATCATCTATCGGTCGCGAGATATGGAGGAGAAGATCATTGAGAAATTTCTAGATGAAATTACAAGTGTAGGAGAACTGCTCTATCGGGATATGAAGAGTGAAATCCCAATGTTTGAATTGAGTGAAGAGCAGAAGAGAGATTTTAATAGTGCGGAAAAATGCGGGCTGTGTGGGAAGGATTTCTTGATTGGCGACATCAAGTGTAGGCATCACTCGCACGAAACAGGTGAATTTATTTGCGCAGCTCATCAAGCCTGTAATTTAAATGGGAAATCACCTGATTTCATACCCTGTTTTATGCACAACTTTGGGGGGTATGATTGCCATCATATTGTGCAGGCATTAGGCAAGTGTAAAAAACCAATACGCTGCATTGCTCCTTCAGCAGAGAAGTTTTTCTCAATCACGGTGGGAAAAATCAAGTTTTTGGATAGCCTAAAATTCATGAACGCTTCGTTGGACAGTTTGGTGAAAAATTTGTCAGAAGGACAACAGACAGAGTCAAAATTCAAATCTATGTTTGCAGTGTTTAAAAGCGTTGAACAACGACAACTGCTTATTAAAAAAGGAGTATACCCCTACACATATATTGACTCTCCACAGAAATTTGAAGAAACCTCCCTTCCCCCAATCGAAAGTTTTTACAATGATTTGACGGATTCGCCTTTAGAAGAAAGGGAGTACGCACATGCACAGAATGTTTGGCAAACATTCAAGATAAAGAATTTGGGAGATTATCATAATTTGTATCTGCTTTGTGATACACTCCTTTTGTGTGACGTTTTTGAGGATATGAGGTCATCAATGTTTGAGAAATACGGTTTGGATGTGACTCATTTTTTAAGTCTTGCGCATTATTCGTGGAATTGCATGCTGCATTTCACAAAAGTTGAACTCGGCTTGATAACAGATATAGATATCTACTTGATGGTCGAGCAAAATGTGAGAGGCGGTTTAGCTGTAATACCCCATCGGTATGCTGAGGCTAACAACCCTTATATGGGAGCAGATTTTGATGCAAGCAAACCGACAAGCTATATACTCTATCTCGATGCGAATAATTTATATGGGTACGCAATGTGCGAACCTCTGCCTGATGGAAATTTTCAATTTCTATCTGAGGATGAAATCAGTCAAGTTGACTTTTTCAACTTGGCTGATGATTCAGAGTATGGGTACATTCTCGAGTGTGATCTCCAATATCCCAAAACGTTACACGACAGGCACAATCATTTTCCGCTAGCGCCGACAAAAGAAGAAGCACCTCACCATCTATTGTCTGACTACCAGAAACATGAGGGACAGAAATCGTCGACAAAACTATTGGCTACACTGTACGATAGGGAAAAATACGTTTTACATTATAGGAACTTGAAACTGTATGTACAACTAGGAATGTGTCTTAAACGCATTCATCGTGTCGTAAGGTTCACGCAATCTCGCTGGCTTAAGCCCTACATCGATTTCAACACAGAGTGTAGGAGAAATGCTAGAAATACATTTGAAATTCAAAATTTTAAGGCGATGAGTAACCTTATTTTTGGAAAATCTTTACAATCCGACCGCACCCACTGTCAGGTAGAGCTTGTCACCGATGAAAGGAGATTGGATAAATTAATATCGAAACCTCTGTGCAAGCTGTGCTGATTTAATTTTTTTTTCTCATTGTCCTAGTCGATTGTCAATCTGATGACGACTTGATTATTATATTCTCAGCCTTGGACTATGATTGAACTTATGAACTTGCTTTGTCATGGTTCAAAGTGTAGGATTATTGTCACCATTCATGCCTGAGAGAATTATATGCGACGTCATGTCACCAGCTAGGTTTTATCTTTTTCCTTGTTCGTTGTTAATATGTGCGATTGCATCAGTCTCGGCTGGATGTCGCTAGTCTAGTTTTTTTTTTTTTTGAAAACCATGTGAAACTTACCTCTGGGGAGCGCCGAGCTCTGATTGGAGGAATTATTATAAAAATGCTCTGCCTTGACGGTTTGGTAAGACTCGCTGGGATTGGTGGAAACCTTTCTACTATTCCCTGTTTTAGCTAATCACAGATGGTATTACGTTTTTCTTGACCGGTGGCGTACTCTGCTGGGACGCGTGGGTACTTTTGCGCCTTCGTGTTCATCTGGAGATGACCAAAGATTCATTCGTTCTCCTTACTCTATGAGTTGAAGATTGAATATGGCGTACTCGGTGTTGTATTTGCTTTGTGGCTAAAGGAAGCCGTTTTAATTTAAAAATATGAAGAGTTAGGATCCATAAGAAATTAACTCTTCCTTACTTTTCTACCTTTTTGCCTTACTTTAAATATGTGAAAGTTTCTTATAATAGATGTGTGCTTCGCCTAACTTGAATTCGTTAATTCTATACTTGATGTAACTGAAATTCTTCCATCCGCCCAGGTATGATATCTTATTCTAATGCGTATATATTCTTGAAGTTGATAATAGGTAATTTTCCTTTGTGTAATTCATGAATAAGCTTAATTATGTAACAATTTCATTCGGCGTGATGCCTGTGAATTAATAGAATATTGGAAAGAGGTTATGTATTGCGTTACTCAAGCTAATAAATGGATAGATTGAAAATTAACAAATTGTTGAAGATCTTGGAAGGATCATGTTACTATTCTGATACTAAAGCTAGGAGTAGAGATCTACTCAAGAAATAATTTGAAGTTTTTCTGAAATAGTAGGAAAGATAATACATGAATTCATTTAGTCAGTTCATTGAAATATATTTTTGTAACGGGTTAAAAATGAAGCCGAAACTAAAGTTAGGGAATTAGTGTGATTATCTATGTTGCCAACTTTTTGAGAACCGTAAATATTATTTACTTTGGTAACTATTTAACCATGTTCTATACTTAATTAGGCCATATATTATTAGCTACTTTGAATCTTTCAGTGCGGTTCTTGTTCCGGAGTATTCATGTTCCTGATATGATATTTACGAGCCATGGGTAGTTGAGGCAGCCTATAACTGCTAAGAAGGGTGCTTTTATGACTGGAACGTTTCCTGTCGTTTCTCACAGTGGCGATCCTGGCCGTCGCGCATAATGCGGGTTTATGTCCGGCAAACTAAGGCTGCGGTCACCCTGTGATTATCCAGGGACAAGCGCAAGTATTCATTGAATCTCTGCTAACCAGGTAACAAAAAGAACTTTTCATCTTATGACCCTGTGAGGATAGTGCGCGAAAGTCAATCCTGAATTTGTGCTGTTTGCAATGGCAAGTTAGCCTGTTAACCGAAAATGGACTCATTTAATTAACCTTCATTAAGGATTTTTGTAGTAGGGACTCTAAATTTTTTGTAATGAGTATTTAAATTTTATTTTACTTTAAGAGGGGATATCCTGGCCAGGAATCATAAGAAGTAGGCTAATCTATATAAAGATGTAACCTTTTGAAACATATATATTTTTTTGTAAAGTGTCAATTTTTTGAAAGATGTAATAATGAATTCAAGTAAGGCAAGAACTGTAGTTTTCTTGACTACTACTCCCCCGCCGTTAGTATTAAGGAACAGTCATTAGTACAGTAATTACTAAATTATTTGGCAAAACTTTTAAATATTGTAACCAGAAAAGTTGGTTATGGTATATTTTTTTTTTGTTTGTCTTTTATTAAGAGAGTGCTCCACCAAATTCTAAATTATCTTTTCAAATTCTATTATAAGCACGTCTCAATTCCTGCGCAACTCTGCTTTTTAAGGGATGAATTAACCCCTTAATTTGAATGAGTTTTGTTCTTTAAAATTTTTTTTTATGACTGATTCCTTTACTATGTGTGGGTTAGTTGTCAAGAGTGTAGATTCGAGTCAAATTAGTAATTATTAGATGCCTAATAATTCTGTTTAAATTCTGTGAAAACCTTCAGTAAGGTCATTCATCAAAATGCTTCACTCCCCAGTTAGGCAGCCTTCTTCGGGCTCTAGTGCACATCCAAATATTAATTATTGGGATTGTAAAAAGACTATTGAATCCAATTTTGAATTGAATCTTTTGAAATCACAGAAAATAAATCCTAACCACTTGGTTAAGGAAATATTGATTTTTGAGTTGCAAACCTTAGGCTTTCCTCCTGAAACGTCCAAGGATGTAAATGTAGATATTTTGAGACAACAGTATAGATCAGCTAAGGCTGAGTCTGAAAGCAAAGTACATAGACTACTCTATAATGAAAGTAATTTTGAACAGGCATTTGCAAATATAGAATATTTGATAGAAAGGGAAAGAGCATCATTGGTGAAAATTAAGGAAGATGAGACCAAACTGCTAAGTGAGAGGAAGACTGAAGTCCAAAAGGCTACCACATATTTCTTGCACACTATAAATAGAATTGTTCAATTATATCTTAGTGTTAAAATCGCGCAGAACCAAACAATGCTTGACAAATTTTCTGTCATCATTGAAAAACTGCAGGAAAATTTCTCCTTGATTTTAGAAAATCAGGAAATTGTGAAAACGAGGCCTCCTTCTCCTAGTGTAGTGCCTGAGGTTAGGGAACCAAATTTAGATATTGATGAAAATCCGTTTGATCAAATGTTTCAAGAATCATTAAGTATTGAAGAAGTTCCTAGACAAGTGAGCTTTACTGAACCGAATTTGCGACCAGTGCTAGACACTAATTCTTTGAGAGCTCCACCAGTGGTTCCTAGGTATTGCCCTAGTCAAAACATTCCTATTCCTGGTTCACAACCTAATCGCCAAGTTGGTGCGATGTCACTTGCATTCAATAGTTTGTATAATAAGTTACCAAATCCGATAGAGTACCTTATTCAAGATCTGCCAGTGACAGATGGATTAGAAATTGAAATCTTACTAAAATTTTTGGCTGTCACTTTAAAAATAAAAGAGCGCTCAAACGTAAATGATGTTCAACTATTAAATTTGATTCATTCTCATGCTATTGGTCCATTAGGCGATCGTTTGACCTTTGCTATTGACAATAGTTGGTCGTTTGATGATTTTCATGCTGAAGTATTAAACTATTTCATTCCACAACGACTGCTTTCGGTGATAGAAAAAGAAAAATTTTATAGGCTTCAAGGATCTTCTGAACCGTTAGCAAGCTATATTGTTTCAATAAAAGAATCGGCCAGCCTACTAAGACTAAATAAGTCAGAAGCTGAAATTGTTAACAATATATGTTCTGGACTTAATCAGGCCGAACGGTCTAGGTTAGTTTTTCAAAATAGACCTTGTACCTTTTCTGATTTGAATTTGATTACTGTACAGGCACAAAACTTAAGATTTGCTGATGTAGAGAGAGAACGCTTTGAGACCACTAGGTCTAATAATTCTCGTACTTCAGTAGTTAATACTAAACCAGTTGCTAGAAGTTGCTATCATTGTTCAAAATTGGGTCACATTGCCAAACATTGTTTCAAAAATCCAGCTAGTGCGAATTTTCGCGGTCAAACTAGTAATCAGTTTAATAAAACTCCTGTTCAAACTAACATTTTACGAAAACCAGATGTAAATGTTAAGTGCTTCAACTGCCAGAAATTCGGGCATTACCAGCGAGATTGTAAAGATAGGAAAACCTGACTATTAAAGAATAAAAGAAGCAAAAATAATTTTTATTTCCATAAAAGGCTTGTTAATGGTGTGACTGGTATTAACCAAACTAAATTGTCTACCTCTGATTCTTGTAAGTACAGTAAAACATTTAGTCACAAGAAAGTCAAAGGCCATAAAAAACGAGACAAAAAACATCCCGCCAATTACAAAATTAAAGCCCTATCTAATGGTGTTATTCCTTTTATTGAGTGTACTTTAGGAACGGTATCTACAATTTCGTCGGTTGCTCTGATAGATTCAGGCGCCGTAAGAACCCTTATTTCTAAAACTCTAATAAATGAGCTTCAAAAGAAAAATGTAAATTTAGAGTTTGAATCTGAAAACTTACAATGTACTACTGCTAACAAGGGCAAACTTTTAGTAACTCAGTCAGTAGTACTGAAAATCAAAATTGAGAACTTCAGTTGGAAATTTAAATTTTTTATTTGTGAAACTCTTTCTGTCCCTGTAATTTTGGGCTGTGATTTTATTGACCATTCTCAATTAGTGCTTGATTTGTTTAATAAAAAATACTTTTTCGGTTTCAGACCTTGTTTCAAATTTAACTTGGACTGTAATGTTGATGGACTGGTAGGAAAGTTGCAGAATAATATCATGCTTGACCACCAAGGTAGTAATTTGGGAAATGAAGAACAGGAAAGGTTAGCTCAAGTTTTGGAAAGGTATGACGACGTTTTGACTCTTAAACTAGGTTTAACAAATTTAACTGAATACGAAATCAAGTTGATTTCAGATAAACCAGTTAGGAAAGCTCCCTACCAACTTGATCCTGAAAGAATGAACATCTTGAATGATTTGGTAAAGAAAATGTTGAAAGAAGGCATTATACAAAAATCACAAAGTAATTATGCTAGTCCCTGTTTTCTAGTACCCAAAGCAAATGGAGGTCACCGTGTAGTTATTGACTACCGGTCTCTCAACAAAAATATTAGTTTAGATTCTGTCCCACTACCAAAAATTGAAACAGCTTTTCATTGGTTTCATGGCGCTAAGTACTATACTTGCCTGGATCTCAATCAATCCTATTATCAAATTCCTTTAACTAAAGAATGTAGACATATAACTAGTTTTTGTACCATGAACAATACTTATGAGTTTACTAGGGTCCCTTTCGGATTATCAGTAGGTGCACAAGCACTGTCTTCTGTCCTAGACTCATTATTTGAGGAAGAAAAATTTAAATTTGTATATCACTATCTTGACGACATAGTAATTTATTCTAATGATTTCGACTCTCATCTACGGCATGTAGAAGTCGTTTTATCCAAATTAAGGAATGCAGGTTTCACAGTAAACCCTGAAAAAGCTCAATTTGCTAAAGAACGCATTTCATTTCTAGGTCATCTTGTAGATCAACATGGTGTTTCAATAGATCCAAGTAGAACGCAAAAAATTAGAGATTTTCCTTCCCCAAAGAATCCTAAAGCTGTAGCTCGTTTTATTGGGATGATAGGATACTTTAGTAAGTTCATTCCTAAATTTGCCGAAATTGCTGCTCCTATTAATGCTTTAAGAAAGAAAAATGTAAAATTTATCTGGACCAAAGAACATGAAGAGGCGTTTCTAAAGTTGAAAAAAGCAATTTCTTCCCCTCCTATATTGAGGACGGCGGACTTTTCTAAACAATTTGTTCTTCAAACTGACGCGTCTTCCACCGCCATTGCTGGTGTACTCTGTCAAGAAGTAGACGGCCTTCTGCAACCTATTGCTTATGCCTCTAAGAAGCTTACTCAGCAGGAATCTTGTTTTTCGGCTTATGAACGTGAGGCCTATGCTGCGATTTGGTCGATCGAACGCTTTAGCTTCTATTTATCCCACAATAAGTTTTTATTAATGACTGATAATTCAGCCCTGTCTTATGTGTTGAATAACCCTCGTCAAACCGGTAGGATAGGACGTTGGACACTCAGATTATTAGGTTTTCAATTTGATGTGAAACATATTGCCGGTAAAGATAATGTCATTGCCGACTGTCTCTCGCGCATGTATCAGGATGAAGACAATTGTATTGAACAAGCAAGTAATCCTGAAATTGAAGTGAATCCTTTACTTAATTTTGTCAACACTTTAAAACTTAGCGATTTTCCTTTAGTGTTTACTGATATCAAAACTCATCAAGAAAACGATCCTTTTTGTAGTGAAATTGTAAAAAAGATTACAGATGGAATAGACCAATTCCCATATTCTGTGTCTAAAGGCGTGTTAGTCTATAAGCACAGAAATCAAGAAAATCTCAAAATTGTAGTTCCAAAATTTTTAGTACCTTTAGTTTTCAAATATTTTCATGAAACCACTGTAGGTGGACACTTAGGCATTTCTAAGACTATAAAAAAAATTCTAGAAAGTTTCTACTGGCCTGGACTAGGTAAAGATATTTCATTGCTTGTAAAGTCCTGTGAGATATGCGGAAAAAGCAAGCCAGCTCAAAAATTAAATTTCGGTTTCCTTGCTTCTAAAGTAGAACAAGCCCCTATGGATAAATTCTATTGTGATGTGGTAGGCCCACTTTTAAGAAGTACTCAAGGTAACACACATATTTTTAGTTGTGTAGATGGATTTTCTAAATTCTCCTTTTTGTTTCCTATTAGGAAGGCTAATTCTAATTCTATTATAAAATGCTTAAAAACTATTTTTCAAAATTACAGTTGTCCAAAAAAAATTGTAAGCGACAACGGCTCAATTTTCACAAGTAATAGGTTCAAAAATTTTTGCTTCCAATTAGGAATTCAGCATATCACGACGTCTCCCTTCTATCCAAATCCTAATCAGGTAGAAAGATTACATAGAAATCTAAGAAGTGCTCTCATTGCTTTTCACGGAGATTCACAAACTAAGTGGGACGAAAGCTTGTCTTGGCTTCCTTTAGCATTCAATTTAGCTGAACATGATAGTACTGGATGTACTCCTTTTTCATTGATGTTCCGTTTTGAACCCAATCATCCATTGCTTAATGCATGGAAAATTGACGAAATTTTGCCTGCTAAGTATACTGAAGATACGTTAAGAATTTGGCAAAAGGCTAGACAAAATTTAACTAAAGCTCATGATAAAGTCAAAGCTAAGTATGACAGAAATAGGTCTCCCATTCCTTTCAAAATAGGTGACTTGGTATGGTTAAAAACTCATATACTGAGTAGTAAAGCCAATAAAATTTCACATAAACTTAGTTATAGATGGCGAGGTCCATATGTGATAGAAAGATGGCTTAGTCCTGTGACAGCCGGTTTACATGATCCCGAAACTGGTGTATTTTTTCAAAAAGCACACGTTTCTCATCTCAAGAAATTTCACCCTCGTATTGACGACGATGGGGATTGAATAAATCAAGAATGACTAGAGTCTTTCTCTGTTCTTGTATTTAATAGGTCCTTGTGACAGTAGTATCGGTCTATTGTAGACTCGAATGTAACTATTAGAGTTTTGGGAAATTTGTCTGTTATTCTAGACTATGCGCGCAGTCTGATAATTAGATACCCTACTCAAAATGAACCCTACTTAAAAAAGTAAATGACAATATAATTGAATGTAGTAACCCTACTCAATTTTGAAAACTTAATTGTTATGGTATGTAAGAAACCTAGGCAAATGAAAATGTTATGGTACGAAATAGCTCTGCTCTGGAGTTGAGTAACTATTCCAATTTCCAGTAAGAAATAATACTGTTCATGCCTGAATGTAAATGTCAGTGAACATTTTGACCTTGAACCAGTAGACGTGTCCGTAACCGCTTACTCATGTTAATACGGAGAACGGTAGGAAATAATGAAACGGTAAAGTATTGAAGTAATTGTTGTAGTACTTAAGAGTCATATGTATAGTAAGCGAAGTTAAAATTTAGTGAAATAATGTGTTAGGTTTAGGAAACGAATATTCTATGCGATTTTAAATATTGAGAATAATAGTCTATTAATAATGAAATGTCCTTGTAACTGTTTAACTTTGTAACTGCATTCGTTTTCTGGAAGGATAGATAATTTTTTAATTTATGGTGATTCTTTCACTAAAGCAAGTTGCTGCTATTAATTTTTTTATGTATGCAATTAGCATCATTAATTACTCGAGTTTTAACTAATATTAATTTGTTGAATAATATGCACCCTTGATAGTGTCCTGTAAACTTATTGTAATTGTACTTAGGAGCTCCGAAATTACTTATGCATAACTTAGATTAGGAATTATTCAAACGTATAACTCAATTATCTTTGTGATAGGATAAGTAACTAAACATAATATTATTAAGAATAGTGTGATAGAAAAAATTTTTTTTTAATAACTAGATAATAACTTTGAAAAGTCGTCGTGTTCCCAATTTTTTTGTGTGACCTTGTCTGCGTGTGCGCAACGTAGACTCGTGATCCTGTTAGACTTATACTTCTGTTAAGACTCTTTAGTTCTTGCTAAGGTACTTTACTGTATTAGGGATGGCCACTCTGATATGTGAACGATCTTTAGCAAAAATCTTTCCTGAGTTTTCCTTACCTACACCATTGATTGCTCTGTTACTTTGGATCCTTTTGGACATTAGTTTGTTTGCTACATTTGACATTTTGGTCTCCTTTTTTTTTTTCCATAATTTTTTTTTAACTTAGAATTGAAAGTTGACCTTTTGTCTTTTCCCCTGGGAGTTCTTCTCAGTTAAAGGGGGGGTGAGTTGTGCTGATTTAATTTTTTTTTCTCATTGTCCTAGTCGATTGTCAATCTGATGACGACTTGATTATTATATTCTCAGCCTTGGACTATGATTGAACTTATGAACTTGCTTTGTCATGGTTCAAAGTGTAGGATTATTGTCACCATTCATGCCTGAGAGAATTATATGCGACGTCATGTCACCAGCTAGGTTTTATCTTTTTCCTTGTTCGTTGTTAATATGTGCGATTGCATCAGTCTCGGCTGGATGTCGCTAGTCTAGTTTTTTTTTTTTTTGAAAACCATGTGAAACTTACCTCTGGGGAGCGCCGAGCTCTGATTGGAGGAATTATTATAAAAATGCTCTGCCTTGACGGTTTGGTAAGACTCGCTGGGATTGGTGGAAACCTTTCTACTATTCCCTGTTTTAGCTAATCACAGATGGTATTACGTTTTTCTTGACCGGTGGCGTACTCTGCTGGGACGCGTGGGTACTTTTGCGCCTTCGTGTTCATCTGGAGATGACCAAAGATTCATTCGTTCTCCTTACTCTATGAGTTGAAGATTGAATATGGCGTACTCGGTGTTGTATTTGCTTTGTGGCTAAAGGAAGCCGTTTTAATTTAAAAATATGAAGAGTTAGGATCCATAAGAAATTAACTCTTCCTTACTTTTCTACCTTTTTGCCTTACTTTAAATATGTGAAAGTTTCTTATAATAGATGTGTGCTTCGCCTAACTTGAATTCGTTAATTCTATACTTGATGTAACTGAAATTCTTCCATCCGCCCAGGTATGATATCTTATTCTAATGCGTATATATTCTTGAAGTTGATAATAGGTAATTTTCCTTTGTGTAATTCATGAATAAGCTTAATTATGTAACAATTTCATTCGGCGTGATGCCTGTGAATTAATAGAATATTGGAAAGAGGTTATGTATTGCGTTACTCAAGCTAATAAATGGATAGATTGAAAATTAACAAATTGTTGAAGATCTTGGAAGGATCATGTTACTATTCTGATACTAAAGCTAGGAGTAGAGATCTACTCAAGAAATAATTTGAAGTTTTTCTGAAATAGTAGGAAAGATAATACATGAATTCATTTAGTCAGTTCATTGAAATATATTTTTGTAACGGGTTAAAAATGAAGCCGAAACTAAAGTTAGGGAATTAGTGTGATTATCTATGTTGCCAACTTTTTGAGAACCGTAAATATTATTTACTTTGGTAACTATTTAACCATGTTCTATACTTAATTAGGCCATATATTATTAGCTACTTTGAATCTTTCAGTGCGGTTCTTGTTCCGGAGTATTCATGTTCCTGATATGATATTTACGAGCCATGGGTAGTTGAGGCAGCCTATAACTGCTAAGAAGGGTGCTTTTATGACTGGAACGTTTCCTGTCGTTTCTCACAGTGGCGATCCTGGCCGTCGCGCATAATGCGGGTTTATGTCCGGCAAACTAAGGCTGCGGTCACCCTGTGATTATCCAGGGACAAGCGCAAGTATTCATTGAATCTCTGCTAACCAGGTAACAAAAAGAACTTTTCATCTTATGACCCTGTGAGGATAGTGCGCGAAAGTCAATCCTGAATTTGTGCTGTTTGCAATGGCAAGTTAGCCTGTTAACCGAAAATGGACTCATTTAATTAACCTTCATTAAGGATTTTTGTAGTAGGGACTCTAAATTTTTTGTAATGAGTATTTAAATTTTATTTTACTTTAAGAGGGGATATCCTGGCCAGGAATCATAAGAAGTAGGCTAATCTATATAAAGATGTAACCTTTTGAAACATATATATTTTTTTGTAAAGTGTCAATTTTTTGAAAGATGTAATAATGAATTCAAGTAAGGCAAGAACTGTAGTTTTCTTGACTACTACTCCCCCGCCGTTAGTATTAAGGAACAGTCATTAGTACAGTAATTACTAAATTATTTGGCAAAACTTTTAAATATTGTAACCAGAAAAGTTGGTTATGGTATATTTTTTTTTTGTTTGTCTTTTATTAAGAGAGTGCTCCACCAAATTCTAAATTATCTTTTCAAATTCTATTATAAGCACGTCTCAAAGCGATGGCATATTTACAATGAAAATGTAATCGGAGTGTTTCTAAGAAAACCTGAAATCTCGCTGAAAAAACCAATTTTTGCCGGCTTCACTATTTTAGATTTGAGCAAACACCTCATGTTTGACTTTCATTACAACAAGATTTTGAAAATGTACCCTGTTGAATGTGTGAAGCTGCTTATGAGTGATACAGATTCTGTTTTGTACAGTATAAGAACAGAGGACGTCTTTTCCGACATTAAGAATAACCTAGATTGGTTTGACACAAGTGATTATCCTCCGTCACACATGTGTTACTCTTTAAAAAATAAGAAGGTTGTTGGGAAATTTAAGGACGAAGCAAATTCAAAGATCATAACACAGTTTGTCGGTTTGCGTCCCAAGCTGTATTCCTTCAAATATATGGATGATGCAGCTGTTATTACAAAGAACACGGCGAAAGGTGTGAAAAGGAATGTTAAGGATAGGTGCTTATCATTTGATTTATACAAGAAGTGTTTATTTGAGAGAAGCACACATTACGAGAGGTTCAACATGATAAGAAGTTATTCGCACAAGATTTATCAAATAGAATGTGCAAAAACGGCTCTCTCGTGCTATGATGATAAAAGATACATCATGCCCAATTCGGTTGACACCTTGGCATGGGGTCATTACAGAATAGGTGAGGAGGGGGAGGAGGAGGAGGAGAAGGAGGAGGAGGTAGTGAGAGGGGTGAAGAAGTAAGTAGAACCTTCCTCTCCAAGTGCGCAGCAGTGAGTGAGTAGTGGAGAAGGAAGGATGCGTGTTGTTTCACAAAAAGAGGGTGGCTAAAAATAGATTACCTACGCGTCGCGTGCCTAGCCAGTTGAGATACAATCGCGCGTGTGTGATGTCGACAAAAATGAATGAACTTAGACATAGATTAGCACAAGAATTGCATTCTGTGCCAAGAGTACATTTTAATAGGAGAAAATATGAGATTAAAAGTGAGGTGGATCTGCTTCAGGCAGATTTAATTGATATGAGCTCGCTGGCGAGAGATAATTCAAATTTTACTTTTATTTTAGCTGTAATTAACTGTTTTTCTAAATATGCTTATTGTGTGCCAATAAAATCCAAAAGTGCCGGCTCTGTGTATGCTGCGCTTGAGCCTATTATTCGTAAAAATAAAAATGTTAAATTTTTTCAGACAGACCAAGGTACCGAATTTTTTAATACAAAAGTAAAAGCATTATTGGATAGGTATAATATTAAACATTACCATGTTTTTAGTGAGAAAAAAGCTGCAATAGTCGAACGTTTTATTAGAACTATTAAATCAAAAATCTATAAATATTTAACGCAGCATGGAACAAAACGATGGGTGGGAGCATTACCAACAATGGTTAAAGAGTATAATAATGCTTTCCACAGAACAATTCAAATGCGGCCATCTGATGTTCGCAAAAAACATCGAAATCATATAATAGCATCGCTTAATAAGGCGGCCAATGAGAACTTGCGTTTGAAATCTAAACGAATAAAACCGAAATTTAAATTGGGCGATGTTGTACGCATTAGTAAGTACAGACAGGTTTTCGACAAATCGTATAATATTAATTGGAGTGGGGAATTATTTATAATTCATTCAGTCTATCCGACTAAGCCACCTACTTACATCTTGCGTGATTTGAAAGGGGAAATAATTTCTGGCCGTTTCTACGAAGAAGAAATGAAAAAAACAAAGCTGGATGAGGAGGAGCAGAAAGTTTATTTAGTAGAGAAAATTATAAGGAAAAATAAAGATAAAATATTGGTTAAATGGTTAGGTTTCAGCGAACCTACATGGATCGAGAGAAAGAATTTACTAGGTTAAGAACTGTATTGTAAATACTATGTATTATATTGTAAATACTATGTATTATATTGTAAATAAGCGAAATGTTGTATATTGGAAAAGAACTGAAAAATATTATCAATAAATTGATATAATATGTTGAAGCATGTGTTTTATTCAGTTATCCATTGACTATCATAGTGATACAATGGTAAAGGATACGACCATACCCATCATCAATTTTGATGAGGTTATTACAGGTAAACCGAACATTGGCAAGAGTAAAAATGGTAGTTTATTACCGCATAATGCACGCATTATCCTGATTGGAAGATCCAACAGTGGTAAGACAAATACGTTATTGAATTTGATTTTCAATAAAAACGGATTGAAATTTAAACATTTATACTTATTTAGTAATTCTTTGTATCAAGATAAATATGAATTTTTGAAAAAGGTGTTTTCAAAGATAAAATGTGTTACTTTTCATTTATCAGACAATGTAGAATCGATACCTCATCCCAACAAAGTTGAGAGAAACTCTCTTGTCATTTTTGATGATTTACAATTAAGCAATGTACCTCAAATTCGTGAATTTTTCACGATGGGTAGACATCGCGAAATTGACACAGCCTACTTGGTACAAAGTTACGGATCTATTAAAAAACATCACATCCGAGATAACGCAAACATGCTAATTATTTTTAAACTTGATCAATTAAATTTGAAATTAATTTATAGGGATTTTGTAGGGGAAGATATGAGTTTCAGTGAGTTTAGAAAACTATGTTGGGAGGTGTGGTCAAAAGGTGCTCACAAATTTGTTTCTATTTTTACTGAATGTAAGGGTGAAAATGGAAGATACAGAGAGCAATTGGATAAATTCATAAAGATTCCTTTGCAATGAGGTAACTTCGGTGTTTGCACGTTTTTGTTCATTCAACGTCGTGGCATTAATGGAGAAAGTTAATATGCGTAAGAAACGCGGTCGTGCTGCTCCTACCGCAGCATCATCTGTTGGGGAGAGAAGCAGTTTAATAGATAGAATAAAAAAATTGAGAAAAACTATTATTGAAAAACACAGAAATTTATTGGGTTTTCAAACACAGAGTGAAGAATTTAATCGTAAAAGGTTGGAACCAATAATTACTCCATTAATTGAACTCAAAAAGAGCACAATCTCTGCCAATGAAACAGTAAAGCGCGAAAAAGAACACAAGGTTGAACCGTTGGTAACGGAGAAGGAGAAGGAGGAGGAGGAGGAGGTGGAGGAGAAGGAGGAGGATGGGGAGGAAGATGTAAATATTTCTGCTAATGATAAATCTGCTTTCTTTGATTCGACTTTGAATATTACTAACCGTCGCACTCGAATAGAAGAAATTTTAGACAACTATTTAGGTGTGTTTCATAACGAGAAATTAGATAATTCTATTCCTTATGGTATACGTTTTGATCATAAACAAAATTTATATTTTATCGGCGATGAGCCCGTAAGTTTTGATGATGTTTTTATAACTGTCGGCGAACAAAGGTTTAGAATGACTCATGGTTTGTTGGAGCTATTGTTTAACAGTAGACCAAATTCAAATCTCTACAATAACAAAGATTTGGCGAAATATAAAAAAATATTATCACTGACATCTGTACATATTAATAACCAGGGTTACGTAATTCGCAATTCTGGTAAAAAATCTCAAATTATACAGAAACTTTTTCCACCCAAAAAACGTTCAAAGTATGGGAAGGGATTATTGAATTTTGTTAGAAATAAATCACGTGATAGAAACTACATATTCTGGGATGATGTTAACGAACTAGTCGAACGGTTATTTATTTTAATGGGTTCAAAAAATGCAGGAAATTCAGCTCACGATATTGAAATCGATTCGATATTACAAGAACTGCGAGAAGGTAACTTTATACAGTAAGAAATGCGAGGACAGCCGGCGTTGCCAGGAAGCTGTTCAGTAGAGCGAAAGAGGAGAGAAAGAAATATGAGAGAGATGAGGCTGGGTGAAACCGGCTGTTGCGAAAGAGTATGTTAGAAGAAATGCGGAGTGGGCGCCCCCTCACCCCTCTGCGAAACATCGTGTAAAGTGAGAATAGCCGACTAAAGACATGAGCTGGGGTGGTGACGTCAGTGCTGCCAGCGCGAGTCATCTTGACAAGCAACACAAATCGGAGCCTCTCCGCTGGAGCGGGTGTACCGAGGTGTTGATAATTAATTTCGACATTCGAACAATGAACACCGATCGATTCGGTAGGCTGCATACAGTGCATGCGAAGCAATTAGAGGAGTTAAAAAAATTAGTATCAAATTTTGACAAGTTGAAATTTGAATTGAGTGAGTTGAAGAAAGCTGTTTTAACTAGAACAGAATTTAACAATGAAAGAAGCCAACTTGTCTCGTTTGAAAATCTCAATAGTGGATTAAGTATAATTAACAATGTGTTGGAAAAACGCATGCATGATTTAGAACAGGTTGTTTTAACTAGGAGAGAATTTGAGCAGGAGAAGGCTAGTGTGCTGGTGAGTAGACATACCCTCAATAATGAGATGAAAATTATTAGCAAAGAGGCAAAGGCAGAAAGAGATAAACTACTCACTCGAGATGAATTCAATAGGGAAAATTTACTCACTAAAAAAGAGTTTATAATTGAAAAAGCAGGATTCATCTCATATGAACAACTTAACACAGCTGTAAAAATATCACAGGACCTATTAATGGATTATGTGCATAATAATCGAGATTTCAAGAGGCATTTAAATGATCTGATGTATAGATATGCCTATTATTTGATAGAAAAATGTGTAATGGCTGCCAGAACGTTTGATTATAAAGAGTTGGAGGGACGAGGACTATTGCCAGAACATACTGTCAGCGAATTTCTTCGGCTTATTGGGATGGATGAGCCGACGATAAAATATGATAGTAGTTTGTTTTTACCTCCTCAACAAGAACGCCTATTACAACGCTATCAATCTAGGAATCGGGGAGTGTAGAAGCATTCTATTTCTGTGTACAGCCCCCCACCTGCTAGGCACGTGTTGCGACCGTTAAATTCTAAGGTTAATGACCTGAGAGCACGTCTCTCTCACACACACACACACACACACACATAAAACTTGTGCACGTGTTCTGCTTTTAAACGTTATGAAATAGTTTTTCACAGCAGGGGGCGGAAGTATTATTAATATCTGAAGCACTGTCCGGGGGTGGGGGGCAGGGGGGTATATTAACACTGCACGTGCAAAAGAGAGGGCTTTGAGAATCACAGCAGGAGGTAGCAGGTGTGCAGATGCAATTAATAGCTAAATCTGGCGGCGGGGGCTGATGCTATTGCAAATATAGATATAGTAATTGCAAGCAGGTATATATAGATATACAATTGCAAGCATGTATATATAGATATAAAACTGTATGTTCTATATTTATTGGGAACCTTCTGTGAGAGGTGGGGTCAGGGGGGATAGGTCCTCTCTCATTGGTGCTTGCGGGGGGTCCCCCTTTAATCTATTGGGAATAAAGTGGGGGCACATAGGGAAGGGGGTATGTGACCTTAAAAACAAAATGGCTGTCTGGGGCAGGGGGGAAGGGGTGGGCGTTTACAAAATGTCTGAGCAGGGGGAGGGGGGAAGGGGGGTGGCCACGCCCCTCTGTCTTGTGATTGGGTAGGCTCAATCGGCTAATAACCCCTACTAGTAACTTCGAACTAACTTGTGAGATACGAGCCGATATGGCCAAGTTAAAAATGAATGCTGCTGTGCATTCTCCATGGTCTAGTGGTTAAGGCGCCCGACCGGCAATTGGGAGGTCCGTGGTTCGATTCCCGGTGGTGACTGATATTTTTGTACAGAAGCATTCATCGATTTCCATCAGTTATTCAATACTGTTGTCAATATCCGCCATTGCGGAAGTCTTCAGTATAAACTAATAGCACTTAAAGAATTCGAAATTAATAAATTCTGTTTAAGTAAATTTGTCAGTTTGTTCAATTGTCAGTAACTTCGAACTAACTTACGTATTTTTATAATTTTCGATCTTGCTTTAAATTGAATGAATACATTTTTTTCATTCCATTTAATTTTGAAATATTAGCTTTCAGTTCTTCTCAGTTTTTCCCATTAATCAACTTTGCATATGCCTGTCTTGTTTATTTGAATTATACTTTTTTATGATGATACCCATATTAGTCTGAGACTTGTGCGTGGAAATGGGGTGAATGATTAGGTACACAAAATATCTAAAGCTGAGCGGGAATCAAACTCAGAGTAGCAGTCATTTAGTCTTGTCAGAGAAAACGCTTCAATCAATGACGGACCGCTTAACGCCGTTGGTTGGGACGTCGCAATTTTAGCTTGCTGCTTGCTGTCGTTTAAGCGGTCGTGGGTTCGAATCCCGCTCCGCCATCTGGCATCTATGTGTAATAATTCACCTCATTACCCACGCACAAGGGTCGGACTCAGGTGGACATCATCAGCAATTTAAAAAAAATTACACGCCTGCGGCTGTCATTTCTCTCAGCAATTTACCTGCATTAGCTAGCAGTCCATCAATAATATTCCTGTGAGAGTAGGATGGAAATTTGTAAACGCTCTGACGTAGTCAACCTCCACCTTTTTAAGATAATCTCAACATTGTCTGAGGGCCAACATTAGGGCAACTACAAAATCATTGGATAAAATCAAGTTAAAGCTTTCAAGCTTCCACTGTAAATTCGAAGTGTTATGGCAGCCTACTTGTAATACACTAATAAATAGTGGGACTATAGAAATCACTAAATTTAGCATTAGGAAAACTACAAAATCATGATGTAAATTTAAGTTTAATCTTTCCACTGGCAATCCCATGCAATACGACAACAGCCTACTTGTGTAGTGCACTGGCAAGTAACATTAACTGATGAGCCGAGAGTTAAGCATAGATAATCGATTTGTAGTTATATTATAATCCTTGTAAGCCACGCTAAAGATTGTGTGGAGCATGTAAAGTCAGGTTGGCAGCTTGGGGTTTAGGTTAAGTTCACGTTAGAACTCGAACTCCAGACCACGTTTGAGAGCTCGAGTACGAGTATTATCACCAGTGACGTTGCTTCAACTTCGAATCCTCCAAGTTCAGTTTCAGCCTAGGAACGTGTTCAATCCAACTGCTCGAGACCTTAGCAACGTTATTTGACCCCTGTGTGACTATTTTTAATCAGTGATAATGATATAGGCTTTAGTGCAAGCCTTAAAACCCACTCATTTGGGGAGTAATTCTAAATGCAATAATAGCCCAGGCAATGAATGTTTTGTGTCGTAACAAATTAGGGGAAAGCTGAATTTTTGCAGAATGTTAGTATACATAGTACCTACTCAAAAAAACCAAAGTCCCGACCCCCACCCCGCTTGCTTCCCCCACCACCCCCCTATCAACATTGCAAGAGCAGTACTTCAGTTAAAGGCTTATAACTCGGAAACTAATTAAGGTATCGTTGTGATTCTCATGTCATTTAATACTCAAAACTATTCTCTAAAAAATATGTCATATACATTTTCTATGTAGTGTGGAACCTCGTTTGGGGGGGGGTGCGTCTTTGAAATTATAAATCTTGAATTTAATTTGTCCGGAAGCCGCAGTCGGTAGCAACGCTACACCTCGCATGGACGCCCCTCTCCCACTCAAAGTCGCACAAGAATATCTGTCTTTGCCGGGCTGAACTGTGGGTCTTGAATGGGACAGCCACTATTATCGGCCACACAATCCAGTCCACCAAAGAAAGACTTTTAAAAAATAAATAGAGAACAAGTGAAATTATTCTCAAAGAAACCGATCCACTCGAGAGCAAGACTCGGGCGCGGATCATGTAACTCTTGCTTGTTACACTCTCCCCCAAACTCCCACTACCGAGATGGATGGAACTAAAAATTTCTAGGACACACCTATATTATTTGCAAAAAATGATCCCTTTGCCGATGTAAGCGTTTGATCACCTGAAATGGATTATTCTTATAATTTCCAATCAGAGCTGAGGGAAATATGAAATTAGAACAACTGGTAATGACTGTATTGAATTTAATTGAATCTCGAGTTTGAGATTTTTCTTCAAAGTTATTATTAAATGAATAAATTGACAAAAATATGTATTTATAATTATTGAATAATTAATTGGACTGGCTTTAAATATATTTAATAATTTCGACGAGTGTTTGAGGCTTCGCCTAAGGGTGTTATAGTAATGTGAGAGTTGTTGAAGGCAATTTACAATTGACACACCAGTAATAGACATCAAAGCTCATAAATAAAATAAATAGCACATACCACTCGACTGGGCCCAATCTCACGCGCACAAGACTTCTTATTTTTCACTTTTTTCTTGGCTGCAGAAAGGAGTCATCAGGCGGACATCTTGAGTGAACCTCGTGGTCGGTCGAATTTGAATAATTTGATTCCTGAGCTGTTGACTTTGTTTTGATACGGTGATCGAATTATTGCTTTCAACAGATTTTTTGGGGGATGCAGAAATTCACTTTAACAGCACGGCTTGACATTTAACGTTAAAACATTAATACAAAAACAAATTGAGAGGGAGGTTTTTGCAACGGATCCTCTCCTCTGGGTTGCCAAAAATCGTCTCTTTTCTCCTCTGTCGGAAGGACAAAATTACTGAGGAGAAAGTCTACGTCATGAGGTGATCCTCCAATTAGACATGAGAAATAATTTTTCCACCAATAGAAAAAGGACACTCGTCTTTAAAGTCAGTGTGCCAAATGCCGTGACAAATTTTAACGGTGGAAAAGAGAAAAAATTAAATTAATAAATTAAATAACTAATAGGGTATGACATAAGCAGATTTTTCTAAGTTGACCAGAAGACAGAAAAGACAAAGATAATTCGACAATAAATTCAAAGTGGAAACAGTACGAATAAACAGCTGACTGATAAGCCGGCAGTATCAAGAATTTTTCGGCAGCTAACCCTTTCGTTTTGTAAACAATTGCACTTCATCCCGTTCAAGTACATTCAATGAACATTTAAATAGGCAAATATTTATGTAAATTATCTTCTTCTTAACTAATAAGTATTGAACAATAAATACACGTAAGTACAGGAATTATATTTTATTTCATTCCACACCTCGTATTTTCATAAATTGTTGAGTGATTGGGCCAGGCGTATTTTGCACCGTGACATGAAGCCCCCAAATTAGAAAGGGTTGAAACTCAATCATTTCTAATTTTCACCGTCTAAGGTGCAATAACAATACATGAACTTACAATTTCTACACTTGAAATCCACAACATACAAATATCACATACAATAACAATAATAACAGCTATAGAAAGCTCAACTATAAATATAAGTTCTTTGGTTTGTTTCAAATTTGCCTGTGCGTAATGCATGTGTGTATCAGCATGCCTTCTTGATTTTCAAAATTCTCATGTTTCTGTCTCATTCTTGCTTTCAATAAATCTGTGGTCTTCTTAACTTGATTACCTATTTCTGCCTTGTTTTTCCTTTTATCGTTTCCTTTTATTTACAGTTTTTCTTTAAAATACAATTGCCTGATTTTTGCCAATTGATGTTAATATGCACATGAATGCATGGAGCACTTACAACATTATGATAAGTTGTAGTTTGTCTACAACTTGAACAACGAAATAATCCTTTAAATACAACAATCATAAATATTTTTAAAGATAATGCTAATTTATAATACACCAATAAATATAAGATCTCTTTTCTAGTTAAGCACAATATGATACTAATATGATATAAGATTTTTACAAATAACAATAAGGTATAAGATCGCCTTTCTTACAAGCTAGTATCACAGACTGTATTTTTTTTTTTTTTCTATTATTATTTTTTTTTTTTTTTAATCAGTGTTTTAAGTTTATTTTTTTAATATATATTTTTTTTAGATAAATACGAGTTCTCATTTTTGTTTGATTTATAATTGGTGCAATAATGATTTTTTTTTTCAAGTCTGTGAAACTTACTAAAATAATAAATTATATAATAATAAGATGGCTCAAAAATATTTATACAAGGTGCAATCCCTGAGGATGCCAATTGAGCCCTTGAATAAATGTTAAGTTGAAAATACAAAAAATATAATAAGAAATTCAACAATGAACACTAAACACAATAATACAAAAATGTAGCCGCGTTTCGTGTTGTGGGTGAGGCCAAAGATGAGGAGATCATCGCATGAAGATCCTGGATCCGGTGGTGCGCCGAGAAATGTCTCAATGCAGCAGAAACCGCCGATGATGCACAGAGATGACTTCGATGCTGGGGCTCCCTGACAACAACGAACTCCTACGGTGCTACTTGAAGGTTGAATGTGTTGAAGTGGTCATAGATTGATTTTGAAATTGAGCGCTGTTGGAATGACAAGCGTAGTGCTTTTTCTCTCTACTAGGTGGCAGCATGTCTTGGGCACTAGAATCGATCGAACAGCTGGGAATATTGATTCCAGTATGGATCGTCCAGTTGTTTTCTTTCTAACTGTCTTATGTGATTTTCCTTTTCTTTTATTCCATAAGACAGTCATTTACTATTGTCAACTATTTTTTCCTTGTCGGGAATTATTACCATTCCAATTGCCGGGACGAAAACTCCTTCTATTTCCTTGATCAGAATTGGTTTGTTGTTCCTTTGATGTGGAAGGCGGTACTGGTACAGATCTAGTTGGCATACGCTCACCAGTGGAACTGTTATTGTTTATGTTTATCAACTCGGGCTGCGCTGACGAGTGACTTGACTTATTAGAAATAAATGAGTTATTATCTTTACCTCCATTCCTAGAGTTAGTTTCTGTCTCTGTGTCTCGTAATTGGTGTTGGCTTTCGTGGTAATTTGTTTTATTGAATTGAGTGTTATTTCCTACTGTGTCCCGATCATTTCCTAACCTTTCTTCCTTCCTTTGCAACCAAACTTTTGTGTGATTTGGCCCAAACTGATCATCTATTACCTGAAGTCTATGTAAACAAGCTTCGAATTGATCATAAGATTCGAAATTCTGCGCACTCATGGCTGTCTGGATAGGACGAGGTAATTTGTGAATTAGTATCTCTATTAAATTACTTGTCTCAATAGGATTATCCATGAGGCTGTTTAAATATTTTATGTGTGCAGCAAAAGCAGTCATAGATAGACCGTGCCCTCTGTCATATCTGCATGTTATAAGGTGTGATAGCAGCGCTCGTTGCTTAGCTGTCGACCAAAAAGTGGCTAGGAAATTATCGATGAAATCCTTCAATGAATTAAATTCAGCTAACCTGCTTCTAAAGTGAATTAGCGGTTCTTTTTGCAAACTAATTAGAAGCTGCATTTTCCAAGACTGCCATGGAATATTAGACATTGAATTAATAGCTTCTAGGTGCTGTATGAAAGCGCGGGCCTGAATACCAGAGTCAGAATTATCAAATACTGGTAGGTTAGATAATAATTGACTAATATTGACACTATTGTTGTTACCAGCCGGACATATATTAGCCATATCATTTTTAATTTGCTGGCATTCAGCCTTAGTCTGAGCTAATTGTAACTTTAATTCGTTAATAACCTCAGATTGTATGCCCTCAGTCGATCTTTGGTTGACATCAACTTTCAACTGCCTAATTTCAGTGGTATGAGAAGTCTGCTTTTTCTCTATTTCTTTTAATCTCACATCGGATTGTGACAGTTTTTCATTCACCTGTGTGATTTCTTTTTCCATCTCCTTATTTTTGGTAACAAATTCTTTACCTTGTGAGAGGAGTTTTTCATCAAATTCTGTTCTCACCGTTTGAATTTGTTCATTGGTATGCTTCACAATTTCGGTGTTTTTTACAGCTATTTCTTTTTGTAGATTTTCAACGTTTTGTTTTAATTGCTGTTGAAATTCTTGCTTCACCTCCTCTATTTTCTTATCCAGTCGGTTGCACTGCTGAACTATTTCCGTTTTTAATTCTTCATTGCCTGCTTGTAAATTTGAAGCTGTTTGTTCAATCCTTTGAACCAAGTCAACCTTCAATTCTTTATTGATCTCCTCCTGCCTTATATTCTGTTGTTCAGCTATCTTTTCAGCTAATGCCTTGCATTGTTGACTTTGTAGTTCAGCCTGGCGTCTGAAGGCTTCGAGGATGACATTCACTGATGCAACTGACAGGGGCTCATCACCTGATAACGGCTGGTTGACTTCCTCCGCCTTGCTGGCAACAACAGCGTCCGGTGCCGGTTGGAGTGAGGCAAGTAGCAGGTGGCTATCATCTAGCTGTGTGGATGACAGACGCTCGCGGATACCTTGGTTAAAGTCGACCGAGGTGGTGCTCTCGACTGGTCTGGGAGGAAGTTCAGGCAAGGATGGAGTGTCCTCGGAAGGGGCACTGATGGTGGATTCGCTTTCAGCCATGATGGATTGTGGAAAGAGTCGGTGAAACAGTGCAGTGTAAAAGAAAATTGTGAAGTGTGAAGTGAAGTTCTTGAAATAATATGGATGTCGAAATCAGGTCAGTCTGTTGTATTAGTAGCTCGTAGAATAAGCCCCCCACAACACGAAATAAAGACGAATATCGCGGTTACAAATAACATAAGAAGAGACTTTGGCAACGTATTGTGCATTAGCGCTATTACAAAAACAATATAACAATAAAATAGTGTTAAATAAAATTTTGTCAAGCCTTACAGTGCATATAAGTGCTGAATAATTCCCCAAATATATTTGGATAACGAATATATATTGGTCAACCTGGAAAAATCTGCTTATTTTTTAGTGATATTAAATTACTACTGCGTTCCCTGGTTCGACCTCAAACACTCACACAATATTCAACTCTGATTGGATTTTACTATCAACTAAATCAGATGAGTAGATGAATTCGTTGGTAGATTGAAGTTCGCCGGATACACAGTATAATTTCTGAAAATAAAAAGCTAATTATCTGCCTCCAGGTGACCGCAAATTTCCCTGTAAAGAAAGTAATTTCTGCACAAATTCCCCCACTCTATTACTGTCTTTCTGTTCCGGGCGCCAATTCTGTGGAACCTCGTTTGGGGGGGGGGTGCGTCTTTGAAATTATAAATCTTGAATTTAATTTGTCCGGAAGCCGCAGTCGGTAGCAACGCTACACCTCGCATGGACGCCCCTCTCCCACTCAAAGTCGCACAAGAATATCTGTCTTTGCCGGGCTGAACTGTGGGTCTTGAATGGGACAGCCACTATTATCGGCCACACAATCCAGTCCACCAAAGAAAGACTTTTAAAAAATAAATAGAGAACAAGTGAAATTATTCTCAAAGAAACCGATCCACTCGAGAGCAAGACTCGGGCGCGGATCATGTAACTCTTGCTTGTTACACTCTCCCCCAAACTCCCACTACCGAGATGGATGGAACTAAAAATTTCTAGGACACACCTATATTATTTGCAAAAAATGATCCCTTTGCCGATGTAAGCGTTTGATCACCTGAAATGGATTATTCTTATAATTTCCAATCAGAGCTGAGGGAAATATGAAATTAGAACAACTGGTAATGACTGTATTGAATTTAATTGAATCTCGAGTTTGAGATTTTTCTTCAAAGTTATTATTAAATGAATAAATTGACAAAAATATGTATTTATAATTATTGAATAATTAATTGGACTGGCTTTAAATATATTTAATAATTTCGACGAGTGTTTGAGGCTTCGCCTAAGGGTGTTATAGTAATGTGAGAGTTGTTGAAGGCAATTTACAATTGACACACCAGTAATAGACATCAAAGCTCATAAATAACACTCGACTGGGCCCAATCTCACGCGCACAAGACTTCTTATTTTTCACTTTTTTCTTGGCTGCAGAAAGGAGTCATCAGGCGGACATCTTGAGTGAACCTCGTGGTCGGTCGAATTTGAATAATTTGATTCCTGAGCTGTTGACTTTGTTTTGATACGGTGATCGAATTATTGCTTTCAACAGATTTTTTGGGGGATGCAGAAATTCACTTTAACAGCACGGCTTGACATTTAACGTTAAAACATTAATACAAAAACAAATTGAGAGGGAGGTTTTTGCAACGGATCCTCTCCTCTGGGTTGCCAAAAATCGTCTCTTTTCTCCTCTGTCGGAAGGACAAAATTACTGAGGAGAAAGTCTACGTCATGAGGTGATCCTCCAATTAGACATGAGAAATAATTTTTCCACCAATAGAAAAAGGACACTCGTCTTTAAAGTCAGTGTGCCAAATGCCGTGACAAATTTTAACGGTGGAAAAGAGAAAAAATTAAATTAATAAATTAAATAACTAATAGGGTATGACATAAGCAGATTTTTCTAAGTTGACCAGAAGACAGAAAAGACAAAGATAATTCGACAATAAATTCAAAGTGGAAACAGTACGAATAAACAGCTGACTGATAAGCCGGCAGTATCAAGAATTTTTCGGCAGCTAACCCTTTCGTTTTGTAAACAATTGCACTTCATCCCGTTCAAGTACATTCAATGAACATTTAAATAGGCAAATATTTATGTAAATTATCTTCTTCTTAACTAATAAGTATTGAACAATAAATACACGTAAGTACAGGAATTATATTTTATTTCATTCCACACCTCGTATTTTCATAAATTGTTGAGTGATTGGGCCAGGCGTATTTTGCACCGTGACAGTAGATAGCCTAGTTTTTCAGTAAAAATATAGTTTATAGAAAAAAATGTCACCACGAACCACAAAAATCAACTTCAACTGACCATATCTTTTTTAATATCGCGTTATTGGTTGTGCCGTTCCTTACAAAACTTATAGATAATTTAATAAGCTTTAAAATGATGTGTATTGATTACTATAGTTCAAGTTATGGCGTCATAGTGAGTGATGAAATAGTAGCAGACACCGCGTCGCCGAACCCTACAGCACTGTGTGTGTATTGCATGGCGCTTGGCTATCCAGCCCAATCCAATAAATAATTATTGTCAGACAAGCAAGACTATATATGCCAATCAATAGTACACGTTTAAAAGTACATTTTCCGAAAAGTCCCCAAAAATCCCCCCTCAACTTTTCCCCCCAAGCCCCCTCAAAGTTGAAAATGTTTCTAATTATTGGAAATTCGATATCTCTGTAACTAACTATCGAACAGAGTTGATTCTTCTTCCATAATATCAGTCATATAATGTTCTGCAATAAATGTGCTGTTCACTTTGCCGATAAACCTGATAGTTTCTTTTATAAAAATTTAAATATCTTCAAAAGAGAATTCTATCAGCTAGATTTTTCATTATTTAGGGGGACATTTTTGTATGTAATTTTACAGAAAATAGCGTTAAATAGAAGTTATAGAACTTATTTTTATGAATCCAAAGATGTGTATAACAGCATACTGACGATTAGAGATGACAATTTGGTAGGATGAGTGGTATAGAGGGGGGGGGGGTGCCCCTTTGCTAACATTGTTGGGCCCTTCTCTTAGGAACGGTTTGTCACACTCCATACCTTTATTTTCTCAGCTCTTTGAGGCCACATTTGACAGATAATTAGGAATTCTACTTGAAAGGGCAGTATAGGGTCCCCCCTATATTAGACATGGGCACACTTTTGAAGGAGGGGGCTAGATGAAATGAGAAATTATGTGGCGGGTCATAAAATTGATTAGTACTCATTTTTTACATTTCAATCATCAATTAAAAAGTCAAGTCTCAATGAATATTATCCTAAATAATTATTAAAGATGTAGTAGAAAGACTCTTGTTTAACTCACGAAGGGATGCAGTAATCCAACTGAGATTAGCTTTAGAAGCAATCTGACTTTTAACCCATCTCATCAAAGCAAAAAGTGTCTGGGGGTACTTCTCCACAATGGTTTTGGTAAATTAGCGTTTAAAAGCAGTACTTTAAGCAGCTCTAGACATCATTTCACTCATTTTGACGCACATTAGAGTATAAAGTTCATTTAGTGCTCAGTTCATTTGAATGTCTCACTAACAATCATGCTATTTATAGATGGCCTTTTACATTTAATTTCATTTTTATATTCAGTTTGAAAACAAGTAAAGTTTTTTTTAATATTTCGGTAGTTATACTTGTCTGGTATTTTTCACTATTTACTCTAAAAGCTCAACTTCTTTTTTGTTCTGGATAAAAGTGATGTCACAATTTCATTGAGACTAAACATTCCAGTTGGACCTTTTTTAATGTGAGACCTTTTGACATTGATAATCAATAATGAAACTACAGTAGTTTCTTTATTTTGTAACTGATGACCAATTTCAAGCATCTATTCGTTTCAACATATGAAAACTTCATCCAATAACAACAGAGGGAGGAAACCTCTTGAAACAATGAACAAGAATTAGGCCTATACCGTCATAATACAGTAGTTGCAATTTGAGTCTTTCTTCCTTCCCTGTCGATTTCACGTTGTAAGCGGTAGCTCAACTC
This sequence comes from Conomelus anceps, assembly GCA_948455865.1. NCBI lineage: Eukaryota > Metazoa > Arthropoda > Insecta > Hemiptera > Delphacidae > Conomelus > Conomelus anceps. Next base: position 14,642,432 of record OX418225.1, read on the forward strand.
TTTAGTAAGTTAACTCATATCTGAACACTGAGAGCAAACTGAGATGCGATAATATTGTACTGCGAAATCGAAAAGATAAATGAATAAATAACCGCTATCCTAATTTAGCAAATAAAAATATATTTTTTTACATTATATTTCATATATTTCTTATTACTTAATTTGCATGTGAGATTCTAGTCTTCACTCGAAATCATGTTCCGGGCTAGCTCACGGGCCGTAGTTTGCCCATTACCGCCCTAAAGTGTACTTGGAAAATACGATTTTCATTATAAATAGTTTATAACTCGTAAACTCGTAACTCTATTGCAAAATTCGTCTCAAATTGTAGGTTACACCTTTTTCTGTCATATCCTTAGTAAGAGAACCACTGAAAACACATTTTAAATCAAACTAAACAATTCTATATGTAGGTTTTCCCTATAGTACAGTCATACAATGTGTTGGACAAAAAATGTATAGGACACAGTTATTTAAGACAATACAATTCCCTGAAACATACCAGTGGCATCTTTGTATCATGCATGAATTTTGAGTTATTGTAATTCAAAATGTTGAAAGATTATGAAAAAATTGAAATTTCAACTTTATGAATGAATATAACTTTCTATTCATGCTACAAGCCTACCGTTGGTACCCAGTTTTGGGTAATTGTATTGTCCACAAGAGAGGGATCCTGTTTATTTCATGTTCGACACATGGTGTGGCTGTAATAATGGAAAACCTGGAAAATTACCAAAATTTTTGCTACATATAAAATTGTTTAGCTTTATTTAAATCGTTTTTTCAGCAGATCTCTTACTGAGGGTATGAAAGAAAAAGATGATACCTACAGTTGAGACAAATTTTGCGATTTATTCTTCAGTAGTTTACAAGTTATAACTATTTATAATGATAAATCATCATTTTACAAAATAATGTAGTATAAGGGAAGCCTATACTGCCCTTTCAAGTAGAATTCCAAATTATCGGTCAAATGTGACATTTTACATATGAATTGAAATAGCCTCGAAAAGCTGAGAACATAAAGGTGGAGTGCGACAGATGTTAGCTAAGGGGTACCCCCTCCTCGCTACATCTCTAATCGAACAAATCGTCATCTCTAATCGTCAGTATGCTGTTATACACATCTTTGGATTCATAAAAATAAGTTCTATAACTTCTATTTAACGCTATTTTCTGTAAAATTACATACAAAAATGTCCCCCTAAATAATGAAAAATCTAGCTGATAGAATTCTCTTTTGAAGATATTTAAATTTTTATAAAAGAAACTATCAGGTTTATCGGCAAAGTGAACAGCACATTTATTGCAGAACATTATATGACTGATATTATGGAAGAAGAATCAACTCTGTTCGATAGTTAGTTACAGAGATATCGAATTTCCAATAATTAGAAACATTTTCAACTTTGAGGGGGCTTGGGGGGAAAAGTTGAGGGGGGATTTTTGGGGACTTTTCGGAAAATGTACTTTTAAACGTGTACTATTGATTGGCATATATAGTCTTGCTTGTCTGACAATAATTATTTATTGGATTGGGCTGGATAGCCAAGCGCCATGCAATACACACACAGTGCTGTAGGGTTCGGCGACGCGGTGTCTGCTACTATTTCATCACTCACTATGACGCCATAACTTGAACTATAGTAATCAATACACATCATTTTAAAGCTTATTAAATTATCTATAAGTTTTGTAAGGAACGGCACAACCAATAACGCGATATTAAAAAAGATATGGTCAGTTGAAGTTGATTTTTGTGGTTCGTGGTGACATTTTTTTCTATAAACTATATTTTTACTGAAAAACTAGGCTATCTACATAGAAAATGTATATGACATATTTTTTAGAGAATAGTTTTGAGTATTAAATGACATGAGAATCACAACGATACCTTAATTAGTTTCCGAGTTATAAGCCTTTAACTGAAGTACTGCTCTTGCAATGTTGATAGGGGGGTGGTGGGGGAAGCAAGCGGGGTGGGGGTCGGGACTTTGGTTTTTTTGATTAGGTACTATGTATACTAACATTCTGCAAAAATTCAGCTTTCCCCTAATTTGTTACGACAATGGCCATTTTTTTGCATTCATTGCCTGGGCTATAAGATGAAAACCGAGCAGTTATTATTTTTAATTAGTGATAGTGATGTAGGCTTTAGCATAGGCTTAGACCCACCCATTTAGGGAGTAGTTCTAAATGCAATGAGACGAAAACCGTGCTGTGATTATTTTAATCAGTGATAATGATATCGGCTTTAGCATAGGCTTTAAGACCCACTCATTTGGGGAGTAATTATAAATGCAATAAGACAAAAACCGAGCTGTGATTATTTTTAATCAGTGATAATGATATAGGTTTTAGTACAGGGCTTAAAACCCACTCATTTGGGGAGTAGTTCTAAATGCAATAAGACGAAAACTGAGCTGTGATTATTTTTAATTAGTGATAATGATATAGGCTTTAGTACAGGCCTTAAAACCCACTCATTTGGGGAGTAGTTCTGAATGCAATAAGAAGAAAATGTTACAGTAAAATTAAAAAAATAATCCCAAAAAACATATAGACTATAATGAATACAAAAAAGATCTCTCACAACCAAATTACAGACAGCCTACAACTTACCACAGTACTGACAAATGCTTTGGAGTTTAGCCTATTGCAAAGGAAGCAACAGCTGTTGAATTCGAGGCTGCTGAGATAGGTAATTGAAAGGGACAATCAGTGATAGAATTAAAACAATAGTCGTATAGTCGGTTGAGACGTTTATCTCTAATAACTGAAGCATGAGCAGGAATAAATTAGGAAACAAACGTTGACTATTAGGAAGCTAATTTTAATTCTATCATTGAGAAATGCTTTTGAGTTTAGCCTGTTGCAAAGAAAAAATCAAATGATAGGTTTATATTGGAATCAAATAATATATGCAAGGCAGCTTGGAGCATAATTAATAGAGAAACAGGTCGTACACCAAAGAAGCGGTCGGAATCAAAAATCCCAATATCGGCTGAAGATTTCCTGAATTTCTGTGTGAATGCCTCTGACAGTGTTAATGCCCAGGCTGACAGTACTGATAAGGCTAGTGCAATTGATATGCTGAGGTCATCCAACATGAATGGATCAAAAGTAAGAATTTTCAAATGGGATGTTGTAAGTCCTTCTGATATTCGGAAAGCTGTGCACAAGCTGAACAACTCAAAGTCTGAGGATGTATATGGACTTTCAAATTTTGTTATAAAAAATATTTTGGAAGAGATTGTGTCACCTTTAACTTTCCTAATGAATTGGATACTTGAACTTGGTATATACCCACAATGCTTGAAAGTTACTCAAACTATACCTGTATATAAAAAAGGTGACAAAAAGAATGTGAATAATTACCGCCCTATTTCTCTAGTACCTATAATATCCAAGTTGCTGGAGAGCATCATCAAATCGCAGATTGGGAGATTTTTTGAAGAGAACCAATTGTTCTCAAATGCACAATTTGGCTTCAGGAATGGTATGTCCACTGTCAAGGCAGTAGAGAGTGTCGTATCTAGTATCATCACTGGTTTTGAGAATAAAGAGGAAGTGAGTGCTCTGCTTTTAGACTTAAGCAAAGCTTTCGATTTAGTGTCCCATCAGAAATTAATCGAAAAGTTGAGCTACTATGGAGTGCAGGGTAATGAATTGAAAGTGTTCACCTCATATCTATCTGGTAGATTCCTACGTGTTAAAGTAGCCGAACAGAGGTCTGATTTTAAACAGGTAGTAAGAGGGGTCCCCCAGGGATCTGTTCTGGGCCCGTTCTTGTTTACTGTGTTTATAAATGACCTACCTAGATTTTTAACAAATAAGTGTATACTATATGCCGACGATACTACCCTCATGTCTTCAAACTCACTCCCAGAAATAAACTCTGTCATAACCAATTATATGAAAGAAAGGTCCTACCTCTGGTTCTCTGCTAATGACTTAATTGTAAATGAAAATAAGACAGAACATATTATTTTCAGTTTGTGTGCAACTGTTGGAGAGGATGACCATGTCAAGCTACTTGGAATAAATCTAGACTCCAGGCTGTCCTGGAAATCCCATACTGAAGCTCTCTGCACTCGATTAAGTAGAGTTAATTTTTTACTGAGAAAACTCAAAAATTGTGCCAGCTCTAGCCTTATGCTTAAGGCTTATTTTGCCTTGTTCCATTCACACCTCTTATATGGAACTCTTCTATGGGGGAACTCAAGTGGAGCTAGGGAGGTTTTTTTATGTCAAAAGAGAGCCCTGAGAACAGTTTTTAATATGTGTAGAACCGACTCATGCAGACCAATATTTATTGAGCATGGTGTACTCACTTTGCCTAGCATTTTCATTTTACAGAGCTTAACTTATATAAAAGAAAATCTCCCAACATTAGACCTCAGGTGTGCAACTCATAATTACAGCACAAGAAATCGAAACCTAATAGATTCAAAATACGCTAGGCTTACAAAGACTCAAAACGCATATTCCCACATTGGAATAAAATTATTCAATAAATTACCCGTGAGTGTTAAAGAGACAAGTATAAAAATGTTTAAAACTGCTATTACAAAATGGCTAAAAGAGAAAGCCTTTTATTCAGTACAAGATTTTTTCTCTGGAAGTACTAATGATATCAATGTTTGATATTATTGTTACATATTCTATGTAAATGTAATTTGTTAATATATGTAAGACTATTAATTTATGTATGTTTGTTGACTATTGTAAGATATGACTATGTCAATGCTCTTGAGCGGGACGACAATAAAATATTTTGATTTTGATTTTGATTTTGAGAAAGAAATTTCCAGGCTGTTTGACTAGATAATTGAAAGGGACAATCAGTGATAGAATTAAAACAATAGTCGTATAGTCGGTTGAGACGTTTATCTCTAATAACTGAAGCATGAGCAGGAATAAATTAGGGAACAAACATTGACTATTAGGATGCTTGCTCAGCGGAGCATACAATACTCGATGATAATCACCATCACAAAATCAAACATGTGCTGTCGAATGCTTATAACAGATTGGAACAACGTGAATACCACCATATCACAACATGTGTTTGATTCTGCGATGGTGATTATCATCGAGTATTGGAGGTTCCACTGTGTGGCACCCTAGTAGCAATTACTATCATGGAAATTGAGATAAATCTGTCATCTGCCTGTGTGGTAATAATCAAAGTCACGTTCACATAGATGCATGATCGGTGAGCAGTAATAAAGCGGTCATGGGTGTGACGTATAACCAAGACCACCCAGATCGGTCACGTGACCGATCAACTGACAGACAGTGAGCGTGTCATTATAATTTGGCCACGCTTCCAATTGCTTCATTAATGATGACTGATCAACGGTGGAACAGTGCTGATCAATAGTGATTGGCGTTATTGATTGGCCATTAGAAGCCGCTGAAGCGATTGATTACATTGAATTGGCGGTTTATTGGTCAATAAGCCATCTATTGGAATACTCTCTGTTTCGACGATTCGTTTGAAAAAGGGATACAAATGCAATGCTCTTTCCCTACTGTTTTCTCAATAATTGTCCATTATTCAATCGAAGGTTGATTGTCTATGGAGATTACTAAGTATAAACTAAATATACAGAGTGTTTTGGAACTCTCTACCAATACTTCTAGGCAGTGTTTCTAGACCACTAAAAAAAGTAAATATTGTAATAAAATTTTTCCAAAGTCCCCAGTTACTCACACAGCCACCATTTTGTTTTTTTCACTCATTATTTTTTTTTCGAACACATCTGAATGTATAATTTTGAAATTTCGCATACAGCTTCATAACAAATAAAACAATCTAAAAAAAATTAATCAAAATTTTCCGATATCAAAAAACAAAATGGCGGCCATTTAAAATCTTTGAACAGGATTGAATTAATAATGGCTAATGATATAAAAATTTGACCAGAATAACCTTTTTTAGATATTTTTATTGCAAATCTAATGATATCTCATTTTTCAAGATTAGCCAACAATTATAACAGAGATATGCTACTTTTTAGGGTGTGCGGTGGTTAGAAGCGGGTTGCAGTATTCAGATCCAACCACCACACACCCTAAAAAGTAGCATATCTCTGTTAATTGTTGGTCAATCTTGAAACATGAGGTATCGTTAGATTTGCAATAAAAATAGCCAAAAAAAGTTATTCCTGTCGAATTTTGATATCATCAGCCATTATTAATTTAATCCTGTTTAAAGATTTTAAATGGCCGCCATTTTGTTTTTTGATGTTGGAAAATTTTCATTAATTTTTTTCAGATTGTTTTGATTGTTATAAAGGTGTATGCAAAATTTCAAAATTATACATTCAGAGGTGTTCGAATAAAACAATAATGAGTGAAAAAACAAAATGGCGGCTGTGTGAGTAACTGAGGATTTTAGAAAAATTTTATTACGATATTTACTTTTGTTAGTGGTCCAGAAACACTGCCTAGAAGTATTGGTAGAGAGTTCCAAAACACTCTGTATACGGTAGTATACTACTCGGAACATACATCTAGAAGACGAAGACATCCTTGTTCTTTTGAATATGAAGCAATTAATATTAACTTTCTATTGTAAATTCAACGAATGCAGTCAATTTTAATTGTGAATAAATAATATTTCTACTCACTTTTGGCCAAACGTTTACATGTCATGGAAACTCATCAAAGACTGATGAGTCTCCATGACTCGTAAACGTAAAAGACTATTAAGTTGTAGAATTTACAATGAAAAGTTAATATCAACTACGCAGATCGTTATGGAACAAGAAATCCAATAATTAATACTATTAAAAACAGGCACGTGGTTAAATAAATTCTGAGAGGTTAAGCACTATCCAATAAGTGAGCGCTCAAGGCTTGTGATAAAATAAAAACTATGTAGTAAATTTTTTTCACTCCTGAAAAAGGACAAATATTTCATTCATCGTGCAGTTTGTTGTAAGATAATATTCAGTTTTAAAAGCAAAACAAGACTAGTATAAACCAAGATTACAATGCTAAGTAAGTTTGGTTTCAATCAAATCCATTCCCAATTCGAAGAAGTAGATAAATTAGGGATAATCAACATTGTTTTGAACTGTTTGAGATTGTGTTTGAGTTTTTATTTTATTAATGCCTATCGGGAAAATTCACTCAGTTTTCCTCTGGTTTGGAAGCCATTCTTGAAGTTGGGCTTGTCCAAAAGTTGTGGAAATGGTTTTAAATTACCTTTTAAAGGTTCCCTAACCTTATTAAAATAAAATAATTAACCATTTTAATAAATGGTTATTTTTTAAATTTTATTAAAATTCCCTAACCATTAAAATTTGACTCAATCACTCATTAATAATCCTTCAAGATCACATGACCAAGTTGATCGAATTTTTTCAAAATAAAACTATGTTGCATGCGAAATTTTCATACAGGAGAATCAATTTTGGAATCTTCCTGCACAATATGGTATGATTTTATGTTTATTGGACAACCAATAGCGTCCGAAACAGAATAATAAGAATATCACCTTCAACACTGCAAAGAAACTTGTTTTTTCCCCTTCAACGCCTATGCGCCCAGCAGTTTTGTCTAAGATATTGTTAGGTGATATTCTTATTATTCTGTTTTTATTAGTAAGTCAATTCAATTCAATTCAATTTTCTCTGAACAACCCTGTCCAGAGGAGTTTATTTTCATTCGATACATAATAATAAATTTTTACAATGTCTGTGTATAAATATTTTCATATTGATTACTCGTGAACACCCCACTATATAAATATGTGCTGGGGTGAAACAGTCTAGTAAGTTTTCAATTTATGCAAAATTCCTTTTAAAATAATTTTTTTTTTTTTTTTTTTTTTGAGGATGAAGCCCACATAGGTCTGAGACCTGTGCGTGGGTAATGAGTTGGATGATGGTGATTGATGAGTTGGACCTACAGTTTTAGGTGGGTTCCGAACCACCGGGAAGTGATTTTACAGCAGAGAACAGTGTCTTTTTTGCTGGCCAATCTAATCGGTCACAGTTACAAACAGGACCTACGAGAACGCAGCTTATCTATCTGATTGAACAGATACCTGCTACGGCCAAGGGCGGATTAAAGGGGGGGCGGAGGGGGCGACCGCCCCCCCCCCCCCCCCCGAGGGCTTGCACATTTTAAAAAATTAAAAAGGGTAACACTTGTGACATGCACACGGTTCAAATTTTAATTGTCCCGCCACAGACGGAATACCTCCAACTTGTCTTACCACTCCGCCTCCGCCGGCCGGGAATTAATGTTGTAATACTTATTTTGTCTTATTTTCTATATTACCTTTACTTTATCTTAAACTGTTGACATAATTTTAATTCAATGACGAATTAACAAATGACAGAGAATGAAGGAAATCTTATATCAAGTGAAATTAGTTTGAATAAGATTAATCTTTTATAGAATAGGTAGGGGCATATACATCTCTGTTTGTTTTTGACCTAATACGTATTTATTGTAGTACTGGTATTAGGAAACATGAAAGAATGTTGAGATTAATTAAAAAAAAAATATATATATATATAGGTCTAAAAATCATCACGATCACGAATAAATTGCTTAGACTCTGTTCATTTCTCTGTAAATTTTGATAAAAATTAAGCTAGCAAAGCAATTTTTGTTCAAGACATATTGTATTGTATAAAAAATTTGTATTCCTAATTCCACATGAATATACAGAAATAAACTACTCTAGCTAGGGGAAATTTGATTGTTCTTAAACACGAAAAAATTATATTTCTACTACATTTTAAGTGCTAGAATGGTGTAAAATGCGGTTAAAGGCTATTTCCAAAAAATTTTATTCCATACCCCCCCCCCCCCCCCCCCCGACCCACGGATATTTTTGGGGTATGTCGCCCCCTCCCATAAAAATTCATTAATCCGCCACTGGCTACGGCTCGCGGCTATCACTTCCATATTAATTGAAACATTATTGTTGATTATCCATGTTAGTATTCTAATTATTATTGAAATATTCTACGTTATATAACTACCACTAATATTACTAACACCACAATGACTACTTATATACTACCTAGCACTACATACTACTATCTACCACCTTTCTAACTACAAACTTATCACTGCTAACTCTATACAACAACAAAAAACACCCCACAAAAGACAATGTCACATACCATTATAAGTATTTTTACATAAACAATATGATGAAATATTACGTGCTAGTTATTGTCAAATCAGTTTTAATCTTCCATCAAATAGAAATTAAACCGAGCAGAAATGAAAAAATTGTTGTTGGAGCTGATTCATATGATAGCATTGTTAGAATGAAAAAGACCTGTAATAATTGTTATCTTGGAAAAACAACAGTTTGCAAGTTTTAATGGTGGAGAAAGATGCCGTAATGACTTTCCACAACACCAAGTTCCATATTTTGCAGTGACACAATGACGCTAATGTTCGCTTGTTTTTCTGTCCCAAGCAATGTTTCTTGCACAATTTTTTTTTCAAGCTGGCCGACCATATAATATTAAACCCCAATGATAATGAGGTCAGAAAATATGCTTGCTCATGTGTGTACACGTTATCACCAACGTTGTCTCTCTTCAGTTAGCTTGTTCAGTTAGCTTGTCTCTTCAGTTCACTTGAACTTAAACTTAAACTTTATTTGTTGGTCGAGTAAACATTCAGCTATCAGCATAAGCAACTCTTACTGGTAGCAAAAATCACTTTCGGCACCAGTAAGAGATATTATAATTTATTACAAAATAGCTATTACTTAATAATATTATTATTATTACTTAATAATAGCACAGACGAAAGAACTATGTTGTTTACTATGTTATTTCTGTAATCTGTGGTAATAGTCTCTACTATTATTAAACGATTCAATATCAGTAGTATCCGTCATTCATTATTAATGATGATTTAGTAATAATGAACAAATAAAGTTGATATCTTATTCTCAAATTCAAAGCTACGAATACAACATTTTTTATTTTCATTATATATTAGCTTTTATAAACAAAATATTTTTAAAAATTATTTATTGTTATTAATCCATTACTAGTGATGGATGGCTATTACTAAGTAATAGCTGTGATTCTGTACTAAATAACAGTGTGTCTACTGGTGCTAAAAGTGGTTTGTGATTCCTTTTTATGCTGATAGCTGTTAAGCTGACTAGATGAAAAAAACTAATTAACGAAATAATTACATAATTTATTAATTTCGAATTCCTCACAGTTCTATTAATTATAATGAAGACTTCCGCAATAGCGGATATTAACAACAGCATTTCATAGCAGATGGAAATCGATGATGTTCTATATATTTGTTAGTTTGATTACTTGTCGGTTCCTTCAAAACCAGCTTGAAATAATTAAAATTTCTTATTTATATACATATTTTCAATGGAAATTACTGTACTCAACTACGGGAAGCCATGTCCTAGAGTAAGTTTGAGTATGTGAGGTTCAAGAGGTGTATTTGAGGTCTTATTGAAATTAAGGGCGGGTGTCCACGGACGACTATCGCATGTGGTAAGTGGGTACTACTGACCGGGAATTCGAAGAATGCGTACCACAAATCGCACTTACTGGTGTCCACGATGTGGTATGTGGCGGCTGCTGCTGTGCTACTTATTACATTCTATATATATTCAAAAGAATGTGTTTCATTATTTTCAACAGCATGAATTTTCAAATTTCTATATTAACGTTGGTCTATTACCCTGCCTACGCTCGCGATATTATAATGTATTGTGTATTCATTTAATTACCGCCCGCAATATATTATAAGATCTGTAAGATGGGGTGGCACTATTCCTTACAAAACAACCTCTCAATAACGAATACCTCTCTACGGCGAATTTTTTATCAGAATAATCGACTTCGTTATACAGAGGTTCAACTGTCCTTCGTCCAATCGTAATAAGTAAGTTATCGTTGAAATTTGCATAAAATATGCTAACTTTGTTTTCTCTTGGCATCTTTTCGAAAAATAACAAGTTTTTAACCATATTTATAACAGCAAATATAATATACACGCACAAACACTGGGACAGAACGCAGAAAAAGTCGTCCAGACGAAGAGGGAAACAGGCTGCGACTACCACAGAAGCTAGGGGACAGTGGTATGCACGGCGAGTCGGTACCACTAGCGCACCTCATAAAAAACCTACGACAAAACGCGTGGTCCGTGGACACCGATAGACGCGACTGCCATTGTTTCAAATGTACTGACTCGGAGCTGCGTTTCCGGACCGACAATTCCAAAAATTGTGGTAACTACGTCCTTCTGCGATTGTCGTCCGTGGACACCCGGCCTAAGCCGTTGTCCATCCGTCCGTCAGTGCCCTAGCGCTTTGAAGAAATACTCTAGACTCTTCAAGCATGATATATAGCTTCCTTCTAGTCTAAGTAAGATCGCTATTGATTTTGGAGTTTGGGGGTCGAATATAAAAATAATTATGATGTAAAACGACTTCCACTCTAGGCTCTAGGTTAAATTGGTTTGGGAAACTGAAAAACATTGGCAGCTGTTGTTTACATTTGAAAATCAAAGCGTTGGAAATTTTGAAAGCTGATGCTTAGACCAAATTATCTATTTTTTTACAGTGCAAGCGTTGACGTTTTAATTTTTTTTGTTGAAATCTTTTCTTAAATTATTTTGAAAAAAAACATTGAAAATATTTATGCATGATATTATTACAAGAATAATAAGAAACAAACTCTTTTTCAAGAACTGTCAATGTGCCTTTTTGTGAATTGGGAAGCACATGATGTTTATAGAAGTTGAATTGCAAGGTTAGTAGAGAGGTTGCACCTTGGTTGAATGGTGCATAATAATTATGCCTACAGCATAATATTTATTTATTCGCCAAAAAAAATTAATTTAAAAAATAATTAAAATTAATGTAAAAAAAAATAATTGATAATAATAATTATTATTGAATTCGCTATTCCTTGGATACTCCGTTGTATCGGTTTTTCAAAAATTATTATCATTTTTATTTATTATTTTATTAATTTTGTTTGCTTAATATGATGTGCACATGAGTCTGAGACTTGCGCACGGATAATGAGGCGAATTATTACACAAAATATGCATGGCTGAACGAAAATAAATCAGCAACTATAAATAAGTTATTTTACATCTAATTATTTCCATTACTACTTCGTATTTGTGCAAAACTGGAACTACCAATCGCCGAATCTTCAAGTATTTTAGCAAATTGAATTGAATTTATCTCTCTTCTGCAACACCAGACACGTAAAGTACTTACTAGGAATAGCTTTCGTCTAGCTTAGCTTACAAATAAATTTATCCGGCCGCGTATCACGGTATCTTTATTTTTCCTCTCGCCTCTTTCTCGCATCCTCTCCTCTCCGCCACTCCACCTTCCCGCTATTTCGTTAAGAGCGCTCCCTAATGCATTAAATAAGACCTGGAACGAACGAGGTCACGATCGGAGCAGCGAGGAACGAAATTCACAGTACGAGAATGTTTCGGACGAAACGCGTCGGGAAATTAAATACTCCGGAGAGAGACCAGGTGAACATTTTCACAAACTTTACGAACGCACCCTGTGTACTTCTTCACTTTAGTCTCTCACTATCTCTATCTTTCTCTTTTTTCTCACCCTCTTTCTCGCTCTCCGCTGCGCTCTTTTGCGCCAGTTTTCCGTCTCGCAAGTATTTTGACCTGGAAAACTGTCTGGCGTCACGCTAAACACTGCTATCTAATCGCTACAAACGGAAAAACTCTTCTGCAACTTCTTCTTTTCCCTCTTCTTACTCTTCTTCTCCGTTTTTTCTTCTTCTACTAATTTTTCTTACTTTCTTCTCCTCGTTCTTTTTCTTCCCCTTTTCCTTCTTCTTTCGTCTAGCTCGGCCAACTCTCTGAATTCCCTCAAGAAATTGCCAACCTGGCTGGCTGGCTGATAGAGCAAAGCAAGCACTCCGTTAGCTTCTATCACTTTCAAAGTGATACAACTTTCAGTCTATTGGTGTTAGTAATACCAATAAATCATAAATTGAAAATAAATTTAATGTGGAATAATTTTGTAAAATGAGCTGTTGATTCTTCAGAGGTTATCGTCATGGATACAGAGGATAGAAGTGATAAGTTCTATGCTAAATTTTAATGTCCCACTTAATTTTATGCTCTGTTGTCGTGGATGACAGGCGACTGGAGATTAACATTTGAATTAAAATCTCAAGGGGCTGTTAGACGATGCGTTTTGTGCTACGAAACATATGATTTGTCTCACCCGGCCCTGAATACAAAATAGTGTGTACAGAAGTCTGCATCAAAACGTAGCTGTGAATGCAGAATAAGGTTAGTAGATAAATCTATTATTACCTACTAACCTCAAATTGAATTGAATTGATTTATTGCCATAAAGAATATACAATGAAAAATATATATAAATATTACAATGTAAAAAATGATAATAATAAATGAACTGTAAAGAATATTTTTTTCTCCAACTTATTGTTTTTTTTTCTGTCGATGAAGCTCATATAGGTCTGAGACCTGTGCGTGAGTAATGAGTTGGATGATGGTGATTAATGAGTTGGACCTACAGTTTTAGGTTGGTTCCGAACCACCGGGAAGTGATTTTACAGCAGTGATTTTACCGATGTAATTGTTTTTTAAATAGGAAATAAAGAACAATTCAATTCAAAAACTGCTCACAATAATCATCACTAATTCAGAGTAATGTGTAGCGTGTAGCGAAGTGTGTACTCGGCTCGAAAAGAAACGAATATGCATCGTTTATCACCCCCATTATAGAAAACTCCATTCCAAACAAAATATTCTGTTTGCGTTCTTGACAAACTTAACAGTTTTCGTTGCATTGCCTTGTGAATTCTGGGTATTCTTTTCCAGAAATATTTGACAACCCAAAGTTTTCATCAAGGTGAGGTGCAACTATAAAGTAACGCGAATTTGAATAATCGGCTTTGGTTGCAACTTTTTAATGCCCGGTGGAAGTTTTACTATTTAATGTGGCATGCTCTACTCTATTGTCTATCAAGAACACACCATCATAATGACATTTCTCACGGAACCCAGCAATCCAGCGATCAGCGATCGTGGAGATTGAGTTGAAACCAGCCAAGTTTATGAAGCAACTTTGTCGGAAACGTTTCCACTCTACTCTAATCTACTCTACTCACTCTAGTCTACATTTCTATTTTAACAGTCGTGGGAGCAATAGAATATTTAAATAGAACGACGCATTTGCGACTGAATCCATCCAGGTGCAAAACTTGGCAATGCCTCGCTTCCATTTCACTGAGCTTTAAGCTTTCTAACAAACTTCTTACAACAGAGAGTATGGAAGATCGTGATTTCCTCTTCATTGCTTTAGTTTTAACAGCTTACCAAAGTTCAGTTTCTGCTGTAATGATGGAACGTTCTCTATTGGCCATGTTACTATGCATTCGACGAGCTCAAGTTTTAATGGTGCGATAGAAAGAGATAGTCTATAGTATACAGGATAGTGTATAGATATAGTGTATAGATTAAGATGTTATATGTGTTATAGTATATCATAGATAGTAGCCAATATAGCTGTAAAATCTTCATAATGCACCACTGTTACTGCCATTGCATAGGCGGGGCACGTAGTCTATGTCTGGAAAACATTTTTTATGTTATAATAATAATAAATTTTGATAAGTGTGATTGTTTCTGCAATATCCTTCTTTAATGAGTTTGAAAAGATTGGGTTCATTGAAAGATAAAATAAATGAATAATTGTTAATGTTTGACCCAGAAAAGTAAGAGGCTATAACACTAAATCGGAACTCTCTTGCCAATTATTGGTCAAGCGTTTTGTGATCACAGTCTTTCCATGGTTTTTTTTCTTTTTCATTCATTATCATTCTTTCGCATTTCTTTGTCCTTTCACAGCACATGATACACAGTCCAGGATAGGAATACAGTCGGTTACTTCTGGAGCTATCTGTTTGCTCGTAATTCAAGCCTCGAAAAAGTGAAAAAGAATACAAGCAGCGAAAAAATAACCGGAAGACCCTGGAACGAAGCCAATGCAAAACCAGGGACAGAGACAAAGAATGCAAAGGGGGCATGGGAAGAAAAATAATAGAAAAACTGGGCGAAAAACGCACCCGAAATGTGGAGGGGTTAGTCACAAGATGAGTCGGCAATTCTGGCAAACCAAAGCAGTTGAGTTAATACACAATATATCTTATAAATGCTCTGAATGAAAAATAACCAGGCACCTCCTACCAATTCTCCGCCCTCAGCTGGATAAAAAGGGATTGTCAAGATACTGAAATTCCACTTTAACCCTTTCTTATTGCCGGGAGACACGCACCATGGCACGCATTCAGTGGCTGACGACCGTTTGCTAGTCTTCATGAAACTTATCGAAATTTCCACACTCGATAAATCAAATTGTAATGAGTTTTCACACTACATGAATTGCTTAGTGACCTTCCTGCCGTCTTTCATCCAATCCTTAATCCGATGGTGGCGCAGTCTTTTGGAGCGCTTGTCTTGAGCGCACATACTGATTTTCACCTCATTACCCATGCACAAGTCTCCGACTCATGTGGCATCATTCGATCAAAATCAAAAATCAAAATTCTTTATTCGCCACATTTCACAAACTGAACAGAATTTCGAAAATAAATCTTTCGATTGAAATAAATCTTGTTGAGTTGCTGATGGTATTGAAATAAGTTTGAGGTTTCAGCGTGGCTAGTGATTTTCTGATGTCGAAATACGTTTGAGACTTCAGAGTGGTTAATGAGTTGAATGACTGCACGAATTATGCCAGGCTGGATGGAAATCAACCCGTGACTGCAGGAGTAGCATTCAGTCAGAAAAAGAAGCGCCCTAACTGATATACACCACTGCGGTACATCACACCACTTATGTAGTTCAATGTGGATAACGGTATGCCAATCTATAATCAGTGTGGGTCAAACTGGTAACAAACTAATGTTGAAAATTTGACATTTTATCAATAACTAGCTGGTTAACCCATGATTCGCTTCATGGTTGAGGTGAGAATTCATTGATGGAATGAGTTCTGTTGTGAATTCTATAAACGTGATGTATCCGGATTTTCTGTGTTTATTTTCTTCACATTAGCTACATTATTAATATTGAGAAAAAATGCTCGCAAGAAGTTGGTTTCAATTGGTCCATAAGCAGTCCGCACATTGAGCGTTCGCCAAGCGTCACAGGCGTCAAACGTCGTGGATTACTGCCTGTTACTCTCACAGAGCCTGTTAATGACACTCAGTCATTGATGACAATTTATTCATGGCGATTGATGCCTGTGATGATTTTTGATGGCAACACAGTAAACATCAGTTTATTGGCTCACCTTGGCTCACCATCCACGATGACTTCTGGGATGTTTTCGAGGCCCATTGGGTGCGTCTACGCAAAGCCTGGTGATTGGAGACATGTTTCTTTCAGCAGACTAGCAGCATCTGACTATTGTCTACTCTCATATCTGAAACCTTTACTCGCATGTACTGTGGTGGCAAAGACCATAAGAACTTAGTGACAAATACCAGAAACAACTAACAAGGACAGTCCCAGGCACTTTATTATATTAGATAAAACGATTGGACGAAGCTGGGCTGTATGAAAGTTTTCTGATGGTGAAATTATTTTATTATTGTTGATCAATGGGTGCTTGAGAGTGGGGGTAGTTGGTTGAAGGACGATAAACACGCTCTAGGGGGTAGATGATAGTGTATACAGAGTTAAGCGATGCAGGCTCTTTGTTTCCATGGGGGATGGTAAAGGGCGAAAGGGGGTGGGGGAAAGTGCGAAATACACGAACATTGCAGCGACGCAAAGTGCGGGGACACAACTTTTCAATTCGCATCTATCAGGAGAGTCATTTCGAGACTATTGTGTTGGTTGGGGGGAAGGGGGGTTGACTGGGGGATGAGTAGGATGCAGGCTGCCATTCCCACGGGGACTTGCAGGTTCCCAAAGCCCCTCCACACCCCCCTTCCAACAGTTCCCCCCCAGTTACGAGCCACTTCCGGGTTTACCCGTTAGATTTCTGTGTGTTGGTGGTACGGGTTCGGGTGCGTCTCGTACTTGTTCTGGCGAACCGCCGTTTTCCTGCTATTTCGACTATATCTGAATTTCTCTACATCTACCTTTTAATATTTACTGGTCGCTTTCAATTATTTTTCCTCTACTTATTGCACTAAGAATTCTCTTACCTAATTCACTTTCACTAAGAATTCACCTGCTAAATTTTTCTCTCTCATGTCTCTTCGTTTGCTTTTTACACTCTTTCCATCTTCGTCTCCCTTTTCTCTTTCTCTTTTCTTCAACTGCTTTCTTTTTACCTCATCACTATCTTCCTTTGATTTTACAAAAATGCCATTCATTCTTTTAATTTTGTTCCCCGTTAGGCTTCCTCTCTTCTTTTTTCTATTCCTCTTCAACCTTTATCCCTCAATTACACACTCTTTCTCGTTCTATCTTTCCATTTTTCTCTTACGCTTTTTTTACGTAGATATTCTGAAAGAATTGATTTCAAGCATTTATTTTTTTAATAAGCTCTATCGTGGAAACAAAATTATGCAATAAATATTTCATACTTTGCTCTCTCAAACACATAAGCTCTTGACACTTCAGCCATTAATTCTCCACTCTAAATGCTAAGAATTACAGCGACACTAGTTGCTTGGAGCTGGAGAATTACAGCGACACTAATTGCTTAGAGTTGACCTCCCAGTACAGATTCTAGCAAGTTGAGTTGCGTGAGGGAAATGGTCGAGACAGTGGCGTACCGATAATGGAGCGAGTGGAGCAGTCGCTCCAGGGCGCAAGGCTCTGAGGGGCGTACCGTTCTTGAGAGAAAATTGCCTTTTACTTACAAAAAATGTATTACTATAATGAAGGCCAAAAGGGTAAAATTTTAAAAAACCGTATGTATACATAGCTGCGCATTACTAAAAGGAACATTCATGTCAAATTTAAAAGAAATCGATTCACGCGTTCAGCCGTAAATGCGTTACAAACAGAATGCAAAACGGTCGAGTCAGAAGTAGCAAATAGTAGAAAGTAGCAAAGCCAAAACAATTTAAATTGGGTGACGAAAGGTATAACAATTTCAAGTAATTGAATGAAGACTTTGAATTTATTCTGGAAAAATAAATCCACAAGAAGTTCAATGGTTTTTATGGTTTTCAAAAACAGGAATGTAATACTTCACTTTTGAATACTATTTCCAAAATATAAGAACATTTTCATAGGAATGACTTGCAAAATGCTAAAAAAATAACTGCAAATAAATATATAGAAAAGTGAAAAAATTCACAACATGCAGTTTGGAAATTGATAAAAGCAGAATCTGGTCTGGCGAAAAATCATTCATCGGAGATTCGCATCTCTGACAAATATGGTGTAGTTGGAGGCGGGAAAAAACCGCTGATTCATTAAATGACCACTATGTTAATGTAAGCCCATTTGGGTGGTTGATTTTTGATTGATTTTTTGGTGGGGTGGGGGGGGGGGGGGGGGCATCGTAAGACACTTCCGCTCCAGGGCGCTTGAAACCTCGGTACGCCACTGGGTCGAGATCTAGATCTGAACGATAGACACATGTCACCAATATTTCTAGTCTACATAAAGATATCTTACATATTCTACAATAAATCACAAATAATTTCTTTGAAAGGGTTGATATGCATGACAAATGCAATCGACTACAAAGAATTGGACCTTGTTGATTGAACTGATAATATAGTCTTGTATGGATTCATCTTCAGTCAAACCGTTATGTTGCAAACTTCCGATTAACGATATCCTCTATGTAACGAATTGTTATGATGTCCCTTGACATTGGAATCTTGGCAAGATTTCTCATTACTGAACTCAGTAATTGAACTCACCTACAAGTTATTTCAAACATTTGATATTTTTTTATAACTGAAAGACACCTTGGGGAAGAGAATGACACATGTTTTTAATTTTTTGCAATTGAACTCACCTACAAGTTATTTTAAACATTTGATATTTTTTATAACTGAAAGACACCTTGGAGAAGAGAATGGCACATTTTTTATTTCAATTCAACAATTGTTTTTTCAAAATAATTTTTTGAAAAACTGAAATTTTTTGCATGTTTAAAAATTTATTTTGAGAAAACTAATTTTTTGATCGGAATGAAAAATATGTAATTTTATTCCTCAATGTGTCTCATTTAAAAAAAAATTATCAAAAGTTTAAGATAACTTGTAGGGGAGATTAATTATTGCCCCCAAAAACCGAAAAATTTTAACTTTAAACTCCCATATTTCATAAAATATTTGATGAAAAAAATAATTTATCATGGCAATAGTCAACATTTCAATACCGTAATAATATCCAATACAATAAACGTCGAAAAAAAATTATGACTAAAAACCCTTCACACAGCCTTAAACTTCCAATGTGTTTAAGAATTTTTGTGAAGTATTATTATGCTTATCTTTGTTTTTTGTTTACTTTCAGATAGTGGACGGTAACGCGAAAACAGAACTGAGCAACAGAAAAGACCCAGGCCTCTTCTGCGGCGAGACAGAGCAGGCGCAAACGTTCATTTCGGAAACAAGTTTCGTGAAGTTGCTGTTCCACGTGGACAACTTCACCGATCAGACCTACTTCAGTTTCGACTCGAGGGCCGAACAGCAGTTCGATGTCTATCTCAGATATGGACAGCATCCCGAGCTGTATCCCAATCGTAGAGGCCAGGTTGTGCCTGGGTAAGTTCGCAACTTGTCAAAATCTTCCATCTATTTCCAGTTTTCTATTCATTGCTTCCCAAAATTCTTGAGATTAAAGAGCAATATGCCAGAGTAGTACTTACACAAGTAAGCTAAATAAATATTTGAATAAAAATACAAATAGATATAAGTTGACCATTGTGATGGATATCCATGCAGCCAGACCCTGTGTAGAGTTGAGGGTGAACAATTTGCAAAAAATGCACATTGGCAGTTCTTGAAGAAGAATTTTGTTTCTATTTCTTATTCTTGTTCATCAGATCTCATATATATACCATACCTCAATATTTTCTCACTGTTTTTTCAGGTTAAAACAATAGTTTAAGAAAAGATTTCAACACAATCAAAAATGAAAACGTCAGCAATGAATAATTGCGCTAAGCAGCAGCCTTCGTAATGTAAATTTTGATTGTTTTGATTTTCATTAGCCAAAACTAACTTGAAGCCTCTAGTGGTAATCTGTTTTACATCATAATTATTTTTATATTCAACTCCTAAACTCCAAAATTGATAGCGATCTCACTTGGACTGTGAGGAAGCAAATACCAAGTTTCAAGAGTCTAGAATCATCCTTTCAAGCGCTAGAGCTCAGACAGACGGACGGACAAAGGCACGATTCCATTAAGGCCCGGTAGGGTCTTTAAAAAAGAAGAAGATGGAGAATAATTTTACTCATTCTGCAAAACCACATTCTCAAAAAGGAATGAGTTACCGCAACATATAATTCAATTTTGACCCCTGCATTACTTAGTGATGTTTTTCTGCTCCTTATCATTGCCAGACATAACTCTGCCTGCTATAACCAGGCTACTTGGTAAGTGCTCATCCCCCAATCAGGATAAATAAAAATAGTCTGCGGTTGACTGGACCAGCTTTTTTTTTTGTTGCTGAACTGAGAGAGGTGCATTTTATTTCTCAAAAGGAAGCACCAAAAAGAATGGAATAATCCTTGTTGTAGATGAAAAAGAAGATGAAAAAGAGGAAGAAATGAGAAAAAGAGAAGGAAGAAAGGAGAAGAATTGAAAGAAGAGAAAAAAAGAGTGAGTGAGTGAGTGTGAGGAACCAGACAGAAGTTGTGGGTTCTACAAAGTAAACTTCTGATTAATTAGCGGGATTGTTTGAAGTTTCCACTGCAGAAACTGGACATTGCGTTTCTTTTCCTCTTCACTCTCTCCTCCTCCTCCTCCTTCTCCTCACCCTTCAACGCTACTTCCAACTCCTTGTTGAATCCGCAGTTTCTTCGGCTCTTCAACACTTTGAAAACAACTGTAGTGGCTGTTATACAACCTCTCCCTGTTTTCTTCCTTCCTTTTTGATGTGGTTAATATCTTTCTCCGCAGAATAGTCTGGGCTACTTCTATTTTCTCTGTGTACTTGATGGCCCTTACCTCTCAGAAACAATGCTCCGTAATTAATATAATAATTCACTTGTAGTCCAGTCAGGTGTGGTCTCTTAAACATCTTGTTCATTGTTTGATCTTCAATTATTATCTTCTCATGGCGTTGCCTGCAAAAGTAGATGTCTCACAAACTTGAAGAAAATCCACCATATCTACAATTTTAAATGTAAATGTTTGTTTTTGCTCATCAAAATAATTAATTAGATCACATTGAACATTGGGCCTGTATAAGTAAATCTCAGATAGTAATAAATAATAAGCATTTGGCTTCATTGGTGAGGAGGCACCTCGCCTTTCAAGCAGAGCGGTATAGTAATATAGTATTTCGTATTTCCTATACCGTACCGGGTTTAAGCCTTGATATGGGGAAAAATGGAAGGCCAACAATTCTAAGTGGGTTTCTAATTATAATAAATTGATAATAAAGCTCATCAAGTCATGACAGCTCGGTCACCCATCCAAGCGTAGTCTTGAGGGCTCGTGATTGAACACCACGTTTACTGTGTGACCAATTATGGGAAGTGATTATAGTTACAAGATGTGCCACGTATCTATCGATTCAGTCAGATAAGACACTAGCGCTTTGACTGCACTTGTTCGGTTTGGTCAGCAAACAAAACTTTGTTCCTAGCTGTAAAGTCACTTCCCAGTGGTTCGGGACGCACCTGAAACGTAGATCTAACTCATCAATCATCATCCAACTCATCCTCCGAAAAAAATATAAAAAATTGGTGTGTCACTACTTAGTCTTTGGTTGATGATTTTTTATTTAACCTTATTTACTCACCTCAGATTCAATTCGTTCTCTGCTTACTTGAGTAGCACCAGACTTTGATAAAGTTTGTGCACTATGTACTGATTGTCTCCATATTTCAGGGACTAACCGCCGGTTGCACAAACGTCCCATTATGATGGTTCATCACTCGTTACACTCTTATACCAGATAGTAGCCAGGCAGTAATCCACCACATCATTCAGTATAAAAGTGAATCACTTTTTGGTGTAAAAGTGATCAGTTATTTGAGCAATGACAGCTAGATTACAACGCAGC
This sequence comes from Conomelus anceps, assembly GCA_948455865.1. Taxonomy (NCBI): domain Eukaryota; kingdom Metazoa; phylum Arthropoda; class Insecta; order Hemiptera; family Delphacidae; genus Conomelus; species Conomelus anceps. The sequence goes on from OX418225.1 coordinate 14,664,652, forward strand.
AAACAGAGTGAACTAAACATTTTAAATTCCGAGATTAACTGAGCATGAAATTTAGTATATAAATAAGTTAAATAAAAATTTATAAATTGAAAAATGTAGATGAATCATATTATTATTATATGATTTGGAGAATAAATTAGCTTTTAGAATTATAAAATACATGCATTAGTGACTAGTATTTACTATTACTAATAGGGCTTGTTTTAGTATATGAATTTAAATAATTCGTTATAAATGGAAAAATGTAGATAAAACATATTATTACATGGTTTGGAGAGTAAATTATCTTTTAGAATTATAATAAAATACATGCATTAATGACTAGTATTTACCATTACTATAGGGCTTGTTTTAGGTTATGTTGATGGCGCATGTGCGTAAATGATGGTACCACTTTATACCACTTATACATTTTATACTAGGTTTGTGCTCCACCTTTCAAGATTTATAGATCATAAGAATGCAAGCATGCGTATAGTGTCATATTCCCTTTTGTAGTAGAGGATAAGATGTAAAAAGGTTTTCTGAAAAGAAAAATCCGCATCTAATTGCTCCGGAAATTAGGTCCTTTTGTGGCCGCGCGCATGCGTCAGCCTGGTTTTTCCTTAATCACAAAAAGGGTGACAAAGAAGCCCTGAACCTCCCCAAATTTGCAGTGCCGTGCTACTGCAATTTGCAAAAGTCCAGGACGATATTCGCCAATTCCTGTCAATAGATTTTCATCTGTCCCTTTGACCTGCTTAAAACTACACAAGTGTATTTGTCGATTAAGGTGACCCAAATATAAACCCAAATAATTATTAGATCTGTGCAGGTCACAGTTTTATTTGAAACAAAATCATACCAATAGATTTTTTACGAGAGACTAACGATTCAATATTCTCTTTCAAAAAATATTTTTTTTAAGAATCTTTTATCAGTTTGATTTTTAAAGTTCATAATATTCAAAATCCCCATGTATGGTCGGGTCCCGTGTTGGAATAGCCCAACTGGAGATGTTACATTCGACGTTGGTTTGTGATGAATTCATCCTACTATATATTTCGGCGCTTGTAATCACAAGAGTATGGTCATACTGAATAAATAAATAAATAAATTCAAGTACTCACAGTACTTAGACTCCTCAGTGGTTTGCGACCCTCTGTTTAGTCGCTCTTTAGTATAGATGTTTATTCCCAATTTATTCATTTTTACATTTTTTTAAAAATAAGACGTCCAATTCAAATTGTAACAAGAGCATACATTTAACAGAATGGGAACTTTGAGACTTTTTGATTAATCAATTAAAATGGACCGTTACTTTATAAATTAGTATGCCTGCAGATCCTCTCGGCTTCAGATCCAGGTAGCAAATCTTCAAAAAACGGAAACCTCTCTCCAAAATTCAGGAAGTAATTTGGAAAGAGAGAGAAAGAACATCAATAGATTGAATCACCTTTGACGTGTGGTCTGTATGATGTATAAAATTTGGAATAAACACAAATTAAATATGAAATAAAACTTATGAGTAGGTTTTCACAGAATTTGAGCGATTTTATTATATTTTTATATTGTTTAAAACCAATTAAAAAGTATTTCGGCTGTCTAAATTTTGCCGGTTCAGAGATGATAAGAAAACCACGTTGACATTTGAGCCTCAACAATTTATTTATATTAAAAAGTCCCAAATTTGTTTCAAATTGCATCTTATCAATATATTATAGTGGAATGATGAAATATCTAACTTTTTAAGTCAATTCAACGACTTGCAGTCAAATTTTCATTGAGTCTTTGAATTCACTTAAAAAGTTAATATTAACAACGCAGTTCGTCATGGAACAAAAAAAACCAGGAATAAAATATCTGTTCAATAAAATTAAATGTGAATTGTGTCAAATATCAAACTCTAGACTCACCTACAAAGTGAAAGCTCACATTTCACATCAAAATAAAATTCGTTGATCGAATTCCAAGTGAGTACAATATTTTTATGAACTATACTATTGAATTATTTATTAATCTTGATTTTAATATAATTGCTTTATTTATTCGATCATGATCAACTCAATGATTATTTTTCAGTGATTAGGTTAAAGCCTGGATAAATGTAAATTTATGACCAATATTACTATGCACCTTTTTTATAGTTCTAATTTAGCTTCAAATTAAAGTACAAGTATCTCAAATTATGAAAGTATTCGTGGTGATAGCCTAAGGTATTTAAAATAATTAATGCATACTTTCTGATGCCGGTAATTTTTTTAATTTTGTTCCCAAATGACGTCACGCATAGAACAAAGCTGCCGTCTTTGGTGCTCATTTTTGAAAATTAGGTCAAATCAAATCATATTTATTCAGTTAGTTGCACATAATATAAGCAAGGCTTAGCAACATTGAATCGTCAATAATAAGGTCTTGAAATGCTAATATGTGATCATTATCTTGGGGGGTGGGACTACCTCAAAAATGTTCCTTGACAATAGGTATAATCATGTGATTTTACATAGTAATTTCAATTCAATTCACATAACACACAATACAATAAAACTAAATATAGATATATATTTCAATGTAAAATAACATAACATTAAATAAGGAAGTAGGGCTAGTCTGGTGTGAAATGTAAAGCCTTTCCAACTATGGTAACACCATGTCCTTGGAAAGGTTTTTGGGAGGGGTATGGGAAGAGGCATTAATGATGAACCATTATAATAATAGGTCGTTTGTGCAACCGGGGCTAAAAGAGATTGGTCGAATTTTAAACGAGCAATTCCGAATATCTCTTCAGCTGATTATTCAACAGCTAACAGCTAACTAATTGTATAACTGAATAAAATTCAATATCAGGTTTTTCAAAAATCAATTGATATGTTAGTTTTTTTTTTTCATTCATAATGAATACTTAGACAAAATTGTCACAACCACATTTATTAAAAAAAATATTGAGAAACTAGTTTCGGTTGTTATACCATTATCAATCTCAATCAAACTAAAACTAAAGTACAGAGAAGCTTAATATATACTGAACATGTAATGATACTAATGGCTATACTATAATGAACATGGAATGATACTATTGGCTAAGCGAGAAAGAGGCTGACCTATTACTATACTTATTACTATACTGAACATGGAATGATACTATTGGCTAAGCGAGAAGAGACTACTGACCTTCATCGAAGATTGTGATTGGCTGACAAGTCACGCCCCCTGGTGGGAGGAGTAAACAAGATAATATACGAGTCAAATCAATAACTAGAAAATGTGAACATCTAGAAAGCAACAAAGAAGAAAATACGTAATAAAGCTAAAATTGAATCAAATTAAAACTAAAGAATTAGAAGATCACTGAAATGCAGTCAAGGTCAACCGAGAAATACACGGAAGAACTGTTTTTTAAATATAGGCTGGAATTAGGACGAAACCAAGTTAGTAGTATAGAATTGGTTGAAATAAATTTGGTCATTTAAACTAATATTGAAATCATTTTTTACCAACCTAGTTATCTCCAAAGTTTCTAGAATGTTCAATTGTCTGCGTTTGCCAATCAAATGCAGAAATTCAAAATTTCCTTCAGCCTTGAACTTGTGCCCATTATTAATGAGATGCTCTGCAAAATTTGGAGATTCAAATTTTGCAGAACATCTCATAAATATTTTTTTAATAAATGTGGTTGTGAAAATTTCGTCTAAGTATTCATTATGGATACCTTCCACAATATCACCTTCGCCACTACAAAGAAAGTTTATTCATTCATCCTACAGAATCTCTTTCAAATATTTCATTGTAATTTATTCATCCAAATTATTCCTTGCACACACCTCTATTAACGACACACAAAATCTCTCCCGAAATGGAACAACAGAGGCCTAGCGCGCACGAAAGGCGAGGATTAATAAGTCAAGGGAATTGTTCAATTAAAGTTGGAAGGAAGTAGAAGAAAAAGAGGAAGAATAAATGGGAAAGGGAATAATAATAAGAACAGGAAAAGAGACGAAATCGGGACTCGAAGTTGGAAGAAAGTTGTAGGCCCTTTACTCCCTTCCCCTCTACCCCCTTACTCTAAACTTATTCCTTTTCCTACCCTTCCTTCCCTATCATAGTTCGTTCCCTTCCTTTCCTATGTAGTTCTGGCAAGACAATTCGGAACCATTGTAGCGAGTGAGAAAACAAAGACCGATTCGTTACTTTTGAAGAACTGGCCTATTATAGAACTCTGCAGTTTCTGCTCTATCTTTCTCTCACTCTCGCTCTCTCTCTCTCTCTCTCTCCTCTCTCTCTGTCTGTCTTTCTTTCTCTTTTCCTAGCCGTCAGCTATTCGAACTCTTGAGTGGAAAATTGTGTAAGTGCTCGGCAAATTTCCACGTTAAAGTTGTCAAACAGCTTGACGACAGTAATTAATCAAAAGTTAGGTTGGCAGCTTTAACAGTTTTTGTACCGAGACTCTTGATCGATTCTTATTTTTCTTGGCCGGGACTCAAACGGCTAACTGCAGAGGTATGGCGGGTTCAGGGCAGGTTATGGCGGAAAAAACAATCGCGAAATTTAGTTTGGAAATCGATGCAAGTGGTTGAGTTCGATGTGTTTCTTTGGCTGAACAATCAAAACAATTGCTACAAACTTGAATGTTGACTTATCACGGAAAGGAACTGGAGAGTTAGTTTAGTTACTTCTCTTTCTCTTTATTATTATTATTAAAATTCATGGCGTTAAGCTGCATCTTTGGGCCGTGCCCAAACAACATGTCATACATCATACAGAAAATGTCATTAATTACAGAAAATAGATGAATATTCATTAAGTTTATATAACATTTATATGTTGCACCCAAGGGCAAGCGCAACTTTGTCTAGATTAATCCATAGGCCAATCAAGCGGCCACTGACCACCTCTCAAATGTGTATATGGACGTGTCATATTTTTAAAGTAATAATTTACACAATTTATTATTTTGTGAAGATAATTTATAAAAAAATAGCTTTGCTCAATTTCTGTCAGCAATAAGTGCTTACATATTTGTGGAATACATGTGGAATGTGCATTCAAGAATAATCACTGTGACTAAAATAATTGATGAATTCCTGTTTTGAATAAAAACAATTTGCTTCTAACTCTGCTTTCAAATAAGTTTTAAATTTTTCAAATAGAAGAGTGGTTATTCGGGTCGGAAAAAGATTAAACAGATTTATACCAGAACTTCTCACTCCCTTTGCATACAGACCCGTGCGATGTGCTTCATCTATAAGTTCATGTCTATACTTAGTTTCATAAAAATGAATCGTAAATAACCTTTTTTAAATTGTGACTCATTCTTCTCAACCAAACAGACAGTGTTTCTAGAATATATAAACTAGGCAAGGGAAGTATTCTCAATTCCTTAAAATATGGTCTGCAGCTTGTTCTAATACTCTCTCCCACCATCACTCGTATTGCCCATTTTTGTAACTTAAATATTTGGTTAACGTCAGTGGAATTTCCCCAGAATATAATGCCATAAGTAAGGAGGGAGTGAAATAGAGCATAGTAGACTTCTTTCATAATTGTATGGTCTAACAAATTCTTAATACTCCTAAATTATTTCTCCATTTAAATAAAGGAATAGTTTGTTCTGATCAATGAGGGAAAAAAGCTGTACAGGAATATGAACTAAAAAACAAAACTATTTAAATGTGAACAGACTGTTTCGAGCAATAAGCTATCACATAAAGTACTGTACCTGAAACGTCTGTTTTTTTTTAAATAAAATGTAGAATACGATATTACATACATTTCTGAAGCACAGTGGATATACTATCAGAATTTGATATAAATCTTATGGATTCGGGGCAAGAAAAGCGCTTGATCGCGTGGTTTACATTTCCCATGTTATCAGGCAGAAAAAGCGCGTCAAATGCACATAGCTTTCATTCCCCATGTTGTCTTATCGGCGACAATATATGGACCAAAATTCGGCGCCGACAGATGCGTTGTGAACCAGAAAGGCAAAATTTACACCTATCGATGCCATCCAAGCGGCTTTACAGTGCTAAGATTGAGTCTGTTGAATTACGCTCACAGTGAAAGAGTAGACTGTATTAAATGTGGTGTAGAAACTGTACTTGATCATTGAATAAAGAGTGGAACGCAGCTCAGCATGATTTTTCCTCGGGACGAAACCTTGCTAAATGTCAGGGAATGGAAGATCCCCCATAAAAATTATGTACCTGTGATGGAGAGTATATTATAGTGATGGAGAGTGGCGGATCCGCACTAACCCAAGAGTTGCGAGCTCTACAACAATCCAGACATTGTAGCTGAGATGAAGGTGAGACGTCTATGTTGGTTAGGGCATGTGGAGCGGATGAGTGACTCAAGGAGTGCAAAGAAAGTCTTCGGGATGAATCCAGGAGGAAGAAGATTGAGAGGAAGACCGAGAATGCTCTGGATCGATGATGTGGAGAGCGATTTGAGACGAATGGGTATCAGAGGATGGAGAAGAAAAGCGCAAAATTGAGATGAATGAAGAGACATATTGCGGGAGGCCTAGATCCTCAATGGGTTGTAAAGCCGAGGAGTGAGTAAGTATAGTAAGTATTACCGATAGTAAGTATTCGCTCACAGTGCGCGGCTAGCCTGTGAAAAATGTTTTATTGTTAAATGTTTTAAATGTGTGATATGTTTTATTAGCATAAATGTCATTTGGGCTAGTCCTAGGAAAAATCAATTAGTTGTAGAGCCCTCTTATTTGCAGACGATACATCACTCATTTTCAGCAATTTCGTTCTAGATAGTTTAGAAATAAGTGCCCATATAGGTGTGCAGTCCATTGTCCAATTCTTGGATCAGTTGAAATTAACAGCTGATAAATAGTAAAAATGCCAATACCTTCAATTCAAAAACAAACATAATTTGAAAAAAGATAGGGCTATAAACGTGTTTGTAAACGATAATCAATTAGACCAGGAAGAAAACATTGCATTTCTAGCAGTTTTGTTGGATAGACGATTGACCTGGGCTCCATACGTTGAGAAAATATGCTGTAAAATTTCATCTGGGGTATTTGTCCTGCGACAGCTTCCTAGATTAAATCACAAAAAGCAACTTTTTACAGCTTACCATGGGCTCTTACTGTCACATATTAGGTATGCTATCTTAGTATGGGTAATTCATCAAAAGAAAACCTTGATAAGGTGTTTAAGATCCAAAAGAAAGCTGTTAGGTGTATGGAAAGAGTAAATAGATTCTTGTAGGCCGTTGTTCAAGAGACTTGGTCTAACTGTTCCCTGATTATATGTGTATGAAGCTACTTTATATGTAAAAAAGAGTGATATTAACCAAAATCTTGACATACACGGTTATAATATTATGTTGTTTATGTTTTTATGTTGTTTATCACATGCTTACTCTTATTTTTATACTTACAATAATTCTTATAATCATGTCTTATTTTCATTTATCGTCTATGTGTCATGGGAGAAAATGGATCGATGTATCTGTTGCTCTCACATGAATGTAACTTTAAATAAATACAAGAAGCCGAGGAGATTATCACTTGGTGATTCACAATAGTAGCTTATTCAAACAAAAACCTAGTTATATTGGTAGGAAACACTACAACAAGATACCGCACTTTTTAAAGAGTCTTGAAAATATAGAAATATTTTAAAAACAATTGAAAAAATATTTAGTTGATAAAGCTTTTTATAGTGTACAAGAGTTCCTTTCAAATCTAATTTAAGCCTCACCTAAACTAATTAATATAGTAATTATGGTAACTAGTGTATAATATAGTATAATTGTTAATATGACTTGTCTTATACTCTATAACTGGAGTCTCCAAGACGTAAGCTACAAAAAATATCAATCTCTCCACTTCTTTTCTAAATTAAATTCAAATTCGATTTAATTCTACTGAATTTACTACATTAATTTAAAATTCTACTGAATTTTAACTGATTCACTTGTGACTCATATTGCAGGTCCTACTGCGAGCGTGTATTCAGGGATTGTCGCCTGCAAACGTGTTACGTACAAAGTCCAGCGTACCCGGGCGTGTACCCGCGACACCTGCACTGTGCCTATCACCTCAACACACGGCTTCCGTTCATCAAGCTCTACATCGAGAACGAGGAGTTCAACATTGACGGTCAGCGATGCGAAAACATCATGACATGTCCGATGAGACCTATCTCTTCAGGTTAGTGAACTAGACCTTTTTAAAAGATTACCGATCTTCAAACTTGATACACGGTAATACAAATTTTTGTACATCTAAACCGCTTGGTGTAAACTTGAGATAACTAAAAGAGGTTCTGTAATCTCTATTACAAAGATCAATCTCATTTACAATGTTCAAGTTCATAGACATTTATTTATTTAAATATTTAAATATTTATATATTTATTTATTCATTTTTTAATTTATTTATTCATTCATTTATTTATTTAAATACATTGCGTTCTAATAGAATAGCTAGAGCCTTTGTATATTGCTACTGTCAGTAAATTGATGAGTTGTAATGTTATTCAACTAAATATCAATATGAGAATTAGAAATGATGATGATAATTCAACGAATTCCTTAAATTCTTCTTCTACAGTCTAATATTTTTTAAATTATAAAAGTTCATTTGTGAGTCGCATTTTTTTTAAGTGACATAACTGAGGTAATAATATTTTCTTCAATATTTTAAATATAGCTATTTCGAGCTGCATGAGCTGTTTCCTCGCATTATGGGGAAATGAAGCTCATATCTGTTAATTCTCAAACTGTACCAACTTTCTTTAATTTTCATTACTAGTATAGAATTATTGTCTAAAATTATACTTTGGATGAACAAGCCTTTTATGATCACTATATTACATATATATTTGAAGAAGAATCATAGTAGAAGGCAGGTAGATTATGATTGTATGACATACTTAGAATATTTAAAGTCCAGTTTACTTGAAGCGAGGAAGAGTACAACCAGTAAGAACTGTATTTCTCATTGTGTGTAATACCAGAATAACCAAGGTAACTTATAGTACAATAAGCACTTGTGGAGGATAGTACAAGTGAAATCGTTTGTTCGTGGAGAGAGCTGGGTGTAATAAAAGCAGGGCAGGACACAGCAGTGAGGTCGACATTGAAGAAGGTCGACATTACCCCGGCCTCGGCAGAGCGATGTAAGTCTACACTCTATTGCATTGCGTTGGATGAGAGAACTTTAGCTGGGATCTGGGGACACTTTCAACACTCAGACCACAAAGGTGTTGTAACGCGAATAAACCTCTCGCCTTATGAATGTCTGAGTTCTCTTTTGCCACAGAAACGCACTCCTTTCACAGAGATCGGGTCTCTTTGGTGTTGGGGGATGGCTGGGGGTATTTTGGGGGACGTAGGGGGGTGTGAAGAGGTTAACCGAGAGGGGTTGCTCAAGGAAGTACACACACCTGCGTCTCTGAAGCACAGCAGATGCTTATGTTCTCACACCATCTTCCTTTCATCCTTCACTTGTGTAGCTCGAGACTTTGCCGTGCAGTGTAATACTCCTCTGAGATGGCTATGATGTAATGCGATACGCGGGTCATAAAGTACCCTCGGTTGGGGTATACTGTATATTATATTCTCAAGCACCGTTCCACCAAAAGCAAGCGAACTTCTATAAAATGTGACAGTGAATTTGTGGAGTCATTCTCAAGTTCAATACTGCCGCTATTGAGGGCACTTCTTGGGCCATATTTGGTGCAATTTATTTCTTCTTTTTTTAGGATGTGGCAACTTGAATGCATTTTTTATTCGATTTTATGTTCAATTACTATCACCAACTCGAAAAGGACTATGATATGAATAAAGTAAATAAAAATAAAATTGGTTGGTCGAACTATTTACACGTTGAAATAAAGAGAGGGAAAACAATACAAACGTATTTCTAGAAATTCTGTGAATTTCAAGAGGAATCCAGAACTTTTTTCAGAAGATTTTTTCATACCTGAGAAAATATTTTTGAGGGAGTATATCAGACAGTAATCAGATGAAGCAGTATATAAGAGACACAAATACAGTTTTTTCAGTGTTGGTTAAGATATTCCAAAGAATTCGTTCCTTTTCCCCTTCCCTGAATTCAAACCTGACAAATTCTGGAACTATCATGTTGTTATTCAATGAAAAATTGAAATACTGTGATGAAAAAGCTTGAAAAATATAATGTGAGACATTATAACGCCTTATATCTGAATACAAGTTGCTAGCCTTGGAATCTTCAAGATTTTCATGGAAGATGTAGGAATTCATTGGCTTTTAGGAATATCTCCCAAACCCATCAAAAGGCATTTCCTTGAAAGCGAGTTGTGAACTTCCTGTAATTTAAAATAGATTTAAATAGGATGTAAAGTAAAGTTCTACAAGAAATAATGCAACAAATATTTTGATTTTCTGTGTTCATAAAATCAACGTTTCCAACCAAAGCAGTTAATTCCACTGAATTTTGCCACTAACTATCCTATTTTGATCCTAAAAATCTTGAATGAAATGTAGAAGTTCATTAATTGTAGTTCTAGTTGACATTTTGACATTTATGTTTTCAATGTTATTTAGCTTAAATTGTCATTAATCATGCCAGTATTGCATGAAAAATCAAAATTAATGAATAAGACAAATTAACTATTAATTTGAAATTATTTTTCTTTCCTCTTAATATTTACATGTGAGATCAATTCACAATCACCTTTACATTAGAAGGAAAAAATGTTTCGGATAAAATCGTAATGTGCTAGGTACCAAAGTTATTGATTTCCAACTAGGATAACAACTATCACTGACAAACACGAGTTGTCAGTCCCTGCTTACCAAGTTTGCACATGCAGCAACTAAAATTACGTCACAGAGCTTCTCAGCACTCACATATCATTTTGATACTAATTTACTGTGATTTTAACTCTATCCACCATCAATGGAAAGCTTTTCATAATGAAAACGTACTAGTTTGATCAACAATTTCAGTTCTATTAGCATAATTATCTGATTTGAGCCAAATTAATCGTTTATAAATTGTTTTGCCATCGATTATTAAAGCTATAATTTTTCAATGTTATCAGAATAATTAATAACGGTAGAAGTACCACCTGTAAATTAAAGTAAAGGTGCTCACATACAGCATTCGATGGATCATTATTTTTGTTTGTCAAAGATTGTAATGAATATGGTAGGCGGAAGGTGAAAATCAACAGTGCTCATTCGAAATTTCAGAGCAATGTTTGTTTCTAGTTGTGACACTAAACACGTTGACGATATTTTCCAATCCACTATTTTCTTTTCATCACCGGTGTCATATTAGGCATACCTAAATTGTTGTTTCAATTTTATCAGTTTTTTTCTGAAAAACAAATAAGAGGTGATTATCATTTTTCACTCCAGGCTTGAATATAATAGCATTACTACATATGAAAAATTATTTCATAACAGTAATATAATAATTATTTGGAGAAAAAGTAATTTACAGTTGCATAGTCCACATAATATAAACACTAAGCAGGTGCTTACTTGGTATTCAAAAACAAAAATGATACGAAGCTAGAGATGCCTTGAAAGATGTTAAAATGATCAAATCGCCACATTTAATTTGCAAACCAACAACAAAATATAGATGTTTAGAAAAAATATCCTAAATAAGTCAATCTTGGATGTTATAGTAAACCTTATCAACCTTTGAAATATTCCTGGATTTCTTGTTCCATGAATATTTATTGTTAATGAATATTTGACTGCAAGTCGTTGAATTCACATAAAAAGTTAACTTTGAAATATGTTGATAAAAAATAACACTTTGAGTCAGTTACTGGCATCTCTAATTTATTTGAAGACAATATTTTGAAATACTGTTATAGGTTTATGTAGTAGTTTTCTTCTGGTAAAGTTCATTTTGAATGTGTACAGGCTAAAACCCTCAACAGTTTTTTGGTATGCTAAAAACTAAAAAAACCCGACAAAATCCAATCTTTATCAATTTCGGCATAAAAATGTGTGTGATTTTATTTTTCATGAATAACTATATCAGAAATGAATTCTTTAGAATTTACAAGTTTTGTTTCACAGTACTCCACTAAAAATTACAACAAAATCTAATCCTCAACAATCTCCACATGGAAATAGGTGTGATATTACTTTGAAACGAATAAAATCAATTGAGTACCTTTAATTCAATCAATTCAACCAAATCAAAACATTAACTTTCTAAGTGAATTCAAAGACTTGCAGACAAATTTTTATTAAGAATAAGTAGTATTTTACTCATAAAGTAAACCTCCTTCTATTTATTCTTGATTTTGTTTCAACGATTTTGAAGGTTTTTTTCTCTTATTGGGAATAACAATAAAATACTACTTATTCTTAATAAAAATTTGACTGAAGTCGTTGAATTCACTTAAAAAAGTAATATTAACAACGCAGTTCGTCATGGAACAAGAAATCCAGGAATTCAATGTAAACTTCAGAAAGCATTATGAACTATTCAAAAGGAATAAATAGTTTATTCAATGAATATCACACATATCTAACTAAGATAACTGAAGTTCCTTGTGTCAGCCCACAAAATCTTCAAAAAAGTCTGTCCAGCCTATATTGATACGGTTCTCTACTACATTAGTTATTGAGTTTTTGCATGTTGTTTGTTATAAAATTCTTCAATATGTTACCACAAAAAGTTAAAGAATTACCCCTGGTAAGATTTAAAACCCAAATAAAATCATAGATTGTTTCCAAACCTTTTTACTCTATAAGTGAGTTTGAGGAATCCAATATCAACTCCATAATAGTATAGAAATATTTATAAATAATTATCATAGATTATATTAATGTAGGCCTGGCCTTTTGCACATGTGTGATTTTATTGTTTATATAATGTGACAGCTTTATATAAGTATATCTGACAGCTTTAACTTATGCTCTTTTATTGTTGTGTATTTATGATTTTGTGACTTACTACGTGTATAATGATTGTGACTTGTATTTAACTTGACCTGTTTACTGTAATATTGTGTTTTTTGGCTCAAGTAAATCATTGAATCCTTCTGCTGGAAAAAAGTCGATAATATTGATTATCTGTATCTTTCTCGTTTTTCTAGGGGCTGAACACTGTCCATACGACTATATAAAGATCTATGATGGAAAAGATGCGACTAGTCCTGTCATTGGAACGTTCTGTGGAATGGGAAAATTTCCATACTCGATTATTGGGACCAGCGAGGACTTGTTTGTTGAGTTTATCAGCTCACAAGCAGGTGAGTGCTTTAATGTACACACCGTTGAAAGCATCACAATGGATATCATGAATTTAATAAATATCAATGCATACTGGAAAGGATTGGATTTGTTGAAATTTATATGGACACAAACATTATATATGGATACAAACATAGAAGAATCATTCCTGTTTATAGATGAAGTTTCAAACCTTTATTCTATGTATACTTGATTTTATTGCAATGATTTTGAAGGTTTTTCTTACTGCGGATGATGCCCACAAGAGTCTGGAGACTTGTGCGTGGGTAGTGAGGTGAATGATGAGAAACATCCATGGCTGAATGAGTTTCGAACCCAAGGCTATAGGAAACAAAGCTAGCCAGAGCGTTATCTTATCACAGACAAGCGCTCCAACCAACTGCGATACCAGAGCCCCCCTTCAGTAGTGTTCGTTGATTGGTTACCAGTTGCCCTACTCGACAGTTGCCCGACCCTACCAGTTAACCGACCAAAACAAACTTTATGAAAACAAAGTTTTATGAAAGAAGTAAAGCGTACATTTCGTAGCATTTTCAGACTAGGTTAGGTTAGGTTAAATCGTAAAGTTGTTTTGGTCAGTCAACTGGTAGGGTCGGGCAACTGCCGAGTAGGGCAACTGGTAACCCGCCGTGTTCGTCCAGTAGTGTTTATAAATGTAGTGATTAGAGCAGAACTACCATGTATATTCTAGACTAGCTGCGAGGAACTGGCAAGAGCTAGCTGGTAAGACACGCAAATCTTTTCAACAATAGAGGGTGAATATAGCTTTTTCAATAAATGTAAAACAATAAGAGTGGCTGCACTAGTTTTTTAGTAGAGATTTTTAAAAGTAAAAATATTGTTGTACAATTATTACCAGGATTAGCTTACCGGCCTGATTATTATGGAGGTTTCAGATTTTTATGAAATGAATGCGTCAGTTTAGAGGTCCACTGTTGAACTGTTGAGATTTTCCACTGTTGAGATTTTAAAATTTAAAATATTGTTGAACAATTACCAGGATTGCCAGCTGGTTATTATGGAGGTTTTCAGATTTAATGAAATGAATACGTCATTTTAGGTCCACTGTTGAACTCTGGCTTCCACTTCAATGTTGGAAACTGGCCCGGCCACGTGGAGACCGCTGGAAGCAGAAATGGAACTTGTGATTGGCTGCTGACAAGTCAAGACCTGGCGACATCCGGCAAGACGGAGGGCATTTTCTTGTCAGTGGCTCACTGGTATCCGCCACACACGTCTTGCACCTACCTCATTCAGGGATCACCTGATCAAATAATTCGTCTATACTTTCCTAGGTAAACATATTTTAATTTTATGTTCATTCTCCCTATCTTAGTCAATGTTACATTTATACCAAATTACTCCATAACGAGTAAAGCTAGAGCTTTAATTTTTTTATTATTTAAATGATCACTATTTATAGTTCTGTACATTGCGTTTTTTCGATTTATCAAAAGTCATGAAAAGTAATGTTTTTAACTCAAAAAAAGTAAAAAAATCTTAACTTTTTCCAAGTTCATGAATTCAAAAAATCATATGTACGGAACTATAAGTCTTTAGCATGTGAAAATTTCAAGTTCCTATATCTTCTTGGTTGCTTCGCTACCAACAAATTTGAGAAAAACATATTTTGTGAGAAATTGAGTTTGAAATTTAGTTACAGAATAAATAGTTACTCACAATTAATCCAGCCCTGCACCGTATGGTGGCATATCTTCGTCAGCATTGTATAGATCCTCAAGCCTCTTCCTGGCAAGTTTTCTGCTCTCTTCAATCTTTTTTTGAATATTGGAAAATGCATTGTTTGCCTTATTAATTCGAATGTTGTCAAACTTTTTCAAAGCCAATAACATATTACTTCCTGGTCTCAGTCCTAGTTTTTCCATGAGCATAACCTTACTTTTTTTGGCCTTCATTGAAAGAAACGACTGCATCATGCACACCATAAATTAGTGTAGATTTCTGCACAAATGAACGTTTAGGTAAGCGACGTATGATATTGCTCAAGGATCCGTTGGGGTTCTGGGTTTTCTTTCTGTCAAGGATTCATTGTAGTTTTGAGTTTTCCGTTTGACACATTTTTCTAATAACTGGGGATCATCTAAAGCTTGAAAAAGTGGCTTGATTTGATCATTACAGGTGATGGGAGATAAAAATGATAGTCATGATTACATACTTCACCAATCAAATCACACTTCTCATATCAACACCATGAATCAATACCTGAAGGGCACAATTGATGCATGCTATTTCCATTACTAGACGACATTACATAAAAATATTCAGCCCAGTTAGCTTGCTTCATTGATTTTACACTATCCACATTTCTCTTAATGGTCAGTCCATAAAATGTTTGTAATTAGTGAACTGTAACTTCACTTCTACACAGCTACAGAATAGCATAATGGATAGTCTGTTTTATGAAACTCAATTTCGAAAAAAAATTGCCTTTTACACGCTTATTTGAGAATTACTCTTTATGGCAACTAGTTTATAGTATTAGTAATATGTAACTATTAAACTGACTTTTCTTTCATTCCATGCCTTGAATCTTCAAGAAGTAATCTAAAAAAAAACAAACAAAAACAAGAACCCAACTGTTTTTATCGAAATAGTGTTATATATATGACTTTTTATGTGAATTTAACGACTTGCAGTCAAATATTCATTAATTCATTTATTCGTTTATTCATCCAGAGGCCTCTGAAAACGGATCTCAAAGATTCGAAAGCGCTTGGCCTACAGAGTAAGTAAATTTTATTTATTCTTAATGAATATTTGACTGCAAGTCGTTAAATTCACATAAAAAGTTAATATTAACAACGCAGTTCGTCATGGAACAAGAAATCCAGGAATATATATGACCTTTAACAATCAGTTAGCTTCGAATTAGTAATTTAGCTGCTGTTTTTTTCTAGGTAAGAATCCCCGACTTTTCAACTCAAATCATAAAATTGAATATTTTGCAGTAGACGCCTGTGTAAAATCATCAATAAAAAAGCTTGAAATGATTTTTTCTTACTTATAATGCTCACATGAGTCAGGTACTTGTGCGCTGGTAATGAGGTGAATGATTAACCTACGGAAAATATATACCAGGCTGAACGGGAATCGAACACGTAATCGCAAGAGTAGTTTTCAGTCAGAGTCCAATCAGAGATTAACACCCTAACTTATTACACCCCTCTGATACTGCCAATTAATAGTAAACTAGCGAATAGTGTGAAAGTAAGCCTACAATACTAATGAATTATGACTATTACTTAACTCAATTCTCCATTCAAAAAACCAAAGTTCATTTAATCTTATTTTTTAAATGGCATAATCTATTTATAAATAGCTTTGAAAAAGTTTAAAGCATCAAGTAGCATTATATAATTTTCAACTAAGAAAGACGTCGTCTAATAAGTTTTAAAAATCTTACAGAGAAAGTAAATAAGTTAAATGAGTTACGGTAAAAAGTTGATAAAGTTGATTTGTGCTGATTATTGGTAGGCTATTCATACTCTATCAATACGGTACTGAATACAATATCGATTTTGTTGAATTAATGTTAACTTGATTGAGAAATACTTCAATATTGATTCCTATGCCGCCTATAATTTTCAAATTCAATATCCAATTCAAGACTAAAATGATTCTTTCATATTAAAAAATCATTTAATATCTGAATTTAATGTGTATTTTCCAGTTTCCGCATCAATAGGATAGAGTCTCCTATAATGCATTTTGATGGTGACTGTGGCGAAAGTTTAACCCTGTACGACGCACCTTGGCCCGATGACTCTCGCATTATCAAGACATTCTGTGATACTTTTTCTAGAGCCATGGAAAAACACGATTTCGTTTCTACTGGAAATGCACTTTTTGTTCGATTTGAGAGTAAAACTGGAAGCTATTCTGGGTAAGTAAAGTGGCAATATGTTTCATGTTTTATTTTTAGTAGTTCTCTTCGGAGAAAAAAATTATTATGAAAAGATTCAGATATATTATTTGCTGACTATCAACTGTTAAAAGTTGAGAAACTTGAATGAATTGGATATCAGAATATCCATGCATACAACTAGCTGTCCATTCAGGTGCATGAACTGCAGTACAGTACAGTATCACCTTTTTATAATAATAGTGGTTGGAGCAACATCAAAATTTATGATTAGAATTATTATTCAAAATTGGGCACAGTTTACCTACAAATTAATTCAATGAAAATGTTCTTACTTCAAAAACTATAATATATAGGTATTCAATTAGAAACGAGTTCAGACCTACATGTTATGAATTAAATTAGATAATAATTTAATTACAAAACATGAACGATTTTATGGATACTCAAACACTACTTTATATGTAAAAAGATTGATATTAACCAAAATCTTGATGTACACGATTATGATACAAGAAGTCGAGGAGATTATCACTTGGTGAGACACAATAGTAGCTTATTCAAACAAAAACCTAGTTATATTGGTAGGAAACTCTACAACAAGCTACCGCAGTTTTTAAAAAGTCTTGAAAATATAGAAATATTTAATTGAAAAAATATTTGCTTGATAAAGCTTTTTATTTTTTACAAGAGTTCCTTTCACATCAAAATTAAGCCTCTCCTCAACTAATTGATTTATTAATTATGGTAACTAGTGTATAATATTGTATAGTTGTTAAACTGACTTGTCTTATACTCTCCTGAACTGGAGTCTCCAAGAAATCTACAAAAAGAAACTAGGAACATATCTGACAATCTCAATTCTCGATCAATTAAAACTGAAGAGGGATTTTCCCACATTAGACTGGAAAACTTGAATGGACATTTTTTGGTAGTTGTAAAGTTGTATTTGATTTCCATACTTGATATTACAACCATAAATGGAAAAATCTCGTTATCAATCACCATTATCAGTATTAATCTCAATAACATTGAAATATTCAGCAGCTACATTCAAATTCTAAATTATTAATTTTTCGTATGTACGGCAACAAGTCTAATTCAATTTTTTTTAATGGTGTCTCGTGAGGACAGGAAAGTCATTGCCTTGTCTGACTACCGTATTTATAAACGCTAGGAATAAAAAAAGTAGGGACAAGCCGTATAGTAGGTTAAAACCGTAAATTTTAGAGGTAGGAATAAAAGCATAATTAGAAATATAACAATCTAATATTAAAACTGACACTGTATTTTACTTTTATATAACGTTTTACTCGCATATATTGGAGATGCTTGAGGGATGCATTTCATTCTGAAAAAAGCTTCATTGTTCATTAAGTATTTCATCATGGAAAACATCACAGATTAGAAATATAAGTTTATTCTGATTAGATATCTACCCCTCAACAACACTATGAATTTCAATATCCCTAAATTCAATGAATTTGATACTTTTTATTTGTTGATCAATTGTTGTCAATTTGTCCTGCAGTTCGTCGCTATACTATTGGGCACATTACGACTTCTTCAACAACACGAAATCAGGCCGGCCGGTGCCTGACACGGAGTGCGACGAGGAGTTTGTCAGCTGGCACTCGCGCGAGGGCAGACTTCGCTCGCCGCTCAACACGCTCGTATACAAGCGGGCAGAGGGAGCCGGCGATCTGCACTGTCGCTACAAGTTTATCACCGACCGCCGACTATACTCCAGGGTTATTCTCACGCTGACCACCATCAATTTCAAGGTAGAAATATTCATCAAACTATACTTAACGCCATCGAATTAGGCGACTAGAAGAATTGCGCTGTTGCCAGATATGCGACTATGTCAGCAGTGGATCTTCGAGAATCACCAACCTCTGCATCACAGCCTTATGCATCAGCTGAAGAGAATGAGAAGATTTCTGCCTAAAGCACCACTCGGGTGACTTTGGTGAATGCCCTAATTTTACCTTTTTTAGATTACTGCAGCGTTGCATACAATGAACTTTCAAATGAGCTGAATGGGCGTCCGCAGCGTTCTATAAATTATGCAGTACATTTTATATTTGAGGCAAGGCGTGATTCACATATAACGCTGTTTTTTGTTGAGCTGGGTTGGCTTAAATTAAATAAACGAAGGCAGTACTTCATTCTGTGCCTTGTTTTTAAAATTCTATTGAATGAAGGACCTAGCTATCTGTCTGAATCCTTTACACTACTGGTGAATGTTTACTCTGGCCATGATACTAGATCGCATCAATTCACTCTACAAATTCCAATTCACCGTACTGTGATTATTAATCAATCATTTGTAGTTTCGGCAGCCAGACTGTGAAATTCACTTCCTGAGCATATAGTTCTCTCTGCATCACTCAGCATCTTCAAGAGGCGAATATATAGGTACCTGCTTGACAGTCCCTAGCTACACAATTGAGCGAGTGATACAGTTATTGATTGTGTGTGAGGTGTGTGTGCATGTGTTTCTATTCAAACAATAAATTGTAATGAAATTTATTACAATTACTTTACAGGTTTTAAATCGGACGTAAGATACTTCATTCATTATTTTTATGTATTATTTTATTGATTTTCATTTCACTTCATTGTTTAATCAATAAGCTTTTACTCTATTCTCAATGAGTACTTTTGTCTTGTTTAATTTATTCACTGTCGCTGCAGATATTATTGATATATTTTTGTTCTTTTTTTATTATTATGTTCTCTGTGTACAGTTGAATGAATATTTAAACAGCAATGTATGCAATGGGTCTTATCAGACCTAGCAATACCTTTGATCAATAAATCTATCTATCTACCTCTTCTTTTTCTTTCTCTATCCCTTATGCCGCTAAGCGTCGGGCTCCTTCAACCACTCTCTAAACCTTATTCTGTCCTGAGCAATCCTTTAACCTCATTCATCGTTTTTCCCCTTCCCGCTACTATGTTCTTAACATATTCATTCCATTCCAGTATTTCTCAATCTCATCGACCACCTCACATTCTTTCCCAGTAATAGAAATAACATTCCATGTTCCAAAAATCGTAATTTGTTTCTCTTCCAATCTTTTCCTTAATTACGGTCCGTTTCTCTTTCTTATTTGACTCTGAATAATTTTATTTCGCTCTATGTGGATTATTAGCCCTCCAAAGAACTAGATAGGTAGAGGGGCTGCCTACTATTATAGGGTTCCTAACAACTCTTTTGTGGAAAAGAAAATGAAGAAAGAAAGTTGGCCAAGGTAGGCCCGATAGAAAGAGCAAAGTAGAGAATGGCTCAGAGCTAAGTCAATGGAAAAAGCCAATCTAGAAATTTAAAGCTCCAAAGCAGGAAGAAGAAGAAGGGACGGGGAAGAAGGGCTTTGAAGTGGCTGTTTGCAGTAGTAACTAACTACTGGGCGATGGGATCACCAACCTCAACGCACAAATTGGCAACACTACGTACACGTGTGTTGTTGCCTAGTTTACAAGATTGATGCTAGCAATCGGTTTGTCACCGTCATCAGATAGATGATTTTTCAACACCAATTTTTCTTTTTCTAGCCGCCTAATTTGATGGCGTAAAATATAAATGAGGATATATGTTCACTGTGTGAGCTAGATATCATGACGTCTCAACACTCTTGAGCACATGCAAATGGTTGCAGACAGATGGATATAATTACATTCTAAATAAATCAGGAAAAACCTAGGGTAAGAATTAATCAAAAATTAAAAACAATAGAAAAACCGGTAATTATTGAGTATCCGAACTTTTCGATTTTTCCAACAATTTTTTTTTGTGACATCTACACACCCCATGAAGCAATATTCCGTTGAAATTTTTTGGGGGTCGCGTCTTTTTCACACAAAAATTTAATTTTTCGAAAAAATTTTTTTTGATGAAAATTTTATTTTTCATTTAAAAAATTCATAATTTGCAAACATATTATGAACTCCAAACCATAAAACGATATAAATCAAATTAATAATCACGTATCTGAAGAAAACTAAGCTTACTAACCTTTCAATACTTCGGGGGATACAACTCCGCAGCCGCTTTAAAAAAATAATGTAGACGCTCCTCCCGCTGTTATCGGCGCTTAAACTGAAACTCAGCAAGGTAGCCGGCGAAATGCGCTTTTTTGACTCCAAACTTTGGAATCGTACAGCGCACTTCGCGCCAACTCCTCTCAACCGTATTCGTGTGAGCTTGGGTTTCTGGGTCCACAAAGCAAAATGAATACCAGTCAACCACTGTTGTTGTCGAAATTCCCAGCTCTTCACAAATAAATGTTTGTCGGGGTGATTTTACTTATTGACATTTAATTCCGCACCACACTTCAAACACACTGTAATCTCTTTAAAAATACCATGCCTGAATAAAAATTCGATCACCTACTTTTCGCTAAGATGTAGATTCTAAAAATTTGAGGCTGCACTCTGTATCACACATTTCACGTAATGAATAAATTAAAACAAAGAAAACATATGTTTTCAAACTATTATATTTTTAGATTGATTGGTTACTTGACCGACCTTGATTCCACCTGACCAAACCTAACCTAACCTTGCCTAGTCTGGCAGTGTTACAGTGTGATGGAAGTATTCATACGCGGAAGAAAAATAGTTCCATCAGAAAACTCTAATTTAAATGCCAAATAAGCGTTGCCCCCGCAAAATATCAGTGTATTATTACTTACTAGTGTGTTTTGAGTGTGTGGGGAAAAAATTGTTGAAAAATTCGAAAAGTTCGGATACTCAATAAATACCGAAAAACCTTACATATAACTTATGTAACCCCATTTAAAAATTCATTCACTGAGTAGAATGCCCTCTCTACTAGTCAATTTCTGATTTTAACCTTAAACTTTCTATGAGTATTCAGATCGTTTAGTTCAGTTAATGATTGCTTTGGCTACAATAGCGCGATTGTAGCTCGTGTGAACCGGATCTTATTGTGTTGGGCAACAGCTTTGCCGAAGCAATTATGATTCGCAGAGCTGTCGCCGACTTTTTTCCTAATACAAATACAAAAAACATACAAATTTCAGGTTAACCCCACTGCAATACTGTAAAATAATACGAGTAATTGGCAATAGAGAGTTCACGCAAAACTACGTTAACGATAACGCTAATCTGAACACCTGCTTATTTATCTGCCTGCTGCATAGCAACTCCAACTTAGAACAGGCAGATGCATGGAGTGATCAGGTCAGCATTAGCGTTAGCGTCGTTGTTTTGCTCTATTCACTATTCTCACTCAATGTTACTGATATGTCACACTTGTAGAATATATTGCAGAGGGGAGCGGAGTTGAAAATATTGTCCTGAAAAATTAAGTGTCATAAATATACTTTGTGTCTAATTGTTTTAATTTTAATCACATTTTTATTGTGAAGAATCTGAATAAATTTCATTTTGAAAAACGTGATATGCTGCTAATCACAATGACAAAGTCAATTTCATTCACAAAATGCTGATATTTGATACGAATTGAATATTAAGTTTGTACAATGAGATCATACTCATATTGAATAATTTATTTGTGGATGTATTGTGCCTAAAATATTATTGTATTATGATTTATCTATTATTATAATAAATTATGATTATGATTATTATGATTATTATTATAAGTGACATTCCATTTGTTTAGGACAATCCGTTCAACTCAGCTCCCTGCTCCAACTGTTGGGAAAGCCGCCTGGACAGGTTGATAGTTTGGGAACCAGCACTGACGAACAGCACCGAAACAGCGAGCTCGGCAGCGGCGGGTAGCCAATGTCTGTGCAAGAGTTCGACGGGGCCGCAACAGCAGCAACCGGTGCTGCAGAAAACGGGTAGTCTGCCTCCCATCACCACAGTCATTTCCTCATCAGAAACACTCAACCTGGAGCTGATTGTCGACTCGGCACACTCGGCATCTAGCTACTTCAAACATCCCGGCGCACTTTTTGAAGCCAAGTGAGTAAAGGTTGCTGGAATTGACCAAAATGTTATTGTGCTAAAAACGATGTACTTTACCAAGCATTTATTTTAAAGGTCTGTACACACAGGGACATTTGTTTCTCTCTAAGAACAACAATCTAGATTGTAGTGAATAATAAGACGAAATTGTCTCAACCACATTTATTAAAAATATACTAGTTTCGGTTGTTATACCATTATCAATCTCAGACTAACTAAAACTAAAGTACAGAGGAGCTTAATATATACTATAAACGGAATGACACTATTGGCTAAAGGTTAGGCTGACCTTCATTGACGGTTTGTGATTGGCTGAAGGCCATAACAGGTCACGCCCTCTGCTGGGAGGAGCAACCAGCAAAAATAATAATCAAATCAAGAACTAAAAACCGTGAACATGTGAAAAGTAACAAAAAATAACAATACACAAGCAAATTATATAGAATTGAATCGTTTTAACTTAGAAAATTGAAGCCCACTGAAATGCAGTCAAGGTCAACCTAGAAAGACACGAAAATACCGTTATTGAAATGTAGGTCAGAATTGAATTGATTAGTGCAAATGTCCATTTTTTATGATGAAACCAAGTTGGTGGTATTGAATTGGTTAAAATAAATTTGAGCATTTAAACTAGTATTGGAAACGCTTTTTACCAACCTGGTTATCTTTAAAGCTTCTAAAATGTTTAATTGTCTGCCTTTGCCAATCAAATGCAGAAATTCAACATTTTCTTCAGCCTTGAACTTGTGTCCATTATTAATGAGATGCTCGGCAAAATGTAAGTCTCATTTTTGGGTTTTCCAATCCGTAATGTGTTCGTTCATTCTACATTTGAAACTTCTACCGGTCTGACCCACATAACAGGCATTACAATCACTGCAATTCAATTTAAGGTCTGAGATTGATAATGGAGTAACATCCGAAACTAGTATCTCTATATTTTTATAATGTGGTTGTGAAAATTTGGTCTTATTATTCATTATGGATATCTTCTACAATATCACCTTCACCACTATAAAGTTAAAAATCTAGATTCTTGCAAACAAGTGCACAGTTGATACTAGTAAGAGACTAATTATTTATCTTTGATGATATTCAAAATCAAATATAATTGCAGAATTATACACAATGATAAATAACAGATTGGAACAACCGTGAATTCCTCCATTCCACAACATGAGTTTGATTTTGCGATGATTATCCTCGACTATTGGATGCTACAATGTGAGAACCTTTCAGCTTACTTTTGAAAAACTCACTAATATATTTGAGAAAACAGATTTTTCTACTATAGTATTTTTTTAATTGTCCGCTGTAATTACGATTTCTTTAAACTAAATACTAAAAGAATTTTCTTATTGAAGTTTCAATTTTTTAATAAAAATCAAGCTCTTGGATTTCTTGTTCCATAACGATCTGCGTTGTTAATATCAGCTTTTTGTTGTAAATTTAACGACTTGCAGTCAGTTTTATATTGTGAATATATAATAAACACACCAATATAGATGAAATTCACAAACACACCACACACAATAAACAAAACATTCTCAATGAACAATTAAATTTTAAATCACACAAACTTTTTGACCACATTATACAAAAATCACAATTTATTCTTCTAACCAACAAACCAACATCGCCGATGCCTTGATGATGAGATTCAATACCTTGAAAATGTTCGGCCGAATGTGAGTACATTTGTTGTATATTCACAATATAAAACTGACTGCAAGTCGTTAAATTTACAACAAAAAGTTAAAAACCAAGCATTTTTTATTCATTTTTATATTAATTATAATTTTACTTCACTGTAGGAATGCATCAATGGAAGCAAATAAAAATTTCAAATGATTTTATATTCAACTCATGTTGGTATTAATTTTTTCAGATACGAATTCATTCACGGACCGTTGTGTGGTCCGGCAGTGATTGCTCCCAGCGAGGAAGGCGAACTTCACTTTCCTCATTATGAGGCCCTCAGTTACGCTGAGGCTCCCAGATCAGTACATTGCATCTGGGAGGTCCGCGTTAATCGTGAA
The DNA here is from genome assembly GCA_948455865.1 of Conomelus anceps. Lineage (NCBI taxonomy): Eukaryota > Metazoa > Arthropoda > Insecta > Hemiptera > Delphacidae > Conomelus > Conomelus anceps. Next base: position 14,689,759 of record OX418225.1, read on the forward strand.
CGAGACGTGTGGTTACACTTCGACAAGGTATTTGATCATTCTTTTGATTTAAAACACAAATTTCAACTAGTTATCAAAATACAAAGCAGAAGAATGGCAATAAAATTAATAAACAATGTACATTATTCCTATCTAGGTAAAAAAGAGAGAAAAAAACAAAATAAATAACCAATCTTTTTCATACACAAAGAATCCTAGTACAAACTATTTTCTTCCTCACTTGGAGATTTCTGATACAGTAGTTTTCTAGGTTGAAAAACTTGTTTAAATCCTGGCAAAATAATGGTTGAAACTTTAGTTTCAAGTTAGTAATAAATTTTACTTATTCAACAGACTTTCTCAATATAATATTATATTGATTCAATCATTTATAATTTTGTTAGATCTTATTCAGAGTGAAGTAAAAATATGATTTTTAGTCTATAAGCATATGTATTCCCATTAAGAGCAGTCTGTTTACTGGCGATTGTAATATATTCGCTAACAATATTCCGATCAAATTAATCAATGAATTAGCAATTAGCGTTTGCAAACTGCTAATTTCATCATGTTGTTAGTCTTATTCAGCTCATACAATATCCGTAGACTGTTTACATCAATGAATAAGGAGTTCTCAAGTTGGACAAATTTTCAAAATAACATACAATGCCCAGTCATAAAAGGTCATAGAACACCATTTCAGGAAAAAATATATAAAGCTGAATTTCACACCATCGATAAAGAAGGTCATTTTCCCCAAGTGCCCTCAAAAATTCCACTGCAGCTTCAAAATATCAGTGATGATGTGAATCTCGATATCTCAGTAACCAATCATTGGATAGAGTTGATTCTTCTTTTATCATGTTAGTCATATAATAGGCTACAACAATGGTCCTATTCATTTTCATGATAAACCTTAGTTTTCCTCATAAAAATTAAAATATCCTGAATAATGGAATCTTTTCAATTCGTTTTTTTTTTTCTTATTTCGCAAGGGACTTCCTCATTTGCCATTTAACAGGAAAAAAATTGTAATAAAAATAAAAGTTGTACTTTTCTATCTGAATCCAAAGATGTGTATAGTTACAGACTTACGATCGAGGATAATTGTGTAGGTGGGGGGGGGGGGGGGGGTTGGCGACGCGTTACACTGAGGCGCGGTCACCCGTCATTGCACAGGAAAATCAATATTAATGGAAAAAAAGTTATTCAATTGGTAGGATACTTTTATTTATTTTGAAGCACTGGATTTAATTTTCGAGATTTCACGCTTGTGAAAAAGTGAGTTTATTTTAAAGATGGGGGTGTAGAGGGGATCTGTTCCCTTTATCGAGCTATATCTCATTCATAAGTAACATGTCAAAGTTGGTCTATAATTTTCAATTCTACTTTGAAGGGCAATATATAGGCTTTCCGTAGGCTGTACTCAGAGGCGAGGCGTCCGGTCTTCTTTGGATTCGCTGATGAGTAAGAGAACTTTTAAAAAATGAACTTTAATGAATAATAATTGCAAAATCGTTTAAAAAATTGTATGTATTCAATTTAAAGGCAATGGTTTTTTTACAATCGATTTTTGGGAAAAATAGCCTTTAGTAGTGTTCTATCGATGGTGTAAAATTCAGCTTTATATAATTTTTTTCTGGGAAATCGTTTATTGACTGATAGTCAAACTTCCATATAAAGATCTTCCAAATAAAGAAATCATCTACGTAATGAATTATCATGATGTACCTTGACATTACAATCTTATCAAAACAAAATAACTTCTCATTATCGAATACCTTTTGAGAACTAACTTTTTACCTGCATAATTGATTACTTTATACATTACTGCAACAGTATGTTGAATTGATCTATCTTTCAAACCGCTTTAAAAGTATTGAAATCTCAAACGGTCATCCTTACTTCAACACTTTGAATCGGCATTATTTTTTGAGGCAAGACAACAGAGTTTGAGGCTATCTTTAGAGCTCAAAAGAAAGCTTTGAGACGGGTCTTTGGCCTATCTCATAGGTGTTCTTGCAGACCCTTATTTAGGGAACATAGCCTGCTTACAACTCCAGCTATTTATGTATTAGAGCTGGCTCTTTTTGTTTTAAGAAACAAGAAGAGGAGGGACAGGTGACACATACACATAATACATGATTCAGGGGGCTCATCTATCCAGAGCATAGACTAACTTTGCTGGAGAAAGGTCCTTATTACTACATGGGCATGAATGTTTTCAATGCTCTACCACAAAATGTCCAAGAGAGAGCTATATATTCAAAAATAAACTTAAATCTATACTTATTAATATTTGCCCCTATAAAATTGAAGAGTTTATTGAGAAAATTGTCTCTGTAATTAGCTGATATCGATGTCTTTAATAAAACTTTATATAGGGTATCATGATGTCATGATTCATTCATTTCGTATTCATTGTTTTCATTTATTATAATTAAGGTGACATTCAGCCTTATTGTGGCTTGAGATGAATTAAATTTTGATCATCTCAGATACAAAAAAGGCTACATCAATTGTGTTGCTTTCCAAACGTCTGTGTCGAATGATGGCTTGGACGCAGGAAGTAGCTCAGAGGTGTGCTGGATAGTATACACACTCACCTGTGCAGCCAGACCCTGTGTAAAGGTGAGAGTGGACTGTCAAGCACAGAGCTTCAGAATTTGTTTCGGTGGGCTTGGCATACTGATACAATTCTGTTAGCTCAGTGAGGAAAGCAATCACAAACTACCTCACTCCTCGTTTGTGTAGTACGCTCTTTGGACTAAAACATAGCGTTGAGGTCTGAAGAGTCACCTACAGTCGAATCGGCTATGGTACTATATATTAGATTCATGTAGGCCGTTGTTCAAGAGACTTGGTCTCCTAACTGTACCCTGCTTATATGTGTATGAAGCTACTTTATATGTAAAAACGAATGATATTAACCAAAATCTTGATGTACATGATTATAATACAAGACGCCGAGGAGATTATCACTTGGTGAGTCACAATAGTACCTTATTCAAACAAAAACCTAGTTATATTGGTAGGAAATTCTACAACAAGCTACCGCAGTTTTTGAAGAGTCTTGAAAATATAGAAATATTTAAAAAACAATTGAAGAAATATTTAGTTGATAAAGCTTTTTATAGTGTACAAGAGTTCCTTTCACATCAAAATTAAGCCTCACCTCAACTAATTGAAGTAATTATGGTATCTAGTGTATAATATTGTTGATCTGACTTGTCTTATACTCCTTAACTGGAGTCTCCAAGACGTAATCTCCAAAAAAAAAAAAAAAAAAAAAAAAAAAAAAAAAACTATATACATACATACAAGGTGACATTTCATACATCACTGATATGTGGTTTTATATGAAATTATATGATAAATAAATAAATCACATAATTATTCTAATTATAGGTACGTTTCGCCACCCGCGATTGCCAGGACGGCCGTCTGGACGTGTTCCTTCCCTCCCGTCCCGAGCACCCGTTTCTTTCCATCTGTGGCCACAACGTCAGCTCAAAAGACATGCCACCGCTCACGTCAAAGGACCTCACACCCGTTGGGGGTGACACCAACGCTCAGCCCTCAGTACGCATCCAGTTTATAGGTACAACAACTCCCGCCAGGGCCGCATTCAAGATAGCCTGGACCGAACTGTTCCATCTGCCACGGAACCCGGATGGCACACTGATGACTTCGAGACTCACCGAAACTGACAGTCAGTCTGTGCAGACTGATTGCGAGTTTCTTTGTCCCGGTGATACACTACTCTGCATACCGGGCAGACTTGTCTGTAATGGAGTCATCAACTGTCCCGTTCCTCCCAACCTCAATCCTCTAGCCAACTCTTCATCAGCTGACGCTGGAGACGAGGCTCCTGATCTGTGTGCTGCCCGCACCGAAGCACCCGAAGTCAACTGGTTAATGGTTGGCTTGGGCGCCACCGCTGGCACTATTCTAGGTGTCATCTTCCTTTTCTTCATTTGTCGCTGCTTCTGTTGCTGCTGTTGCTCGAAACGACACGATGACGATGACGATGATTACTGATACATAACAAATGACGTCTCCTTCTTCACAGTGGACAGATAAGGCAAAGGAGTGAGACGACAGTGGGCCGCTTTTAATACATGTACAAAGTGACTGATGATTTTAAATGATCAGAAAAGCTGGGCATTCACGTTCCGATTTGTAGTACGACTTAGTAGGACTGCTAGTTGGATAGTCGACTCTACTCACGCTCCGACTTGCTATCCAACTTTAGTCCTAGTCTGTTTTCACAACAACTGTGAACATCGCTCTCGAGCCGAAAAATGTAGGTCCGATGAGGTAAACGTCCGACGGAGGTAAGTTGGACGACTGTGATCCGACTCCCCCCCAAACACGCTCCAACTCCGTCGACAGTCGGAAGTCGCACCTTCCTGTCGTCCCTCTAGATGTTCCGACTCGTCCATCTACACTTCCAACTATCCAACAAGCCCATTCGCGTTCCGATATCGGATCCAACTTTGGAGGTTGGACCAGAAGTCATACTGCAAATGGAACGTGAATGCCCAGCTTAAGGTAGAAGTACGATAAACTGAGCAATTTGTCAATTTTTTCACAAAATTCCTCTGAATTGATCATTATTAAGAATCATGTGTAGTAAGGTTCTTACAATTTCAGAGAAATTCCAGAGACAGAAGAAATGCCCTTTCCAAAGAATTGACAAAATTAGATATGATATGTCCTTGAGAAATTTAATGTTTTCTTGTGACGATGTCCACAGTCTGATACTTGTACGTGGGTAATGTGGTGAGAAAGACAACACATATTCCAGGCTGAACAGGAATTATTATTATTTGTCATACGTGTTCTAACTTGTGTTTATAAGTAAATAAATTCAATGTTCGAATACCGAATCTTTATAGAGAAATTTTTAGAGAGGAATAGGTATTATGAATTAGTGTTTTTTGGATTCAATTTTAGATTGTTCAATGCATTTTAGTATCAAACAATCAGCATGACCTTCATTTTGGTCATTTTCTTTTAGGATGAAGCCCACATAGGTCTGAGACCTGTGCGTGGATGATGAGTTGGATGATGGTGATTTATGAGTTGGACCTACAGTTTTAGGTGGGTTCCGAACCACCGGGAAGTGATTTTCAGCAGAGAACAGTAGTGTGTCTTTTTTGCTGGCCAATCTAATCGGTCACCGTTATTACAAATAAGACCTACGAGAACGCAGCTTATCTATCTGATGTATTATCTCTTATCTATCTAAGTTGCACGTTGTTACGTAAAGGAAGTTATTCAACGAAATTTTCTCCTTTTAAGCTAGGTAAGCTTACCTACTGAAAATGAAAAAAAATCAATAATGTCAGAATCTAATTTAAAAGCTGTTATTTCAACTACGATACAATGGAAATTAAGAATCAAATTATTGAACTTTGGTTGAAAATTTGAAAATATAGTTAGGCTACCTAAAACGATTATTTCAAAAAAGGAAACTCGTGATTAACGCTGATAATCGCACTTAGCTTGATTTCTCTATGCGCTCATTCGAATATCAACATTATTTTCTTTGTTTCATCATCATTTGCGTTCACTGCCATTTTTTCAATCCCTGACCCAAATGCCCCTTGTAATACAAGGGGTATGTTCCAATTAAAATCATTCCTTATCAGCAAGCAAGCAAGTTGAAAAATAAAGTAAAATTCTAATCTTTTGATGCATAGGTTATCTTTGACTAAAACGTTCAGAAAGTATACAAATGATTCGATATAGTTCTTAGATTGAAATAGGCATTTTTAAATTAAATTTTAAAACTTTAGTGGGGAAAAATAATATTAGAGATAACTACCTATTTCTTTGTCGATATGATGGGAATAGGTGAAGATATTTTATAATGAAAAATTTAGCATATTCCATTCAATATTGAATAGAGTATGAAGTTCGTGAGAGTAAAACTCTCCAGTTTTCAAGTGTGAATGATGTTTGGAAATTACTAATGACTTGGATGTTGTGAGTTGATATTTTGGTCAAAGTAGTTTTTTATAATGGAATTATACACTGACAGTCTTAGTTGTACGGCATGCTTCAAGATAAATTATTGTTAGACAAGTATGATGAATGTTGAATGGTCTGTTCAGAGATATGATTTATGTATATTAAACAATTTTCAAAAACGGTATCATATTATTACAGTTAGTTCACAAATATCATAATCAATTTACGATTCTTGAAGTTCATGTGAGTTATCATCTCTTTCAATAGAATTAGTCTTGGTGGAAGTGAAAGTGCCTATTTGGTAAAGTATGGCGTTAGAATTAATGCACCGATAATTGGCATATTATTTATTGATTTTAGGGTAGATTTTGTGAAATATTTGTAGAATCAGGAATAGAAAACATAGCATTCCAATAAGTAGGGCTCGTTCAATATCTAATTTTCATTCATCAAATTTCAATCGGTGAATTACTATCAAACGTTCAAAGTGTGTGATATCAAATGATCTGGATTAAAAATTGATGTCTTGGAGATAGTTGTAAAACGTTTGAAGGCGTGTGATACTGGTATCAATATCAGAATTTAATTCTATACTAAAAATTTAGAATAAAATGGGTTTTGCTTTATGGTGATATCCTATAAAAGTCTACCCTTCACATTCCTATTGAATGATATGTTACTGTCCAGAAAGCTTCCAAATTAATTTATGGATAGTGAGTATTCTGATATAGGTTATTTAAAACATGTTATAGTTTTGAAAATTAATTATGAGGTAATGAAGAAAAATTCCAGTTTAAAAATTAGTATGGTTTAATGAAGAAAAATTCCAGTTTAAAAATTAGTATGGGTTATATTAACTTTTCATGTGAAATTCAACGACATGCAGTCAAATATTTGTTAAGAATAAGTATAATAACTCACTTAATCTGGCCGAGTACTTTCGAATCTATGAGATCCATCATCAGAGGCTCCTAGATCATCATGTCAGTTTTTTGGTTAGAAGTGTTGTGGTTTTTGTAAAATATGATCAAAAAGTTTGTGAGATTTAAAATTTAGTTGTTCATTGAGAATGTTTTGTTTATTGTGTGTGGTGTGTTTGTATATTTCAAATTGTTCCAAAGTGTTGAGTTCGTGTCCTTTAGATTTTATGTGTAGAATGTGTAGGTTGGTACTGATGTCGGTAAAAGTGTGTCCAGTTTGAATGATATGGTCGGCAAAATTCGATTCAGCTTTGGATGTCAGGGCTTGAAAGTGTTCCTTGTAACGTTGTTTGAATGTGCGGCCTGTTTGTCCTATGTAGAATTTGTTACAATCAGAGCAGTTTAGTTTACAAGGCCTGTTTGTCCTATGTAGAATTTGTTACAATCAGAGCAGTTTAGTTTACAAGCCCTGACATCCAAAGCTGAATCGAATTTTGCCGACCATATCATTCAAACTGGACACACTTTTACCGACATCAGTACCAACCTACACATTCTACACATAAAATCTAAAGGACACGAACTCAACACTTTGGAACAATTTGAAATATACAAACACACCACACACAATAAACAAAACATTCTCAATGAACAACTAAATTTTAAATCTCACAAACTTTTTGATCATATTTTACAAAAACCACAACACTTCTAACCAAAAAACTGACATGATGATCTAGGAGCCTCTGATGATGGATCTCATAGATTCGAAAGTACTCGGCCAGTTTAAGTGAGTTATTATACTTATTCTTAACAAATATTTGACTGCATGTCGTTAAATTTCACATGAAAAGTTAATATTAACAACGCAGTTCGTCATGGAACAAGAAATCCAGGAATGGGTTATATTTATGTCAATTTTCACTTTGTAACTACCCCAGGAAGTAATGATATTTTCAGTTTATGGTTCATTGACAAAGATAGGAATTTAATAACAATCGTTTCAAGGACTGCAATGATTCCTACACATGCTTCTTTTTTCCAACAACCCAAAAACTTTGAGCACACTAAATGTGGTTATTATTGTAGAAGATATTCAAGGTGTTGCTATAAAGGTGTTTTATTTTATTTTATCTAATGCTTACTTGGAATAGTAATCAATTACTTCAACTCCAATCGATTTTACAATTTCACTATATTTTTTTAGATTTGCTTTTGTAACTAGGACATTATCAACAGACAATTTGGAAATTCCTAAATTTTCCCAATCTTAGATGGAAGAGAAACAAAAGTAGAAACTACTTGTTTCTGATTATTCTCTACCAGCAACAATGAATCATTGATGATAGAAGAACCTTCATTCTTTGATTAAATTCAGAAATATCATACAATAAAACAAGTGGTAAATTTTCAATACTGTACTTACATGAAGGAATATTATGACAATGCACTAAGGGTACATACTTCTTTTGTATCACTGGAAATTTAGTATCTCAAGTCATCAGAAAATATAACTACAGTACCGTGTTGAAAATATAAATAAAACACTGTATAGTGTATACCCAAAGCGTTATTTGGAAAAATTATTGGAAACATATTATTTTTAAAAAGTCCATAGTTTTCTCATAAATATCTTCATATATATAGGTCTCTTTCTTGAAAGTATAGATAAGAACATCGATAAGCTGCCATGTTGAATAAAATCATTTTTGAAATGTAAATATTCATTGAGAATTTTCAAAGTGATTATTTATTATTCATGGAATGTACAAAACAATAATAGATGATAATTTGCATGTAAAAAGATACCGTAGAAAAAAGCCTGTACTGTATACAATACTGTAGTTAATATTGAAATTTTATTACAATGTAATATAATGAGAAATCAAAGTAGGCATGTTCACTGCAATTGTATATCAAATTTCATGTAAAAATTGATGAAATGTTGGATCTATATATTTTTTAGCAATAAATATGAGAAATAAATTGTGTTTTCATATCTTTTAAATGTTTGTGTTGTTGTAATTTACACCTTTCATTTATCTGGATGATATTCGATTTAAATCTCAATACGAATCAATTATTCAAAAGGTACCATGATAAGATTGAGACTCAATACGGTAAGTTATTTGGCTACGTTAGGCATTCCATATTTGGGATCTAAATCAGCCTATCCACTATAGATATATAAAGCAAACAAGTAGGCAGTTACTACAAAAACCACCACCGTTAGTGTAAAAATTCCTAGACTTGCCTAAATTTATCCCTAGAAACCCTTAGATTTCTCCCTCCTCAACATTAAGTAAGATAAACATACAAATTATAGGTCCCTTTCATTTTTAAACTTGAAAAATCATGATCTCTCATCGGTTTTCAAACTTAATATCTTATTTTAAAGGCAATCAATAATGAATTATCTAAACCCAAAGGAGGCTGCTGAAGCTTTTCCTCATAAGTGAAATGCATTCCTCTAGTTTAAGTGAGAAAAATCATTATTTAAATAGAAATACAATGTCAGTTTTTACATTAGAATAAATTTTCCATTGAAATCTTGAATAAGACGTTTAGGATATTTTGTAGATTAGAAGTGTAAGAACCGATATTTGGTAGGGTGCCAATAATTTATATGTTTACTCACTTAATAATGAAATTCTTGTATGTTTGACAGCATTTAAATGACCAACCAAAAGGGCAGTATTATTAAGGATCCGACACAGAGCCTTTCTGAAATCATGCTATTGTCCTTCTGTGCCCTAGTGCTTGAAAGGAAGATTCTAGATTAATCGAAATTGGTCAGTTTCAAATATCAAAACTGTCACTGTATTTCTATTTAATATAATAGGGCACAGTTCGATATCCCATCCAGTAAAATAATCGCATGAGTTTCGATACCTGATTGAAGTGTCGATATCGATACTTCTTACTATCGATTGGAATTGTGTTACAGAAATGTTTTGCGTATCAAAGTGTCTGTATAAAACTGCATTTTAACGCATGAATTGATGTCTGGAATCGTATTGTAAACAAAATGTAGTTTATTATTGTTTACTTTACAATATTATAAATACAAAAATAAAACATTTAATTAAATTTTAATAGAGAATAAATAAATATTTACTCACGTAGGCTGAAATGTGATATGTTCATTTGCAACTGGATCGGTAGTGTTGTAGGTTTAGGTTAAGTTATAATTTCATTCTATTTATACAAAGTAATACATATATGTATATATTTAACTAAGGTATATATTTAACATGGGTATAACATTTTTGTGGCATTGAAGATGATATTTGAATCGTATATGTTTTAGTGCCAATACCTATTGACAGAACTGCTCCGTATCGTTCTCTTGCTTTCTTCCGTATCATTCTGTACCTTTCCATAGCTTCCTAAAGACAAGGCCGCGGCATTGTAGAAGTGGCAACGTCGCAAGGAGGCTGGCGACAAGCCTCCAGTTCCATACAAAGCAATGGACTAACAGTACGCGCTAACTTATTTGGGCTATTTTGAATGTGTTTTCAGACAGTTGAGTGACAGTTTTTTGTGAAACTATGCCGAAGAAACGTGTCGTTTCTGGGTGCAGAAGCAATTACGATTCCGAAATTAAAACGGAAGGGTATGTCCCTTGTTTCAAGTTTCCAAAAAGATGAACGACAAAGAAAAGCGTGGATTCGTGCTGTTCCTTGTGCTGAATGGACACCTATTATAATATTTTAATATTATACACCTATAATAATTTATAATATTGTTGTTTGATCATAAAATTGTGTATACAGTATTTATATTTTAAAAGAAAAGAGGCCTTGTGGTATTAGTAATCTGGACTTGGCTAAAAAGATAGTTTTAAAGAACTCGTAAAGTTATCAATCGTAGCTGTAAGAGAAAACTTAAAATTTTGTCATAGTTGTAATTTTTTCATTTGTTGTTTTTATAATATTGTTGTTTGATCATAAAATTGTGTGTACAGTACAACAAAACTAAAATAGGCCTATGCTTATACCAGACTATGTTTATTTGTTGAAAAATAAATGCCATTACCAAGCTTTATTACTTTTACAGCACTATTACAAAATATTGTCATTTCACTTTACTAGAAACGTCAACATCACACGTCTACGTTTAGTCCAGGAGACAACTAATTTAATTAGGTATTTCACTTCATTATAACGACTTGTTAACGATAACGATTTTAATTTTGTCATTTTAAAAATTGTCTGCAAGTCGTTATAATGAAGTGAGATACCTAATTTTAACATCGCAGGTTGTAATGGATCCAGAAATTCACTTTTCAACTAATTTAGGTTTACTGTACGATGGTAACACTCCTTCCCTGTCTCGACTGGAAATAACTATTTCCGATCTTCGGCTGATTCAAAATAACAATAAATTATGTAAAACTAAAATAGCATGGCATGAAAATTTGTTTTAATAGCAATTTAAATTCTGAATAACAAGTTGAGAACATGAGGTGTTTGATACATGAGCACTGCCTGCTACTGGCAGAGCCGGCCTCCTTCCTGCTGAAGAAGCGGCGTTGACAATTTTCTCGCCGGGGCCTTGTCTTTAGGAGGCTATGACCTTTCTCAGCTTTCGTCTGTTTCTAGCGTAGTCTGCGTGAATGGCCGTTTTCACACACACCGACACGGCGCCGGCACGACACCGGCAAGATGTCGTCCCGGTGTCGTGGGGGTTGAGATACAATGCTGCCAAATGGAACAGCTTTCACATTCACCGACACGGCACCGGCAGCCGGCTGCCGGCGCCGGCATGTCGTTGGCAGCATAGCTCCCGCCGGTGCCGGCACCGACACTTGTGTGTCGTCCATAGTTTTGAACAGAATTTGGTCATTTTGTCAACAGTTTGAGGTTAGGTACTGAAAAAAAAACGTCTGGTACAGTACGATGGCTGATAGGTATGATGTTGTCACCCTAATTGAATTAGTCGAATCCGAGCCCTGTTTATGGGACAAAACTATAGAAGAAAATAAGAACAAGATCTTAGTCTTGTTTTTTGATTTCATCACTTAAATTCACTAATATATAGTCGAAAGTTTCCTTACAGTACTCATACGAAAAAAATTAAAAAATTTTGTTGGGTTTGTCACTAGCTTATCAAATAAGGTGTAGTAATACAAGCCATCCAAATAGCGAACTTTTATTATTGGGTCAATTCAAAGTTGTCTATTACGACTGTGCCTTTTATGTCATAGATATAATAAATATAACAAATACAACCTCCTGTTGTAATCAGAGAGAATAGAAGTAATTCTTTTACTATACTCTCTGGTTGTAATCAGCCATCGTACCGTTTTGAACTGTGCCGCCCACTGCAAAATAAGGTTAGTTCTTCACCGACAGCCAGATGCCGTGTCGGTAAGTGTGAAATGCTTCAACGATGTCGTGACGATATCGGCGCCCGGTGCCGGTGTCGTGTCGGTGTGTGTGAAAACGCCCAATGGAATGAAGTGGAATGGAACTGCATAACCAAACCTTTACTAACCTGGCTGGATGTGACTGAACCACCTCTGTTTACTAGGTCGGTCAAAACGACAATCGTACAAATGGTGTCCTCCCAATAAAATGGTACGTTGCATTTCAATGACAAATTTACAGAGGTGCTTCAGTCACATCTAGCCAGGTTAAGGGTTGATTACATTGGGATAGTTACTCGCTAAGCGAGTAGCGAGTAGGAACGTTACAGACCGACCGTGCTACAGCAGCTCAGCACACCAAGCCGAATTATATAAAAAATTTAACTTCCAGAATTACCCCCATACTATGGAATTTCAAAGACAATAGATAATATTGCAACACAAAATTAGCATATGAAGTTTACCAACAATTATTCAATAAAATTTCATCAAAACAGTTCAAAGAACATACAATATATCTCATTTGAATTGTTATGTTGGCAGTCTGCGCGGCTAAATGTCAGCTTTGGCCACAATAATTTTGTATTTTTGTGTTGGCTACTCTGCCAGCGACTACCAAATTTGACCAAATCCAACCAAAGTAGACAGGCTCTCAACTTTGAATTTGGTCAAATTTGGTAGTCGCTGGCAGAGTAGCCAACACAAAAATACAAAATTATTGTGGCCAAAGCCGAAATTTAGCCGCGCAGACTGCCAACATAACAATGCAAGTGTGATATATTGTATGTTCTTTGAACTGTTTTGATGAAATTTTATTGAATAATTGTTGGTAAACTTCATATGCTAATTTTGTGTTGCAATATTATTTATTGTCTTTGAAATTCCAAAGTATAGGGGTGATTCTGGAAGTTAAATTTTTTATAAAATTCGGCTTGATGTGCTGAGCTGCTGTAGTACGGTCGGTTTATAACGTTCCTACTCGCTACTCGCTTAGCGAGTAACTATCAGTGTTTCCACTTTGCTTTTTAATGTTTCCCTCCACGATTTCACAAAATTTCCCTTTTTTTCCCTTGCTCCAAAACTCAACTGCACATAAACAGATTCCGATGTTATCATCTTGTTATCATCAGTGGTCACAAAAGCAAAACTATCAAAACATTTACTATCGAAGAATTTACTGTTGTTAAGACAACTCCAAAATTAATGGTCACAAAACTATCGAAAATTTACTTTTAAATTTACTATTGAAAAATTTACTGTTGTTAATATGAGTCCAAAACTATTTCCCCCAGTTCCCTGAACTGAAGCCTGAGATTGAGAAGCTTATTAAATCTGTTGCTGTGAATTTTATGAACCAAAACTATGTGAAGAATACATCAGTGATGGATATCAACCCTTGCCTGAAAACATAACATGTTCACTTTAAACAAGATCTATCTGGGTGTTCAGGCAACAACTTTGTTAAATATGAAACGAAGAATAAACAAAAGGTAGACATGGACAAAGTTCTGAAGTTGGCCAAGCAGTTTCATATTGAGGCTATTCTACAAAAAATAAAAAAGTGATTTACTTTTGGAGAGTTGTATGAGGAGTTGAGGACTCGTCATTCTTAACTCCCAATAATGCTATTAACAACCTCAATACACCAACATTAGGCCTACAAATAGTTGCAAAAAAGTTCTTGCCATCTCATGTAATCAGCAATTTAGAGGAACTAGAAACTGAATGGAGGAATCAGAGAGCCTTCTTAAAGCAAGTGCTTCTGCTTCTGACATTCATGGTTAGGCCTACTGAAAAACTTTGTTTCCGATGGCAGAAAATGGAAGGCCAAAATTTAACTTCTTGCCCATTTGACTTAATTACTTTCTAAGTTTGCCCTCTTCTAATGCTGTAGTAGAAAGGCTTTTCAGTGCCGTGAAACGATAAAAATGATTAAATGAAAAGAGAAATAGGCTTGATAGAGAAACAGTCACTGCAATCCTTGCAATTAAGTACGGTACGGACTAAAATGAAGAAAGCAAACCTCCTCCCATATTCTACCTACATAATGATTTCCCCATACCTCATCATAAGTATGTGCAGGCGAATGCTACAACCAAGGAATCGAAACAGATTTGACTTGGTTTACAGGATAAATGATGTACATTGATATAGAAACGATTTTTTATATCTAGTATTAAGGCTTATTTTATTACATTAAAACACATATTTTGCAGTTTAAGAGTGGAAGAGTAATAATTAAGTTAATTAAAGAATTAAGTGCAATAACAAAAAATTCTATTTTTTGCAGTACTCCATTTTCCCTCAAACCCGACTTTCCCTTTAGGGTCTGATTTTCCCTCAAAAGGGAAATTTTCCCTCAAAGTGGAAACACTGGTAACTATCCCAATGTAATCAACCCATTATGCAGTTCCATTCCACTTCGTTCCATTCACTCAGACTACGCTTCTGCGCATGCGCGAAATGTCACACATGTGTTGATTTATATGGTCGTGACTGAACCACCTCAGACAAAACTACAGTCGTACAAATGGTGTCCTCCTGCAAAATACACAAGCATATTGCTAACCATATTATATTTGTTAGGCTTGGTGGGCTTTGCCTGATGTCTGCACAGACAATTTTTGAAATAAAAACTGTTTAAAATTTTTGGATTTCTTGTTCCATGACGATCTGCGTTGTTAATATTATCTTTTTGTTGTAAATTTAACAACTTGCAGATCGTCCTCGAAGTGTAAATGTGTAGTTAAAACGCAACATAACACGTTATCAGCTGTTTTGTATCATTCGGATGATACAGAACAGATGTGTTGATAAGCAAAACAGTATCGATACTTCCATCTGGTATCGAAACTCGTGCGATTATTTCACTGGATGGGATATCGAACTGTGCCCATATAATATACTGAATTAATATAAAGACTTTCATCAACTTATACTGAAGGGATGCATTTCACTTCTAAAGAAAAGCTTCATCAGCCTGCCGACAGGGGTCATTTTTTGTTGTGGTTAGGATGAGCGGCCATTATACAGAGTGATCGTCAAGTCGCGCAACCCAAAATGATAACAGTCTTAGAAAGCTGGAATATTATTGTGTTTCTTTAATTTCAAAGTTTATGATACAAGTTATAATTACAACTTACTTACTTACTTACAAGTTCATAATTTGTGCTGGAAATGTCCACCATGATTTGCATCAACGTATTTTCTTACATTGCAAGCAACCTTAATATTGAGAAGTGATGTAAAGTGAGAAGATTCATTACATTATTTTTCGAGTGGTTTTCAGCATATCTTAAATTTTTAGTCTGTGTTAACCTCAATGTTTTGGACAATATAAAATATTCAAAATTTGTGAAGGGAGCAGTTTTGGACTTGAGTCTGTTGCACCTTCACACTCGTTGTAAATTTGTCAGAATAAATAAATAAATAAACCTTTTTCAATGTAGCGGTAGTGATAGTTTGATATACAGTCTTCAATGCTTTTTTTCTGAGTTCATCAAGTGCGTGAGGGTTGTTTGCATATACATTATCTTTCAAATACCCACACAAATAACAATCAGGAGGACTCAGACAGATCTGGTGAACGAGGAGGAGACCACAAACCACAAGAAATTATTGAATGATTCTGTTATTGCGCAAAAGATATTGTGACTCAAAATGAACAAACCAACTGCTGTCTGGCTCACTGTCACCCGGTAGCATGATCTAGCAGTGCTACCACATACTGTACAAATGAACGAAAAATTCCCATATTGTAATCATACTATATAAATTAAATATTTCATTCCCACATGGCTTCAAACATTGGGTTGCGCGACTTTACGATCACTCTGTATAATTGAAAATTGCGTTGGATCCTAATTGTGTTTGGTCATTGAGTAAGTTGGTTCTGTCTTGTGCACCATGGTTGAATGGTCAGGTACCGTATCAGCACAACTGATAATAGCCATAATTTTTATGTTATTCGTTGGGTCCTTGGATACTCTATTGTATCGGTTTATTGTGTTTGGTTTACAACTTGAAATCGATCAATATCGACTTTTAAAATCGGTGTTTGATTTATCAAAATAAAATCAAACAGTGGCCCATTGATGATAAAAAGGCATGATTCACAGCTCAATATTCGTCCGCAAAATAATCTAATGGAAAATTTAGAAGGCAGGGTTCTCATGAATTCATCGTTTTAAAATGACAAGTCGCCCATCTGTGTTGTATTATCAACAGTAAAATATTATTGATATTTTGCCCATATTTTCTATTTAACAATACTTTTTACAGAAAAAATAGTTAATTTGTATTTACTCCTAAAAGAACATTCAAAGCAATTTATACCTAGAATTAATTATCCCATTGGGACTTAAAAATCCCTACAAAAGTGGCAACAGTTTTCTTCATTTTTCATTTCTGGTAGATAACTTTATGGTATTGGTCACAGAATTAGGAAAGGTGAGTGAAATGCCAGTGTTTATAGCCTACCATACAATTCATCTGTTTGAAAAGAAAAGTTCACAAAACATTTTTTGTTGCAGATGATGTGAATTTTATTACTGTTTTTTATAAGTAAACTACATTTTTAGCAGCTTTACAGCTCTACCCCCTGCATTTATGAGTTTAGTTCGTTAGAATTATGTATTACAGGAAGAGCTAAATACTTACAATAAGTAAACTCGCATGAAGCTGGATAATTAGCAGCTGTAATATTGATACAGAGCTAATCTGTTGCTTCGGCTTACGACATATTGGCGTACCATATTATCCCCATAGTGGCGTATCATATTATCAGCCGTTCGATGAGCTTCCTGTATCTAAACAGATTTCGAAACAGTAATAGGGCTCATCATAAGTGAAATTTTGAAAATTCTGAATGGAAAATAAAAAATCCTGCTTTGAGGTATATAATAATAATGATGGAAAGCGAACCCATCCTTTTCTTACACCTAAAAAAATATGAAGGAGTGAGCGCCAACAAACTCGATCTGTATAGAAGAATGTGTTCCAAATTTGAAGCTGATTGGTCAAAGCGTAGGAAATTTAACGTCGAACAGACAGTAGCGAGCTTCAAGTCAAAAACTAAGAACTCGCTATGCTTGTTCAAAACCCCCTATACGTTGATTGATTTAATTGATTCTTTTACTAAAACGTTAAAAATTCATCTATTTCAATTGAAAATACCCTCAAATTGCCACAAATTCACAATTTTAAACCTCACTTTCAAACATCCAACCCGGGGTTACCCCATCACAACGTGGTTACCCCACCACCTAGCTTAACAAGTAGGTGAGTGACTGGTAAGCGACAGGTGAAAAATTTAACGTTAGAGTAGGAGCAAGAGCCGTTGTTTTGCCGCTTGTATCGCGACCGAGATCTTACACAGTGGAGCAACAAATATGCTATTATAATCACCATCGCAAAATCAAATACATATTACTGAATAGTGTTTGACAGATTGGAGCAGCACGTGTTTGTTTTTGTGATAGCGATTATCGAATATTGGATGCTACACTGTGCAAGCACCCTAGGCGTTGAGAACCAGCACACATAGAAACGCAGATTTGGTGACATGATGCAGGGTGACTTTCAGTAGAACAAAGAAATTATATCTGTCTCACTCGTTTTCATTTGCAGTCTAACTTATTTGTGTTTCACAAAAAATCACCCTGCGTCACGTTACTGTCGCAAATAGAATCATAAGCTTGGTTACATGGTGCATGGTGATTTTTAGTAAAACAGAAATGTCATGTATTTCTGGATCAGAAATTTATTTCTGTTTTCCACAAAAAATCACTCTGCACCACGTCACTGACGCAAATAAAATCATAAGCTTTTCAAGTGAGTTCAACGACTTGCAGTCAAATTTTTATTAAGAATAAGCAGTATTTTACTTACTCTGTAGGCCGAACGTTCTCGAAAACGTTGAACTCGCTTCATTCGAAAACATTGAACTCGAAAACGTTCGGCCTACAGAGTAAGTAAAATACTACTTATTCTCAATAAAAATTTGAATTCACTTGTTAATATTAACAACGCAGTTCGTCATGGAACAAGAAATCCAGGAATTTAAATCATAAGCTTTGTGAAATGATGCAAAACGACTTCCAGTAAAACATAAATTATACCTCACTCGCTCTCACACTCTCTCTCTCTCTCTAGCTTCATTCGCGCAGTCTGATCATTTCTAGGTTCCAAAAAGGTCGCTTGCGTCACGTTCACCAAGCCTGTTCCGTTTTAGAATACTCGTGAGAGTATCCTGACTCCCTTACACTATTGTCGTACATTCATGAGTCGAGTATGTACTCAACTCACATGTACTCTAATGACATTACTCGCACTATAATTGGCCGTATAAACGGCTAGAGATAGAGCGCCACAAATTGCATAAAATAGGAGATTAGAGCAGATTAATCTTTGGGTAGAATCTAGCTAGATGAAGACGAGCAATTCGATGGTTCATACAAATAGTCTAGCTAGAATCGACACAGCAAAATCTGTTTTGCAACTCTAAATTCACAAACACTACTAGATACTGTAGTATTCATATAACTTGCAGCGTGTAGAAGATGGGAGGACTTGCTAGATCTGAACTCAACTGCTGCAAAGTTATATGAAAAGTACAGTACCTACTTTAGTATAATTTCAATAAAATGGATATACGAGATTGAAACTGCATCTAAAAAGAAATGGTCTTCCATGATGGAGTGCATATGGTTGAATTATGAAAGGATGTCCCATCATAGTATACAGTATCCATTGCTTTGATTTAATTCATGATATTGTGATGCTAATACAACACTCATCTGCTTGTGAGCTGTAAACTCAACAAAAAAATCCTCGCTGGTTACAAAAAAAATATGGAAATTTTCTGATTCCACAAAACGTTCCAGGAGAGGATTTTGATATTCTTGCAGCCACCTAGAGTTTACGCTTTTACATCTGATACAAGCCATTTAGGAACTGCAATTCTTGTAGCTCGTCTAGCTAGACTCTGCACTGCTAGATCTGCTCTAAGCTCAAGTTAGGTTAGGTAACCTAACCTAACCTGCTCTAGCCGTTACAACAGGCTTCAATACTAGTATGTACAGGTTACGTTTAATATGGAAATCCCCATAGCTAACACTAGAATGGAACAGAATAAACACTTTAATCAGTTAGTGGTAATAGTCAATGTGATGTTTGTTGGTTGTTATAATTATAATTATCATTAATATTAATAAAATGTTGATAAATGACGGATACAATTCAATAAATAAACCTTGTCAAATGATGAAAGTTGACATTGATTGTTGTCAAGTTTCGTGTGAGACTGTTGCGGCAGCTGCCTCCACGAGGCAGAGTCATGGCGAGTGCCAAGCCGAGGGGCGGCCGAGGCTGCATTCGTGTTACGCGACCTGCTGTCTGCTTTCCCAGCACACAACAGGCCGATAATCGGTGATTCAACGATGAAAAGCATATTTACTACAAAACAAAAAGTCATCCTCTGTGATTAATGGCGTTGAGTTTTCTTATACGACCCACCGACCATTCCAAGTAGAAGCAGGTTGATGCGAGCTGCGAGCCCAATATGAAAGTTTATGCCCATTCAATCAAAAATAGTTTAGAAAAGTACTTGTGGGCTCATCACAGACAAAGCACACACAAACACATAGACGTCGTTTATCAACGCACGCACACTCTACCACCCCGAAGAACGGAAGAGCCTACTGCCGTTCCCCCTTCCAAAAGCGTCTTTGACCACTGTTCCAGGTCCCAATTCTTGTTCCTGGTTCAGTTGTAAATTTTAATTGCCTTCTCCAAATAGTTGAATCGTGAACGCTTGGGCGCTTTGTTAACATGATCCAAACCGAAGAAAGGCTTGTTAGTTGGGCCTGTGAACAAAAATGTACAGATCCCTTCAGTATTCATTAATGCATCTAGTTATTTATATGCAAACGCAAACAGAAGACACTTAATGACCTTCAACAATTTCAAATTTCACAAAAAAAATAAAATTATTTTCTTAAAAAATCAATAATTAGGAAGAAGTTACGAATAATAAAATTTATTGGTAAAAATAGAAAATACATAAATAACTTGAAAGAAAAGCAGGTTAAAGAGAAAACATGAATAAGAGGAAGATGGAAAATAGAGAACAGAGGGAGTCAAGTAGATCCAAATTTGATAGTAATGATTCATCAATTGGGACGGTATACTATATAATTTACTATAACGGCCATAAAAAGGATCAATGAATATATCAAGTATATTGTATAATTTAAACATTTTATTCAAGTACAGTAAAGCCACGATTATCCACGAGTGCCACAAAAAAAATCTTTAATAAAATTTTAATTTTTCAAAGCATGAAGCAAAAACTAATGATTGATGTTTTTAGAAAGGCGTAAATGAACACAGTAGTTAACAGTGCAGTATATATTTTTTGTTTACTGTTCTTTATTTTAGTGATTTAGATGTAGAGCAAACGTTTCTGCTGTACTGTACATATTTTAAACGTTTTACATGTGTTCTTTGTGCAGTAAAACAGTTTTTATACTAAAATATTTTTTTCATCTCATTTTTGACCTTTTTCGGGTTAACCGCGTTTTTTGCTATCCGCGGTGCTCTTGCCACCCAATTCTGCGGATAATCGGGGCTTTACTGTATTAATTATAATAGTTATGATAAACGGGACTTAAAACAGCAAATCAACTCTGGTCTATTGGATAGAACATAAAAATGTAACAAACTGATGAACTCAGAAATACAATATTATCGAAAATATTATATAACAGCAATAGGGAACTACGGATCTTGGGACTTTTAATTTCTGGACTCCTCAATGATTGGTTACCAGTTGACCGACCATAACAAATTTTACGATTTAACCTAGATTTTACATAGCCTAACCTAGCCTGAAAATGTTACTAAATGTACGCTCAACTTCTTTTGTAAAATTTAGTTTTCGTAAAGTTTGTTCTGGTCGGGCAACTGGTACCCCACCCTCTTCAATATCATGAATGCTGAATGAATATCGTGAATGTTGATGACGTAACATTTCCACATACAATGTATTACAAAGACAAATTAAACACATCAAATACTTCACTGTAAGCAATTAATTCATCAGCAAGCTTGAAGAAAATGAATACGTTTCACATTTGTCTTTTGATATTTTTTCTCTTTTATTATGACAACCATTGGCCAGTCTAAAGGCCGTCCAAACGGCGAGAGCTAAAAGCTTAAGAGTTCCTATAAAGAACTACATTGGCAAATCTGCTCTAATAAAGTGACATGTAAATTCAATAACCTTTGATCCTTTGAGGGGCCTCCAACTAAAATAAATCTTTGAATGGAGGTTTTTGAACTGAAATAACAGTACTAAGAATACAAAAGTAATAAGGAATAGAAAGACTAAAAACAATTTAATAAACAAAGTAGAGTAATTGAGAGGGTAAAATATGGACTACCGTATTTGAAATAAAATCATATGTTCAGACCTACTCAACATCAAAAGGTAAAATGGCAGCAATACTTTTGTCTTCAAAGACTTTTGTAAGATAAGTTTTAAAAATAAACTCACCTAAAAAAAAGATAAAAAGCTGTCTGAAACTAGCTGAGATAAACAGATCTAGAAGGATTTGATATTCAAATTAATATAACAGCTAATTTCAGTAAAAAAAAAAACGAACATAACAGAACAAAAGAATTGGATTAAATAATATTGATACATTACAGAAGAACAGGAGGTAAGATGTCTAAGATAAAGAAATAAACAATTAATATTTGTTTGCATTTTTTGTAAGGGGTGATAAAAACTTCAGTATTAAAAAATGAAAGAAATCAATAAAATCATATTGGACAAAGAAAATAAGATCGCAAGGGGGTTTATTATAACTATACATTGATAAATATAAAAGAAGATAGAGGACAGATACCCAAAATATGGTAATAAACAAACTTGAAAAAATATGAACCCATGAGACCTTAAATAGTGAACCAACATGATATATTACGTTGAGATAAGGCGAAAAGTTTTGATAAGCGAAGAAAGGTAAAAAAAGGGTTTGAAAGTTCATTTTTAACAATGCAAATTCTTTTTAAAATCATCAAGACATTCAATGTTCTAGCTTCTAGCAGGAATGTAAGATATATAGGAAAATTGAATACATTGAAAATGCAACGATACTTACTTTGGGCCGTTTGCATAGCTTGTTTGAATTCAGTCAAATTTATTAAACTATCCTCTTCGAAGTGAGTTATTTTGTTGTTACCACTCACATTCACCCAGGCAAATTTGAACTGAAAACAAAAAGCAAAAAATTCTCAATTTGACAAAAATTCAAGCTCTTCAGTTATATTTCTCAAAAATGCATAAGTGTTGGAATAGCTCGTTTTTGCCTGACACAAAGTCCAATCTAGCCAGGAAACTTTCGCCTCACAGTACTACAAATAAATTACTCGTGAATTCTGACTGTACCAATAAATTACTGATAATAATTAAATTAATAGTGTTTATAGTTTATATAGATATGTTCAAACTCAAACAAGTGACTTATATTAATCTTAAAACAGCATATAAATAAATATAAAATAATATTTATTGGTTGATAACACAAATCCATCAAACAGCTTAGGTTTACTTTTCTAGTAACTAAACAAAACTCCAAATAGTATTCGACAAGTACAAAATTACTTTCAAATAAATATGGGAATTTCACAGCTCTGAAAGAATATAATTTCAAGAAAACTCAGAATCATTCATGAAAAACATACATGAAATGAAAATGTCCACTATTTGCATCATAAAAATTTAACTAAGTTATGCATCATAATGATTACAGATTTTGTTACTTACTTTTTCAAATTCTTTTTCTTGAACGCCTAATTTCTTCATCAATCTAAGTTTCAGTTTCGAAAAGGGTTCCGACTGAAACAAGAAACCGAAAATTAAATACAATATTAAACCGAACCAAGAATGCAAATTTTTTAAAAAATCATTCGTTGATAAAGAGTTACAAAAAGATAATTTTTCTCGAATTGTCTCGAAAAAACACAACTTAGACAGCTCGTTACAAAAACAAATTAAATTAAATACATAAAAGTGAGAAATGATCAAAACGTTGAAAGCAGTGATTGTAGCGTTGCGTTAGATGTGATGAATAAGTTTCAATCTTATTATAGCATAAATCATAAACGATAAAACTAATGAGCTGAATTAATGTCTTGTACAGATCTTCTATTCAAAATGATTAATACTTTGCTGGAGCGTTCCAACAACATTGTTACGGATTCTAACACTAAAAATAATCCAGGCAGCACTTGAAAGTAACACTCAAACTGTATTTACACAATTAACTCAACATTAGGCACCAATCCTATCCTATTATATTAAACGAGTATGTATGTATTGTGGAGAACACGGAAAGTAGGATTTACAGCGTTATCGCTTGCTTCAACAAGTCTCTGGACAAAGCAATTAATTACTCTTCTTTTGACACTATGATATTTACTTAGAATTTGGTAGAATATTTAATTAGAACCTCATGGAAATTTATTGACTAAATCGAATATTGTGGAATATGCGAGAACTTCTTATTTGTTTATTTAGGAATCTTATCGAATTCGGTGGAAGTTAATAGAAAAATGGAGTTCTTTCTAGATTAAGGAAAAATATATAAATAAGAGAGAGACTTTTGTAAATTAGTTAGTCTTCTTTGAAATTTGTCGAGATAAACAAGTAGTGAGTTCTGTGGTGAGAATTAATTACCGTATATTGTGCCTATAATTCTTTTTCCTATTTAATTTATACCAGTGGACTCTACTCATAGCTTTTATCGTATTACGGGCTTGTGCAACGTAAGTTAATTGTTCTTTTTCAATGTTCTTCTTAAATTATTGGACAGTTTATTGTATAGTTATTATTTAATATTACATCGGCCTTTTGACATTTAGTGATTGATTTTTGTACAGTAATATTGAAAACTCTATCAGTTGAACAATATCGATTCATCTGCTTCTGATTACATTATTTTGTGTAAGAAATAACTGAACAGTGTAGTTGTGAATAATTTGTGTTAATAAAGTGCGAGTGATAAATTTAAGTGTTACCAGCGTTATTTTAGAGATAGAACCCGTAACAGTATGTATTTATGTATGTATTTATGTATGTATGTATGTATGTATGTATATTCGGCGGATCTAAAAACCGGATCTAACGAATTTGATTAAATTATGAATATAGGGGCTCTTTGGTGCAAAAATACGATTGCGCTAGGTCTCATACCTGCAAAAACTCGCCGAAGGACACAAAAAGGAGAAATCTATCCTTAAAGTTACAGCTGATAGAAAAAAAACAATTTTTAAACACATGGTAAGCCCCGACTGGTCTACTTGAATGTTTTCGTCTAGGTTGTATTTTTGCAAAAATTAAGATTTGAATAACACTTACCTGTTTCATTTTAATAACAAACGGTATGCCAAAAGTCGAGAAGGCATCTTTTTGGTAGTGTGCACATGGAACTATCATTTCATTCTCATCTACATCGAGTTCATCTTTAGGTATTTCCTCTATCCTGTTGACAAAATTAAGCATGCTTAGCTTACACATTACACGTCTTGGATATTTATCGCTACAGCACACTCTACTTGTTATAGAAATTGTATTCATACGTTATAAGTAAGAGTTTATTAGAAAATGTTAATAGTGAAAATTATGAAAAAACTTTAAATTTTTTAATAAACGTGTCTAATTAGTATATGAAATTATTTAAAAATTATACGAATGGATAGAAGGGATATTTATTATTACGCGACATCTGAAATGAATAATAATAATAAAAATAATGGAGCCAAATAACAATAATCCAAGAGTAATATAATATTTTAAGGTTGTCAATTATAATGAATAATAAGACGAAGTTGTCACAACGTTTATTGAAAACAGTGAGATACTAGCTTCGGTTGTTACACCATTATCAAACTGAGTTTGTTTGAGATTGGTAATAGTGGAACTGGAACAAACGAATCTAGTATCTCACTGTTTTCTATAAATATGGTTGTTACAATTGCAAATCGTATTATTCACTATGAATATCTTCCCCAATATCACCTTCACCACTACAAATAAAGTTGCCAATTATCTTTCCAAGAAGAATTTTATTGAATGATTAAATGTAAATGGATCTGTATTTTTCAAGCCTGATAAACAAATAGCTTTAATCAACTTCAGCACTTGATAAGCAGAAAATGCGTACAAATTGAGAGACCAGTTTTCAATGTAAGTGCAACTAAATGTTTGGTTTACCTATAGTTTTTGGGATTCGCTGATGATAGATTAAGTTGCTCTAACAACATGTCTTCCTTGGGCCCCGGGTGAAGCCTGTTACAATTAACTTCAAATATCCTGCAAAATAGGAATTAAAAAATTGATTAGAATGATAAGCAACGATAATTTCAAGTTTTCATTTATAATAGAACAAACTTGTTTGTTTATTCAACAAAAAGAGAATTCTACTTTTCTTTCCTATCTATCTACCCATCTCTAATCAGATCTGATAAAATAATAATTTTTTCCCTACAACTATTCGTAAAATAGTTCTTTACGTACTGAAAACTAATATTAAAATACCTCTTTAATGCTCCGCGAGCGGTAAAGTACTTAAAGCGGCCAATTAAGTCACCAGCTGTTTTCTTTACACTTCTCTTTTGATTTCTATGTCTTCTCATTGGTGGATCACGGAATCCGTGAAATTCTCATAATCTCAACAATGGCGCATGCTAACCAAATCCGCGCACGGTCTGTGATGTTACAAACTACAATATTTTATTGTATTGGAATCCAGAACTGCAGTTGTAGGAAAAATATTGTATGTAATTCGCGCGTGAAGCTTCTTCATTGCTCTCACAAAATTACTGTGCTCCGCTATGCAGTAAATGTTTTGGCTCGAGCGATAAAGTCGCGCTTCACACTCTTAATACATAAATAACTATTATAACTTGGAATTAGCATTATAAATATTATCGATATAATACCAACATACTTTGAAAACGTTAAGCTATGGCATAATGTGTTGACTAATAAAATAATTTTAAAATATGTTTTTATAACTGTATTTAAAAATGCAAGTTAATAACGAAATGAAATTAATTTCAATAAGTAATACGAAACAATCATAATCCTATGTTGTGATTAATAGTTTGAAATAAATCTAATTTGGTGTAAATTATCGTGCAGTGGTTTGCCTGTCGCATCCACATTTTGTATCATTTTTTAAACATACTGAATTTGTTCTCACCTTAATTTTCCAGATCCATCTGGAGACAATTCAACTACCTTTTTAGCTTCCTCTAATAGATCGGCAACAGTTCCATTCTTATTGGGGTATAATGTTATTTCTTTTTCCTCTTTTAATTTTGGACCTACCCAAAGACACTAGAGAAACAAGAAAACAAGAATTGTACATGTAATCTCCAAAAATATCAAACACATTGGCAATTTTATTTAAACACCTACATTTAATTTTGAAGATATAAATGCGGAAATTAATGAGATTTAATTTACTTGCAATTATAGGAAACAGAAAAAAAAATAGTTCAATCCGTATTCTCAATTGCAGTTTAATCTATGCTTAGATTAAACTTGGTTCAAGCTAAATTTTAAACTTTGGATCGTATTATATCAATTTTGGTTTATCCGCAAACAAAAATTATCTGGCAGTTTAGATTAAACGGTCGATTTTGATCGTTAAAACTCCCGGTTAACTTAATCCGTGAGTTGACTCAAGGTTTCCATGGTGGAAGTGAATAAGGATTCTGTGAATTTCACTAATAAATTCCAATAAATACTAATGTATAGTAAGAGTAATCAATTAAAATGACTCGCAGGAATTGACAGTATCATAATAAATTATTCAAACGCATAAAAAATTCCATAATGTCAATTTACTGAGTCAAGTTCTACAACAGAGTTCATGAAATAAAATGTTTTCAATAAAATCACAGTTTGAACAAGGGCGGAGAATTGTTACTTAATAATATTTTACAAAATGAATAGATGCTTCAGATAAGACTCAAAACAATATAGGGTAAACATCAAATAATTTATTGCTTCTGCCTCATCATAATGGCAACATTTTTCGAACACTGTGATAATGTCAACCATTAACAAGCATACTAGTTATGAGACAAAACCTTAAATTTATTTTCAAATCTGATCATAAGAGCAGATAACATTAGCACTCTTGCCAACATAAATAATCAAACGGAGTTCAACTTGAACTGCATTTAAATCTTAGTTTAATTTAAACGACATGTGAATTTGCATTGATATTATTTAGTTTGGTTTTAGAGGTTTTTTATGGGCAAAGCGGCCAAAATAATAACGAATATAGATATAACCCCCAAGATTAAGGACTGGGGGCGCCAGTGTTCCCCCCAGACCAAGGAAAGAAAAATTCAAAAGATTCGATTTATATGTTGCACCTAATATTTTCAACGCTTTGCCTATAGAAATAAGGAATGCCTCAAGTTGCAATATTTTCAGGCTCTCGCTTAAACAATGGCTACTAGAAAAAAGCGAGGTAGAGTCTTTCTTTTGAATAAAATCAATATTAGTTATAGTCCTTGCAGTTCATAGATTACTAGATCGATCACTGAATATTTTAAATGATGGTCAACTGAAATTATTGAGGAGCTCTGCACCGCGTTGTTTAAAAAAGAATATAGATTTATCAAGTTTATACTGTTTTCATACTATTTGTTCAGATTTTATTTATGCTTAATAAAAGGATCGACCCCGCACAGGTTTCTCAGGGGTGGCGTTAAAAATGTTTTTATATACAGCTTGAAATTACTTTGGGTTATGTGATTTGAAAAAATAAATTTCTCTTTCTATTATGGAGCTGTTTAAACTTAGTTTAACTTGAATAGGTGTTAACGAGAATGAGAATACGGCCCTTATAGTTTTACCTAGCACTGACTCAATCAAAACATGTTTTAAATCAATCTGATCGCAACAATGCAGTACAACGTTATGTATAGTTGATAAAACTTTCTTGGTACTCCGTTGCATTTATCGCAGGCCGTACACACATATTCTACATATTGCTATCAAGTGTGCAAGAAACGCATTTGTAAACACAGAAATATAAACTGATTCTCACCTTGAATAACCTCTTATTTTCTAGTTCACTAATTGATATCGATAACTGTTGGTAGTAAACTTTTTTAACACCTTTAGACTTTGAATACAAAAGCAAATCCTTTAGAGTTCCTTCGTAATTACATTTCAACGCATTTCCTGGGCAATCCTTGTAGCTGTAAAACAGAATAGATGCATCAAATTCATCAAAAAACAGAAGCTTTTGTAAAATACACAGTACTGCACATCAATTTAAAAGTGAGGAATCAGTTCTGTGAAACTGTTTCATTAGAGATCATCAAATCGATGGCTGGGATTAGGTGCAACTATGTCAACAAAGGCTCCGGGTTTGATCCCAGTTCTAATAAAAAATTCCTTGGGCCACTCACGTGTTTCGGAGGAAACGTTAGGCTTGTCCTAAAAACAATCGTTGTCATGTAAGGTGCGACCTGAAAACTCCAGACATAAGCCAGCCAGGTCACATTATTAATGATAAATTCGATAAACTTGCAGCGATGTGAACTGTCGAGAATATTTAATACACCAAAGTCCTCAAAGAGAACAACGGTCGATAGTGCGACTTTCGCAGAACGATAATTATTATCGATGCAGAAAGATTGGGCAGCTACAGGAATAAAATATAAGTTAATTATACAGGAGAAATATTAAAACTATTAAAAATATTATTTAAAAATATTATTTTATTTTATTTTATTTTATTTTATTTTATTATTATTATTAAAATATTTATTATTTAATATTATTAAAAATATTATTTCCATGTCCCTCTCAGGGCAGTTAATTCATGTCTAGTTGTTAATAAAATACGTGCTTTTTCAAGAATACAAAATTATCGAATTCTTCAACGCCCAGCCGTAATTCCAGAGAGTGCTATAACTAGAGTGTTATTTTTTAGTGAAGAGAGTATCACGTTGTAATTGTCAGATTGTATGTCTTTTTGTCACAGTAGGTTACGTGTTCTGCTATGGGGCTTCAAAATATATATTTTTTTAGGATAAAGCCTACATACTGCTGGGCACTGACAACATGACCCCTGACGCCTGAAGGGAACAGGTGAAGGAAGGTGTAATGGCGTAATAGCTCCACTATGTCTTGCACTAAATAGAGCACGAATCTGAGCTAGTAGTATTTGGGTTATATACATCACTGCTGTTAGTGAGCCAGTTGAGTCGCTCTCAAATGTGCTGTATTCATCAATATTCACTGCGAATTCCTTTCAAGGGTCAAGTTGTCAGTCTCTAACAGTAGGTCAGAGACCTTTGCGTAGGTAATGAGTTTGACCTACAGTTTTAGGTGAGTTCCGAACCACCGGAAAGTATGAATGAATGAATGATTTATTTGCCACAAAAAAAAACAATACAATATATACACTTCATAGATGTTACATTCACATACTGTGGCACTACTGGCATAAGCGAACTTGTTCGCCAGCAGTGAGTTCAAAATCGTACAACATTTGGTATAAAAAACAAAGGAATTAATATAAATAATTGAAATAAGATGTAATATAGACAATAAAATATATCTAAATAAAGAAATATAATATAGATAAATTGATATTCTTAACCTTAACTATAAAACTATCAATAGATACATTAATAGTTTGAAGTAAATGATGTAAAATTAAAATTACAAAAAAAAAAAATTACGAAACAGTAACATTGCCAGTATTTTGATATGTATTGTCAGTCACAACTACTTTGAAAAAGTAGTGATTTAAATGTTACTATGAATTTGTATATATGTGATAAAAATCAATTAAAATTGTAATCAACCATTCTATTACATTGTAACCATGCATTCATATTTTTGTGAAATGAATACAATGGTTCATTATAGCCAAATTTCAATTTGATGGGAACAACAGTAATTTGATAAGCTAGAAAAGTAGAATAAGAATAGTTACTTTTGCGTTTTGAAGAACTGCAGCCGATGTGGGTCGGTGCCAACCCTCTGCGCGACAGCCTGCGCGATTTGTTCGTAGTTGATTTTCGAGTTCAGCTCCATTGTGAAGCCGACATCGTTTGGCATTGTCTTATCGCAGAACGTCACTTCCACACGGTGGAACAGCTCTCTGTTCAAAAACAACAATACTATTATCAAACTGCATCTATAAACTTCTAAAGTCCGCACACAAAAACATTTTAAAACAGAAACCTTACACTATATACTATTAGCAGATTGTCCGATTGAATTTAATATGGGTTTCTAAAACATGACATAACTTAACTTTAATTTAATAGGTAGCCTATTTTTTCTTACCTATCTTCCCCATCTCCTAATTCGTCTTCTCTTCCTTCTTCATCTTTCTCTTCTCAGTCTTCTTATTGTTCCTCTTCTCCGTTGTCTTCTCATCAAACTTTCTCTTTCTTCTTTCTCTTCTCTTTCTTCTTCACATCCTCCTCCTCCTTTTTCTTCTTCATCTTCATTCTTAATATCTGAATAAACGAATTTTCTTTCAGACTTCACCCGTATTACGTAAAAGCTTAACTTAGAATTTCATTGTTGAGTATTCAAACTTTCTACCGTATACAATCTATTATGTTGTTAATAATATGCTTTTCAATCACTCAGAATGGAATCTTGTTAATAAAGTAACCTTATATTCTTCTTCCTCTTCTTCATCTTAAAGTTAAGTGCTCGAATGAACGAATTTTTGTCCAAACTTCGCCCTTTCATGTAAATGCATTAAAATGTGAAAGAATTAAATTGAATTATTTAATAACTTGACTAGAATTCTCTAGTCATAAATATTTGTATCTAAACTATTTATAATTTTTCATACTGTCCTATGTCACTCAGTGTTTTTTCATTTTCATTTCATTTATTGGCATATTCATTATATTTTACAGTATACACTGTCAGAACAGGTGCCTCGTCAATTTCTTAATAATTAATTAATGGTCAAAATAACAAACACTATGTACAATAAATATCATCATCCATGAAATCTTTGTCACAATAATTTTTACTCAATGTATTCAACAATTTTTTTGTAAAACATGCATTAATAAAAAAAATTATCTTAAAATAGTATACACTCAGGCCAACTTCGCATAGCTCAAACTTTTATGACTCTTAGTGGCAAGAAAATTGAATCCAGACAGCTCTCTGTTCACAAACAATATTGTCATCATGCTAAGCATTCTCATGCAGCTATCACACAATCCGCAACTTTTACTAGACTTTCAGTAGTACGAAATTTGAGCCCGGAAATTATGATTAGTTTTATGTGTCTCTTGCCCCCCTACGCAATTGAATTTTGATTTCACTTTTTCTTGCCTGATTTAAGGCCATCTAATGATCTACTCAAGTCTCTTGACCACTTATGCGATTCATTACATTACAATGTATTACAATTGCATCACAATGCGATTACATTGAAATGATCCAATAATTTAATTTGTACGATTATTTTTCATTCCTAATTTTAATCCAACTTTGTTAGGCATAAAATATTTTGTCAAGATTGACAAAAATTACAATTTCTTTGAAATGTGTGGAATTGTTCATTATACATTATTTACAGAATTAAGTAAGAATCTGTGAATAACCCAGGCAATCTAATTATAACGTTAATGACAATTATTGATTTTCATTTGGTGTTACTGAATTTTTTGAAAAATAGATAATTATACTGATTTTTTTTTAAATAAAAACATAAACAGTAAAAGACAATAAACAAAAAAAATATTTACTTGAAATAATCTTTACAGGTAGGAAGTTCATACATATCTTCACTTTCATCCTTTTGAAAAACTATTATATCGCCGTCCATGAGTTCTTCAAGAACCTAAAAAAAGAAAAAATGTAACCTAGATAAGGCCTGATAAAATAACCAACTGATTTTCAATTGAACGAACATGATAATTATAACAGACGAATTACAACAGAATTGCATTGAATTATAACACACGAATACACGAACACACGAATATAAGTATGAGCTACATTTTCAGACAATATACATTTTTTTCTTTGTAGTGGCGAAGGTGATACTGTGGAAGGTATCCATAATGAATAATTAGATACTTTTTAATAAATGTGGTAGTGACAATTTCGTCTAATTATTCATAATATACATATTGTTATATAAACAGGATTTTTGTCATTTCAAAACTGATAAAACCCTGCAATGCTTTT
Source organism: Conomelus anceps (assembly GCA_948455865.1). NCBI lineage: Eukaryota > Metazoa > Arthropoda > Insecta > Hemiptera > Delphacidae > Conomelus > Conomelus anceps. The sequence goes on from OX418225.1 coordinate 14,722,286, forward strand.
TATTCAATTTTATAACTAATTTTTCGATTAATATTGATCTCGTCATATATAATATTGGAAATAAAGTCAATAACATTCAACATAATACAAAACAAGTCATTCGGAAAGGTAAATATTATTTTTTTTTTATTGCTGATGAAATTATACTAATATTATGAGGATCTTTAAATGAACATTCAATTGGCAATGTAAGAATTAAATTTTTTTTTCAATAATGAAACTTACCTTCTCTAGAGGCTCATTAAACCTTTCTATTCTCTCAACTTGATTTGGTCTAATTTCTTCATAAAGCGCTAATTCTGTGTTTGGGGAGTATCCGGCTCTTTCATTCAATATCTGACAAAGTTCCTCTGAAAAAAAAAACAGAAACAGTTTAACTAGATAGATTGGCGCATTTTTTATAATATAGGCCTACATTGGCAACAAAAACATGAAATTCCAACAAAGGAAATTTACTAAAGACTAAGTTAGGGGAGAGCAAATGCAAGATTACTTCGCTTTTGTTTGGACGTGATTTTTTGAAGAGTTTTGAGGTATTTTGTTAACAGGCTCTGAAGACTGTTAACAGTCTTCTCTCATTCAGCCAAGAATAAACATCATAAAATAGACTGAAAACATCCAAATGTTTTCGAATCTAATAAATTTTGTAATAATATATTATTTTTACAATATTGTTTTGCTACATTTTGTCTTGTTATTTTAATTTAAAACTATTTTTTTTAACTTTCAAATCAAGTTACATTTCATTCAATTGTTATTCGTCTTCTCATTTTTCAACAATATTGTTTTTGATTTCTTCAGTTCAGTTACAATTATTTTATTCAGTTTTTGTTTTAGTTAAAAAATGAAGCTTCTATAATTTTATTCAGCTAGGAAAAGACAAATCGTGAAATGCAAACAAAATGTTTTTAATCTAAAAAACAATATTCAAGAGAACATTACACTGTAATGTAAAGATATAACCGCTTCAAGCCCAAAAGTGCTTTCTTCAAAAAAATTTGAACGTAAAATCCAAATCTGTAGGTCACAAGGAAAATTCATTCTCACTAGAAAAATTTCACGTTATACAACATTATTCATTTTGAAACAATATTATAGCTATTTTATTGCATTTATTGCAACTAGTGTTTTCAAAATTTCTTTTCAGTTGCACAATTAAATTAATTGTTTATTTAAAAAAAAATACATACAACAATCATAGGTCCCGCTAAACAATTATTCAACTTATTGAAAATGATTCTTGTATGGAATTTTGTGAACGGAAGCGTTCAGTTCGTTGAAAAGAATTTTCACATTAATTTATTGAATAGTTTATTAACTGTTGAATACTCACGAACTTTGATGGATACGGGCACATACTTATGTCCGCAGTAGTAGATGCGCTTGGCCTTGGGGTCGTAGCACTTGAAGAACAGCAGCACATCGGTCTCCTTGTCGAATGTGCTCAGCTGAGTCATCTCCGAGTCGGGCTGAATGGTTTCGACGAACACGTTCCACACACTTTGCGAGTCGGAAATGTCCGAGACGGTCTTGTTCAGGTCGTTCTCGTAGTCGAACACGGTCGGCCTGTACGTCTGGTTCGAACGATTGCTGATCGGCCACGGTCGCATCTGGTTGGTCGGGTATTTCTGCAAACAACAAAAATAAGTAATTGACGTAAAATTTATTCAAATTCCAAAAACAATTCCATTAAAGGCTAAGGTTTGCATTTAGGCCACTGGTTCCCAAAGTGGTTCATGGGGACTTGCATAATGGAACTACAATAACAAGACAGGAGTCAGGTCATTTTTTTGGAAGATGAAGCCCACATAGCTCTGAGACCTGTGCGTGGGTAATGAGTTGGATGATGGTGAGTGATGAGCTGGACCTACAGTTTTAGGTGAGTTCAGAACCACCGGGAAGTGATTTTACAGCAGAGAAGTGTCTTTTTTGCTGGCCAATCTAATCGGTCACCCTTACAAAGAGTGCCCGGGAGAACGCAGCTTATCTCTATCTGATTGAACAGATACCTGCTACGGCTCACGGCTATCACTTCTCTTATTGTACGGCGAAGCCGTCCGGCACCGTTGTTTTATAATAACATACCCAGAAACATCAGAGATCTATTAGTTCAAAAAAAGGTTGGTTCATGTTTTAAAGAAATATCTAATTGACTCTTATGGCTGGGGTATAGCCGTGCGATTCCGGAATGATATTGGATGATGTTTCATTTTGTTTAAATGTACTTAATTAAGCTTTTTAAAAATAATTTCTATCTAATTGGATTTCTTATTCCAAAACGATCTGCGTTGGCCTTGAAGATGAGTTTCAATAACTCGGAAACGTTCGGCCAAGAGTGAGTACACTTATTATATATTCACAATCTAAAACTGACTGCAAGTCGTTAAATTTACAACAAAAAGTTAATTTCCTGGATTTCTTGTTCCATGACGAACTGCGTTGTTAATATTAACTTTTCATGTGAATTCAACGACTTGCAGTCAAATATTAAGAATTAAAAATTATTTTCACTCAAAACCACACTGAACACAAACAAATACGATCTCCCAGGGATCTACAAACTGAACTGCTCTTATTGTAACAAATTCTACATAGGACAAACAGGCCGCACATTCAAACAACGTTACAAGGAACATTTTCTTTTCACGCCCTGACATCAAAAGCTGAATCGAATTTCGCCGACCATATCATTCAAACTGGACACACTTTTACTGACATCAATACCAACCTACACATTCTACATATAAAATCTAAAGGACACGAACTCAACACCTTGGAACAATTTCAAATATACAAACACACCACACACAATAAACAAAACATCCTCAACGAACAACTAAATTTTAAATCACACAAACTTTTTGATCAAATTTTACAAAAACCACAATTATTCTTCTAACCAAAAAACTGACATCGATGATCAAGGAACACGCCTCTAAAAATGGATCTCAAAGATTCGAAAGCGCTCGGCCTACAGAGTAAGTAAATTCAACTTATTCTTATTGAATATTTGACTGCAAGTCGTTGAATTCACAGAAAAAGTTAAAAACTCAATTTTTATCTCTTGAAATTATATTTTTTTCTCTTTAATAATTTTGGAATGATATTGCACTTCTATTGGTTATGGGATGGTTATTTGAATATACATTTATAGTAAAATCTTCTCTTTAATGTTTATTAGGATACATTTGTTATTTTTGCATACTTTTCTGTAGCTCGCAGAAGGAGTCCTTCCTCAAGATGGAGCTTGTTCTTTTGGAGAAGTAGTTTCTAATTATTAACAATTTTGTATATTTATTTTATAAAAAAATTCTTATAGTGTAACTTATTTTCGATATTTTATAGAATTATGTATTGTAATAACGAATAAATAAAATTAAGAAAATAAACAATTAACTGTAGGCCAACGATTGCGATGCTGTGTTCGGCAGCGACGGATGAATGGTTTTATTTTAACCAATGATTAGGTTTCAACAGCTGACTCAGCCCGCACAGCACAGAACAGCGTTGGGTAACCAGGCGCTCTAAAGAGCTTTAGTTGATAAAAGCGTAGACAGAAAAGCAATTCGAGAGCAATACAAAAAAACAGATTCAGGCAATGCATAACATTATAATGATGAATGAACTCACCAAAGTGTCAGACAGTAGTTTGAGCAGATCTTGTCCGGTCATAGTCTTCTTGACCTTGAACACTCGGCACGAAACCTTTTCAGGGTCATAGAGGTCGTTGCCCTGGTGGCCGACAAAACTGTCTTCGAGTATGACGTTGATGGTCATGTAGAGATGAGCTTCGTTCCGCTCTTTCCGCCTGATGCCCTCCAGACGCTTTTCCTCCTGAAGTCTCTCCGATAACTGCAACAAAAAAAAAAAAACAACCTCCTTAACTTCACAAACGGACACATATTAGACAAAAAATGCAATATACAACCAAATATTCACCCAGGTTTTAGCTCATAGTTGAAAAAGGTTGATCTTAAAGCGTTTGAATCAGAACTAAACAGAATATAGATTTGAAAAAATACAGAAGAAATACATTAAATAGAATACATTTAAGAATATAGCTTGGATATCAAATCAAAATAATTTATTCTCTACTCATAAATACAATCAAATAAAGCAAAAATTCAGATAGCCTAAGTAATATTTTATAAAATTAAAATCCGGATAACTTACTTTATTACATGTTTTATGGTCAGAATCAATAAAATGCTCTAATATATTTCCTAATCGCAGGCAATGTATTTAAATAAGATATGTTATATTCAAATAACAACATATAGAACAATCTGACATTAATGTGATGTGAATCTTATCTCTCCAGATTCATACAGTAATTGAATAGAAAATGAATCAAACAGGTCAACATAGATACTGTAAATATAAACTAAACGAATACATATTGTATTAATTTATAATCCATCTTAGCATAATATATTATTCAAATAGAGAACTAACTGAAATTTTAGAAACGACTATTATGATGTCAAATCCTATAAATGATTGCCTTCTCATATTATTCAAAAATTCATATAAAAGTTGCAACATTAACACAACTAGTAGTTATGGCAAAACTAATATTTCTATACATCCATTTTCACATGCGCAAGTAAGATCTTTAGACTGTTAAAGCAAGGGTTAATGCCCAAAAAAATAACATATGACATATGACATGGTGGGATCAGGTTTGAGCCAGTAAACTTTACAAAGAGCAACACATGGTTGCTATTTACAACTCTGGTGTCCGAGTTCTCAGATCACACCTGAACAAAATTTGGGCCTCTGACTTTGACTGTTTCAAGAAGCCGGAACCCGAGAGTGGCCTCAGAATATACTCTCACTCTATTATACAGTATGGAATACACTTCTTTGGGTATAAGCATAATATAATTATAATTGCATATTATCATAATGTTATAGTATACCACGATAAGTATTTATTTTCATTATGTAACAAGATATAATGAATACTATTACAAATAATTTTTTGGATAGATAAAAAGTATAATACTGTTGTGACACGGAAAAGAAGGAACAGTTTTCAACGTTATCTGCCTGTGTCAATATTGATTTCCGGAAGCAATTAATTAATTACTCTTCTTCTGTACTCTCTTCGCCTTTTAGTTTATTTTTGACACTTTTATGATATTTACTTAGAACTTTGTAGAATATTTAATTAGAACCTCATGGAAATTTATCGACTATTTCAGAACATCTTATCTCTTTGTTTAGAATTCCATCGGTCATTTTAGAAAAATCTCCGTCTTTCTGGCTTTTGGAAAACCTATTTAAGGCGAACGTTCAGGTGAACATTAGTTCAGTCTTATTTGAAATTTGTCGAGATAACAAGTAGTGGCAGTCCTGATAATCGTCGTATATTGTGAGAATTGTTTTTAATGTATAACAGTGGACTCTACTCATAGCTATTACTGTATTACGGACTTGTGCTACGTAAATTTAATTGTTCTTTTTAGACGTTTCTTCTTGAATTATTGAACAGTTATTATTTAATATTAGATCAGCCTTTCAACATTTATTGATTGATTTTTGTACAGTAATATTGAAAACTCTATCAGTTGAAAAATATCGATTTATCTGTTTTTTATTGCTTATTTTGTGTAAGACATTACTGATCAGTGCGTGTTGTAGATTATTTGCGTGAATAAAGTACGAGTGACAAATTAAAGTTTTGCCAGCGTTATTTTAGAGATAGAACCCGTAACAATACGAATGCAATAACAGAAATCAAATTTTTATTTATTCTAACCTCGTGCGGGATGTCATCCTCAGTAACAACCTGCAATACGTTTTTCAATTCAGAATCTCTAATATATACAAGCATGTAGGCGTTTGTACAATGTCGAACAGTCATGTTCAAGTCCTCGTCATGGCCTCCAAAATTGTGATCGATCGCTTCCTCTCGCGTGCATCGCGACACTACGTCATCGTCAAATTTACACCACTAGAAAGCAAGAGAAAAACATTATAAAATTCATTGCCCAAACACTGTAAGGTATACTGGGAAGAGAAAGAAGAAAAATATAAAAATCATCAGCTATAAATAGAAAACTTTATGATAGATACTAAACTAATATAAATTAATTCTAGAATTAGATAGAAATGATAACATTAACTACGTTACCATAGGAATGGTATCAAATCTATCTAAGTAAACACCAATATTCTTTACATTAGTCAGCTCCAGGTCAAGAGCTCGTCCACAGATATGGACACCATTGAGCTGATAATCTGTGAATAGGAGTATTGTTTCTCCCTCCTGACATTCTCCCTATCACTTCGCTCTTATTTCTTATCTACATAAAGTCGCAATCAATAACCTGTCCTACTGCCTCCCTTATCGATTCATTAATAATAAATTCGCCCTAATCTAAAAACTATTTAATTTAATTAATTCATACTTAACAGCTGCAATGGAGGTAACAGACACGATTATCCACATTGCTTCATTAACATAAACTAGTACAGTACTACCTCGTTTATCCAGACTTCATTAAACCGGGTTTTAGATCGAGAAATCAAGAAAAAATAATTTAGATAAAAACGTAACAACACTTCTTGAGGCAGTAGGAAAGGTTATTGATGCGATGGGAAAATATTTGCGACTTCATGTAGATAAGAAATAAACCCTGCGTAAATATTATAAGCGTGTAAATAAATTTTTTCGTGGTTTACAATACAGCACAAAAAACAGTACATCATCACATCGTTTAAATTGAATAAATGTGTGAATATTGTGTTTTCCCATAACCGAAAAGAAATATTAATGGTAAGATATCATTTTACAATTTGTTTTCATCTTTCACTATTTCTAGATTACCCGGCTTTTCGATCTACTGATCCTAATTAATCCAGATAAAAGAGATTGTACAATTTATACAAATTGGAAATTTTTATATCTAACTAGAGACAAATCAGCCATCTAAAATAAAAGTTCAGTACTAAAGAAACTGCATAATAGAGAGCTAGACAACTCACCCTGCCATCACCCTTGGGATTGATGAATACAACGTAGTGACCGCCATGGTTGTCACCACTGTGCACCAAAACTGCGTGCAGTGTGTAATCAGCCGACGTAGCTTCCGGATTTTGTAAGTACGGATTCAGACACACTTTCTCATCAAATTCGAACCTGCAATCGAGAAATTCGAAATTTAAGAATACATTTCAACAATAAAAAAAACGTCCACGCTTTAAACGGCTAAAATTAAAGTGAATAATTGGGCTGTAACCTCCTAATATTCAACTTTTTTCGTATTCCAATTGAACCAACTGTCCAATGTTATTCCTTGAAATAGCCTAAAGTAACCTAGATCCTGTAGTGGCGGAATGTTTCATATAATAAAGGATGAAGGAGTAGACCAATTGTTTAAGCCAACGAACTCGATCTGTATAACGTTAGGAAGAATGTGTTCAAAATTTAAAGTTGATTGGTCAAAGCACACTTAGTTATCGTCGAACTTACATACATACAAAACTATCCACAGATAGCCGTAAGCCTCGAATCAAATCAGAACTAAAAAAAAACAGGTTGAATTGAGAGCCTCCTTCTGTTTTGGAAGTCGGTTAAAAACTTGCTACACTCGTTCAATTAACACTCGAAATAACATAGTTTGATTTCACGTCATTTTCAATATTTTCATTAAAAATCATTCACTTTTGTTTAAATTTTAGTCTTATTAAAAATGACATGTCAGGTTAGTATCGCGAGTGTTAATAATTCAAGTGGTTGTAACAGTATCTATATTATTGATAAAATATGAAGTTAATAATTTTTTCAAATGAAACTTTTCATTCAAATGTTAACCAAAAAATATTTGAACTCAAATTCAAATTTAGAAGCAGTATTATGCATGTTGTTTCTTCACAGGAATAATTGATAGAGTATCTATCTGGCTGTTTTTTTAAATACATTTTAGTGCAGTAGTTTATTTTGTAGTTTTGTAATAATTTTTGGAAAATAAATTCATTCATTCATTGTCATTGACATTCAGCTGTATTAACCCTTTGATGCGCATTCACGTTCCAGTACGTGAGTAAAAGTTAGTGTCAGAGGGAGCAAACACGTATGGGAACGTTTTGTTGTTTTCTTCAGATGGGCACTTTCGTATGGTAACGATTCATTCTGTTCTGTATATGATGCGATCTAGTGTTGAAATTTTGAACTTTAACGTATTATAATCAGACATACACAACAGTATCACTCTATAGATAACACTGTTGTTTTGCTCTGTATCATAGATGACAAGAATGAAGTTTTGAGTCAACTCACTCGCATAAACACATGATTGGACTTGTGTATGAGTTTAAATGCATTTATCTTGTTTGTTTCATAATATTATACAACCATATTTAGCCTACGCTTTTTTCACAATGTCTCAGCGACTGAATGATACACAAATTAGAGAACTATTGATGAAAAATGGACTCAGATTTCAAAGTGATTGAAAGTGAAGATGAAGAAAGTGATAACAAGAGTGGAACAAGTGATTTTGAGGTTAGGCCTGACAAAGTTTTTCAGTGAATCAATGATGATAACTTCGATACAACTGTATAATATGATTTTGATTCAAGCAATCCATTACTATATGAGAATGAAAGTATAAAAGTTTCAAACGCCTATCTCAAAAAATTCCGCCTGGGTACATGAAAAGTTCTGTACAATTGGCTCATCAAAGGGTTAATTTAACATTTGAAAATTAGACTATACCACAACTCAGGTCTCAGACCTATGTTGGCTACATCCTCCAAAAAGGAAAAAATAGCAAGGACAGTTGAGAAACGAAAACACGATTGACCGGATAGATTTTTTCCAAAAAAATTGCTAACCTGTCGTTGAACTTGACAGAGCAGTCAGTGATGGGGTCATACTGGAAGCGCATGAGATGCAGATGGAGCACAGGGGGAAAGCGGGAAAATATGACTCCCTTCTCAGCATCCTGCAGGCCGTGTTCGCCCGCATCGTATTTGTTGTCTCCGTCCAACACTTCTGCCTTTATGTAGTCGCCAAATGACTCCGTAACTAGAACGAAAAATACGTAATATAAGATCAAATAACTTTTGATCTAAAAATACTGTATCAACGTCTTGATGTTGACTTCTATTGAAAAAACTAACGTTAAATGTGCCAAAAATGAAATACGTTGAGAAGAAAACGGAAAAGATGGAGGATGAAAATAGTGAAAAAGATGAACAGATGACGTTAAAAGAATAGATGCGTTATGGAAAGTTTGTAGAAATATGAAGGAAGGTGTGGTAAAGAAACGAGGAAGATAAGAGGAGAAAAAAGAATGGGATGAGGAGGAAAATGAAGAAGAGGAAGAAAAATGAGGAGAAAAATAAAAACGGCGGGAAGAGGGTTGAGAAAAAAGGTACTAATTTAAATTTGTAAAAAGTTGTCAGGTTCTAGAAATACAAATTCAATTGAATCGGGCAACCTGCCAGTAAGTTGATAATTTTAAGAGAATTGATATCAAAAGAGAATCCTGAGCGTTAGTAAACAAACTAATATATAAATTGAACAAGCTAGCAACACAAAGAAACGAAAAAAGCATAATATTTTAACGAATAATTCTTCCTATTTATACATTAATTTAACTAAAGACAGACATAATGATGTTAAGGAAATTAATATCCAAGAAAGGAAATCCTGAGCGTGAGTAACCAATAACTTCAAAAAGCTAGCAACAAAAATTGAAATCCTATTTGTGTGATCTAGCCAATCTGAACTTCAGCTTAGAACCGAAAAACAACAAAAAAAACTGTTGGAATGGATGGGGTATCCAATAAAATTCTAAAAGAATGTAAAGATCAATTATTAGATCCTTTGATTCATCTGATAAACCATTCATTAGAACAAGGTGTTTTTCACGAGAATTTGAAAGAGGGAAGATCTTGCCAATCTTCTAAAGCGGTGATAAGAGAAAATGTGGAAGACTATAGGTCCATTAGTATTTTAAGTGTAATAAGTGAAATTTTTGAAAGAGTAGCTCTAAATAGGTTACTCTTCTGCACCTTAAGAACTAACTTATCTGTGTTGGTCCAGGGACTTACATCACCAGCAATGGCAAGGTCACTCAGGCCAAGCACTTGGCAAAAGGCTGCTAGCAGACACAAGCTCCTACTTCACCAACTGGCTGGTGAGGCTGGGTAGAGGTCAGGTTAAGCAGCTAATTAGAAATATCCTACACTCAATTATTAAATGTGCCAAATTCACTTATTATAAAAGTAAAATAGACTCAGCAGAGGGAGACCCTCGGAAATTTTGGACAATTGTGAATGAAATTGCAGGCCGACCCATGCACAGAGAACAGTTCCCGGTTGGAGCTTTTAACAATAGCGGCCCTGTAACCCCATTAAAAACAAAAGAAATTTCTAATTCCTTCAATAGGTACTTTGCCTCTGTGGGGGAGAAGTTGGCTGCGGCGATTCAACCATCTGGTCCACCAGAGGTGAGCGGTTCCGACCATGTCATCGATGCTGTGTTTGAGCTGCATCCTGTCACTGAGCATGAAATTGTTAAAATCATCAGCAGTATGAAGGGACGATCTGCACCGGGCTGGGATTCTATTCCGGCCCGGTTGCTAAAGGACAATGTGTATGAGCTGCTTTCTCCAATAGTACACATCACAAATCTTAGTATAAATTCAGGCATATTTCCGAACGTTTTTAAAATTGCTAAAGTTATTCCAATTCATAAATCTGGCACAAAATCTGCTATAAGTAATTTCCGACCTATTTCTCTTCTAATCTCTCTGGCTAAAATTCTGGAAAAATGTGTCAAAATTCAAGTTAACAGTTACTTAGATTATAACAACATTATTTCAAACAACCAGTATGGTTTCAGGTGCACCAAAAATACCACTGATGCTCTCTTTGATATGTCAAAATACATCTCAGCTCAATATAGCAAAAAAAACCAAGTGTTGGTTACATTCCTAGACCTCGCTAAAGCCTTCGATTCAATAGACCGGAACAAACTATTTAATAAGCTTGAAGCAATAGGTTTCAAAAACAGTACCCTCAACTGGTTCAAGAGTTATTTCCATAATAGAAAGCAAACTGTCTGTCTCAATGGCATAGAGAGCGACTCTGTAAATGATGATTATGGTGTGGTGCAGGGAAGCACTTTGGGACCACTCCTCTTTCTCATTTATATAAACAATATTTCAAAATTAAATCTTCATAGTCGACTGTTCCTCTTTGCAGATGACACAGCCCTTGTATCATCAGGCTGTTCTTGGACAGAGGTATATGACCGGGCTTCTTCAGACCTAGTGAAGGTGAAAAATTGGTTGGATAGTAATGTTCTATCAATCAATATTGGTAAAACGAAATGTCTTCCAATATTTCTCAGAGGTGGCCCTGGGCACATGGTTCTTAAACTGCATTCATGTGATGATCCAAAATCTGAAACCTGTGTCTGTGAATGTATTGAACAGGTGGCTCAGTATAAATATCTGGGAATTGTTTTGGACCATAAGTTAAGTTGGGCAGCTCATGCACAGTTTCTTAGGCAAAGATTGCGAAAATTGATATATGCTTTTGGCCAGCTTGGACGGGTGCTGAGCATTAAACATTGCAGGTCCATTTATTTCGCCTATGTTCAGTCTCTGCTTGAGTACGGCATCGTGGCATGGGGTGGGGCCTCATCCAACATCCTGCGGCCTGTTGCAGTCTCCCAGAGAGCATTAATTAAAGCTTTACTTGCCAAGAATCACAGATTTCCTACTAATTTACTATTCCAGGAATTTCCAGTATTGAACATAAAACAATTATACATTAAAAATCTTTTAATCTTCATAAGGAAAAATAACTTCAATTTCATACAAATACAACATAATTACATAACTAGAAATAGATTAAATACGAATATCCAATTTCCCCAGCTTAATAATTCTATTCAACTCTCAAATTCATATCATTTGGCCCACTGGCTGTACCGCAATATTCCCCCCGAATTAAGGCCGAATGAGGGTTGCAGTGTTGCTGTTTACAAGCGAAGAGTGAGCGGGTGGCTGCTTCGCATTGGTGCAGATGCTGCCAACGCACTGCTGAACTCACCCTATTTTTAATATTATTATGAACTTCTACACTTGCACATTTTTTTTTCTCTCTTTTCAATTGTTTGCATCTAAACTCAAAATATGAACCCCCTAAATGCTGTCACATATAGTTGTTCCAAATGAATAATAATCAGTATCATAACATTGTTAATTTTATTATCTATTTAAAATATTTTGATTAATAGTCATATACTTACTCATTTCTTAATTCACATTGTTAATAATGTTTATACCACATTGTTATTATTGAAATGTACCCATGACTTATCCGACTCCTCCCCACACACGGACAAGTCATCCAAGTGGGGAGTATATTCAAAATTTATTGTATGTAATGTATTATTCTATTATTATATTTTGAATAAACAATTTGAATTTGAATTTGAATTTGAAATTGCTCTGATAACTGGACATGGCCACTTCAGGAAACATCTCCACACAATCGGACTCAGAAATGAAAATCAGATGTGTAGGCTTTGCAATCAGTCTGAAGAGACTGCCAAGCATATCATACTGGATTGCGAGAGACTCGGGGCAAGGAGAATGGCTCTGTTTGGCTTTAAGCAACCAGGTGATGAATGGGACGTTAGCATAGGGAAGAAACTCCTGGATCTTGTAAAGGGCACAGGTATTGGTTTGCCTAACTAACATACTAGGGACACACAATAAGCTTCGGTTGACGTGTGAGGATCTTTGAATCTTCTGGATCTTTGAATCCGTCCCTTCAAACATAACATAACATAACATAACTTATCTGTGATGAACAGCATGGCTTCCAGAAAGGGTGATCAACAAAAACAGCCATAGTTTCTCTAGTTGAAAAACTAATAGATATGATAGATTCAGGTGATAAAGCTGCTGCAATCTTCTTAGATCTGTCGAAGGTATTTGATTTTGTTATCATAGAGTTTTATTGGAAATACTGCAAAATGTAGTCGAAAATGGGGTTGTACTAAAATGGTTTGAATCATACCTTATTGGGAGAAAACAATGTGTAAACTAACTACAGTAGTTGGTAATAGTATAGTAAAGAATAAATCTAATAAATTAGAGGTGCAAGCTGGAGTGCCTCAGGGGTCAATACTAGGTCCATTGATTGTTTTGTTATATGCCAACCGTTTACCTAAAGAATTAAATAGTGGTAGAGCCCTCTTATTTGCAGACGATACATAACTAATTTTCAGCAATTCCGTTCTATATAATTTGAAAATAAATGTCCACATCGGTGTACAGTCCATTGTTCAATTCTTTAATCAGTTGAAATTAACAATGAATAGTAAAAAATTCCAATACCGTCAAAAACAAACATAATTCAAATAAAGATAGGGCTATAAACGTTCGTTAAACGATAATGAACTAGACCAGGCAGAAAACATTGCATTTCTAGGAGTTTTGTTGGATAGACGATTGACCTGGGCTCCATACATTGAGAAAACATGTTGTAAAATTTCATCTGGGGTATTTGTCCTGCGACAGCTTGCTAGATTAAATGATAAGAATTTCCTTTTTACAGCGATTGGGTGTTTTAAGATCCAAAAAGGCCGTTAGGTGGATGGATAGAGTAGATTAGATTCACGTAGGCCGTTGTACAAGAGACTTGGTCTCCTAACTGTACTCTGCTTCATGTGTATGAAGCTACTTTATATGTAAAAGAGTGATATTAAGCAAAATCTGGACTTACACGATTATAATACAAGAAGCCGAGGAGATTATCACTTGGTGAGTCACAATAGAAGCTTATTCAAACAAAAACCTAGTTATATTGGTAGGAAACTCTACAACAAGCTACCGCAGTTTTCAGACTATATAAAAATATAGAAATATTTAAAAAACAATTGAAAAGTTGAAAAGCTAAAGCTTTTTATAGTATACAAGAGTTCCTTTCACATCGAAATCAAGCCTTATCTCAACTAATTGATATAGTAATTATGATAACTAGTGTATATGATTGTATAATTGTAAAAATTAGCTGGAGCCTCCAAGACATAATCTAAAAAAAGCCGCGCGAGTCAAATCCGGCCCACAACAGCTAAGCCTCAGACAAAACTCATCAACCCGCAAGCCTCAGATGGAATCAAATTTCAAGTTGACACTTCAAGTTTAAGCTGTATTTGTAACTTATTATGTCTACTTTAACACAGAGCCATAGATAAAGCTCATTACTGTATTACGAAAAAATAACACAATGTAATATGTATGTACTATTGTAAATCAATATAGACTTACTATTTTTCTTTCCTTTAATATTCAACTGGATATCGTAGAAAGTTTCAACACGAGTCGACTTGTAGTCAATATTTTTACACTCAATGAAAGACTGAAAAATACAAAAATAATCTATTATTTTGTATACAAGCGAAATGATTATAACTGACATAATAATGAAGAATGTTTCAATTCCAACTTAATGCTTTGAAAATTGTATCGATAGCGGATAATAAAAAATCAAACTTACATTTATATATTTTGTTGTTGCGCAATTACATTAATTAGAATTTTAAATTTTTCTTGAGGCCTAACCTACAAAGATTTGGATTAAGCAGTCAAAATTTGAGAAGTCGTTTTGGGACATTGGAAGCGTGTTGCATCTTCACATTCTATTGCTACATTGTCTTAATGAATAAATAAATAGCATTTAGTAATTAAGACTGTTCTAATTCCAACTTAATGATTTCAAAACTGTATCAATTTGAACATTTGTTTTTGCAATTCGGTACTATTAAAACAAACAATTTTTCATACTTACAACCATTTTTCCTTCGAAAAGTTTGGGCACCGTTCCTTCTACACACGTACCCTTCATTTTGCTTTCCAACTTATCCAATAACTGAAACAAGAGGAATGAACATTGAAGTAATCTTACAACTGAAACACAGAACTATAAAAAATCAGTTTAGCAACTTACATAATTGTTGCATTATTACTTCAGGATTTAATATTAATTAGAGACATTGATATAATTTTATTATTAACATACAGTATTATATTTTTCAATGACGAGGAGAGCCAGCCCTATAGCATTGCTATACTACTTTCTAGAACTACGAGGGACATTTTTTAAACCTCCAATGGGCTATAAATAAAATACCAGTGAATATAAAAAATTATTTCATTACCAAAATGTACGTACACTTATGTTTACTTCTCAACATAATCACCTTGAAGATTGAGGGATTCGTCATACCTGTGGACAAGCTCTTTAATACCTTCTTCATAAAATGTTGCTGCCAGTGAACTTAAGTGAGTCGACCTTGTCTTGAAGTTCCTCATTAGTGGGAAAGCGCTGACCTCCAATCCAGCATTCTTCAGTTCAGGTGGAAGTCGCTCGGAGCTAGGTTGGGACTATACGGTAGGTGTTCAAATTTTAATTGTTAGAGAAGTTTTTAGGTTAGACCGACACGTGAGTAGCCATGCAGCAGAGCAATTCCAAACTTCAGCATGCCTCTTCGTTTGTACTGAACTACGCCGTGGTCATTCCACGTCAAATCATAACACTTTTTTCGGTCAGATTTTGATGAAGTTTGGTAAACTCATACTGAGTGATGAGATGAAACAAAAATACATAATATTATCTTCTTATTCCCATCTGTATAAGAGTTACAGCCATACAAAATTTCAAAAAATCCCCAGAAATTGGAAACTAGAAATTTTTTTAATTGCTCTAGCATTAATTTAATCACTTTGCAACATTTTTCTTTACAGTGATATGTAACACGATATGTGCTGCAATTGAAAAATTTTAAGCTAACCCCAAAAATATAAGTATTTTTTATTTTCACAAAAAGTTCGTCTTTGAAAACTCTCAAAATTCTTTCAGATACTTTGTAGTTAAAACATAATTATGTCAAAATATAAAAATGGGATGACAATGGGTTTTAATTGAAAAAAATTCTAATAATGTCCAGAGTATTTGTCCAGTTTAAAGGTAGCTTTTCCAAAGAAAAATATTATAAAAGTTGTTTTCTCAACGGTTCTATATGTGATTCAGAGCGCTGAATTCAAATTTCGAGTTTATCAAGTAGTGGGAACGCCGCTTCACCCCCATAATCCAAAAAAACACATTTTCTCCCGTTTTTTCTATTATTTTGATTGAGATGGGATTTTCGAGAAAAAATATCCAATATAATTATAAAAACCAATAAAATTTTTAAAAATGTTCATTTGTAAACTTTTTGAGAAAATTAAAAAATAAATATATTTTTGGAGTTTACTTGATTTCTTTCAATTACAGCACATATCGTGTTACATATAGAGCAAGAAAAATTCAGCAATATGATACCAGTCATTAGAGCAGTTGAAAAAATGTCAGATTTCCATTTTTGGGGATTTTTTTCAAAAATTGAATGGCTGTAACTCGTTAACAGATTGGAATAAAAATCTAATATTATATATCAGTCTCATCACTCAGTATGATTTTACCATATGTCATCAAAATCTGAGATGGTGACCGAAAAAAGTGCGTTGATTTGACATGGAATGACCCGCCACAAATGTTGAAAAAAAGCTGCATTAATGGTGCAAGAAATGGCTTGGAGGTCAGCACTTTCCTAATACTAAGGAACTTCAAGATAACGCCAAGACTCATTCAAATTCAGTGGTGGCAACATTCTATGAATAGGGTATTGGAAAGCTTGTTCACAGGTATAACAAATGATGGGAAGTAAACATAAGTGTACGTGCATTTTGGTAATAAATTTATTTGTTTTTATTCACTAGTCTTTTATTTAATACCTAGTTGCTAGCAATACATTTGCCTCATCGGATATTTTTAAAAAAATGCCCCTTGTAAAGTAGGAAGCTAAGATATTCAATTCAATTCTTAATGATGTAAATTTTCGATGAATAAAATCCACTTATTTGCCTCATTATCATACTATCCAATCATGTCCAACCTTTCATTGAATGCAAAGGTAGTCTTTTTCTGCTTTAAATGCATTGCCAGCATTATGCCTAATCGGATATTTAAAAAAATGCCCCTTGTAAAATGTAGGAAGCTTTGCTATTCAATTCAATTCTTAATGATGTATATTTCCGATGAATAAAATCCACTTATTTGCCTCGTTATCATACTATCCAATTATGTCCAACCTTTCATTGAATGCAAAGATTTAGTATTTTTCTGCTTTAAATGCATTGCTAGCAACTAAGTATTAGAACTTAAGTCTTTTAACTAGTATTAAACTAAGTCTTTAAACTTAAGTATTAAGCGAATAATATCAATCTTAAGGTTCTTATAAATTTACGCTACCAATTTAAATATTCCTTACTCATAAAAACAGATTACGTCCATACAATTCCAAAATTCTAAATTACTTTCCAGCACGTTATAAATGTGTTATTATAGTTCAAAAAATTATGTCAGATGAGATGTTTAGTAAAATATGTATCTTACTGCAGTACTGGAAAATTTTGCATAGACTGGACAACTTTTTCACATTTCCAATGTATTATTATGTTATTTTGAATATAAATCTAAAGATATTCATATATACTACTTCTAATCAGTGATAGTTGACTCAACCTAACATAGTTCTAAAAATCCAACTTTTCACCTTTTTTAAATATTTTAACAGTTCTATTTTTATTTTTCAAAGTTTGAAAGTAATGTAGAGGATGAGCAGTGAACACATTACCACTCTAAGGAACTCCTGTACATCGTGCTGCATTAATGAATCTAATGTTTCCCAGCCGAAAGACTTCGTCAGCTTCTTAGTGCCAACCGGCTTGTCGCTAAACTGTAACTCGTGAAAAACCCTTTGCAGCGCCAGCGCTACACTTTTACTCGAGTCGTCACTCTCAGTCGGCATTTTATACACCGCCTGCAATCAACAAAATCGAAATTATGGCAATATCAAAACTTCTGGGTGTAATTGACGATAATTCAAAATGGGACCACATTCGAATCAAATTAGTATTTTTTAATAACGATTCATGAAGCGATACCGTTTCTATAGGATAGAATAAGTTTTTTATTAATTTACAATACCTTGATCTTATAGCAATGTTTCTACAGACTATTTTTATGCTTAAAAATGTTTATTTTTATAAGTGATCATTTACGCGAAAGATCATTTTTAAGCTTACATCAAAAAATTCATTTTATAGTCTCTTCACTTGCTATTTATTCAAGGAGTCTTGCCTACCAGCCGAAATCTGAGCGCTCAATTAAACATTGGAGAAAAAACATTACAACTGATTACAGCCTTCACGATTTTAAAATGATCTCAGAGGAACCACAAACTTTCATTTGGTATAAGAAACATTGCGATACAATAAGCTGTTCCTTTTCCATTTACGTAGAACAATAGTTGATTTCTTATGGGAATTTAAGGATTGTTTTACACAAATTGAAAAATAATAGCTTATTGCATTGAAATGTTTCCTACATCAAATTCCTAGTCAAGCCAAATATTAGACTAAGCAAATCATTAAAAAGCCATATGATTGTATCAACAAGGTTTATTGTTCAACTAATTGCCACCCATATTCAGGAGCCCGCCAACAAAAACGTTCATTCACATAATATCCTATTGGCTAAAACAAAGGACTTTTTACTCAATTGAAGAGTTCCTGTTTGACCGGGTCGCGTGATGCGTCCTCACAAAAAGACAAAGCCTATTGTACTTAATGGCCAATAAAAATATTGTATTGTATTGTATTGTAAATTAAAACTTATGTAAAGCTACGTGTTTTGACTGAGATCATTTTTTAAGTTATTTCAAGAAGTCTGTAATCAGTTGAGATGTTTTTATCTCATATTAAATTGGGCGCTCAGCGTTCGGTTGGCAGACTCGACTCCCGCCGCCTTTTAAGCAGAAAAACGACGTATTCTCAAGCACTGGTCCACAAAAACAAAAAAGAGCTTGATGTTACTCCATGTTAGTAATGAAGTTGTAAATTGTTTTTTATGGTGTTGGTTAACTAACTAGTAATTGTAACAGTCGAAGCTCGTTTTCACATTGCTCAAACCTAATAGTCAAGTTAGACAAATCGAGAGAAAAAATTAATAGAGTAATGGTTTTTCCTTTATCCTTAGGTAATAACATATCTCTTTTTTAAGAACTGCCGATGTGCATTTTTTGCGAATCTCAAAGCATTTGATGTTTATATAAATCAAAGATATAGAAGTTAATGATGTAAAGGCCTATCAGCACAAATGATAATAATAATAATAATAATAATTATTATTATTATTTTATGTAAATTCGTCGAGTCCTTGGATACTAAAGTTGTACTGATTTATTTAGCAAGAAATTGTTTGTATTGTAAACAAACAGAAAGAGAAATAACTTTTTTTTCGATTTATTTCATTTCTATCAGTTCTACATTGATTTCAATAAAATAATTGTACCTTTCTGAGTTGATTAGTGAAGTAGAGTGTTTGCAGTAGCGAGTTCATGTAGCAGGTGGCTCCCTGGTTCTTAAGGCCTACGTAGCCGGTGTGCTTCTTCGAATCCCAACACACTCCATGAGGCGCATCGGCATTCACGTGCACCTAAGCACACACAAAAAAAAAACAATCAATTAATTATTCAAACATCATTTTCTTATTGTATAAACGTCTAGATGCTGCTCTCTGTCAACGAATCTCTAGTGCTGATAAATACAGTATTTTCTAAGATAAAAGAGAAGGTGATATTGAAGGAAGAGGAAGAGGGAGAGGAGGGGGAGGAGGAGGATACGCAGGATAAACAGAGGAGAAAAAGAAAAAATCAGAGGAATGGAGAAAAAAGAGAAGAAGTAGAAGAGGAAAAAGGCAAAGTCTGCCTCTTTGAACAGAGAAGAGAGAAGGCGGATGAAAAAGAAGCCACGAAAGAGAATAAAAAACAGAAGGTGAAGGCAAAGAAGACAAAAAGTGAAGAAAACGAGTAGGTGAAGGCAAAGAAGAAAAAGGAGAAGCAGAAGATTAGGTGTGAGAAGGTAAAAAGAGGAAAGAGAAAGAAAAGGTGATGAAGGAGAAGGCAAAGTAAGAAGAAAAAGGAGATAGTGAAATAGGAATAGAAAAAGGAAGAGAAGAAAAAAGAGAAGCAGAAGGCGAAAAAGAAAAAAGGAAAACCGGAAGAGCCTCTAAATAATAGGATACACCGCATTCTAGATATTCCGATTCAATTGAATCAGGCAACCTTTCAATCACTATTAGTGAAAATCTGTGTCCATTCTTCGGTCTTCTTCACTTTATGAAGCTGACATTCTCTTTACTTTCTATTTTTCCACATGGGTATCTGGCCACCATCAAATGGCGGACCGCTTAGCGCAGTTGGTTGGCGCGTCGCAACTTTAGCTTGCTGTCGTTTAAGCGGTCGTGGGTTCGAATCCCGCTCCACCGTCAGGCATTTATGTGTAATCATTCACCTCATTACCCACGCACAAGTCTCGGACTCATGTGGGCATCATCAGAAAAAAAAATGACTCCCTCGTCTAATAAGGGTCTCCTTACAATTTATTCTTTGAATTAATTTATCTAGTGCTGACTCACCTCAAGTGTTATAGCGTCATCCTCAATGTAGCCTTTATCAGGATCCATGACTTCGCTCCATGTCATAAAATGACTGAATCCCCAGTCATTTTCCTTGTAGTAGAACAAATGCTGTATTTCTGTAGAATGAAGATAAAAAAATTATTAAGAGAACGTGAACATTGAAAACATTGAAGCGCTTATAAATCCTGAGAACAAAAAGCATTTATCTTCTAGAGCTGATTGTAAGATAGCATTGATTGATGGATACGGCATTATAAATATATATATACTACTCATATAATATAATGCTGACTAGACTCAAACTATTTTTGTATAAGTTCTAAGCTTAGTTGCACACTGGCCACATGTACTGGAGGTAGTGGCCAGTTAATTTCCTGGATATTTTTTCAAA
Source organism: Conomelus anceps (assembly GCA_948455865.1). NCBI lineage: Eukaryota > Metazoa > Arthropoda > Insecta > Hemiptera > Delphacidae > Conomelus > Conomelus anceps. The sequence continues at coordinate 14,743,236 of OX418225.1, forward strand.
TTTGTATTATTTGTTTTTCTTGGTTGGAAATAAAACTCATTATTCATTTTAAAAAAATCAACATTGAGAACTTTTCACGATCAAAAATCAAATTTCTTAAAGACTTATTTTTTTAAATGAAAGTTCATAAATCCTTAGAATAAAAAGCAAATTTTTCAATTTTTTTTATTTTTTAAACTAAAAATTGGTGAATGCTGAGAACAAAAAACAGTATCTTACCATGTATTGATGAGATATGGAATTAGAAGTCAACATTAAGAAATTTCAACTATTTAAAATTCAATTTTTTAATAATGATTTTCCAAGTAAAAATTGATTTGTTTAATTTTATCGTAATGATATTCTGTAGCCATTTCATAATTCATTCCCTTAAGCAGTACAGCAATAGAAAAGATAACTTTTTCAATAGTTATCGATCTTGAGCCTTTGAAGGAAACTTAAAATATCTATGAAATCGATGTATAAAAATTATGACAAATTCAAACTTATAATAATGAATACTTACTTCTAGAGAAATTTTCACAGCCTTCTTTTTGGGCCAATATTTTCAACTCTGCATTAGCAAAACAACTCCAAGTTGAGCTTTCGGATTCACCGTTACACTGAAAAAATCATAAATCCATAAAACATAAACACTGTAATTAAAAAATGAATTCATCTTCAGCACTTTCAACAAATGGTGAAAATCATGATTTTTATTTCCATGGTGAAATTGTGATTCTCCTGCCTTCTCATCAACATCCCCTTCCATGTTCACCAAAATGTTCCTACTCGCCCAAAACTGAGCGGAAACAGGACTTAACAAAAAAATTTTATGTAAATTTCATCCAAGCCATCTGTTTAGTTTTAATATGATCTAGGACGTCTTCAGAGTGAATCCCGTATAAGTCACATTAACCGCAATTTGCGCTTGGATAAGAAACCGTTGCAGGTCTGGTTATTAACTTAATCATCATTGCGATGGTTCGCTACCTATAACTGTGTGTTTCGGAGGACACGTTCAGCCTGTCGGTCCCGGCTGCCTAAAAAACAGTCGTTAAAGGCGCGTTGTCCTAGCTGCGGAATGTGAAATGCGGAGAATGGTGAGCGTAATTCGCAGACCACTGGTTACACGGCTTTCCGTAAGGGTGTTGTCCTAGACAACGGACAACGCACTCTTCCGGCGGAGCGTGAACTGCGGAAACGAGCCACTGCTCAAGAAGCAGTAATTTCCGTAGTCGGTTGCGAAATAGTGACGTAGCAGTTGATAAACTGGTTTCGCGCATGCGCACATCGCAGTACTTGCTCACAAGGTCATTTCTCCCCGCCGGAAATCGAGTCCTAGCTCCGCAGCTAGGACAACGATGCTTCTTCGTTAGCTGCGGAGTGAGCTCCGCAGCCCACGCTCCGCAGCCCACTCTCCGCATCCCGCAGTGTAGAACATTCCGTAGCTAGGACAACGCGCCTTACATCACGTCAGAGGCCCCGAACCATCAGAGCTCTGACACCAGACCTGAGCCAGCCAGGCCACACAGTATTATTGTTTTTACTGTAAGTTGATTAACCTGACCTGGTTTTTGCAGCCAGTCATTACCATTCAAGGTCATATATTTTCATTATTGATGAATAACACATCCACTGTACATTCAAATGAAATCTCTCCACTCATGCAACTCCAACCTCGTTTTCATTTTGTTGAGACTGAACTACAGATATCTAATTTATACGTAATATCTTCAAATTTTCATTTGCTTCTAGTGTTTTGGTTTTTTAATTTACGTTTCTACAGCCCGTTTTTATTGCAACGATTATAATTTAAATTCTAGAATTATTCTATCAAATTTAAAAGAATTAAAAAAGTAGAAATTCTTCAATTTGAACACAAAACCCTATCAAGTGTTTTTCACTATTCTATTTGAACTTTTGACCTTTTCAAATATTTTTCATGCTTTATGAAATAGCAAAATAAGTAATGTAATGAAAAATTATATGTTGTATTTAGCTGTGTATTACTGTGTTTGATCTAATCCACCCAGCGCGACCTATCACGTGATTCCTACCTACTAGATAACTAGAACACCTGTAGGATTGAGTTCTCAAATACATCATCTATAACGAGATATAAATTTAGCAAATATGATAATTTTTTGGTAACGTAAGTAATCCGTAAGTCCTCCCACCCTAAAAAATTGATGAATTTCAAAACAATAAACCGATACAACGGAGTATCAAAGGACCCGACAATTTTACATGAAATAATAATAATTATTATTATTATTATCAGTTGTGCTGATAGGCACATGCACCATTCAACTGCTTCAATTTCAATAAACATCATATGCTTTCTAATTCACAAAAAAATGTAAATCGACAGTTCTTGAATTTTTTTTTTTTGTTTCTTCTTCTTGTTCAACAGATCTCATAGTATATCATGCCTCAATATTTTATCTCTGTTTATTTTTAGTTCGACGATTTAAAATGATTTAAGAAAATATTTCAACACAATAAAAAATGAACACGTCAACGCTTTCACCTCAAAAATAAGTGTATAATTAATTACGCTAAGCATCAGTCTTCATAGTATTCTTCAAATTTGTTGTATTCGAAATAAACCTGCTGTCCAATGTTTTAATTTTTGTTAGCCAAAACTAACCTACAGCCTTTAGTGGAAATCTGTTTACATCATAATTAGTTTTATATTCGACCGCCAAACTCCAAAACAATAGCGATCTCACTTGGACTATGAGGAATCTAAGTACCAAGTTTCAAGTGTCTAGAATTTTGTTTTCAAGATCTAGAGCGTAAACGGACCCGGCAACGGCATGATTTCAATAAGGCCCTGTCAGGTCGTTAATAATAAAGTAGAAAGACTGACCTGAAGAAAGAAGCCGAGGCTCTTTGAAGCAGCCGACCGATCCTGAGGCTGGGCGGTTCTGGGCATTACCATGATTTTCCATGGCAGATTCCTCACATAGCACGGCGGAGACAATTGAGAGTCTTTCAATTTGCTGAAATTCTTCACAGTAAACCGAAAGGTCGCCTCCGACCTCGCTTCGTCTGCAAAAAAAGCAATGTCAGTAAGACAAAAATAATTATAGAAAGAAATGCATAATAGAAAGATACTTCTATCAATGGACTCATCTAAACTCTCAAGAACGGACAGTTCGAAAATCCTTTTTTGGGATTCCAATTGCAGTGGACCGCTGTTGTATCGAGGAAGCATTCGGTATTCGGCTTTCGGTATTTTTTATTTTCATTGATAAACTGATCTTTTAAACTGATCAATTTTTAATATTGAAAAAAATGAAAAAGATCTAACCAGTTATTAATAGCGTCACTCAATTTAGAAAATTAGTGAGACTGAACCGGGAAATTCTTATTCATTCGATTTTAATAACAATTAAATTTAATGATTGTATTGACTCAATAGAAAACCTCTCAAAATTTATCATAATTATAAACATAATTGGAAGACTGAAGCTATTTTTTTTAAATGAAGAATAATTGAATATAGTATAATAATCAAATATAACTATATAACTTAGTTATACAGCATTGTAAACATAATCAATAAATATTATTGATTTAGAACATTTTTGGATTTTTAGTCTATATTTGAATGTATGGCGTCAAACTGTATGGAATAAAAAATATTGTAATTAAAAAAAAACAATTGAGTTGGATTTTAAGGCTATTTTGGATGCATGTCAACAATCCAACAAACTCCAGCATAAATTCCAAACATAATCAAAATTTCCAACATAACTCAGTAATGACTACGCTGAAAACGTATTTATTTTAAAAGAAACTGAAAATCACTATTGGCAGAATAGAAGCAGAATATGTGATTCATATTATAGCATTTAAAAATTCATAGTGATTATACTTTGAAATGTGATTCATCATTACTCCTACTAACCTTCAGCCTCCGCCATTTCTGCGTCCTGACAGAAAGGCTGTTCCTGAACCTCGCCGTTTACTGTACGATTATCAAGGACAATGTTACCTCCGCCGCCATCATTGGGAGTGTCCATTGCTTCTGCTGGAAAATAATCAAAGAAACACTATATAAATAATTTTTTTATTGAAAAGTTCATATTCCTTGAGATTTAAAAAAGAATTCTATAGACAAGCAGAAAGATAAAACTACTGACGGTTTATGAATGATATTGCATTGTTTTGACAAATTGGTTTCTATTTTCTTGCAGATTTTACGCCTATTGAGATCGGACTCCCCATCTCAATAAGTACGGTAAATCATGAATAACAGTATATTATATTTATGAAATGATATGGATATAATTACACTCCTGAAACACAAATAACACTTTTACAACAAGGAAAAGAAGAAATAATTATTGCGACCCCAATGAAAACTCGTTTTTAGCAGTTATGAAATTTCATTGCATTGGCAGAAAAATTTGAGAATTCAGTATTATTGTGATTTTAAAGAACTTCAGCAGTAATGAACATGAAGCCATATATTTTAAAAACTATTTTTATTATTTGTATAAATTTGAAGTTTAAACTCTATTGTCCAAACCTTTAATCTTAAGATGCTAGTTTTTAGTGTTCGATGTATAGTGATGACGGGCTGCTTGCACAGTGGAGTATCTAATACTCGATGATAATTAACATCGCAAAATCGCACCTGTTATAGAATGGTGTTTGACAGATAGGAGCAGCGTTAATACTAACAATCCACATAATGTATTCGATTTTACGACAGTGATTATCCTCGAGTATTGGATACTCCACTGTACAAGCACTCTTAGCCAATCATGAAACAGTAAAGATTGTTCGCTCCATTTATTATGGATATTATTTATTGTATCCTCAAAAGAGGGTATTTTCAATAGAAGTTCAAGAGCACTTTCGACTCAATTTTCATTGCATAATCTTTCATTGATGATTGAAACTGAAATACAGTAATCAATACCGGTATTTAAAAAGTCCAAACATTTTTAAGCCCCTTAGAAATCACCCCTTATACCTAATGAAGTGGTACTATGCATTTTTATCAGCTCTTAATATTAACTTCCATCATAAAAAGAGAAAATTATCCATTCACATGAAATTAAGAATTTTGCATCCCTTATTGTTTTTAGTAAAATTTAGATTTCTGCCCCTAGCTTCAAAGGGTATTATTTTTTTGAAAGGAAGTCTCCAAAGTTTTTACATTACTTGAACTAGAGGATCTGAGAGTTGCTAATATTAATAATACTTTCATCATCATGTACACTATAAATTTACACAGATAGTCATCTGAATATGAATCTAATAAGAATTTATCCACAAAATGCTTTTTTTTTTTTTGAAAATGTCAATTTTCCTCACCGTCACCAAATAGGCTACTCAAATAATGCTTTAAAATATATCACTATACATCACTTGAACTTGGGGATCTGAGAGTTGCTAATATTAATAATATATTTATCATTCATGTACACTGTAAATTTACACAAATAAAGTCATCTGAATCTGAATCTAATAGTTTAGTAATCTAGAGTTTATCCACGAAATGCATTTTTTTGAAAATGTAAATTTTCCTCACCGTCACCAAATGTTCAAATAATGCTTTATATACCACTCAACTAAGCTCAAAAGCCCTACCAAAACAAAAAACAAAATTTTTTTAAATCTCAATATTGAATATTATTTATAAGATTTTGAACTCTCTCTCTAATACCCCGACACATACTATTATAGTGGGGTATCATAATTGAAAAAAAATACATTTTATGACAGTTTCTTGAGTAGAGATTCTCTTTGAATATCTATAAAATACTCCTTTCGCAGGACCTGCAAAACTTAGCGAATTTCTGTATTTTTTCAAATATTTATGAATATCTATAGGCTATATATTTTTTTAATTTCTGGAAAAAAACACGAAGCGTTCTGTACTCTAGGGACCCCAAAACAAGTTTATATCGAGGTTCAGGGTGAAAGTAGCACATCACGACCAACTGCAATATTTACATTTCAAGAAATTCGCTCAAACCCAATAGAATAATTTTTTTTGGAAATTTCAAAATGGATGGTTGTTCTGCCTCAATAAAATTGACTTATTTTAAAGCGTAATAAAGAGCATCAACGCTCAAACCCTCCCCCCACGAAATTAAAAAAAACTAGCTCCATATTCGCTTTTATCACCAAAAAATACTGATAACTAATCACTTTTTTCATATTGCACAGAAATTGACAAATTAAAAAATTTTCGACGCCATTTTGAAAATGGCTGCTTTTCTCAAAACGCACTGGTTTTTCGAGGTGGATGAGTTGAAATTCGGATTCAGCGCCTCAAAAACCATAAGGAACAGTCAAGAAAAAAAAAGATTAAAGTTTTTTCCTGAAACACTTTTTTAGCACAAAATAACTAACTCCATAGGGCAAGATACAGCTTTTGACAACAATGGTTTTTTCTTGATATCTTGAAAATTTGTTGAGCTAGAAGGCAGTGCACTACCTTAAAATTTTTGACTCCATGAGCTCTATCTTAAAGTCTAACAATAGAACTAAAATTTTCAAATACAACCCTTTTTTTCTTGAAAACCCCTAATTTTGGCGGGAAAATACCTCCGAAAAGGGGGTTAACCTTTTTGGATTTTCCTGGCTAACGAACTTGTCCAAGCTATTCACAAGAGGAAAGTGTATACCAAATTTGGTGGAAATCGGACATCTCCTTCAAAAGTTATCGTGCTATCAGACACATAGATAGATAGATATATATATCTATATCTATATATATATATATATATATATATATATATATATATATATCTACATATATAACATTTTGTGCCACTATGATTTTTGTACTCTGGGGGCTCCAAAACAAATTTCCATCATGGTCCCGGGTGAAAGACGCACATCACGACCTGCTGTAATAGCTGAATTTGAAGAAATTCGCTAATAATATGTATGTGTGTGTTTATAAATAAATGACTACCGTTGGGTTTATCGAATTACGTCACATATTTAAACCCCCTCTCAAGTCGCATTAATCTTTAAAACTATCCGCAACCTAATCACATTCCAAAAATTGTGCCCCCTAAAAGAATCTGGGCGCATTTTTAGGAAAAACCTTATACATAAATCGCTTGGCCTAGGAATAAGGGCCATTTATGCAAACTTTCACGACAATCGGTCAAGGCGTTTGGCCGTAATTGTGAGTTTAAAATGAGTTTTTTTGCTACCGTTTGCAACGGAAAATCGACAGGGACTCAAATTTCAATTTTGTATTATGGTGATGTTTGCCTAATTTTCTAATGTTTAGGCCTATTACAATAATTGTTCATTGTTACAAGAAGTTTCCCTCCACTGTTGTCAGTGGATAGAGAATTTTTCATATGATGAAACCAATTAATGATAGAAATTGGTCAACTATTATAAAAGGACGAAACCGTTTTCATTATTTAATATCAGAAGTTCACACATTAAAAAGGTTCAACTTGAATGTTTGGTCTTAATGAAATTGTGAAATTATTTTAATGCAGAACAAAAAGTAAAAAATAAGCTTTCAAAGTTTATAGTGAAAAAATACCAGTCATTAGGTAAAGCACCAAAACATTGGAAGCAAAATTATTAATTTGTTTTTAAATTGAATATGAGAGTGAAACTAAATAAACAGTAACTTAACATAAAAAAACATCCATTGAAATAAAATTCGAGCTTATTTATTGCTAAGAAAGTGAGACATTAAAGATAATTTGAACACTAAATGAATTTCATCCATTTGAGGTTGGATTTCAAATTCAAATGTGCGAATGAGTGAATTCATGTCTAGAACTGCTTGAAGTAATGCTTTCAAATGCCAATTTTCTAAAAATTCCCCGGAACCCCATCCACTTTGAAAAATGAGTTCAAGAATTGAGTTTAAGATTGCCTGAAAAGCTGATTCTTCTCAACTGGATAAGTGCATCCCTTCGAGAATTAAACCAGAGTCGTTCTACTATATTTTCAACTATTAAGGATAATCATCATTGAGGCTTAATGTTAAATTGATTATTGAAATGCAAAAACAAGTTTCTCATAAAAATGATAAATTTGTTTGGCACGCCCACATAATTTCTCACTTCACCTGACCCTCTCCTTTAAAAGTTTGTCCATGTCCGAGTTAGACAGACAAAAGAAATGCCGACCGGTTGAGTTAAAACGGTGACCTCAGTCAATAAGAAAAACTATTCAATGCGGTAGTAGAAATGATATCACCAAAACTAACAGTAATTCTCTTGATAATAAAGTGGTACATAGTTTACATAATAGATTGAACACTAGCAACCGAAAGGAAATTCAACTCGACATGGAAAAAACAGAAAAAAAATAGAAAAACATTTTCTGTTTTAAGAGTACGGTTTCCTTCCAAATTCGAATTCATAGGTACGCACTACTAGCAAATCATTGCATTTATTCCACCAAACGTCAACTTATTAATAAGAAAAATCGATAAACAACCAACAAACTCTTCTAAGCTATCACTATTGATAGAAACAGGATAAAATTTCAAGTTGAAATAGAAAAAAAAACACATTTTCTGCTTCAAAAACAAACTATTGCCTACCAAGTAATTCACAGGAATGCACCACTAGCAAATCATTGCGTTTATTCCACCAAACATCATAAAATTCAATAAATAACAAACAAATTTCTTTAATCTATCATGTGTCATTTTTTTAAGAAAAATACTCGATTTGAAGGACAAATTGCACTACACTGGAACATAAAAGAAGGTTACGGTGATATTTAGTATGGCAATCATTCCAAAGTTCTACAAAGTTCTTTGTCAACAGCAAACAGACCTATTGAAAATCACTGACATAAACACGTCTAAAATAGAATGTGATAAAAACGTAGGAAGAACGCAAAAGAAAAACCACACAAACTAAATTTTGAGTACAACGACTGACAAGAAAAAAATGCAAGTTGTTATTAACGAGCAGCTGATCTCAAGTTTTAGAAAGCAGGACGAAAATAGATCACATTTCCAAGTATTCCAATTCTTCTACTCATCCTCTTCCAATTGCATCATAAGTACAATATCCAACTGATTTTGAATCTGAGAAGATCGAAGATCACATCGTTTTGCTAAATACCGCTTCCTTTTTTTGAAATAGAGCAGTTATCTATTAAAAGCCGAGTTGTCTTGTCTTCTCTTCCATTAAACCCGGCCTATAAAGGCATTGCATGTTTCCCAAACTGTTTCAAAACACTGTAGGTACTGTATTCTCCCGCTAAAATCCCCACACATTCCAGTCTTGATGGTGTCATGATCCTGGTGGGTCGGATTCCACAAAGTTGTAGGTTTCCTGTTCATTCACAATGAAAAAATAACAACTGAAAGTGTCTCCCCCCCCCCACCACCAACAATTATTTCCTTAATAAAAAATATCTTGGGAGATGGAAAGAAGATAGAAAAACTAATATTATGAGACTTGAAAAACCGTAAACTCCTCTCATCCCAGCTGTCCGCATAACATGGACCCAATTTTGGAGAAGACTCCTGAGACGACTGCGCGATCGTTTGGAAAAAAAATGATACGCAAACTTTAAGCAAAAAATCTTACTACATTTTTCAAGTCAAGTGAATAATTTGTGTTTTACTGCTATCTAAAGTGTATAGTGTACAATGTTTATACAATGTTTTGTTAGTTTATACACTTATACAATGTTTTTCATGTTCAAAATCAATAAAAAATTCAAGTGAGTTTGCTTGTTTCATTTTACCGTATTTTTCCAGATTCTCTGGATTTTCGAAAACCTGGATCAGTTCTGATCTCATTTAGTCCGGGCTATCGAGGTTGGTCTAACTTTACCAAAGAATCAAGTCTTTATTCTGATTACCTAGTACGGCGGAAATCATTAACGGAAATGTAGAGAAAATAAATATTTAAAAAAATAATAATTCAAAGATTGTTCGATTTCGTAACGATCATGGCAGTCTGTGTACATTATATCCCAACTAACATGAGAAAAGCTGAACTATATTGATGAGAATATAGTATTTTATCGTTATAACTGATTGTTCCTGGTAAATAAGTTGCTAATTTGTATTTATATTTTGATATCCCAACAAGCAATGCAATAGTAGAGCCGACAAATTACATATTCACAGAGAAAAATACAATGAGAATTAAAATTGAGCAATTTAAATTGTCAATTCCTAAGCTGTCGTTTTTACGGAAAAGAATAATATCTACAAAATATGCTTTAAAATAAATCACAACAAATAATTCAATTTTTGAGCCTGAAAAAGCCATTTAAAGGAGAGAGAATTTGGGCCTAACAGATTTGATTGAAATATTTATTTTAAATCTACTGTGTTATATTTTTATATGTATTTATTTTTTATAGATTGATAAATTGCTTGTACATTCAACAGCAAGAAACTTAGAAAAAGTAATTTTGTCGATGATGGAAAAGATTGTTCGATTTCGTAAACTTACGAAAGGGGAAATTTTTCACAAAAAACAACAATTTTTTTTGACTACGCAATACATGAGAACGCTGAAAAAAGGCCAAACTTCGGCATATTTTGGAGAAATGTTTTTAAATACTTTTCTTAGTACGCATCTTGTCCAAAACTGAACATGTTTATCATATTTAAACATTTTCGGCCACATAGCTCTTGAGAACGCTAGAAAAATTTTAAACTCTGGCGTACTCTTGTGAAAACTTAAAAACCCTTTCTTAGTACTAAATTAAAAACTCAACATATATACAAAATTTCGAATTTTGGTCAAGTAGTTCTTAAAACCCCTAAAAATCGCAAGCAAAACGTCAAATTTGGGAGTTTTTTGAAACTTGTTTTTAGCACGCGTCTAGGGTCTCGACTAAATGTGTAGTAAATTCAACGTTTTTTGCCGAGTGGTTTTCAATAAACGGTGATGGGTGAGTCAGTGAGTGGCATTTGGCTTTTAAAATATATTATACAGGTTTGTGGCCAAAAATGTTAATTGCAGTAAAATGACTCATTGTATAGTTATACAGAAGAATTATGTACAATAACGTCGATGATTCACGCATTTACAATTGAATCGAAAAGAAAACAATTATGGATAGCACACACTTTAAAACAAAATTAAAGGCATATAAGGTACATGATAAGCCATGAAAATGAAAGTAAATAATAGAAGTTTCACGAACGTCAAACCAACACACAATAAACAATAAGATTAATAGAAATAATTGCACACTGACTCACTTCCTAATAATTGCTATCAGAACTTATCTGGAGAGTTGATAATTGAATCAAAGAAAGTACTATTGTGATAGAACTACTATTGACTAGCAATACCGATATCCAATTTATGATAAACAATCAACTGAACATAATTATTAATAATTACTTGTAGCATATTATACCATTCCCCACAACAAACATATTGGCTACAAAACTTGAAGCCAAAGACTTGTTACACCTAGCTTGAATTCATTTAAAATATTTCCAACAGAAAATCATAAAACTTAGGCAGACTACACTGTTTGAAATCGACTACTTTTAGAAAATAGTACACCGGACGAGACTGATAAGAAGTGACTTATTGCTAACAATTGAATAATTTTTCGATAACTTGGCAAAAATAAGGGAACAGAAAATAAAAGAAACACATTAACTAACATTTGATGTTAAGGAGAGTGGAAATACTTAGCAAATACGGCTTACAATAATTAGGATAAATACTATGCTCACTTATTCTACTGGTTCTACTTATTAAATCTGTGAGGGATCAACTATCAAGGAACAAATTAAAATACTTTTCCTACTATTTTTCTTTTTTTTCTCAAAGAACTTTTGAGCTCAGGCGTTGATTAGTCAAACATCCAGAAAAAATTAACTAAGCTTCTTACCATGCATGTAAATACAAAATAATGTTTTTCATTCATGACTGCGGTTTTTATGCATAACTGTGATTTACAGTATAATATAATCATGTGGAACACTTGAATTTATCTTGCAATGCGGCACGGTCCTTGGTGAATTTTGAACTAGCCTATAATGTGGTGGTTCATATTCTGCGCTTGGGCACTGACTCGCTAGTTTGAGTAAGTCAGGTTAGGGGTGGTGAGCTACTAGAATTGGATGTTGTTGGCAAATGGGAGTGGAGGGGTGTTTTGGGGAGAATTTGTGATGGCATTGAAAGGGGTGTGAAATTTGAAATATTTATTCCGTCATCAAGTATGAGGTGAGGATGTGAAATTGAATATAAATTTCAAACTGTGCAAGTGCATTGAGTGTTTTACTTTTGGGAAGCAGTCACATTCGTAGCAAGTTAATTCGCAAGTGCCGGAATAAAGGTTGATGTTGAAAGTGAAGGTGTTGATGGTGAGTTTTCTTATAGTGTAGTTAGTTTTATTTGTGGCAATTGCTTATGTTAAGTGGTTGATGAATGTTAATGTGATGTATTTGGTAACTGGTAGAGATGGTTTGGTTTTTTGTGTTTTTCATTCATTCACTATAAATTATCACACATCTGTTTAAACCTGTAACTCTATTCATGGTATTACTATTGTGACAAAGTGAAATTGAGTCGATTTACTTCCGTATAATTCCAATTTATTCATCAGAAATATTGATGAAGTTTAATATTTTTGACATGGTATATTAGAAATTCTCTTAACTCTCAAGGGAATAAAAAAAAAGCTACGAATTTATAAAAAAAACCTCAATTTAAAAATTGAAAATTTCATCAGTTTTTTTACAATTATGTGAAGTAAAAAATTAATTTGATCTGATTCTTAGTATGTATCAACGGTTGCCTAGTAGCACAGAATTCTCAAGTAGTGTAAACTAATTGAAGGGTGCGGCCACACAGCTGTCTCCCAGTCATGTAAAACTTCCCTGTCACTAGGCACCAAGATCGGTATGACCGCACCCGTATAAGATAACTCTCCTACTAGGATTTTGGAAGCGCAGTAGAAAAATAAAGTTACATGGAAGACCCTGGAGTGTCTTTACGGGCTAATACTTCAATAGGTTAAAAAGCATTGGAAAACCTGAAAACGTCAGCCAGATCAAATAAATTCCATTAATAGTAAGTTAGGCCATAAAGAAATGATGAATTTAAAGACTACTGAATAACATAATGGTACTAATTCTATTTACATATTCTCACTTCTACTAAAAACTATACATAAGCTAGGTAAAGATTGTATTGTTTGTTTTACAGCTGTGTGATAATGATGGATTTCATAAAAATACAAAACGGTCCTGTATTTTAGTCTTCAGTGAATAATCAAATTGAATCCCTTCAAGCATTCAACCTACAAAAAATTGAAGAAATGGAAAACTTGCAAAATATGAAGACATTTTCAACAGATGTTGGGAGAAGACTGGTTAGGTTAATTTACTGTACAGTAACTTAAAACATTGAGAAACAACAAGATATTCTGAATAAATTATGGTTATAACATAAAACCACTACGGCTGTAGTGCACTATATGGGCTTCTGTCAATAACTTGTTGTCAATTGAATAACTTCGACGTTTACGATTATGTGAACACGGGAGAGGTTACATACTATGATTATACTCATTTTCAGATGGATATCGACATACTTCGGATAAAGACATAATTCACTTAATCGCGTCATTTTTAAGAGAAGCTCATATACTGCACTCCCATGGGCTTCTGTCAATAAAGTGTCTAAACTGAATAACTTGAACGATTATGATTATGTGAACACTAACTTACTAGTATTATTCATTAATACTATGATATTCATTAATTGAATAAAAAAGTTTTAATAATAATAAAACGTTAAATTTCAACAGAATTTCATAACAGACAAAACAATAAACTAAAAGGTTCTCTTTATCACAAAAGTTAAATTAATAGGAACTAGGCACTTTTCATCAAATGGTAGCCTACTTATGCATCAAAATAATAAAGGTATGAAGTGGTTCAGTCACATCTAGCCAGGTTAGGTTAGGTTTGGTTAGAAGCCCATATAGTGCACTTTCTCCAAAACTACTACAATAGATGATCAATTAAACGGTAAGTGTTAAGAGGATTTTATCTGATTTATTATATTTCTTGACAATTTTTGTTTGAGCATTCTTACTCAAGAAAGTTCTGTTTTCAAATAACTGATATAGGCTGTAAGATTGTGTCAAGTAAGATTGAATTCATCAGTCACCAATGAAACAATTAATGAAATTTCATGCAAAGCATTTTACATGACATAATGATGGAAAGATACTCATGCGGGAAATAAAACGTCAACATACTCCAATGTTCACAATAATTTGGTCTTGTGTAAGTAGCATCTATTCTTCGGGCAAAATGACCTACAAAACACGTTTCCAAGTGAAAAAGTGTTGAAAATTTAACAGCTTATTTATTTCTTGAAGAAAGGGTCAATAAATTTAAAATAAGACTTTAATAATAAAAATTGTGAGTGGGCTTTTAAAAAAGAAACGTAGAAAGCTATTAATATTACATATCGGCTAAATCAATGGACGCTGACCAGAAATAAATGCATATTCATTGACAGGATTACCTTCTTGTGTATCCATTTCTTCAACATCATTGTTCTGATTTTCCCTATCAATAGCGTGGTTCATATTCTCGATAGCTGCAGTTTGATTTTGTATTTTTGATTTCTTCACGTTGGTGGCTACAACACGTCTATGTGGTGAAGTGTGGTTTTTACCCGACACGGTTAGTTTGTTGACGGGTTTACTTGCGATGCGCCCAATGTCTGCAGATTTCTTCACCCCCTGTTACCAGGGGAAACAACGCAACCATATATATCACAAGTGATTTAATTACACACTAATGTCAAATTCATTTAAAATTCTTTTCTAATATTTTCCAGAGTAACACACACTAAAATAAAGAAAATGGCTGACTCGTAGGTTGGAAGTCAACTGCGCATGCGCTACAAGTTGGCAACTTGCAATTCATTTAAATTACTTCAATTGAAAATCATTTAACAATTGATAATTGGGAAAATATCGTAAAGGGAATTCTCCACTATTTATCTGATATTTAAAAATATTTTTGATTTAATAAAGATGTAACATTGAACAACATTAACTATGATGGCCCAACTGGATATGATTGGCGGTACGTTTGAAATATCAGTTGAATACAATGTTGAGAGTTCATCATCCACTGTCACTGATTACTACTTAAAACGAATTTAACGTTTAAAATTTTATTAATCGATGGTTTAGTTCATGGGAGCCTTACCGGGGACTGGTTTATGTTACTGGTGGCGTCTAATTGGTCTAATCAAATTCACGTTGAATAATTTGAATAGACCAGACGTCACCATGCAGCATGCACCCATGAACTGAACCATTATTTTTAGGATATGAAAATTTTCTATTGAATTTGCAATGCCAATGTGGTATGAAGTGATCGAATGAGGAAATGAGGTTGCTTGGGAAAATTCCATGGATACAAGTGTATGGAAGGCTCTCAACTCTTTTTTTGCTGAATCTATAGAGTTTTTATTATGAACTTTTTATAGTAAATTTGACGACTTTGTCAATTATTTTTTATTCGTTCTTTTATATATGTAAAAAATATTGAATGTAAAGAAGCAACATGCTTTTCAGTCCAATATGCCTTTTTTCTAACGCATTACTGAATTTCAACTACGGTAGATGATGCAATAGAGCAAACAGTATACCGGTAGTCAAAGCGGAGCAGCTTCAGCCAATAACTCGACTTATTATTTTATTATAAATGTAGAATTACTTTTATTGTCTTCTTCCTTGGCCAACAACGCAAAAATTTTTTATGCGATGAATAGTTGTCGGCCAACTCTCAATATGTACTCCCTCAGAATGAAAGCACTCAACTCTATTAGTTGAAAATTATGTGATATTTTCTCTTCTTTATCCTTTGTTTTCTCAAACTAAGTTACTTTTCCTTTAGCTCTCCATCAACCTCAAAAGAACTTATTCTTCTCTTTTTATTGATCCACTTTTTTATATTATTTTTCAGTAGCCTACATTCTATTTGGTACCATAACATTCATCTGTAATTAATACCGTTAAGGTACGTTTACACTTGTATACAAGTACTAGCTATTGTGCCCGTCCTTCGTGCGGATTATGTTTAGAAATAAGACTAAATATGTGATGTTGAAGATTCATCTTGTTTCCACTAATATGTATTATAAACTTAGAAAACACTTTTGAATGGAAATTGACTCACGTTATGGGTCGTATGATCCCAGTCAGCACTTAACGTATTTTTTACGTAAATTCTAGGTCCATATGTAAATGATAAATATCTAATGTAAAATTTATGTAATATTTACGTACAATATTCACGTAAGTAATAATTTATAAATTTGTTGTTAAACAATCTGGAATGCAAAATCGAATTAACAGTATATATTTATTGAATGCCCATTTCTATAATTGATCAATTCGAATTTTAAAAACAGAGATATGCTAATGTACATACTACGTATATTTTATGTAAAAAGTGTTTGCAAAATTCACATAAATTATACGTAAATTGTACAGATTATTTGCAAATATCCCTCCTCTATTCATCGATACAAACTCCAACTTCATTTTATATACCGGTACCCTAGCCCAGTCAAATTAGACAAAAATATGGTCATCAAGAGGAACAATAATTATTGATAGAAAAATTATTTTTTCACCAATAATTTTCTCTAACCTTGGGTAATAACCAAAAGTACCCAATGGTGGGGTTGAACTCATTGTTGGAGGGGGGTGGGAAGGTACAATTTTTCATTTTTTTATTATAATTCAGTATCGATAACTCAAAGAATTTTTTTCTTCTGTTGAAGCTGACAAAAGTCTCTACAAAAATGATCCTATGCATTTTTTTGGAAAAAGTCCCTTTCTGAAGTTTGAGGATGTGTATCGAGCTACAAAATATCGATCATTTTCACCAAGTAATTTATCGATACGCCAATATTGTTGCGAAAACGTGATGAGTAATATTATATGTATTGGTAAACTCTTTTAATTTATTTCATAACTATTCATTCTTCTATGATTCAAGGTTAGACTTGATATTTTCCAATAAAAGTAAATAATCAGAATTCCTTTAAATGTGATGTATAATAATCGATGCTCTATTAATCACCCAAGCAGCATTGAAATCATTTTAACATGTTTTAAAACTGTTTTGAACACTTTTGAAAGCAGTTTGCAATAAGTTCGGTGTTAAAATGGTTTTATAACTACTTTACAAACAGTTTTAAAACTGGTTTCATTCGACCCGGCAAACAGATTTTAAAACTGATGATAACAGCAGTTTTAAAACATTTTAAAACTAGTTTTTCGGACAAATTATAAAACTAATTTTATAATTTGTTTTAAAACTAATTTTTTTACATATTTCAAAACTTATGATATAACCAGTTTTACAAACTTTTAAAACTAGTTTTTCGGACAAATTATAAAACTAATTTTATAATTTGTTTTAAAACTACTTTTTTTACATATTTCAAAACTTATGATATAACCAGTTTTACAAACTTGTATTTAACATATTAAATGTGTTGAAATGTTTTAAAACTTATGTTACCATCAGTTTTGTAATAGTTCCATTCAAACTTGAAAATGATAATTGTATTTTAAATGTGTACTGTGAAAGCTTCTGCACTCACCATTTTCGTATTCTACATGCTAAAACAAGGAGAGATTTTTCTTAGAAAAAATTTAAATTTTGCCTTAGTTTTCATTTTATCCACCATTTTATATTTTGCGTAAAAGTTATTGTATCTAGTGATCGGCTTGAGATAACTTAGTGAATTTTTTTACAGATACTTCAATTAATGTACATTACATTAAAAAAATAGTAAATTTGATAAATTTTCATATTTTCTAAAATGGCGGCCAAATTAAATTTTTAAACCCAATTTAAATTGAAACAGTACATTTTATCGAAACCATTTTTGAGTAATGAAATGTTTAGATTTTCATTTTGAATAAAATGATACTTCATTTATGAAAATCCGTTAATAAATGATCAAGATATAACAAAAAAACTGATTATCAGAATTTTCATCCTGTTAATCAATAGAGGGCTATAAAATCTATAATTAGTTCCCTAGTCATATTCCTGCCAAATAATAATTAGTGTGTGAAAAAAATGAGACAAATTTTCAATTAACAGAAATAAAATAAAATTTTCAAATCTAACATGACCATAATTTTCTCCCGTATGAAATCTACCTTGTCCTGAAAATTTGTTGAGATATTTCTATTTATAACTGAGATATTTAACAATAAAGTTGAAAATCCAGCTCCACGAGCAATGCTTAGGTGATTCTCTGTACATATACATTGACGCTTAGCAAGTTCGAGATTCAATTTGTGTATGCAAGGATATTTCTCTCAAACAACTATCTGTAACCTTGGATTCTATAGAGATTTAAGTATTCTCGAACATTAGTTGTGATGAAAATGTCAGAAATTCATTATTTTACCTTTTAAACTGAGATAAAAGTGTAATATTTTTTGAGCTATAAATAATGCATTTTGTAAATAGCGCCCATAGTTAATCGATCGTTTATTTGGTTGAGAATCAAAAGAAAATCATCGATGTTAAAATCATCAATCTTTTTCGCTTCCATCCATCGATATCACCGGTGTTGAAAAAACTTTATTGGAGAACATTGGTTCTGGTTGTATAATAGATAATAGGGATAAGCATTTGGATAGAAGAACAATTTTCGTACAAAAAACATTAAAAGTTAAAACACATTGAACAGTTGACATCGATATCGATATATCGATATAAATAGGTGATCGATAGCATAGCATAACCGTTGAGTGTTGGAGGGAATTTGTGTTTTCGTGTCTTGTCGCAAAGTAGAAACGTCCTTTCTACTCTGTGGTCTTGTCTTGTTTTTGAAGCTATTTAAGCTATTTGAAGATATTTTGATAGTTATTCGTTCTGAATTCATCTTTGCCCTCTGTCAGCATTATCACTACCTACAGGTAAGAATAATATTATTAAAATAATCAAATTGAAATTAACATGTAACTTTGCCTAGGCTATTCCCACTTGCATGTAACGATAATTTCCAAACACTGATTTTTAGTAAATAACTGTTTAGTTAGAGTTTGAGTTAGTTAGGCATGGTAGCTTATCAAATAAATGTGTTAGCCCAAGTTAGAAAGTCTATATTCTCAAATTAAATAGGCACTTTATGTTCTAACCTCTCATTATTGGTATTTCATACATAATTTATATATAATTATGTTTTATAGTTTATACAGTGGTGAGTTCATGTGAGTTTACTGATTTCAATATGTGTAGTTATATTATGATCCATGAATCATGAATTTCTTCTTTCAAGCAAATCGTCATGATCTGATAAAACAATGAATATTTCATGGTGCCAACTTCATACATTTCGATTTATTGTATCAACATGATTTGTACGTTATTCTAATTTGAATAAATGAATATGCATAATCACTGGGAAAGTTTTAGCTTTAATTGATGCTTGACTAGATTGATTATCCTGAAGTTGCCTATCAATTCCAAGCTAGCCTATATGAGTTCGCTTTGTTTGCAAAAGTTCGCTTTGTAAAAATACATTTGATGTGATTGCGTTATAGGCTAGGCTACCATAACCTCTCCACCTCAAATTCCTTATTCCCCAGCATTAAAATTTCGTCGACAGAGCAGACCATGAAAACGCTTATATAGTAGATGTGACCAATCTGTTGTTTTGTACTATTGTTGGGCATGATAAACTTTGAAATAACATGTGTTCAATTTGAGCTCAGTAATAATTATTCTATTAATACTTGTATTTAATTTCCAATCGTTCTAAATACATCCTCACATTAATTTAAATAATATGAGTTGCTAACGATATCATTCATGATTTGTTTGTATAGAATATAATAGGCTACTTGAACTGCATTAATTTACTACAGTTTTCTGTGCTGCTAATAGTGACTGTTTTATTTTTCAGTGTTCTCGCATCTTCTTTGAACAGAAATCTGATCTGGAAATTCAGAATAAATGGAGGAATATCGCCATGCATCGAGCTACTTGCACACTGGAGCAGAGCTGCTTCGATTGGATATTATGATGCCAGGTTAGTTGAATAATTTCTGTTGATCAGCATTTTTAGTTTGTGAAGCATGTTCAGTTTGTTGTATTCGGCTTGGATGAAATTTCTAGACTTGGAAATGAAGGCATAGGCAATTGTTGAGTTATGTTATGAAGGACGGATTCAAAGATCCAGAAGATTCAAAGATCCTCACACGTTAACCGAAGCTTATTGTGTGTCAATTGTTGAGTTAGGTTAGTTTTTCCTGTAGTGCTCATTATTTATTTGTGGTCTTGTCTAGTTTGTGGAGCATGATGTATTGCATGAATTTAACAAAATCATCTCTGGCATGCCCCCAATAACATTTGAATGGGTCTTGAAGTTAGTTTGCCACTTTGTCCTAACTTTTTGAATGCATCATAATGATTATCAAAGGCGGCAGTGTCCAAAATGGACCATGGTCAGCCAGTTGCCAGTTACTCCTCATTCTCATTGCTGTAATGTGCGGCTCCCCTCAACTGTCTACGATTGTCAATGGCTATCAGCAATCTAATATGGACCTAGGTCTAACAGCTAGTTGCCAGTTTCTCTTCATTAATGTACATGATCACTAATTTATCTAGGTGTAGCCCCGTGTGGTATCCCTTAACTATCTATGCTTGTAAAAAATGCTGTCTTAACAAATCGTTTGACATGTCACACTCACTAGGTGGGCCCAGGCCTACCAGCTGTATGAATTGCTTTCGTGTGTGTTTGTTTTACGTTGATTTTCTTAGGCGCTTGTAGCGTGAACACACGTTTGTAGATTAGATCAGGCGTGTATTTTGAGTGGAAATCATACAAAATTCGCCGGCTTTAAATCGAGCTATAATGTTATGGTAGTGTTCGCGATGTTCCATTGTGTCATACTCCTTTCCACAGCATGTTAGGGAGGTTCGTCATTATGGACTTGAGTAGAAATTCTTATTAATTAACAAAGGTTTTTAATGCTAAAAATGGTGAGATTAAGTCTGTTAAACAATGACATTTATTCAAATAACCTCGGATAACTTGATGTCTCAGGCTTATCTAAAATATGAAAATATTAAAGCATTAAGTCCAGTTTATTCCTAACCGGCCGATAATTGGTAGGTTTACCGTAATTATTCTGTTGATCTTCTGTGTCAAGTTGATTCTTGAATTGAAGGATTAATATTTCTTAATTTGCAGGCTTCTGTTTCCAACATGGTCGTGGCTTACTAAGTGAAATTATGCGGCTGTCAGATGAAGAGCAAAAATGGATTGTTTCTGTTGGAATTGAATTGAATTACATGAATGCTACCGCCGTCATTGCTGAATACTAATACGGCTGCTGCTACAAATAACTGTGAGTACACTTTTGTTATTTGTACCCTGTAGTTCGGAATCCACCTAAAACTGTAGGCGCAGCTGGCCCTCTCTTCCACAGGCTCGATACATCACTCAGCTATAGTGTTTAGGTCTAGGAAGTTTATTGAATTGTTTTGCTCATATTCAGCTGTGTATTGAATGTTCTTATGTATTTTGTTTATGTATGATCGAAGTTGTTCACATTGTCTTTTGTTTCCTCTGTATAGCAATAGAACATCATCTACGTATCTGTGCCAGTATATTTTTAAACAAAACATTCTCAATGAACAACTAAATTTTAAATCTCACAAACTTTTTGACCACATTTTACAAAAACTACAACACTTCTAACCAAAAAACTGACATGATGATCTAGGAGCCTCTGAAGATGGATCTCATAGATTCGAAAGTACTCGGCCAGATTAAGTGAGTTATTATACTTATTCTTAACAAATATTTGACTGCAAGTCGTTAAATTTCACATGAAAAGTTACTATTAACAACGCAGTTCGTCCTGGACACACTTTTACTGACATCAGTACCAACCTACACATTCTACACATAAAATCTAAAGGACACGAACTCAACACCTTGGAACAATTTGAAATATACAAACACACCACACACAATAAACAAACCATTCTCAATGAACAACTAAATTTTAAATCTCACAAACTTTTTGACCACATTTTACAAAAACCACAACACTTCTAACCAAAAAACTGACATGATGATCTAGGAGCCTCTGAAGATGGATCTCATAGATTCGAAAGTACTCGGCCAGATTAAGTGAGTTATTATACTTATTCTTAACAAATATTTGACTGCAAGTCGTTAAATTTCACATGAAAATTTAATATTACCAACGCAGTTCGTCATGGAACAAGAAATCCAGGAGTTTATTATTCTATATAATAAAAGAGAGTGTGATTTTGTGTGTCGTTTATTTGTTAGCAAAATGCAAGCTTAGTTTTTGTGTCACATTTCAAAGAAACGGTAATGATTTCAAGTAGGTCACGTATCTGGATGAGTGAAATTTAAAAAAAAACACATAAATTAATAATCCGAGCCCCGTATTCTCAATTTACCCATTTCATGGGCGTCGCTATATTAGCCGTATTCGTCAAATAACGAAATAGGCCGCCATTTTCAAACGGTTCATTGTTATAGGCTAGTAGTAGTAATTGCTAGGCTTGTAGATATATTGAATTACAAAGATGCATGCCAAATTTAAAAATAATTGAGTGAGTTATCAAGGTTTTAGAGGATGTGGGAGAATACTCTTTGAATCTGCCGTCATTTTGAAATGAAGTGTGGTTGTGAAATGAAAAGTATGGTGCAGCCTCTTGTATATTTTAGCTATTAACACTTTGAACATATCGTTTGAATTTGAAAAGAAGTTGAGTTCTATTGAAGGAATATCCTATCTCTGAACTCTGTAAAATTATAGATTTGTTATGTAGACATCGAATTAGTCAATAAAACTTAACTTTATACAAGTTAAAAATATCAATTTCAATTCCTTTTTATGTATAACTAATTTATTTGGGGTTTTCAGCCCACTGGAGGAGGAAGATGAAAGCCAGGTTCCACAAGATTTAAATTGAAGATTCAAAAACCGATGTGGTTACACATTTATTCTTACACGTTTCTTCATGTTACAAAATTCCTATAATAAATTTTAAGAATTTATAACCTGTGTTTGTCTGTGAGTCGACCACCTATCACGCTGTATTTACTGTTAACAATGACACTGTATTTTCAAACTCTGTTAATGAATGAAGTTGAAATTACTTTCAAGAGCACTGATCAACTTTAAGTTATAAAAATTACCAGATTATATATAGGCCTATTTTAGTGTAACTATAAGTTCTAAAATATTTGTTGTATAGTAATATAAAAATGGAATTTGTGTTTATTGCGTAACTCAATGCTATTAAACAACTGAAACAATGTTAAAAAAACCGTCATAAATGTTGCCAGGCTGATTATAAAAAGTGGAGTGAACGAGTTTTTTTGGATGGGTTGTATAAAACATGATACTTTATTGTGTTGTACACACACACCCCCACCCAGAAACAATCTTGTTCACTCCACTTTCTCTACTCAATGTAATGGGTCACCAGTTTCTACACAACCACATTTATAAACTAAGGGCCGGTTGCTGAGTTCGTTTTATCTCTTGCATAGGCCAAAAACGTTTTTGGCTTAGCGCAAGAGATAAACCAGAACTCAGCAACCAGCCCTAAGTAAATTTCTTGTCAACTCCTTTTGAAATAAGTTTTAACATCAGTCTAAAACTGATTGTAAAACTGATGCACAAACTGCTGATGACTTGTTAAAATAAGTTTTAACATTAGTCCACAACTGATTGTAAAACTGTGTAAAACTGTTTTAAAAACTCATGGTGACTATTTTTAAAATAAGTTTTAACATCAGTCCACAACTGATAGTAAAACTGTGTAAAACTGTTTGAAAAACTCATGGTGACTCTTTTTAAAATGAGTTTTGACACAAGTGTACAACTGATTGTACAACTGTGTAAAATTACTTTTAAAACCATTTTAAAACTAGTTTTATTACGGAAGTGTTAACACTATAATAAGTTTAAAATCAGTTTAAAACTGATATTAAACAGTTTCAAAACTTGTTTTAGCTTATTGCCTTGCTGCTTGGGCAAGGCTCATGAACATCGATTAAAAAATTATTGATTGTTTCGTACATTGATACGTATCAAACTTTTTGGCGGTTGTTCGTTGTTCTCTCTGACTCTGTTAGGCACGCCGCATGTGAAGTTTTTGGTGGTTGTTTGTTGTTCTCTTTGTCTAGTGAAAATTTATATCCTTGAAATTATATCATTTTCATACAAATAAAACACAATTTGGAAACAATTCCAAGGATTACAAAAACAGGTTAGTACAACTTTGAATTTAATTTATTGAGTGTTCAGGTTAACCACTTTATCTTTCTTAAAGAAATTACGTACATTAATCAGAAATTTGAGATAAAATTTTATGTATATACTACATAAATCATACATATGTATGGACCTCAAATTTACGTATCATTTATAAAGAAACTATGTACATTAATCAGAAATTTGAGATAAAATTTTATGTATATACTACATAAATCATACATATGTATGGACCTCAAATTTACGTATCATTTATAAAGAAACTACGTACATTAATCAGAAATTTGAGATCAAATTTTATGTATATACTACATAAATCATACATATGTATAGACCTAGATTTTACATATCATTTACATAAAAAGAGGTGACATTTGTATGTAAAATGTATGTAAAATTTATGCTTCATGTATGTGAAATTTATGATTCATTCACATAAGACTTTTGTATAATATACGTAAATTATATGTGAATGTGCTGGCTGGGATGATGCTCTAGACAACAGAGCGAAACGGCCGTCCCGCCATAACGTGAGTCAATTTCCATTCTGTGGTGTATTGGATTATGTTGGCTAACCTGTTAGTGTAAGCTGTGACCTGTAGTTGATGAGGTAGATGTTTTGAGATGTATCGTGTTTTTGTGTGGAGTTGAAAAACGTTGAATAAAGTATTAACTTAAATGTGATCATGAGTGTTAATCATTTCAAGACATAACAATGGCGACGAGATATTCGAACTTGTGCGTGTGAAATAATTAGGCTATTGTGGAACAATGTCTGATTCTGATACGGAAAACACGGCCGGTACCAGTGATCAACAAGTTCGCGGTATAACCTCAAATCCACCTGTTTCTGGTAAAATGGCTGGGACTTACGGAAAAATAAACGAATTTGATTTGAAAGATAATTTCGGAAATTGGCAGGAACGTTTGGATATGTATTTCATCGCAAATGAAGTGGATGAACACAAGAAGGTTCCCATTTTTCTTACGGTTTTGGGTGCTCAAGGTTACTCTCTTGTTAAGGACTTGTGTGTTCCTGAATTGCCGTCGACTCAAACATATGAACAGCTTGTAAATTTATTGAAGAATCATTTACAACCAAAACCTAGTGCTATTACCAACGAACCCATAAGACCAATAGAAGGGGCGTATGCACTAGCGTAGCATACAGGAGGTGAAGCCGTCTGCCATCCATGTAGTGGATAGAAAGACGAAATCGTGTTTTCAAGAGCAGAAAATTTCAATGCGCGCTCTCCAAATAAACTGCAGTTTAACACACTTAGGATTAAGATATAACTTTCAAACTTGGCATGAGTATAGACAATTAGTTTCTGAAGATAACAGTGGCATTATAAAAGTTAATAGTTACCTCTATAAATTTTAATTAGTTGTTTAAAGTTATAATTTTTGTCCGAGTTTCAAACATGACATAAAAAAGTGAGTCGGCTACCAAAATTTTCATCTTTTGGGTAGAGATGTGATCAAAGCGAGAAAGTTGTACAGAAATAACTGAATTTTTTTTTCATGATTTTTATTTTAAAATACGACGTATACTTTGGATACAATGTTAGGTTGAAGTGCGATCGGGATGGCGCGCTGTCATCAGCCGGCTTGTGCATCCAGAACCACAAAGCAAATTCATCACTTATTTCTTGTGTTTGATTCAATACTTCCTTGAAGGTTTATTATTGTAATGTAATAATATTATTGTTAGATTGTTTTTAGGAAATTATTGATTAAATTAGTCTAACCTTCAATTCTTTCCATTATGAACGCAAATGAACAAGATCCAAATAGGAAAATGTTTATTAGAACAATTTTTTATTTAATTTTATTAATCATATGTTGAGCATTATATCCTGTACAATATAAACATGAGCCAATATTCTTAAAATATAAAGTCATCTCCATTAAAATACATAATATATACAATATAACTCAGTTTTAATATGAGTTATTATAGAAATAAATGTCAGAACTTTTTTAATTTCTCTACTATGCTGTTACACAATGAAATTATAAAATGAAAATTCATCTTTAAAGTCATGTAACTAAATTGAATCGTATAAATCAATGACTACAAAACGTTGAACATTTACTTACTTTGTCTAATGGGGAAATAGCCTATTTTGTGAAGACCCTACTTTCGCTATCCAGAATGATATAACTTCTATATGGGCGCCAACCAGATCAACTTTGGGTTGATAAAAAAAGTATTCTTCAAGCACTCGTGAAGACACTGAGTATTGTGCTATGTGTTAGAGAAAGAGACTATTCTATTTATAGAAATTATGAGTGAGAATGTCAAACAACATTAAGATTATTAATTATTATTGTTGTGACTAGACAGGGATAACAAAAGACAATAATTGTGATAGTGTCTTTGTGATGTCTTTTATGATCGCTGTGACTGGATTTGCAATGTAAATACATTATCCAGTTCAATTCAGCTTTTTGTTTTCTCTTTCTCCTACTACTCTCTCCTACTGTTCTATTTCATGTTAAGTAAAAGGATGTGGCAGTCAAATGACAGATATTAATGATATAATGACGGATATAATATAGGAAGGTATGTGAAAAAATGTCACTCCATTAGAAAATTAACTAGTTTTTGAGTAAAGTTTGAGTAATCCTTGTTAACAAAATTTATCACAGAATGCCTCTACTCACAATTAAAATTTCAGAATTAGATCAACTGAGAAATGACATTTCTATAATTTATCCATCTCAAGAATGAGCAATTCATATTATGAAGAAACAGGCTGGCGATGTAATGCGTGCCGTACTGGTAATAGCAAAAACCGGCTTATCAAGCGCTCGCCACTTGGGGAGTCATCCCTGCACCGCCATATTTGTAGTGGATGAGCGCCTAACAAGTGGCTTCACCTCGGCGACAAGAAGCCCCTTCTATTGGTCTTATGTGTTCGCTGGCTATTACAGAACGTTTCAAGTTTAAAGAATATAAACAAACACCGGATGAGTCTGTGGCTGATTTTATTATATCATTGAAAAAGTTGTCTGTTCATTGCGATTTTGGTAAAGAACTCGAAAACAATTTACGCGACCAGATAGTGTGGGGGCTGCGTAATGACAGTATAAAGAAGCGTTTATTGAGTGAGCCAGACCTTACATACAAACGAGCTGTGGAACTTTCAACTTCGTTGGAGACTGCAATTAAGGATACGGCGGATTTAACAATCTCGCCTACTTTACCTGTGAATGTGATTCGTCCTCAACAGAAGAGGGGAAAGGAGGTTTGTTACTGTTGTGGAAAACCAAATCACAGGAAATCGACTTGTTACTTGCGAAATTATTCTTGTAATACATGTGGAAAAGTAGGACATATATCCAAGGTATGTACTCAAAACCCTGTTAATTCATCTAATGTTCAAGTTAACAATCAGACCAGGCAAAAGTTTCCAGCAAGTAGAGGCAGATTTGTGAAGCAAGGTTCCAGGAACCAAGTTGTCGGTACTTTTGGTGAAGGACAGCATCATGATTTTAATAGGCCTAGTGTTGATGGCTTGGTTGATAATTATAGGCAACATTCAAGTGTGACAGATTCAAATAATTTGCCTAATAAGGACGCTTTTAATTCATTATTCACTGTTGGTAATGTTATTAATTCTGTGGGTAATGATTTCGAAGATCAGCCAATATCGGTGGAATTGTCTGTTGAAAATTTTAAATTGAATTTTGAACTGGATACAGGGTCCAGAATCAGTGCTATGGCATATGATGATTATTTGAAGTATTTTAATAATTTGGTTTTGGAACCAACTAATGAAAAATTTATAAGTTTTGTGGGGGATCCAATTATTCCTAAAGGTATTGTGTATGTTTGTGTCAAATTTAAAAATAGGTGTATGCAATTGCCCTTGTACATAATGGAAAAAGGTTTGAGACCTATTGTGGGTAGAAAATGGATACATATGACTTACAGATTGAAATAGGGTCGATACAAAATGAGTTTAAATTCGTATTGGATGAGAAAAATGAACTCTTAAGTAACATATTATCTAAGTATCCAAATGTTTTTGTAGACAAATTAGGTAGTTATACCAAAGGGAAGTTTACTTTACATTTGAAAGAGGGAACAAAACCAATTTATTGTAGGCCAAGACCGATTCCTTTTTCTTTAAAAGATAAGATTGATTATGAATTAGACAGATTGATGGAAATAGGTGTTTTGAAGCCTGTTGATGTATCTGAATGGGGAACACCCATTGTTCCAGTTGTGAAATCAGATGGGGGAATACGAATATGTGGAGATTTCAGTGTGACATTGAATCCTAGTTTAGTGGTTGACAGATATCCACTTCCAAGAATAGAAGAATTGTTTGCTGCATTGAGAGGAGGCCAGAAATTTTCTAAATTAGACTTATCGCATGCTTATCAACAGGTAGAGCTTGATGATGTTTCTAAGAGTCTTGTTACAATTTCCACTCATAAAGGGTTATTACAATATCAGAGATTACCATATGGTGTAGCATCTGCTCCAGGCTTATTTCAACGGGAAATGTCAAAAATTATTCAAGGTATAGATGGTACAGCATGTTTTCTAGATGATATCATAATTACAGGTAAAAATGATGATGAACATTTGAGTAGACTGGAGAAGGTTTTGTCAAGATTGGATAATTGTGGGTTGACTGTCAAGAAAGAAAAGTGTGCATTTTTTCACGATAAAATAAGTTTTCTAGGCCATAAAGTTAGATGCTGATGGATTACACATGTGTGACAGTAAAATTGAGGCAATTATACATGCTCCTGTTCCCAAGGATATCACACAATTGAGAGCTTTCCTTGGCATGATAAATTACTATGCGAAATTTTTACCAAATTTGTCTCACATCTTATCACCTTTGTATCAACTATTACACAAAGATGAACCATGGAAATGGACAGATATGAGAAATGAAGCTTTTAAGAAAGTAAAATTGCTAATGATGTCTAAAAATGTTCTTATGCATTATGATCCCAATTTAGAATTAGTGTTATCATGTGATGCCTCCATGTATGGTTTGGGGTGTGTGCTTTCTCATAAATTACAAAATGGAGATTTGAAACCAATAGCATTTTGCTCAAAAACATTATCTAAAGCTGAACAACATTATAGTATGCTTGATAAAGAAGCTTTTGCTATAGTTTATGGAGTCAAATATTTCCATCAATACTTGTATAATAGACATTTCACTTTAGTCACTGATCATAAACCGTTATTGTATATTCTTGGACCAAAGAAAGGTATTCCTCAAATGGCAGCCAATCGCTTACAAAGATATTGTGTATTTTTATCAGGATATACTTTTTCTGTTAAGCATGTTAGTTCAAAAGAAAATGCTAATGCTGATGGTTTGTCACGTATACCAATGAGTAATGAACAACAACATAATTATGAATTTTCTGATTATTCTTATCTTAATTTTGTGAAAGAGGATATGCAAACTGTATTGTCATTTAAGGAGGTAGCTTTAGAAACAGCAAAAGATCCAATTTTGAGTAGAGTGAAACATTACATTAATCATGATTTTCCTACTGAAGTGACTGATATCAACTTAAAAAAGTCTTTACAACCTTTCATAAGTAGACAGAATGAGTTATATGTTGAGCAAGATTGCTTGATGTGGGGACATAGAATAGTGATACCAGTGTCATTACAAAGGGATATTTTGAGTGAACTGCATAGCAGCCACATGGGTATAGTTAAATTGAAAGCTTTGGCAAGATCATATGTCTGGTGGCCAGGATTGGATAGAGAAATTGAAAATACAGTCAAGTCGTGTCAATTATGTTTGGCAGAGAGGAATAATCCTCCAAAGAGTACACCTTGTTTATGGAAATGGCCTACAGGACCTGCTCGTAGAATTCATGCTGACTCTCTTGGACCTTTTTGTAATCATATGTTTTTAGTAATTATAGATGCATATTCAAAATGGGTTGATGTTAAAATTATGAGTAATATTACAAGTAAAAAAACTATAGAGGCCATGTGAGAGTATTTTTGTAATTGGGGTATTCCATCTTTGTTAGTGACCGATAATGGTACTTCTTTTTGTTCAGAAGAGTTTGAAAGTTTCTTGAGTAAAAATGGTGTTAAACATATAAAGACAGCACCTTACCATCCATCTTCAAATGGAGCAGCTGAAAACTTTGTAAAAACATTTGAAAATAAAATTAAAATTTCAATTCAAGAAATGACTTTGAATAGAGCTGTATGTAAATTGCTTTTAGATTATCGTAGTATGCCACATTGTACAACAGGTATTAGTCCAGCGGAGTTGCATTTAGGTAGAAAAATTAGGACTAGACTTGATAAACTATTGCCTGCCAATGTAGAAGAGATGATTATGGAAAAAGTTGTATTTTCTCAATCTAAACAAATGCAAAATGCACATGGTTCATATTGTAAAGAATTTAATGTACTTGATCAAGTTAGAGTTAAGGATTTTCAATCTAACAAGTGGATTAAAGCTACAATTAAAAATAAGCTCACTTCAAATGTGTATCTTGTTGAAACATTTCATGGATTAGTCTGGAAACGTCATTTGGATCAGATTTTTGCTTCCAATGAAACTCTTAATGAATCAGTTAATGACAGGGGTATTCAAGTGAACCCGACATTTTTGTTGCCGGGGGAAAGTAGTAGGGGTAGTGGTACACCGGAATTGACGGCAGATAACAGTTGAGTATGAGAATCGGGAAAGTATAGTTGAAGGGGATACGGTTGAACCAAGTAGTGGCATGGTAATATCAGATGGCATGAGTTCATCACCTGGAGTGAGGCGTACGACTAGAGTAAGAAAACCTGTTCAAAAGTTGAATTTGTAAAATAAGTTTATTTTATAAGTTTTTAAAATAAGTTTATTTTTAGGAAGGAGGTATGTGGTGTATTGGATTATGTTGGCTAACCTGTTAGTGTAAGCTGTGACCTGTAGTTGATGAGGTAGATGTTTTGAGATGTATCGTGTTTTTGTGTGGAGTTGAAAAACGTTGAATAAAGTATTAAATGTGATCATGAGTGTTAATCATTTCAAGACATAACACATTCAAAAGTGTTTTTTAAGTTTATAATACTAAATATGTTTTGGCTTTTTTGATAGCAACGATCATGAAGTTGTTACCAGCTTAGACCCCGTTCAGACGATACAGTTTTTTTTGCGGTACGGTTTTTTTACTGTACGGCGTCAACTGTACTGTGATTTTCACACGGTCCGGCTTTGCTGCTTATTGCTGTGCTCTCCTTCTTCTTCCATTGCGCTTCCAGTTCAGTTTTATTTATTCCAGTCCAGGATTTTTTTTATTTGTGTAAGATTTTTTAAAATAAGTTACTTACTGAAGGTTTCTCTTAAATTTTGATCAAAGTACGCAAATTCTGGTTTCAATATTCCACACATTTCTCGCCGCGCTGATAATTTCCTTTCTTTATTTTTATATTAATCTTAAGTCTTGTCCCACAAGGCGGGTCTCTCATATATTAGAGAAATTAAGTTTTCACAATTAATATCTTCCATTTCTGGACACTGGAATTCACTAATAAGAAGATCAATGCTGAAGAATATCAATGAAGAAGATCAATGCTGACGATCTGAAGACTGCTTCCAGCGTAATGATGAGCGTATCGTTTAAACATATCCATTACCGGTACAATACATGTGCCACCGGATACGGATACAGTTATTCTGCGGTACAGCTGATTTTAGCGATACAGTTTTCGAAGACAAAACCGAATGTAGAAATCGGCTAGAACAGCTTTTTTACTGGATCCAGTCAAAACAGTATTGTGTGAACATACAATATGAAATGTACATGCAAACGAAAGCACTGCAAAATAACTGATACAGCAAATTTACTGTACCGCACAAAAACTGTATCGTGTGAACGGGCCCTTAGTAAACAACTTAGAACGTAAGCAATTCAGTGACAGGTATGGGAGAGAATATTTTTTGAGAACAGCTGATTGATATATACAGCTGATGATAAATTACGTGATTTGTTCATTATGTGGTAATAAAACTTTGAAGAAATGTATCCAAAATCGCACAATACTTGGTTTTTAAACGTTTATTATTCTGTTAAAAAAAAAAGTTAATTTAGTTTTTTATAGCTAAAGACATTGTCAAAAACGTTTTAATACTGATAAATAACTTTAATTCCGATCGATGCCCTCGTTTTTCAGGAGAAGGCCGTGTAAAATGTATCCAAAATCGCAAAATACTTGGTTTTTAAACGTTTATTACTCTGTTAAAAAAAAGTTAATTTAGTTTTTTATAGCTAAAGACATTGTCAATAAAGTGTTCAATAACTAAAATCCCGATCGATGCTCTCGTTTTTGAGGAGAAGGCCGCATAAAATGCCTTTGGGGCCGTGACAGACAGACTGACAGACAGAAAGTGAGATAAGACTATTTTCGGTTTATTTGATGTATAAAACGTAAAAATAACCAAAAAATATATAATTCTGATAAATGTACAGACAAAACTCTAATTTTATTTATATAGATGAGGATTTGTATGATATACAAGTATGATCAGACAGAACATGTTTGAGCATACATGTCCTCATACATGTCGAATACACCAAAAAATCGACAAAGCATTTACACTGCATCAACAAAGCAAAGTTTATTTTTAGTTTGATTTTTTCAATTTCAAGTGATTTTCATCACTAAAATGTCTAGTGATGAGGAATTTTTTTATATCTATCAACATGTGACCTAAAACTAAACAATTCAATACTTTCAAAAACGCCTTTTCTTTTTTTTCTGGTTTTATATTCATTAGATTTCACATCCCAGATTTTAGTAGCCCTTATTATTTCAATTAATTGCAGTGTTTTGTCTTTATTCCAGCTGGACATAATTAAATACTTTCACAACACAATTGACGATTCATACAAAACGCTCTACTACTGTAGTGCCTAGTGTAAACAAAACAGTTTTAGATTTTTCCCGCTAGAGTTGAAGATAAACATCATACAAGTCAAAGTCAGACAAAATCAGACAAAATGTATAAGCAAAAAAGACAGCTCATACAAAATTGTATGAGGAGATATGTGCGATTTGTCAATTTGACAAGTATCTCATACAAATCCTCATACTTGTATACAAGTGTAAACGTACCTTAAGAAGTATTTATATAAAAACAGAATTTATTAATTTCGAATTCCTTTAATTGCTATTAGTTTATAGGAATTCGAAATTAATAAATTCTGTTTTTATGTATATTTGTCAGTTTATTCAATTGTCAGTCACTTCAAACTAAAGTATTTATATCTCAGGAAAAGTTTTCCTTTATTTCTATTAATCTACTTTCTTTACATGACTTTTACAAAAATTTTCCATTTTCTGTCTTAAATATGTATTTTTAACTTTCAGTGACTATACAGTGAAATGGTTTTATGTAAACTGTGTTAAGGAAGCTGTTATGGGCCAGTCAACTTCCATTGATACTACGTAGGCTACTAATTGAATAAATTAAAATTTATAGCTTGATCGAATAATAATAGTTGCTTGCGCGCTTCCTGACAGTATTTTTAGAATATTTTATTTTGAATCTTCTGAAAAACGATCAATTTTTAAAACACACCACTATAAACCAATTATTTAAACTTGACAAACCAGATAACATAATGCTTTGTCTTGACAGACTCTAATCACACTGTTCTTTACTGGAATACATTCCACAAACGTCAGAAAAAATCATTAAGTCGTGTCCATAAATGATCAGGCCAACAAAATTGAGGAAGCTTAAGATTCTAAGATATAAATCTGAGTTGAAAAAAAACGTAGATTTAAACATAAAATCAACTGGAATAATTTTAAAAATAAGAGTACGTGGCTTTGAAACTTGCACCGCTCTTCATGGGCACGATAATTATTCAAAATGGACGAGATTCAGCCAACCATTAAAAATAAATAACTTAGGTGGTACTCACTAACTCAAAACGTTAGTTACCCCAATAATAAAAAAAAACTCAATATTTTAGCTGGATTCATATTTTATTTAAATTTCACATATTTAAATCTAAACATCAAAATACACGTTCGTTATGCACCGACTAGAATGTAGTGTGTTAATCAGGCTAAAAGTAATCTTATACAGAAGATGATGATAATAAGAATAGTAAGATTGAAAAGAAAATTATGGTTCAGCTCTTATCTCTATCTTATACTAGTATCAACAGGATTTGGGATTCCAATGTTGAGTTATCACTATTTACTTGTCTTGAAAATATTTTTCTTCACAACATTATTGCACAAGGAACAAAAGTACGGTAAAGTTCTAGTTTATCGTCAGCTTTACTAGTCAGATTTTCTCCAACTAGCAGAATTCCAATATTGCAAAGATCACAGTGAGTTTTTCTTAAATATAATTATCAGTATCAACGAGCATAATACTATTTTTATTGCTAATTTAGTCACCTATAACAAGTAGGATATGCAGTACAAAATCTCTAAATACTCACTAGACATTCTAGTAGGTAAGTTTAAAACGCTCATATATGAGTTCATAAGTAGGCTACAGCTCATTTATCAGGATTGAAATTTTTCAATACTACACTTACAGAGTCTGTTTTATTTGGTGCAGTTGAAATTGCATATGTGCTGATAAGTAAATCATATGAAACGCGTGTTTATAGGTGCAAGATTTATAAATTAGTCATAGAATTGAAAGATGAAACAAGAATACACAAAAAGATATCTTTTTTTCTTTACAAGATTACACAAAAGATATCATAATAGCTCTACATTCTTTACAAGAATACATAAAAGATATCATAATAGCTCTACATTATCATTTATACTAGACTCGAGCAGTAGATGAATCAGATCAAATCGAATCTCAAGTTCTTGCACACATAGAAAATACTGAACTTGAAACTCAATTTAAAAGATTTATAAATGAAATAAATCATTTATAAACTATGAGTAATGTGGAAAAGTGAGAAAATAAATTAACACGAAGGTGAAACAGAATAAAAATGAGAACATCTATTAATTGATAATACTATATTGTGTTCCTATATCTAAATTATTGGGAATGGTAAAGGCAGCAATCATTAATTAACTGAATCTGAATATCTCTAATCTGAAAATCGTATTAATCAGATTTATTATCGTGTTTTTTTTTTTAATAAAATAAATATATTTGTAGGTATCAATAGCTGAAAAAAATTTAGGGACGAAATACTAACGAATAACAAACCTTGATATGAATTCAGTGAACAAGAATAGATTAACATAGAAGTGATCAGCAAGTTGTAATTAAATCAATTCGCATATTCAATGATACAAGATTGCATTAAAATTTAGGGGGAAAATAATGTTTATTCATTTTATTACAATAAACATATTTTCATGTTATAATTTATACTTTCTTTGTGGTGGCGAAGGTGATATTGTGAAAGGTATCCATAATGAATAATAAGACGAAATTGTCACAACCACATTTATTAAAACTTTGAGATAATAAATGTGGTTGTGACAGTTTCGTCTTATTATTCATTATAATTTATATACTTCCTGTAATTTTGGTGATTTGCTTATCAAAATAATAAGTTGTTTTCAAGCGACTTATCCGACTTTACAACAGTTATAATAGTTATTGAGTTGATAGGCACTCATTTGATTTCAAGTTTGAGTTGAAACTGGACTTTGCATTGATTAGAATAGATTTTAATAACAATTTTCTCGTACAATTCTTTGCAGTTCTGGTATAAATCTACAGTATGCACCAAATACATCACAAATACATTTAATTAGATATAATCGTTATAATTCATTTAATTGAAGAATCTGAGCAAGACGGAACTGGAATCAATAGATATAATCTACAACATTCTATTTCTATTTTTCAGTATGTACTATTCGGAAACACTGAAAAAACTAACTACATAGTTCCTAGGCAGATCACAGCGATTTCTTACAATAATTTTCTTATTTTAATCAATAGGTACGACTAGATTTGTTTCAATATAAAAGTTACTCATACACTTATGAGTAGTAGACTTGACACTTGATACGAGTGTCAGCTCTTATGCATTATATGCTTAAAACAGTGAAAACGTACATTAAATGTACCAAGTACAAATTGTAAATATATACAACTTGAATACTTGTGCAAGACTAGTCAAAGCAGTGAGAAATTGGTAATTATAGTCGCAAACTGGTGGAATTAGGAATCTCAGAGTGAGTAATAAAAAGATTAGTCACGACAATAGAGAGTAGAGATAAAGAGAATAAAAACAATTATCCAGGCGATGAGCGACCGATCCAGGCAGTCATGATGCTCAGTTACAAGATCTCAAGACTGCGCTTGGATGGGTGATAAAGTATTATGACGACGATATTTTTGTCCGGTATTTTATCTGCTTCATCACTTTATTATTATTATTATCATCAGGTGGAACACACCAATAACTACGACTGCCATGTTTCTGGCGCAAACGATGAGGTGGAACTACCACCAAGAGTCTTAGGCCTTTGGCTAAATTACATCAGCCGAGCGAGAGATCGAGCTCAACAATATCAAAGTACGCGAAGGTAAACACATGTTTAGAGCTGATTTTTTAATAAAATTTACCCGGCTGGTGTAATTTTGCCTCAAATTGTGGCATAAGTTCGCCACTGGAGAGGCACTGTATAATAGGGCTCAAAGAGTCCTCCCACCAATTGAAACAATATTATTGTTTTATAATCGATGATTAAGGGATAAGCGACATACCAGAATAGCAGAGTAAGATGTTGAGTGGAGAAATTGAGAAAGTGGAGAATATTAGATATTTAAAGATAGTCATTTTGTATGTAGAGCTTGGTTGAAAACAAACAAGTAGACATGAAGCAAAAAATGTGATAAGGGGCAGAGATAAATAGAAAGTTGAAGAACTTTAAGCACTTTAAGAAATAGAATGTTGAGTGGAGACATTGAAAAGTTGGAGAATATTAGATATTTAAAGATAGTCATTTTGGAAGTAGAGCTTGGTTGAAAACAAATAAATAAGAAGACATGAAGCAAAAAAATGTGATAAGGGACAGAGATAAATAGAAAGTTGAAACACTTCAAGCACTTTTAAAAATAGAATGTTGAGTCGAGAAATTGAGAAAAAGGGCGAATATTCGATAGTCAAAGATAGTCATTTTGGCAGTAGAGCTTGGTTAAAAACAAACAAGAAGACACGAAGCAAAAAAATGTGATAAGGGACAGAGATAAATAGAAAGTTGAAGAACTTCAAGCACTTTAAGAAATATAATAACTGTAGAGAGACGACGTAAGAGATAACAGTTTAGAGGAAATTACTTGAAATATGACGACTGATGAGCTATCACCTAACGTACAGTTACCCGCTACTTTCAGAGCTAGCCAATCATTTGCAAGCAACATTGCCAACAGTAATGTAAACTTGCTATCATACTGATGGACAAAGTGCGCGATAAAGTTTTTATGCATGTGTTATACAGCTCAGAGGTTTGCTGAATATTATAGCAGTCAGACCCTGAGTCAAGGTGAGAGTGGAAGCATAGAGCTTCCAAATTTGTTTTGGTGTGCTTGGCATAGATACAATTCTTTTAGCTCAGTAAAGAAACAATCGCAAACTATCTCACTTCTCGTTTGCATGGTACGCTCCTTTGGACCAAAACATAATATTAACTTTTCAAGTAAATTCAATTTTTATTAAGAATAAGTAGTATTTTATTTACTCTGTAGGGCCGAACGTTTTCGAGTAGTTAAAACCCATCTTCAGGGCATCCTAGATAGCGATGTTGGTTAGAAGAACTATGGTTTTTGTAAAATGTGGTCAAAAAGTTTGTGTGATTTAAAATTTAACTGTTCATTGAGGATGTTTTGTTTATTGTGTGTGGTGTGTTTGTAAATTTCAAATTGTTACAAGGTGTTGAGTTTGTGTCCTTTAGATTTTATATATAGAAGGTGTAGGTTGGTAGTGATGTCAGTAAAAGTGTGTCCAATTTGAATGATATGGTCTGCAAAAGTCGATTCTGTTTTTGTATGTAAGGCTTGTAAATGCACGAACAAATACGATCTCCCAGGGATCTACAAACTGAACTGCTCTGACTGTAACAAATTGTACATTAAACAGGCCGCGCATCCAAACAACGCTACAAAGAACAGAGTAAGTAAAATACTACTTATTCTTAATAAAAATTTGCAAGTCGTTGAATTCACTTAAAAAGTTAATATTAACAACGCAGTTTGTCATGAAACAAGAAATCCAGGAATTCAAAACATAATTTTGACATCTGAAGAGTCACCAATAGTCTGAATCGGTTATAGTACTATTCATAGGCTTACATATATGAAGAGAATACTGCAACTGTCCAGACGGTAATGAGCTGTTTTGAGTCACTTAGTATTTGTGCAAATCTGGCAGCAATGGCGAAAATTCCGATTGGATAATTCACCTAGACGGTCAGAGCTCATCAGCCGTGAATACCTTTTTAGGTTGTTTGATTTCATTACAGCTTCATTTCTTGAAGCAGGAATACATTTTTTTTAAATTGTGGATGGAGGTACATTATTACAGAAAAACAAAACCTTAAAATACTATACAAAACAGTTTAAAACAAATATACTATTACTTACGGCATATTATATTTAAGTTATAAATTATGACGGTTTTCCTGAAAGTGTTCATTTTTGGGTTTTTATGAGCTTAATATATTAGATAACAAGAGGAATTAAGTAGGCTTCCATCTTTAGCAATGCCATATTCAGTAAAGTTTGTTTTGAGTTATCAACTTAGAGCTATAATAATTTCCATTTTCAAACCGTCTTCATGCATTCTACTTATTTCATATAAACTAAAACCCATTTTCGGTTTTACAACAGTTTAAGAACGAAATTTAAAAAAAATATATAAGATTGTACAAAATAAGAGCAAAAACTTCAAAAGAAACTGCTAACTAGCACAATTTATTCGAATAAAGTTTCATTATGAATTTAGATGAGAGCTGAATAGTTTTTCGATAATCGTTTTTGATTATTTTGATATTTTCATAACCCTTCAAAAACAGCAGTAGCTTGTTATAAAATTACCTAACCGATTAAATAGGGGTTTGCACTTTTATAGCTAAAAAGTTGATAATCTGATGATCTATTTCGAATATAATTATATTCTATCTACATTAAGATTAAAACACCACACAAACTTTACTTAATATGACATTGGACATGAGGTGTAGGAGTAAAATGGATTGAAACAATACTATCTTTGAACAAGGTTTAGGCTCGTATTAATGAACATAGCACACTATGCTCAAATTTATAGTTATTATGCTCAAATTTATGCGGTTTCCTTAACTCAAGGAAAAATTTTCAATTGAAAAGTATGCACAAATGCCCGCATTTAAGGATCTAAATTTCGGCTTTCTTTACTCACGGAGACTTGATATACAGACAGATGAATTTCTTTATTTAGATTCAGGCAAATATCCCCGTATCCAAACCCATTAGGCTACATACAATTATTTCATAAACAATTTTTTCATATAGTATTTCCTTGGACTATTAGACTCTGTTAGTGCTCTTTTTAAAAGTGTACTCCTAAATTACTATTCTTGAATTGGAAGAATTCGTCATTGTACTTTAAAGTAAAATTTTGAATTTCACTTTTGAATTCTTCAGTGTAGAAAATGTGTGAAGGGAGCAGTTTTGGGCAATTCCCTGATGTATTTTTGTCATTACGGAATAAATAAATTTACAAAATCAAACTTAAAAATCATTCAATCGAAAGGATTTGCAAGTCTGCCTTAAGTTGAGGAGCCCTCAAGTAAGCCTCATAAATACGGGCTTGAATAAGCTTTTCAAAGTTTTCCTTGAGTAAAGAAAAAACTCAAGGCCGGCTCTGAATACGTGCCTTAGTGCCCAATTCCAAATGAGTATTAATGCTAACTTTTTGTTGTAAATTTAACGACTTGCAGTCATTTTTAAATTGTGAATATATAATAGATGTACTCACATATGGTAAAACGTTTTCGAGTTATTGAATCTCATCTGCAAGGCATCCTAGATTGGCGATGTTGGTTTGTTAGTTAGAAGAAATGTGTTTTTTTTATAATGAGGTCAAACAGTTTGTGTGATTTAAAAATCAATTGTTCATTGAGAATGTTTTGTTTATTGTGTGTGGTGTGTTTGTAAATTTCAAATTGTTCCAAGGTGTTGAGTTCGTGTCCTTTAGATTTTATATGTAGAATGTGTAGGTTGTTAGTGATGTCAGTAAAAGTGTGTCCAGTTTGAATACGGTCTGCAAAAGTCGATTCGATTTTTGTATGTAAGTTCTTTGTAAGATTGTAAATGTTCTTTGTAACGTTGCTTGAGAATGTTTGTTTAAGAACGTTTACAAGCCGAACATACAAAAACCGAATCGACTTTTGCAGACCATATTATTCAAACTGGACACACTTTTACTGATATAACTACCAACCTACACATTCTACATATAAAATCTAAAGGACACGAACTCAACACCTTGGAACAATTTGAAATTTACAAACACATCACATCCAATAAACAAAACATTCTCAATGAACAATTAAATTTTAAATCACACAAACCTTTTGACCACATTATACAAAAACCAAATTCTTCTAACCAACATCGCCGATCTAGGATGCCTTGAAGATGAGATTCAATAACTCGAAAACGTTTGACCAAATGTGAGTACATTTATTATATATTCATAATTTAAAACAAGTCGTTAAATTTACAACAAAAAGTTAATATTAAGTAATATTATGTACGGAACAAGAAATCCAAGTATTAATTCCTTATTCAGATAGTATTGATTCAAGCATTTGAATTTGAATATCAAGCATTTGTGACACATACTAAAGGCTTTTTGAGTTTAAAGGCAAGTGCATACTTTGTTGGGTTTGCGCGAGGGTGGGTCACGTGACTGTTTTGAAGGTCACATGACCTCTGCACGTGTTTTTTGCTACTGCAAAGAGCAGACAGCCGATGCCCCGTCTCTGGCTTCCATAGCTGCAGCTCTCCGTCGTATCGCCTCCAGGTACACTTCCCTATTGAACAAACCAGCTGCCAGTGGAATTCTGTAACAAAACAGAAGCATTTGCATTCTCCTTGTATCAAATATAAGAAAATATATTGGCTGCTTGGGAGGACATCACAATTGACAACCTACAATAAATTACTCCTCTACAAGCAGATTCTAAAGCCAGTGTGGAACTATGGAATACAACTATGGAATGCACTCGGCCATCCAATATAAACATCATCCAGCGATTCCAGAATAAGGTACTTGGGGATATTGTTGATGCTCCATGGTATGTCACAAACACCGATCTTCACCACGACCTAGGAGTGGAGACAGCAGCCAGTGGAATCAAGAGATTTACCAACAAACATGAAGATAGACTGCATCAACACCAGAACGTGGAGGCAATCCATCTGCTCAACGCTCACGGGATGATATGAAGCCTAAAGCGGAAGAAGCCACACGAATTAGTGTAGTGTGAAGTGAAAAAGCAGAGTTTTTTTAATGTGTGAAAGTTGCAAGCAAAAGTGTGTATGGAAGTGTAAAAGCAGAAGTGTGTGTGAAAGTTATTTAAAATATTCTTTATAAAAAAAGAGGATGTCAAGCCAATGGGTTAATCCTTTCCATAATAAATAATTATCAATTTAGGTAAAAATAAAATAGCTTATTAGTCTCAGACTAGGTGCTAGAATAACTTCAGCAAAAAATTTGCATTCTAAACTTGTTGCTACTTCAAAAATTCTGGAAAAAATTTGCCAAAACGGAGTCAAATAGTTTAAAAAGTTGATGTGTAAATGCCATAAACAAACAGGGTTATTCAGAAATATTCTATAACTAGTGTAGTTACAGACTTTTGATATGTTTCTTTCGATTCTTCAGCTCATTTCACATGAAACCTAATCAATTTACCACTTAAATGGAATCTTTTGAGAGTTTTCATCGAGTAGAAAGATAGCTGACAACTTTGGCCAGCTTTAACTCTGTAACGAAGCGTTTCCATTTTCATATGATTTTTTCTTTATTTTGATGGGAAGGACGAGTTAGCGCAGTATAGCAGATTCATCCTGGAACACTCTAGGAAAATAAAGAATTATATTATCAAAGCTGTGAGCTTTGTATGAAAATTTACCAAAATAAACCCATTTACAAATAGATGAAAACGAAAGAATAAATAAACCCCATAGTAACCAGAGCAGAAGAATGAACTAAAGAATAAACTAGAGTTGGGGCCGCCATAGCAGCAGGTAATCAACTTGAAAAAGGAAATTGGGCACTCTAGTTAAACAAGCTATTTTCAATTAAGATTTTTCAACATATTCAAATATTTTCATAAATATCAGCACAACGTTGAGGAGCGATATATTCCTCTGATAAAAAGTATAAGAATGTTGAAAGGCAACAATAACACACAAAGAGATAGGGAATTAAAAATAGGGTGTTTTTAATTTTACACGTGCAATAGAATAAATTATTATTCCATGCTGGAATTTCAATAGACCATTCAAAGATATTATTGTTTTTATAGGTGTTGGAATTTATAACTTATATCTACGTTATCAAAATATTATGTGATCTATACTAATGCAATATTGAGTATACGATTGATAGTTACCTGACTTGACCTCACCTATGTTACAATAATAATTGCAATTTATTTATGCATCGTATTGCACACAAGACATATCAGCACAACGTTTAGGAGCGATATATTCCTCGGACAAGAAGTATAAGAATGCTAAAAGACAACAATAACAGGCAACAATAACACACAAAGAGATAGCAAATACAGATTGATCTGTGATACATCGATAATTATTTTATTTAATTGGTTACTATTAACGACAAAATATACATGCAGATATCCGGTGTTTACAAATAGCCAATTGATGTAGCAGCTGCCATTAGGAAATCGTTTGTGACCCTCCTTCAAAGGCTGTACTCGCACACTTCAACTATTATTTCTGGTCTATGGTCTGTCTTTTCCCACACAAAATGGCGTTTGAACCGTTTATAAGAACTGCGCGACGACCGTAATTATAATCTGTTAATTTATTCATCTTGGAACATGGATGAGAGTAAACAATAATTCATTTACATGTGTTATT
Organism: Conomelus anceps; assembly: GCA_948455865.1. Taxonomy (NCBI): domain Eukaryota; kingdom Metazoa; phylum Arthropoda; class Insecta; order Hemiptera; family Delphacidae; genus Conomelus; species Conomelus anceps. The sequence continues at coordinate 14,786,627 of OX418225.1, forward strand.
AAGATATTTTTGATAATGGTGCAAGGAGGAAGAACCAACTAAAATGTAATCTAATTTTCATTTTTCCCAAAACCAACTTTTTGGAGTTTGTGTGTACCCGTTTATACTGGAATCCTTGAATGAGAGGATTTAATATAATAGACCTATAATAAATCTATAAATATATTATAAATTTAATATAATAATCATAATTCTTTATTTCACACACTTATAAATGAAATAGAAAATAATATAAGGGAGCAGTTTTAGACCTGAGTCTGTTGCACCTTCACACTCGTTGTAAATTTGTCACAATAAATAAATAAATAAATACAATATAAAAATATACAAAAGTCATCTAACCAAAGTTACAACTGGCTATAACATAGATGTACGTGAAATTAAGTACTCCCGAGGTAGACCTGAATGTGAGTCAACATCTTTTATTTTATAATTAATTTTTCAAATAAGCTTACAACAAAAATATATAGAAATTATTGGTAACTGTTCTACTCCTTAATACTATAAAAATCTAAATACAATATAAAACTAAGTTAATGGTGAACTAATGTTTTTATGGAAGGCTGACTATTGAAGCTATCCCTACCTAGCAACCATTTATGCAACGTTCCCTTGAATTTTTTTAGGAGTTTTGATTGACCGGATCTCAGGAGGCAACAAACTGAAGGAGCGGGAAGCAACGTAAAAATAACACCTACGAAATATTTCTTTATTGGGTTTGGGAGGTCTCACAATTCCTGCATCCCACAACTCTTAATTGAAGTAATTGTACGACCTATTACCGCTCCTTTAAGAGAGAGTAGGACGTGTTTGTGGTTTTTGTTCTAAAGATTTCACAAAAACGATTCGGAACACTAAATTAGGCACATTGCTTCCTCTAAACTCAATTAAGTGCACCTCGAAGCCCGATTTTTCATTTTCCTTTTAGAATTTCCAAAATTAATGTTCAAATTTCATTTATGGACACTATTGCTGTTTCTATTGGGATGAAACCAATCATAATTCCAGCCTACATTTAAAAAACAGTTCTTTCGTGTATTTCTTGGTTGACCTTGACTGCATTTCAGTGAGCTTCTAATTTTTTAGTTTTAATTTGATTCAATTCTAGCCGTATTACGTATTTTTTTTCTTTGCTGCTTTCTAGATGTTCACATTTTTTAGTTATTGATTTGACTCGTATTTTTGCTTGTTACTCCTCCCACAAGGGGGCGTGACTTGTCAGCCAATCACAACGTTCGATGAAGGTCAGCCTCTTTCTCGCTTAGCCAATAGTATTATTCCATGTTCAGTATATATTAAACTTCTCTGTACTTTAGTTTTAGTTTGATTGAGATTGATAATGGTAAAACAACCGAAACTAGTTTCTCAAAGTTTTACTAAATGTGGTTGTGACAATTTCGTCTTATTATTCATTATCTTGGGTAAGTGAGCTCACATATTATTTGAAATAATGTCCCCCATGCAATGTAAAATGCTAATAGAAAATGAGAAAACTTTACTCACGTGTCAATGCCAGGCCTAATGGAACAGCGATAGAGGCCCCAGACTGGCTTGTGGTCCGACGTGCAGACTGAGGGCACCGACGTGTAGGTCAGACACTCCACTGAACAGTGGCCACCCCCTCCACTCCCCGCATCACCTGCTCCGCCCCCCGCCCCTCCAGCTGTTCCGTTGTTGGGTCGACGGCACTTGAACAGAATGCGATCAGTGTAGGAGGGCGTGCGCTGTTTGTGCGACGTGTCGTACGTCTGCGTGCCTGGATCGTACTTGTAGGTCGGAGCGAACGTCAGCGGGCCTTCGCGGAAGCCAGGAAATGCAGCACCTGTTCACATAATCAACGCAGTGTAATCAATATTATTGCGTTTGTAATCTACTTTATTCAAAATCAAATTCATTTTATTGCCATCGACAAAAATAATACAAACAAAAAATTAAAACCTCCAAAATAAAAATAAATATTAAAACAACATCAAATCCAGTGAGTGAAAAAATAACAATAGCTAAGTTGAAATAAATTTTAAAAAATATATATAAACAGGAGAATATAATTATTATTACAGGCGTTGCTAGCAAAAGCTGAAAATCTTGAGCGCCAGCAACGAGTCAATATAAATAGCAAACTTATTAATCGCTTTGAGTGGCTCGCTTGTGAAAAAGAGAAAAAGCAAGTTACAAATTGTAACTTCAAGAATTTTTCTTAATAAAAGTGAGGAAATGAAGAGAGAAGATTAAGAATAGAAAGAGTAAACAGAAGAGAGAAGAGAAGAAATGAAAGCTATTAGTATAGAAAAATATTAGAGTTATAATTATGATAGAGATCAGTTATGATTTTAATTATTGATTATTATTTTTTTTTTTAATACAAGAGAGGTGAAGAGAAAATGCATAGTAAATATAATAGAAAGAATGTAAGTCATGATCTTGGAAAGAAGCAGAGAAATATAAAAGGAATAATAATATATCCTAAATATATAAGCTAATAAGTGAAAAGTAGTAATAGTAATATAGTAGTAGTAGTATAGTAACAAGTATAAGTGTATAAGCTAATAAGTGTGTATATGAAGTATGTGGTACCCCGGTTTACTCTAATGTTTCACAAGAAAAAAGAAGTTCGAACATGTGGAGAAAAAACTTTGTTACCAATAAAAGTTTTATCTAATTATTAGATCTTCAGTGCAATTGAAAGAATTGAAATGAGAATTCGAAAATTATTTACGACAGTAATTGGCCATTATCATCAGCATTTATTGGCCGGAGGTAATCAATTTTACTGTAACTAGTGTAGATTTTTGACTCAGAAATTAATTTCAAAATTATATTAATCTTTTTAGGACTGCGACGGTGTTTTGTTAAAGTGAGAACAAAATTAATATTCTTCTTCTGAAAAAGACTTGTGAATTGTTGTGCTTCGAGGTGAAATTTTTAGTGAAACAGACCTAACCTAAGATTTCGATTCTAATTTGAAATTTTGTAAAAAGCATTTTTGGGCCATAGCCTGTTGTATTCACATTTATTGTATGTTAGTTAAATGAATAAATAAATTATTGATGAAAACCTCTGGCAGATAGCAAATCAATGTCCAATACAGAAGTAATTGAAACGAAGAAAATGGCGACGGATTGGACATACACAACGGAAAGAGGACGGTGGAATAGAGGATGCATTGGATTGGTACCCGCAAGGATTACGTAGACACGGACGCCCACGGATGAAATAAAGGAAAACAGTCAAGGCAGAGGTCAAGAGGCATGCAGCCAAGAGGAATGGAATACTCCGCCCTCCTCCAGGAGCAAAAGGGACTGAGTAAGTCCAAGTATTTAGTCATTGTTAACAACATCGAAAGGATGCGATGTATAGCCAGCCGGCTACAGCACTAAATGAAAGCTGTTAATCAGAAAAGCCCACTGTAGCTTAGAAAAAGTCATCTTGTAGTCTTTAGAGTTCAAAAATGGCAATTAGAGTGATGATGAGAGAGTCCATCAGGAATAGTTGCCGAACTCATTTAGGAGTTTGAAAATTTTGCCTCTCCCAAGTTTATATGTGCTTCAGACAGTCAGTTTTGTAAAGAAAAATGAGTCAATTTTTTAGCGTGGTGATGACATACATTTGTATAATAACAGGAATAGGCATTTACTGAGGGATGAGGTTCATCGCTCTACATTCTATAAGCGAAGTGTCAGGAGTTCGGGAGTCCGTTTATATACGGCAATGTTTTACCTGATTCTATATAAAAATTAGGTGAAAGGGAGTTTAGAGTCAAGTTGAAAAAGGATTTAATAAGTGTGGTATTTTATTCCATAGAAGAGTACAGAGATTACTATTGAAACGTTTTAATTTAACATTACCCTGGTTTTGGGTAAACAATATTTTAGCTTGAAAAGAATCTGATGTTTGGTTTGTTTTGTCTTGCTCTTGAGCATCTATTTTACTGTGCATTTTTAATTTTTTTGACAAGCTCCAGATCCACCTGTATAGGAGGGCAATGGACGCTATTAAATCTATCTATCTACATCTATCTACATCTATCTAATCTATCTATCTATCTATCTGTACCATTAGATAGGGTTAAGTGGGAGAGAGGGCCGGTTGCACCCTAACTTCGCCCTCCCAGGATAAAATAAAGGCAGCCATTCTATTCTACTCTACCATTAAAAAGCTATTCTGCTTAAAAACATAAATAAAGCAAATTATTGACACGAAAATACAAATGATACAAAAATACACAAAAAATACAAGTTGACAAGAATAAATAAATAATCAAGCTCCAAATCAAGCTTTATAAATTATTTCCTATCAGCTTCTTAGCTAATAGCTTTGTGATTATCACTTAAATTTAGTACAACTTAATAATCAAAAAATGTTACGTTACCGATGCTGTTTGTGAGCTGATCAGTGAGATCGCAAACAGAAGCCTCCGCCAGCGGAAACTTGTTCTGTGACAGCCACTCCATCACCTCTTCACGAGGCTGAATCAGTCTAAAATTCAAGTCGCCACACCAAAACACGTAGTCGAAGTTTTGTGTTACATCTGAAATTCAAAAGACATGCATAATACATGTACAATATCATAACTATGGTAATGAGTAGCTAGAGAAGATTTTTGGCTTAAAAATGTCAAAATCCCAAATTATACCATCTTTTTTCGTAATGTGATAGTGCTTTGTTTGAAATGAAAAAAATAATATTCTTTATCTGCAAACGATTTGTGATTGTGAATAATTATTGTGCTTCAAGTGAAACAGCGACCTAACCTAAGATTTTGATCCTACTTTAAAATTTTGTGAAAAGCAGTTTTGGGCAATAGCCTGTTGTATTCTCATTGACTGTATTTTAGTTAGATGAATAAATAAATAAACGACTGAAGTTAAAAAACCACACCACGGCAACAGCTACAGGAAGGTATGACTATGGGACGATTCGGTATCGTTCTACCCAAGGTAAATAGAAATAGTAAATAGAATCTATTCTAATTGCATTGATTCTATCGTAACAGTTACACAAACGCCAATCAAAATTTGATCCCCGATCACTGGCCAAAGGTCAGGAGAATTTATTATATTTGACCGACGAATTTTCAAGAATCAAACCAATGATCCCCCATCATAAGCTGCGCTCCAGCACCTCAGAAAATACACGGTTCTCGCTTCTGAAACATTTGGTTCAAGCGCGAGTTTACATTCCCTAAAATGTATACATCAATATAAGTATTACCATAAATTTTATTATGTTAGCTTACTGTATAATGATTTTTGATAATAATGTCAGCTCAATGTAACTTCTTTTTTCGGAGGATGATGCCCACATAGGTCTGAGACCTGTGGGTGGGTAATGAATTGGATGATGTTGATTGATGAGTTGGACCTACAGTTTTAAGTGGGTTCCGAACCACCGGGAAGTGATTTTACAGCTGAGAACAGTCTTTTTTGCTGGCCAATCGAATCTGGCCAACCCTTACAAAGAGCTCCCAGGAGTTTCGTAGCTTATCTTTGATTGAACAGATACCTGCTACGGCAGAGTAATTACCTTTGCTGCGATGTTTGATAGGCAGTTGTTTGGGCAGATCGAGAGCCTTTATGATGCGCTTGACGTCCTGAAGCCGCTCCTTCACCTTGTCCTGGTGTGCGGTCAGGTGTGACGTCACAAACAGCAGGCTAGAGCCGAACAGCGAGAAGCCAATGGCCACCGCGCCCTTTGTGCGAAACGCCGAGCCTGGCCTCACACTGAAACTTGATTCTTCTGCAACTAAGGGCACAAGGAAAAATTAGTAATATAGGCATACAATTTTATTTCAACAGTTCAAGTATTCAAGTACCAAACACATAAATGATCATTTACAACAGGATAATAATAATAATATCGTGTGACCTGGCTGGCTCACATCTGGTGTCAGAGTTCTCAGATCGCGCCTGAACAAGTTCTGGACTGGAGTGGACTCAGGGAAATTAACAGGATATTCGTTCAAATAACAGAATATAATGAGAAATAATCAATGATATATAGATAAATTGCCTTTATTTAGGGTGAAGTTGAGGCTTATCTTAAATGAAAGAGATGCCATAGCCGAGTTAATTTAGCACTGGCGTGCTAATCCAAAGGTTTCTAGACCTATGTTTATATGGATTTTTTTCTTTTTCATGAGAAGAATGAGTTATTATTAATATGGATTGTTTTCTTTTTTTCGTGAGAAGAATGGGTTGGCGCAGTATGACAGATTCCTTCTGAAACACCCTCCCTACGATATTAATGATAGTATCCAGATACAGAATATGCGTTTGTAAAGAAAATTTAATTTTTTTAAATGTACCTGAACAATACCAAAGAAGATCTCGACGAATGTAAACAGCGAGATGCAGAGTTCCAAGCACTGCGGAATGGAATAGTACATGAGATGGCCCCAGAGTCTCTTGTAAGCTTACTTCCCACAGAAATCTGTAATAAATTCAACCAATTATTTCTGAACTAGTTTCTCGCTTACATAACCCATTTATCTCTTAAAGCAAAAACGTTTCCAACATGCTGAAAATACAATGTTTGCTGGCCTATCAGTTGGATGAAAAAATTGAAGAACCAATAAAAGGTACATATTGGTTCATTTTGAATGCAAATTCCGTACTTTCCAGTAAATCCTCAAAGTAAGCGATTTTCAGAAAAATCTACATTTTTGCAACTCTTCAATTTCATATAAAAGATTTCAATTTCCTCTTAAATCTCTAAGCTATCATTTCATGTGTAAGGACTAAAAATGTCTAGGCCTGGGACACAATTTTACATTCAAATCATTTTTTTTTTTGAATCACTTATTTAATCATACATTAGTTGAGATTGAGATTTTACCCCATTTTGCAACGACTCGTTTTTGCCGGCGGAGGGCTCAGGGTTCAACTTATACAGGTGTTTCGCTTAGTTAACAATACCATAGACGAACCATCAATGCCAAACCAAACCTAACCATAACCTAATCTATGCCAATACTTCGTGGGTTTATTGTATTCACTAGAATAATGAGAAACGTTTATATGGAAATGCTTGGTTACAAAGTAAAAGATGGAGAAAGTAAGCAAATAGCTCCATCAATTTACTCATTCAGAAATTTGTAGTGCCTTCATTTTACTTGTAATTTGGTCAGGTTCTATGTAAAATAATCTAAAAAAATCTCATAAAACAAGTTAGAAGTCGGTAATTACAGCGATTTCTAAAATATTCAACGAAATGAGCAGACATTATCCAAAAACACGTTTTTCAAGTTTGGTTGATTGCACAATTGCAGTTTTTTTCTAACAAAACACATAAGGAATTTGATTGAAAAAAAAATATATTCAGGAACCCAATAGTAGAAACCTGTTCCTCATAAAATTAAGATTTCAAGTAATCAAATCACATAGAAATAGCAAGCTGTACAAAATTAGTATGATTTGATTCAATAAAAGCAGAGTTTATGAATTTTACTATTGGTTTGTTTGGCATTTTTTGCTCAAAATTGAGTTCTCTACAAATGTCAGAAAAACTTCAAATTTATTGAACAATCAACCATGTTTATCCACTTCAAACTTGAAAAAACGTGTTTTTTGGAACATTTTTGCATATTTTGTATAATATCTAAAAATAACTGTAGTTACCGACTTTTATTCGATTTTCCCGACTGTCATTACATAGAACCTGACCAAATTACAAGTAAAATAGAGGTACTACATATTCCTACATATTCGAATCCCGCTCCACCATCAGGCATTTATGTGTAATCATTCACCTCATTATCCACGCACAAGTCTCGGACTCATGTGGGCATCATCAGCAATAAAAAAAAGTAAATTGGTGAGGCTAGTTGCTACCTTACACCGTCTTCAACTCTGTAACGAAGAATTTCCGGACCTATATGAACTTTTTTCATTATTTTAGTGAGAACAACAAGCCAATAAAGTATTGGTAACTCTATGCGATACACTCTTATATGTATAATGTATATGTATAAACACTTACATGCATAATTAAGGCCATGGTCAACTTTATTTTAACAGTAGACCTCACGCCCAAGAATAAGGGTGCTTGCATACAGGAACATACTTGATGTACTCAATGATAATCACCATCGCAAACTTAAACAAAATCATCAAACCTAACCCTTGATTCAATTTGCGTACTCTATAAGTCTATCTTCCACAAAACGTAGCTCTGTTTTACATCACCAAGGCTGTGTTTCTATTTTCCAGTCAGCTGATTGTTTAAACACGATGAAATTTCACATGTCTGATGTCTGTTAATTGAATTTATATAACACTATTAATTAAATTTGTATAATTTACTTCGTAATCACTTGTTATAATATTTAATCGAAATATTAGAAATGATTCGTTTCTCTCAAACAAATATGTAATTCTTATGAATGATAACTTAATTCATATGAAGGCTCAACCAGATGATAAAGAGGGCCCGAGAATTATCTCTGAATTGTTTTGTTTTGACAGATTGGTTTCTACTTTCTTGCAGATTTGACGCCTAGTGGGATTGGACTCCCCACTGATTCCAATTGCATGTGATCAAGAAGCTCATTTTAAAAACCATATGTACCCTACAGAATAAAAGAAGGCCTAATAGCTTTTCTTTTATTCCCTTTTTAATATCCTTTAAATGTAAGAAAATTTCAAAACTCCTTAGACATACATCGCTGGGCATTACTTAAAGGAAGATCCATGCAAAATTTCATAGAATTTGGTCCATGCATTCAGCCGTAAATGCGTTACAAACAGACAGATAGACTGACAGACAAATGCAAAACGGTCGACTTGAAACAGAGATCTCTCTTCGTTCAGTCAATAAAATTGTTGTAACAAACTTATTTTACCCATATCTCGAAAGTTCAAACATGTCTGTGATAGCGTTATTTGATAAAAGAGTAGACAACAGACCTGGCATGTGATCAAATCTAAAACCCACTGATTGAATGCCGGAAGATTGTGTAGCCTTCTCATGAGTTAGTAGATTTCTTATTGATATTGTTGAACTCCATAATAAAATTAAAAAAGAATGAGAGTTTGTCAATTCCACGTTTTAAAGTAAAAAAATGTATCCTTAATGGCATTAGTCTACTGGATGAGCAAATTAAATTACCTCTCAGGATAGCTTTCTTGGGTTCCAACTGCTAATACGTCAGGAAGATGATCTAAGCCCTCAGGCAGGACAAGAGCATTTAAATCGGGAGGAGGTGGCTGAAACATAATAAAAAATATTATAAGCTTATTGAACTTTTATAAGAAATTAATTATAGTCTCAAAATTCTAAGCTATTTGTTAGGGCTGTACTACACTGACGACCGATGGTCATGAGTACTGTGAAGACACGACTCAACAGCTTGTTTTTATTAATGTTATTTTATTCATTACGTGTATGTTGATAATTACTTATTTAGCAATAACTGGTACAGTTGGCTGGCAGTCCAAGGACCCCGCCAACACACAACACGTCAAAGATTAAAATAAGATTTAAAACATGATAGACATGATAGCCGAGTATCTGTCCAATCAGAGATAAGCTACGAAATTCCTGTGCCATCTTTGTACGGGTGAGCGATTGGATTGGCCAGCAAAAAAGACTGTTCTCTGCTGTGAGATCACTTCCCGGTGGTTCAGAACCCACCTAAGACTGTAGGGCCTAAGAGGTGCTTCTTGGCACTGCCGTACCAACTCCTCTGTTTATAGAAAAGGGGTGATCATCCACAACTCATTTCGAAAACAGGTATTGGCAGAAACCAGGAAGTTAAAAAAATTGCTATCTTGGACTCGAACTCCCAAAATGAATGGTGGTAATTTCAATTTTATTTCATGAAGACTTGTATAACTCAAACTAAACCAATTTATAAAATTCTGGAAGGTCTAACTTCTGTTCAAAAACTTATTTGAAGAAAAACAATAACACTTCTCTAACATTTTAAAATACTCAAAAATCAAATTCATTTTTCAACTAACAATCAAACTCTATCTTACAACGCTCAAAAGAAAAGAATCAAGCCAAACCACAACAGTCGTTGCAAGGAATGGAAGAGTCTCTACATTCCAATAATTTTTTCTCTGATCGACCAATAATAGGCAGCGTCGATTACTACATCATATCGCATGATCCGATTCCCCTACCAGTCTAGTAACGGTCACAAAGACTGCCTTCTAAATATTTTTCATATTATTAGGCCCTTTAGCTCATTGACAAAAATTTATATTAGTATAAATTTTATTACCACTATCAGAGAGTAAACTATCAATTAGATGATAATTAATTCTATCTGATAAAAAATTACATATTAGATAGCAAAACGGTTTAATAAATTTATATTAATCTGCTTGGCGACTGATCACAACAAAGGGGCGGACCCAACAGCGAAGTTTAAATTGTGCCATTTGCAACATAATGCACAGTTATAAAGTTCTAAATTGATCATGCTTTCACAATACATGAAGTGACATTTAATTATTGAAGTGTAAATAATAAGTGTAAAGGTAATTTTTAATTAATACCTTTTTCTTCTCTAATTGACTTTCTCTTTTACTCATACCAATTTCTTTCTCCTTTTTCAACTCCTATTTCACTTATCCAAATTCATGGCTTTGCCATAGGTGGATAAGTTTCGTTTTCCTGCACATCCCACAACGGAGCTACCTATTTTGTAATTGTCTGTTTGTTATTTTTATTTTTGCTTTGTTTTTTATTTTTTGTGTTAAATGAAATTGAATTGAACTCCTAAATGGGCAAGTCAAGGAGTGTATGAGACGCAAAATACATTATTCACTAAGTGAAACGTGGCACATAATTGAAAAGGTGTATTTAGCAGTAGCCAACAATAAATAACAATAAAATTTGACCTGGCTAGCTGAGTTCTGGTGTCAGATTTATCGGGTCGCACCTTAATATGTTCAGAGCCTCTAACGTGACTCAACTGATAAGGCAGCCGGGATCGACAGACCTAACCTGTCCTCCGAGAGTAACCCGAGGAAAAACGTTTGGTCATAACTGGGGTCAAACTCGGGACCTTTGGGTTAGCATACCTGCGTTAATCCACTCGGCTACGGCCACTCCAATATCTAATACGTAATTAAACAAAAACTATATGAATCTGTGATGTTTTCCATGGCTGACGAAGCTTTTCTTCAGAAGTGAAATGCATTCCTTCAGCATCTCCAGTATAAGTGAGTGAAAAATATTATTTTAATAGAAATACAGTGTCAGTTTTGATATTAAATAATTAATAGCAAATAATGGTCAAGTATGGAATAAAACTGAATGAAATATTAATGAATAATTTAAATAATAAATGTGAACTAATATTACATTAATGAACTCACTCGGCCATTCATGTTCCATGTGCCTATATAAATTCTAATTTCACGTTGAGGTAAAACTCGATCCAGCTCCACAGTTCCGAGAAGAGAATGCGCGGCTATTCTTCCATGAAGGAAGTTTCTGAAAATAAAACGAAGATGTTAATAACAAACAAATAAGTTGTGAATTACATTTATTTTATGAAATGATCATCAATAGTCTCAATCTCATGACAAAGTTTTATTTTACCTCTAATTTCAATTATTTCTATATTTGTTTCAATCACTTGATCTCTGTGGTAAACTTATCACATTTTAATAAAACGAATATATTTGTTTATTGGTTTTTTAATTGTTGTTTTCAAGCTAAAAAGGAAATTTTCAAAATATGTGAGAGTATTACAATACATTCAGCGTAGACCTATATCTAATTCTTTTTGAAGTTTATAATTATTTTATTACTAGAATTGTGGAAGCATAATATTAGACATTTAATAATTTTTACTTACATGAGGGTGGATATCGATTTAGGTTTCTCACGAACGCTCGGATTTTTCTTTTTCTGTCCTTGGTTTTCCATTATTAACATTTTTTTAAATATAATAACTGCAGGTGACACAAATAATTTAAAATAATAGTTATAACACTATCCAACTTTGACCAGAGCATCCACTCCTCAAAGTAGCACTACAACACTTTTTAAAGACGCTGCTTTAAAAGTCCCGAATCGTTCAAGTATTGTTATAAGATACTATGATAATCAAAAAAGTCCTTTGTTATTGATAATTAATATTGTTGACATTTTTTTCAAAATGGGGTCAGTCAAACACCAACACACAATAAATCAATTTAAAGCATGAAACCATAAAGATAACACTCACACTGTATGAAATTTCACTTTATAACAAAAAATTGGCAGTAAAAAAATGTTTATTTGATGAATGATAAGTACTTTGAATGAAGCAAATATTAGATTATAAAGCAAACACAATTGACACCTTTAAAAGAGGAAAATGTAGCGGATTTGAGAAGAAAGTTGTGCACGATATTTTAGATATCAACGTGGTGATCCAAATACAACGATGGGATAAAGCAAAATGAAAGGATGTGGTTTGAGTTATGATTTTGGCCGAACACAGTTCAAAGAGCCGATAACAATATTTGACATAAAATCAATAAGAATACTGTTAGCTTCCCAGTGTTATTTGGTTTCGGTATTTTATTATTTTTGAAATCATTGATTTTTTCATTTTTATTGAAAATAATTTATATTTATCATTGAAATTACTACATCACTTTGGATTTCAAGCGAATTTTTAACAGAATTCAATAGGCATACATTTATTTTAATTGGGTTTGCTTTAATTAGCTAAATTCAATGTATAGTATTAGATACTGGGTGAAAAAGTTTTCTGAATAAAAAGGTTTGTTTTTTTGTAGATTACGTCTTGGAGACTCCAGTTAAGGAGTATAAAACAAGTCAGATCAAACAAAATTATACTCTTTCTTATACACTTCCATAGTTACCATAATTACTATATCAATTAGTTGGTGTGAGGCTTAATTTTGATGTGAAAGGAACTCTTGCACACTATAAAAAGCTTTATCAACTAAATATTTTTTCAATTGTTTTTTAAATAATATTTCTATATAAAAAGGTTATTCAAATGTTATCAATGATTTTGAATCACAGTAATGCATTTTTTTATAGATCTACCATAAGGATGTCACAATAATATTATTTAACGAACTTGACTGGAGTCAGTTATAGCCTGAGTGTGAGAAGTTGCAACATTGAAGATGTTTTCAAACATTCAATACCGGTAAGTAAATATCCAATCCAACACATTCATAAAGGTAGGACTACACCATTAAATAGAATTGCACGTTAAATTTGTTAGTTGCAATTAATAAACAAATTTTACCTTTTCTAGACTTGAATTAAAATTAAAACTTTGAAAATTTAAAAGAGGTCATACTAAATTTTCCAATAATTAAAATTAATGTTGGCAATGCGACTATGAATTAAATTCCGCAAATTTATTTTTCTGCACGCGTATTGTTAGATATAAAACATTGCATCTATCCAGTCAAAATTACTTGCTTACAATAAATTGAAATTTAGTAAAAGAAGAAGTAGTTGGATGGCCATCCAAAATCCAACAATTTGGAAGGTACAAGATACTAGAAATGATTATGTAACTTGCTTGACGTTACATTGAATAATGTAACTTGTACGTGGATTGGGGTTTTTATGAATATGTGGTTTCCAATTTTAAATTAATCCAACGACGATAAAAATTAAGAAAGAATTATTGTTAGCAGCAACCGTCTAATTTTCCTGAAAATGTTTGTTTATGAACACATATATTATATATGTGTTCATATATCAAAATTGTCAGGAAAATTAGACTATTCTCTTCATTTGCTAGCTATTCCCCAAAAAATGTTGCTGCTAACAATAATTATTCTTTTTTATCGTCGTTGGATTAATTTAAAATTGGAAAACAGCATATTCATAAAAACTAAACTTTTAGAAAGTGGACCTTTGCTGGACTGCTACGAATAAAATTAGTGCAGAGTGGTTTGGAGCAATACTTTTTAGGGAATAACTCTATCAAGAGTTAAGTGATACTCCTCAAGTCTCACCGCCATTTCCTTACAAATATAGTCACATATTAAATGTCATCCTAAGTCACTATGAAGCACTGGCCGGTAAATAATTGTAAATATATTTAATGATGCTAATTAACACTTGATGGGTTTCCCAGTATTGAACAAGTCGCACTTGAAATGGAAACAGAACTATCGAATTGAATTCGAGAACTGAATTGATGTCAATTTATTAGAAAGACTTTCAGTCCTAGCGATCAGCATTATGGCAGAGACTCAAATTATATTTGGCTATGGGAGAATTTACGGAGCGTATACAAAGCAGAAGAATAAAAATGTGACGGTGTGTGTGAGTACTATTCAGTGGCTTCCTAAAATAGAAAATCCAAACAATAGCCTTTCTTGTACAACGCGCAGGCGTGTGAAGCGAAAAAAATCGCAAAAATACAACAATGACGCGAGAACAGTAATAATGAAGTCGGACAATGAACGGAATGAGTTCAACTTAATCTTCAAGATCAGTTCACCAATAAACGTGATATACGTTCTGAAGTTAATTGACAATTTTCTTATCTTATATTATTTATCATATCTTATATTTAGTTGATAAAGCTTTTTAGTGTACAAGAGTTCCTTTCATATCAAAATTAAGCCTCACCTCAACTAATTGATATAGTAATTATCGTAACTAGTGTATAAAATAGTATAATGGTTAATCTGACTTGTCTTATACTCCTTAACTGGAGTAACTCCTTAACTTACTCCAAGACGTAATCTACAAAAAAATGTAACATTAGGACGCAGGATGGATGCCATTTCGGTCGGAAATTAGGATATTAATTGGAACATTAATTTTAAAAACTTGGACAATGATGAATAAAGGATGGACGAGTTATAAAATACTTTCTCAACTGGAGGTGTTTCATAATGTTCGATTTTATTATATTTCTTTACAAAATGTAAATTTATTTTTGTTGGTGGGTCTAGTTTTATGTTTCAATAGAAATTATATTTTATTTATTTATGGAGAATACATTTAAAAAAGGCGCTAGGAAAATCTTACTATTGTCCTCATGACACAAATTATGCAGTACAAACAATAAAACATTTAATGAGATGAAAGTGAGAAATTACTAAGAAGAAAATTAAGAAGGAAAAATAATGACTTATTTCTTAATAGATAGAATAGACCATTATTTCTGTATTCTATTTTGTAAACATTTTCCACCAACTGACTCCCAAACCCCACATAGTCTCTCCTGAAAGCAACCTCTTAAAAATAATTCTGTACTTCTGTCCTAATTTTTTTTGGTAATCGGGTTCAATTTTCAAATTCTTGTTTTCCGTCTCAATTTTCGATTCAATAACTTTATTTTTGGGTTATTTGCTTAGCAGATTGGACTCTCAAATAAAAATTCATACAACTGCTTCACTAGTTATTTCAGTTCAAAACGTTATATTTATTAAAAATGTGACGAAATGTTAGAAAATTCGTGACGAACTTTATATGAAGACAATTTATTGATTGCTAAACAATTCTCTCTTTCATTCCTCTACTCTCTATGTTAATTTATTCTACTATCTACTCACATTTTAGTAGTTTCAAAACTAGAAAAATTCACACGATAATTAAGTTAGAAATATAATTATTAAAAACTAAAATTGATGAATTATAAAATTGAAATACCTGTAGAATTAACTTTTGATAAACTAAATAGAAAATTAATATAAAAATTAATTTTTGCGAAACTCCTTGGCCATCTTTGTAACGGTGACCGATTGAATTGGCCAACAAAAAAGACTGTTCTCTGCTGTAAAATCACTTCCCGGTGGTTCGGACACACCTAAAATTGTAGGTCCAACTCATCAATCACTATCATCCAATTCATTACCCACGCACAGGTCTTCATCCTCCGAAAAAAAGATAATAAGTAAGATTGGTAAGATTCTATGCAGACACTCATCTACACCAGCTAAGATCTGTTTCATGTCAAACTAAAAGAAAGAATTTTGAGAGCATGTAGAAATAAATATATGCACAAGCACTAATAATGACAGTTTGTGATTTGTTATAAAACAGGACCCACAGTTCACAGATAGGGCCTAGAATGTTTTGATTGAACTGGCGATCGTTGATTATTGGTGAAAAGAAAGAAAAAAACAAGCAAGCCTGGTTTGAATTACCAGTCGTACTCAAGAAAAACTATGATGATGTTAGTTGTCTACGAAAGTAGTACGATACGGTAGGATAGTCTTATTGAATCTATAATAAGAAGGCTGTTTAAGTACTGTTATTTTGAATTCATCCTACAACTTTAAACCTGTTCATTTTTATTTGGGGAAGAGAAACCATTATCATTTGGTTTTTTTTTAGGTTTGGATATAGGTTTCTCTAGGCCTTGATGGAAAAAGAAAAATTGATGAAAAAATGTATGTCTTCAAATGTATGTCTCCCACTAATTTTAACCAGTTCCACCTCGCTGTTTGAGCAATGTGGGAAGCTTGATGGATCTACAAGGTAAACACCAGATGAGTAGATGAGTGATTAGTGAATAACAAAGTAATATCTGCTCGTTCACCCACCCAAGCGCAGTCTCTCTCGGATACCATGCTAAACATTTAATTTGACACGAGTACTTGACCTGGATAACAAATTTTGTATCACAGAAGTTCTAATGCACTTTCAAGATAAATAAATAAGCGTATGATTTTTAATGGTGGGGAGACCCTTACGGGTAGTTCCACCTCGCCGTTTGTGCCATGTTACGGGGAACATGGTGAACCTACTATTTTAGGTGGGTTCCGAACCACCGGGTAAGTGATAATAAAGCTTGTAACATCAAGTCATTGGAGCACGGTCACCCATCCAAGCGCAGTCTTGAGCGGTCCTGACTGAACATCACGATCACTTGAACACCACGCTCACCGCATGACCAATCACCACCACTTTCAAGATTGCAACCACTAACCATCACCTACTTCACCCCACATACCTTAGTGCAGGTTATTGGAAATATTCTATATGTTATTGATTACACTAAATTATTAATGGAATTGAGCTATATGTTATTAATTCCATTAAAAATAGCCGAAGTGGTCTTTTAGTCAGATGATACTTACTTGAATCGCGCTTGTGCATGATTAATGAGGTGAATGATGACAGAAAATATCCAAGGCTGAACGAGAATCGCAGCCAGCAGCCAACCAGAGTCTTTTGAGAGAAAAGCACTTCGAACGACTGCGCCACCATGTTGCCCATAAATAAAGATACAAGGAATGTGTATGAATGTTTTTTTTTGTTTTTTTTTTAGGATGAAGCCCACATAGGTCTGAGACCTGTGCGTGGGTAATTAGTTGGATCATGGTGATTGATGAGTTGGACCTACAGTTTTAAGTGGGTTCCGAACCACCGGGAAGTGATTTTACAGCAGAGAACAGTGTCTTTTTTGCTGGCCAATCTAATCGGTCACCGTTACAAACAGGACGTACGAGAACGCAGCTTATCTCTATCTGATTGAACAGATACCTGCTACGGCTCGCGGCTATCACTTCCCTCTGAATATATTGTGTAAATGTGAATATATTGTAGGTATATTCTAAGAGATAAGAGATACGACGCCGGCCACTTTCAACGGAATTAATACACCTATTAAATCTCTTTAATATCTATATTAAGGCATGTGGGATGAAGTAACTTTATGGGAATTGAAAGATGAAGAGCCAAGGCTGTGTAGAGGTACAGCTGGAATAAAATTGGTAATTAGTCCAGGGTTCTACAGGGACCGTGAAGTAAGCAAGTGAATCACTAACCGTTCTCTAGCTCTATGCGTCGGTATGAGATGCAGCACATGAGCGGCCAGCAAAGACTGGCGGGCCAGGCTGTCCATGGACACGTCGCGCTTCTGTTCGTCAGGACGTGAGTCATCACTTATGTCCCGACCTCCCATAATAGCCACTGACGACGGCCGGTTCTTCCGTCGGCGACGATCCTTGCTCTTATCGGCTCGTGGCGAATTAGGAGACGAGTCGGATGATCCCGGCACCACGATGTTATCCACTGAGCGACGATGTAGGAGAGCTCTTCGACGCTGACAAGGAGCTGACGGATCGACGGGAGGTGATGGCGAAGAAGAGTGAGGAGGGGGAGTGACGTCACATGATGCAGAACTACCAAGGATTGGTTTCTTTTTTCCATTTTCCGAGGATGACGAGAAGATTGATTTCCCCAAGCTAATCGACCGCTTATGACATTTCTTCGAGTATTTTGCGAACAAACTCCTACCATTTTTCTTAGCGGGTGGTGAAGCACTAGTAGCGATATTCGTTTCCGAAACCGGCTTAATACTACTTCTCAACAACTCTACATTACAACTGACAGCTGGAAGTTCCTCAGAGCGATGATCGTTCATTTTACTCAGTATTCTCCTACGATTTTCAACACTATCTTGCTTCTTCAACTCTGATACATTCCCAGAATGCACCACCGTTTTGGAGCTTTCAGTCATCGCACAACACAATCCCACATTGGTGCTATTTTCCGAATTTAGAAGGGTTTCTTTCGATCTCTTAAAATCATCATCTTCATCGTCATCATCAATGAAAGCCACATTGTTACCATTATTCATTACCTTATTATTGCAGTTGATTTCAGCATTCTTGTTAGTAACTTTCTTACCTTCATCATCACAATCTCCAGCAGCATTTCCACCAATCATTTTCGTACAAATGTCAACACTATTATATCTCTCTCTTTCAGCTGTATGTACTGTTACTGTCTCTTTCCATTGCTTACCCTGTTGCTGTTCGGTGCCACACTCATCGGAATTGTTCTCAGAATTGTTATTATCAGGTGGACAGCATGCGATCTTTTTCTTTCGTGTCATAAAACTGCACAACCCGTGCGATTTCTTTTTTGTTTTAGTCGGGGAAGGCACCGAATTGTCTTGTACGTTTGTGTCGCTCATCGTTCAAATAATGGACAATCATTTTTTAGAATAAAAATTAATGATGGCAGCTTGTATGGTGATTGACTAGATCCACCTGAAACAAAGAAAGAAAATAACGTTTAGAACCAGAAGAGAAAATGAGCATGAAAAAGGGATAAGAAATATTCGATTTTTGTGAACGACCTATATTGAAGATTCAGAACATTGTATTAACACAAAATCTCTCAGTTGTTTATAACGCTTCAGCATAACATGATTTTTCGTACACACTGTAAGTTACTTTCAGTTGAGTTTTCAACAACGCTTGCTACATTCTTAAATATTGATTAAACTGATACATTTCAACAACGTGCTTGCACAGTGGAGCGTCCAATTCTTGAGGATAATCACCATCTCAAAATCAAACACTCGCTGTGCAATGGTGTGTGACAGATTTGTGCAGCGTGAATAGGCCTACCACTATTCTAAATAGCTATTCGTTTCTGAAGGTTCGTTCACCACACAATCTTGCCCATTACCACCTTCTTCATGCAAGTGAACTAATGTGGAATCAGAATTGATTAATTTCGAATTCCTCAATTTATTATTTAATTTGTCAGTTTGTTAAACTGTCAGTTACTTCAAACTAACTAACTGATGTGGAATCCCTCTCGCATACTATTATCTATATTAGCTTATTCTATCATTTTCCACTTTTTTACAATTTATTCTTTCCATATTACCATGTTTTCTTATAGGCGTATCCAGAGAAGGTGCTAGCCCCATGAACAGCGGGGGCAGGGGGGCGAGAGTTTACAATAACCCCAAATGACCAGGCACTAGATACGATACAATTGTACCCATAATGTGCGTATGTACGTTAAAATGGAAGGATTCCTGTCAAGAATAGCTTGAAAAAGTGTTATAAAAGGATAATTTCTCAAAAACAATTCGGGGGATTATCTCTAACCCACTTTATTTTCATAAGAACTAGTTGGAATCTTCTGAGACGTTGATCTTTTCAGTTGAACCAATATATTATTCAAATGTATTGATATTGTGATATAACAAGATGTATTTTTTTGGTGGATAAGTATGAAATGTATTATATCCTATTGCATCACACCTGTTTGCAAGCAAACAAGCATAGATGTGAAATTGGAAATGAAGTTTATCTCATATAAAAACAAGCTTTGCTCAATTGTTTTGCCCCGCCTACATAATTTCTCATTTCGGAAAAGAGGAAGAAGAGGAGATGACGATGCAGACAAAGGACAGACAGAGGAAGATGTTTTTTAAGGCCGGCCATTCACTATCAGGTACACCTGATCAGGTACGCATGATCAGTTACCCGATCAGGTGTACATGATAGTGTGTGGCGGGAATAACTAACCTTTCAGGCGACCTGAAAGCGACCTGACAACTGATGAATATTCGATCAGTTCGCCTGACAGTTCGAGCAGACTTGATGTGTGTGTGGCAGAAACCTGATCAGGTCTCAGTTCTACTGTCTTTTTGGCGAGAATAGTTCAAATTTTGAAAGTTTAAAACTTTTTAAACTTCATGTTCATAAATATTATTTATGCTGATAAACATTATTTAATTTTGATTAGAGTGTGTTTGGGTTGTTGGTGACTGTCGATCAGTGGTGTACTTTCCTGTTGTAAAAGTTTGCATTAGGTGGGTCAGAAGGGAAATGTTTAAAACCTTTGTAGCCTTGTGCCTCCTGATAACAATTATTACGTTAAAAGGACAGATATATCACTTGAAATTAATTAATCAATATTAACTGTTAATTGTAATTTTTTTGGAGGATGAAGCCCACATAGATCTGAGACCTGTGCGTGGGTAATGAGTTGGATGATTGGGATTGATGAGCTGGACCTACAGTTTTAGGTGGGTTCCGAACCACCGGGAAGTGATTTTACTGCAGAGAACAGTGTATTTTTCGCAGGCCAATCTTTTTGGTCACCCTTACAAAGAGTGCCTAGGAGAACGCAGCTAATCTCTGAACAGATACCTGCTATGGCTCATGGCTATCACTTCCCTAATTTAATGACTTGCAGTCAGGTTTAAGTTGTGAATATATAATAATTGTACTCACACTTGGCCGAACGTTTTCGAGTTATGGAAACTCATCTTCAAGGCATCCTAGATCAGCGATGTTGGTTTGTTGGTTAGAAGAATTGTGGTTTTTGTATAATAAAACACAATTTTATACAAAAACCACAATTCTTATAACCAACATCGCCGATCTAGGATTCCTTGAAGATGAGTTTCCATGACTCGAAAACGTTCGGCCAAGTGTGAGTACAATTATTATGTATTCACAAATTAAAACTAACTGCAAGTCGTTAATTTTACAATGAAAAGTTAATATTAACAACGCAGATCGTTATGGAACAAGAAATCCAAGAATATTAAATGATCAATATTTATGGGTAAATTTATTTCTCCTCCGCAAACATTCCTTACACCATTGTTTGCGTTTATTCCAACTGTTTTTATGTTTTACAAAACTACACAAAATAAGGAGAGAAGCAGATCATCTTCTGTAGAATCCATTTTGAACTGACAAACTTGACAGGGTATACATGAAGAGTGTGTGTGCTCATCAGGTATCAGGTACACCTGATCAGGTGAGCTTATCATGCGTACCTGATCAGGTGTACCTGATAGTGAATGGCCGGCCTAATAGGCAGAAGTGGAGACGGCTAGGATGCGAGAGACGACAGCTGTAAAACAACTCACATTATTATTGGATTAAGTTGATGAGTTATGGTGGGATGAGGGAGAGGCTATTCTTAATGAACTCCCTTGAAAGATTTATGGATACCCCAATAAAGCCCACTGAAACAAATGCTGGAGTTTTGTTGGAAAGTCCACGCTCACCACAGGCTCTGGCTGCATGGTAATTTTGTAGAAATCTTCCACACCTCAGAGTTACTTTCTGCGTAATTTCGGTGTAACCGTAATGAAGGTTAAAATAAATGGATTTAAGCATGAGAATAAAATCACTTAATCAATGCGATTTTAAAGGGTTAGTATTCTAAAATTTTAGGGGGGGGGGGGAGGGCCTGTACCCCCTCTCACTTAGAAAACTATTCCTTGTGGCAAGATTTCATTTCTCAAGTCTTTCCATGAGTAATACAGAAAGCTACCTACCGTATTAGTATCAATCATTTCAATCTACAAATTCATGGTAAGAAAGTTATTGATATTATCAAAACGAATTCGAATTAATATGAGTAGAAAATAATGAATGATTATTGTGTTTCAGTATAAAGTAATGCGGCATCGAAGGAGTTGAACAACCTTCAATATAGGCCTATTGGTAGTATAAAAATCAATAAGTACTCACTCATTTTGACTAGATGTTTTCACATTGTAAATATGATTGTATTAACAATAAATATTGTTTGTAGAATTGAAATTTTCAGGTCCATTTAGTTACTTTTGTCGCTGAGCCTTAACCTAGAAAGTATATACAAATACAATAATACAATGGACAAGCCGAAATCGAAAGCAGTCGACCGTCGACGCTCGACACATTCCCCCCACCATTCCCAAGAATCGATACTTGTTAACAAGAATCGACAATAAATTTGCATTGATCTAGAAATTGGGCGCTCAGTTCAAAATGAATTCTTATAAAATTTGTAAATTTCATTTTTACAAGCGGTATAATACCATAATTCAGGGAAGGTTTCAAATTATTTTCTGCTGACGCAGTTCCCATGCAATCACAATTAATTATGATTATTGTTATTATGAAATAAATTATGATTCCTATGGTCATGATTCTTAGTTTTGAATCACACTTTGAACGGGGTTTTTATTTACTGTACATCCAAGTTCTAACAATTTACAATTTTACAATTCGTACAATATATAGTACATTGAATTGAAAAGAACTTTATTCATCAAGTACAAGTGCATTCGAACAGCGTCATAAAGTTGCTTAAAACTAAAAGAGAAATTTTTAATATTAAAAGTTGAAAAAAGAAAACAAAATACAGTACCGGTAGCCTATTTATGAATTCAATAATTTTGTCGAACGGAGTATAAAGATAAACCAACAAAATATTCCTTTAATTATATTCTCAACTTTTAGAATCTTTCTAATAATAGATTGTGAATCCATTGGTAATTTTGTCTAATACTGTAAATTGCTTTTCTCTTGAAAAAGTCTAATCTATGGCTTTCCACAATTCTACCAAAGCGAGTTCCGTTCCGTACCTATATATTGTAGTTGTGTTATATTTCTTAATCCAGAGTATTCCCTAAAAAACACAATAACATCAAATACGTATTGTCCTGGATTTCTTGTTCCATGACGAACTGCGTTGTTAATATTATAACTTTTCAAGTGAATTCACTTGAAAAGTTAATACGTATTGTCCATAATTTGTCAACATTCCAAGCTGAGAAAAAGCAAGTTTTACTGATTCTGTTAATTATTCTATGAAGATTTAGCATTATTCGTAAGGCTTTTTTCTGCTGTATAAGAATTTTGTCAAGGTTCCTCTTTGGTTGTACAAAGTCCATAAGCCAGATGAGAATGAATTAGTGCATGATTATATTGATTCCATTGTTTCAATACTGCATACATTTTTTACATTTATTCTCGCAAAGCATATAGATCAGGTTTTAACTACCTGATATCAAGCATGACTATCCCATGAAAGATTACCATACTATTCACCATCAGTAGACCTAAAAATTTAGTGCTATCCTCAGACTCTCTACCTCATATTTCTGTACCTATTTATTGCTACACTTGGGCACCATTCTTCTTTGCTTTGTCGAAAATGGGACTACTGTATAGATTTACCCGTATTCAAAAAAATATTTCGGTTACTGAGATAATCTTTGATAGAGGACAGGCCCATAGCAGATGAAAGTTGAACCTTCTCAACAGATCATTTTCCCAAGAATAATATTATTTTTTTGCATCATCTGCGTAGGGACAAATAGCAGCCCGTTCTCGTACAACTCCAGGCAAGATGGACTCTTGAGGAACACCATATTGAATACTTCTCAGGTCAGAGCGATTAATTTAATTAATTTTGACTTTTTGAGTGGTTCAAAGACTTGCAGTCAAATATTTATTAAGAATAAGTAGTACTTTTAGAGATAGATACTTTTGTCAATACTCATGCCATAGCCCAGTTTCTCAAACAACTCAAACTGAAATTAAATGAATCTAAAACACAGTTTCTACAGTTTAAACACAAGAATAATCATAGAGAAATTAGAGAAATAAACGTTGAAATAAATGGAGTAAGTGTTGAGCAGCCTCTGTATGTGAAGTTTCTGGGTGTCCTGCTGGATCAAAACTTGTCTTGGGATCACTATATTGATCAGCTGTGCAGTAAAATTTCATCAGGAGTATTTGCACTTAGACAGATTTCAAGGTTGAGTACCGGCAATGATAAATTGACAACTGCAGTATACCATGCCCTCATTATGTCGCATGTTCGTTATGCAATATTGGTTTGGGGAAGCTCCAGCCTCCAAAATTTAGAGAGAATTTTCAGGATACAAAAGAGAGCTGTGAGAGCAATAAAAGGTCTAAAGCCACTAGAGTCCTGCAGAGGATATTTTAAAGGTTTAGGACTTCTAACTGTGCCTGCCCTGTACATATTTGAAGTGATTATGTACACTAGAGACAAAGAATTTATAAGAAATTGTGACACGCATAAGTATGACACCCGAAATAAATATAAATATGCTTCTAGGTACCATAGGACAGCCCAGTATGAGAAGAAACCTACATACATGGGTATAAAATTAATGAGTAAACTGCCGTCATCTGTGAAAGAGATTAAGAACATGGATATTTTTAAGAAAAAATTGAAAGAATATTTAACAGATGGTGTCTACTACAGTGTGCAAGAATTTATGGATGAAAATATAACAGAATGTTGATCATGTAAATGTTTCATATAATACATGTGTGTGTGATTTTCTTCTTTTTTTTTCATTCTTTGACGATTTCCTATACTCTTGAAGAGTCACCAGGAAGAAATTTAAATCAAAATCAAACTTTACTTACTACTTATTCTTAATAAAAATTTGACTGCAAGTCATTGAATTCACTTAAAAAGTAAAAGTGAATTCACTTAAAAAGCCCGTTCTCTTACAACTCCAGGCAAGATGGACTCTTGAGGAACACCATATTGAATACTTCTCAGGTAAGAGCGATTAATTTAATTAATTTTGACTTTTTGAGTGACTGCAAGTCGTTGAATTCACTTAAAAAGTTAATATTAACAACGCAGTTCGTCATGGAACAAGAAATCCAGGAATTTAATTAATTTAAGCCTGTGGGTCTCTTCAATAATAATTATGCTCTATTTCAACAAATTGCTGCCCGCCTTTCAAATAAGAAGAGAACCAAATCTGTTCCTTACCAAGTTATTCTAGAGCCTCTAACGAATTTAACAGAACATCGTGCAGTACACTGTCATGGTTCATACTGCATCTAAAAATGTCCCATTAACCTTTTCACCATTGTCTATAGCATTAATGAAATCCACTCCTGCTGTAATAAATTAATATAATTGTACGTTTTTGAGCAGAAACCATGCTGCCCTTTGTCTAATATGTTATTGCTTTCCAAATTTTCCATCAACTGCTGAAAATATAACACGCATTCAATGATTTTAGAAAAAACATATTTATTATTCAACCTATCTTTTATATGAGTTTGAGATGATAACAGGGACTACAACATGCATTCTGTCTGCCAGTCCTCTTGATGTCCTCTACCAGAAGCTGATACTTACAGCATACTTTTCTCACTACAATATTAACACTATAATGGATTTTTTGGGAGGACGAAGCCCACATAGGTCTGAAACCTGTGCGTGATTAATGAGTTGGACCTGGTCTTAGGAGGGTTTTGAACAGGTATTCACCGCACAATTATTAATAAATAATAGTAGCTTATTTATTGAATAATTATGTTTTTTGCAGAAATCGTATAGTGTGCACTTTCTTTGTAGTGGCGAAGGTGATATTGTGGAAGATATCCATAATGAGACTTGAAGTTGTAACAGCAACATTTATTGAAAACAGTGAGATACTAGTTTCGGTTGTTACACCATTATCAATCTCAATCAACCGAATTTATTATCAAATACAACCGAAGTTGCATAATAAATTTTTTCCTTGAAGGATGAAGCCCACATAGGTCTGAGACCTGTGCGTGGGTAATGGATTGGATGATGGTGATTTATGAGTTGGAACTGTAGTTTTAGGTGGGTTCCGAACAACCGGGAAGTGATTGTACAACAGAGAGCAGAGTATTTTTGCTGTCTAATCCAATCGGTCACCGTTACAAAGATGGCCCAGGAGTATCGTAGCTTACCTCTGATACAACCGAGACTAGTAGCTCACTGTTTTCAATAAATGTGGTTGTGACAACTTGAAGACTCTTGATACATTAATCTTATGGTGATATCTGGATGATGGTTAGCTGGAATCGGGTTGCCTGTTAAAATACCACAGTACGATTCCCATATTATATTAAAAACTAGCTGGCCCAACACGCGTTGCTGCATTCTCATGGAAATTCTCCTTGATTTTATTATTCGCCACCTCCCGCTGAGGTTACATTTAAAATTAGGAAAGAAGTTAGTCCTAGGGCTCTTCCAGCTGATCATAGAGTCTTCGTTGTTTTCTTAATCACCACCTCTGAATGAAGAAACATTTCAAATTTAAACCTTCTATGACTATAAGGGTAGAAGCTAGGTTTTTTATTTTATTATTCGCCACCTCCCGCTGAGGCTGCATTTCAAATTTCTAGCTGCATTGGTTAACAGATGTCATCAACCTAGCATAATTACATTTCATCATACCCAGTCATATGTTTCCTACATATTGCAAGGCTCCAACTACACGGTAGCCTACATGCAAAGTCTTTTACTGTTCAAAGACAGCTTAAATAACGCCACTAAAAGGGGCCTGCCATATGATTAAAAACTGTTGACTTCTATCAGCTGTTCCTTTAAGCTGTTTGGCTGGCAAGTTCAGTAGGTTAGGTCTATAAAATAGTTTAATTAATAATCATTATTAGCTCCCCTATTGAAATTTATGGTCAGAAACCATCCCCAATATTCACACAGCATATTCCCAAAGTTTCATGCCGATCTGTCAAGTAGTTTTGGAGTCTATAGGGAACACACATACAGACAGACATTCATTTTTATATATAGAGATGATCATATTCATGAAGGACGTTTTTCGAGTGGGTACTCAAGATAATATATCCACTCCTAGCCTCATTTGTAAGTTTGTGCATTATAGGCTATTTATTGTGTATTATTCATGCCACCTGATCGTGCAGTTGAAGTTA
Source organism: Conomelus anceps (assembly GCA_948455865.1). Taxonomy (NCBI): domain Eukaryota; kingdom Metazoa; phylum Arthropoda; class Insecta; order Hemiptera; family Delphacidae; genus Conomelus; species Conomelus anceps. Next base: position 14,813,830 of record OX418225.1, read on the forward strand.
TATCTACTGAGTGCACGTGGACAGCACTCTGCCGTGTTGTTTCACTGGCTTGGTGATACCTTCTACACTTCAATATCAATATGCACAATTTTGTTGTTGACAGAAACAGTAAACGCAAATAGAACTGGCGGGTGATAGTGGCACCATCTGTTGATGGTGTTGGTAAGATCAAGCTTTAAATTGCATAAATGTTTATCTATATATATAAAAATGTCTGTCTGTATGTATGTTCTCTCTCTCTCTCTTTAGTAGTCAACCCTGGGGTTGGTTTGCAGCAGCTCGCCATTCCATTCTATTCTTTCCATGGTGTGCTGCTGATTCTTGGGATGTCCATAGACCTTTAATGGAGTGGTTTCCCGTTGCCTTCTCCATTCTATGCCGTTGACCATTTAGTGGCTCATCCGCCTTATGTTCCCTATAGACTTCAAAACTACTTGACAGATCGGCATGAAACTTTGGGAATATGTGGTGTGAATATTGGGGATTTTCTTAGTAATGGCGAAGGTGATATTGTGGAAGGTATCCATAATGAATAATAAGACAAAATTGTCACAACCACATTTATTAAAAGTTCGAGAAACTAGTTTCGGTTGTTACACCATTATCAATCTCAATCAAACTGAAAACTGAAGTACAGAGTAGCCTTATATATACTGTACATGGAATGATACTATTGGCTAAGAGGGAAAGAGGCTGACCTAAATCGGACGTTGTGATTGGTTGTCAAGTCACGCCCCCTGGTGGGAGGAGTCAAATCAATAACTAAACACTGTGAAAATCAAGAAAGTAACAAAAAAGTGTAATAAGGCTAGAATTTAATCAAACTAAAATTAAAATTTTTTTTAAAAATTAGAAGCTCACTGAAGTGTGATCAAGGTCAACTGAGAAATACACATAAGAACTGCTTTTTTACAAATAGGCTGGAATTATAATGAAACCAAGTTAGTTGTATTGAATTGGTTAAAATAATTTTATTATTAACCAATAATTTTATTTTAACTAATTCAATACAACTAACTTGGTTTCATTATAATTCCAGCCTATTTGTAAAAAAGCAGTTCTTATGTGTATTTCTCAGTTGACCTTGATCACACTTCAGTGAGCTTCTAATTTAAAAAAAAAAAATTAATTTTAGTTTGATTAAATTCTAGCCTTATTACACTTTTTTGTTACTTTCTTGATTTTCACAGTGTTTAGTTATTGATTTGACTCGTATTTTTGCTTGTTACTCCTCCCACCAGGGGGCGTGACTTGACAACCAATCACAACGTCCGATTTAGGTCAGCCTCTTTCCCTCTTAGCCAATAGTATCATTCCATGTACAGTATATATAAGGCTACTCTGTACTTCAGTTTTCAGTTTGATTGAGATTGATAATGGTGTAACAACCGAAACTAGTTTCTCGAACTTTTAATAAATGTGGTTGTGACAATTTCGTCTTATTATTCATTAATATTGGGGATGGTTTCTGACCATAAATTTCAATAGGGGAGCTAATAATTATTATTAATTAATCCATTTTATAGACCTAACCTACTGAACTTGCCGGCTAAACAGCTTAAAGGAACAGCTGATAGAAGTCAACAGTTTTTAATCATATGACAGGCCCCTTAGTGGCGTTATTTACGCTGTCTTTGAACAGCAAAAGACTTAGCACTTTGCATGTAGGCTACCATGCAATCGGGGCCTTGCAGTATGTAGGAAACATAAATGACTGGATATGATGAAATGTAATTATGCCGGGTTGATGACATCTGTTAACCAATGCAGCTAGAAATTTGAAATGCAGCCTCAGCGGGAGGTGGCGAATATAAAATAAAAAACTTAGCTTCTACCCTTATAGTCGTAGGAGGTTTAAATTTGAAATGTTTCATCATTTAGAGGTGGTGGTGATTAAGAAAACAACGAAGCCTCTGTAATCAGCTGGAAGAGCCCAGGACTAACTTCTTTCCTAATTTGAAATGTAACCTCAACGGGAGGTGGCGAATAATAAAATCAAGGAGAATTTTTATGAGAACGCAGCAACGCGCGTCGAGCCAGCTAGTTCTAAATATTGGAGATGTGAAAATCATAAGACTTTAAAATCAGGTTTTATTTACGTGTTACAGAAAAACAAACAAATACTCGTCACTTGTCCAATTACAAGGATTCAGCAAAGGCTTAAATTGGTGCTACTCGTCTTTATTTCTTATTTTTGATAAATATAAATATCCTATTTTCTAATTTTATAGATTTTATTGTAATTCACTTTCATTTTTTATAGTTATGATGACATTTCAAATGGAAACAAACGCAAAGCAGAATAGTTTGAACGAACTTTTTTACTGCTTGAAATTTACCAATACCACCAACAGATGGTGCCGTCATCACCCCCAGTTCTATTTGCGTTTAGTATAGTGTCAACTGTAATGTAATATAATATCTATGGCTTACATGTACCATTCAGTTTCAAGGAACAGGTCAGCTTGAATCAACCATTTATTTGACCCTCCTTATCCCCAAAGCTTTGATTATGAAAAACTCATGATTATTTTTTGTTCATTTGGGTGGCGGTCATAGTGTTTTTCTCAAACATTCTTTACATTTTTTCCTTTGATGTTGGACATCAATAAACAGGATTTTGTTTGCATCCAGTTCTGCCGTATGTCTCGTTGTGAAGGCTCTATCAGCCTTCCCAATAGCTCTGTGCGAAAGTGATGATGGATTGCTTATTTCGAAACCTTTTTACTTAATTAGGACAACCCAGGTTAGCTGGTTATTTTCTTGTTTCAACCCAGGTTAAAAGCTTATTAACTTTGAAATAATTTTTGAAATGCAAAACTGTTCAATTAGATGGGACATATAGATACAATACTCACATTGACCGATAGATAATGGCAAATCGTATGCGATTAAAATCAATGCACATAATATTTAATGGATTGATTCATTCAAATCTATTTCATTCAATTAAAGGCATCTATAACTATTTGGAAAAAGAAAAACATTCACTTGGATTTCTACTGTTTCGGACGCCATTAAAGTTGGACCTATGGAAATAATTTGAATTATTGTGTTTAAACATTGCCTTCCACTCTCTCACACTTTAAAATTTTTACCATTAATTTCAATAATTGATAATCACACGCCAAAGTTGGCCAAGTTTGCTCCAGTCTAATGAACTATACGGCCATCATCGAGTTAAAAAATAGAAATTTGAATGTTGATTGGATAATAATTTTTAGATCTCTCAGCACAATATGGTACAATAGTTATGATATACGAATAGCGCTTGAAACAGTAGGAAGAATAAAAATTCTTGTTTTGGTGCACGCAAGCATCTAAAATCAGACTCTACCATAACAGTTAGCTACATGTAGGCCTACACTAAAGATAGAGATAGAGAGGTGCCCCTAAAATCAAATTTAATTAACTTTTTATTGTAAATTCAACGACTTGCAGTCAATTTCAATTACGAATAAATAATATTTCAATTCATTTTTGGCCAAACTATTTCGAGTCATGGAGACTCATCTTCAAAGGCCGTGTCCTTGTTTGGCCGAAAATGATTAGAAATATTATTTATTCACAATTAAAATTGACTACAAGTCGTTGAATTTACAAAAAAATCAAAATTAAAAACGCAGATCGTTATGGAACAAGAAATCCAAGAATCGAATTTAAAATTTGAAAAAGATTACACTGAACTGTAGGTTACCATAATAATTGAATACAGACAAGTAAAGACATTTATTAGAAAAAACTTATTCTCAACATCAACCTTAAAGTCTCACACATTTTTCAATCTTTTATACAGAGTTTTCATAAAAGAATGGTGATAAAGGAATTCACACCTGACACTTTGCGATTTTTTATTGTGGGTGTATAATATAAAAATCATAGTTGTCAATAAATTAATGACCTACACGCTATATTTAAAGAGCAGGATTAATGAACCAATGGCAACCGTTAAGGAAGATATATGTTAAGTTTGGACTGAACTTGAGATTCGACTGGACATTTACTGAGCGACTAATGTTGCACATATTACAAATTTATTTGTTTTGTAAAAAAACTGTTTGAGACGACCACTCTCATAAATGAACAACAATAACTAGAAGTAAATCATTTTTTTGTTACACTTGATAGAAAGTAGCTACTTTCCATAGATTTGTCACGTACGGAAAGTGCCTCTTTTCCGTACTAGATCGGAAAAATCAGCTGACAAATAGGGCCTTAAAGCCGTACAAGATAGGAAAAAACATATGGCGTGCGGCAAAAAATTTTCCGTTGACTCATAAATATTATATGTATAGATATAGTCAACTCATTACATTCTCAATACCTGTTTCGGATATTATCCAGCTGATTGCACTAGGCTATCATTATTATGGTTTATATAAATACTAGCTGGCCCAACGCGCGTTGCTGCATTCTCATAAAAATTCTCCTTGATTTTATTATTCGCCACCTACCGCTGAGGTTACATTTAAAATTAGGAAATAAGTTAGTCCTAGGGCTCTTCCAGCTGATCATAGAGGCTTTATTGTTTTCTTAATCACCACCTCTGAATGGAGAAACATTTCAAATTTAAACCTATGACTATAAGGGTAGAAGCTAGGTTTTTTATTTTATTATTCGCCACCTCCCGCTGAGGCTGCATTTCAAATTTCTAGCTGCATTGATTAACAAATGTCATCAACCTGGCATAATTACATTTCATCATACCCAGTCGTATGTTTCCTACATATTGCAAGGCTCCAACTGCACGGTAGCCTACATGCAAAGTGCAAAGTATTTTACTGTTCAAAGACAGCGTAAATAACGCCACTAAGGGGCCTGTCATATGATTAAAAACTGTTGACTTATATCAGCTGTTCCTTTAAGCTGTTTGGCTGGCAAGTTCAGTATGTTAGAAAATGTTATAAAATGGTTTAATTAATAATAATTATTAGCTCCCCTATTGAAATTTATGGTCAGAAACCATCCCCAATATTCACACAACATATTCCCAAAGTTTCATGCCGATCTGTCAAGTAGTTTTGGAGTCTATAGGGAACACACATACATACATACATACATACAGACAGACATTCATTTTGTATATAGAGATGGGAATGCGCCCATAAAATTCTGAATCTAAATAAAGCAGCTAATTCAATAATTGTCTTGAATACTTTTGAATGTCTCGCATAATTATTATCCAGCTGATTGGAGCATGCCTTTCTATCAAGTGTAACAAAAAATATCGTACATTACACGGCTGTTAACTTTTGTCGGTTCTCGCATATTCACGTTTCTGCACTCGGCTGCGCCTCGTGCATAAACTATCATATGCTCGACCGGCAAAACGTCTCTTTCCAGCCTAGTAACGTAATATACGTAATATTATCACTTACCCGGTGGTTCGGAACCCACCTAAAATAGTAGGTCCACCATGTTCCCCGTAACATGGCACAAACGGCGAGGTGGAACTACCCGTAAGGGTCTCCCCACCATTAAAAGCCATACGCTTATTATTATTATTATTATTATTATTATTATTATTATTAATGTAATATACTATTTCGTTTAAATCATGATCAAAGCATTACTATTCTTTTATGAAGACTTTGTATTATATTTTTTCACCTTCGATTCACTCTATCACAGCTGAAACAGTCTCACGATTTGAAGATTCTATTTTCAAATTAGGATACAGTTTAGCAATACTGCCGCCACCAGGTAGTGGTTCAGCCGTTACTCGGCCTATGAATTCGGCTCGTTTGTTTTTGGCATTTTCGGCGTTGCACCTGGTCGTGATGAGCTCTAAAAGTGTCCTAGGAACTGGATAGGGCCGGGCGCGATTCGACTGCAGTGGCGGCGACATAGGCGAATCAGTGGTGGCTCGTATGACTGATGCTCGGTGCGTCGGTTCGACACCCAACGTTGGTGTTCCTGACCGTGACGAGGTGGAATCTTTGGGAAACCTGTACAATACATAAATGACTATCATAATTCACAAACACTTGAGTATCATATAATATATAAGCGTCTAGATGTCGTCTACTATCATAAAGACTCTAGCACTCCATGTGACAAAAGAGTTCAAGCATTGCTTGTACTGGGTGAGTTTACTAGCTGAAAAGTGAGGTTATAAGCCGACCCAGTTGTCCCTTTTAATGTAAATTATTAATGTTAAATTATTTATCAGGAGTCAGGACTTTGTTTAGAGTTTAGAGAGCTGGGTTGGCTCTTAGTGTAACAGCTGTTCGATAGCTTGTCACATCATGAACCTGTAAGTGTAAGTAAGACTTATTGCCACTAAGTCTGACTTATCCAAGTCATTCTTTGATAAGAAACGTTCATGAGTACGGCGCCATGTAAATTATTAATGTTAAATTATTTATCAGGAGTCAGGAATTTGTTTAGAGAGCTGGGTTAGCTTTTAGTGTTACAGCTGCTCGCTAGCTCATGAACCTGTAAGTTTAAGTAAGACTTATTGCCGCTAAGTCTTACTTATCCAAGTCATTTTTTGATATGAAACGTTCATGAATACGGCCCTAAGTCTTGAAGACTCATTTACGGAGTATAAGACAAGTCAAGTCTTATCAAAAATTGTTAATTTTCCATTTGGTGACCTGTAAATACCTAACACAGATTACTACCTAATCACAAATTAATACCTAACTTCAAAGTTATTGTCAATTTTCACTCTAAACCCAGCAACTTCTAAATCCATTATCACATCAAATTTCTTAACATATTCGAAGTTAAATGTTTGCTTGATACTAACATTTTCCCTCACCTCAATGAGATGCCCAGCTTTCAATGAATAGCTGGGCACATTAATGTGTGACATTTCATCTTTTAAGCCGTGCTCTGTGAAAATAGCTATATTAGGAACCTCTTGTTCCAAGAATATGCTATGTAATTTGTTACAAATGTATTGAATATTCTGATGGAACACAGTGAATACAGTACAATCTCGACTATCCGAGTCCCGGTCAACCGAGCCTCCGGGTTATCCGAGCTAGTGATGAGAGAAAATAAATTAAAATAAAGTTTTTTTTTTGAGAGGACAGAAGTTGACGCAGATTTGAACTATCAAATACTTTTTTATGATGTAATATCATGGTCTCAGTTAAAATAAGGTGTGTAAATAGTTTATTTTACGTTTTAACCTTGTTTTTTTTTGTTATAATAAGTTTTGTCAGGACTTTTACTTTTTACTTTTATTTGACTTTTCCTGGTAGTAGCACTAAACCTCCGTATTATCCGAGGTGGTCTTGGTCCCAATTACCTCGGATAATCGAGATTCTACTGTACTTCCTTTTTTTCCATACTACTTAACCGTTATTATTGTACGTTGAACCAGATCTACTTGTTCTCTTAAAATCTTGGGAGCCCATCAGATTGTTACAAGAATTACTTATTGAAGCTGATAGATTGCCATGACAAATGTTTAAATTTCGTATGTATAAAGTGTAACTTTGAGTTTTATTTTAATCTGTATTACTTTGTTTCTAAATATTTAGCTAAATAAATGTTTCATAACAAAACTGTCTGAACAACAAATCTAAGATTCTGATAATATATTGTATCATGCATAGGTTTGTTAAACCTTGTGGTTTCTAATTTCTAATCAATGGTTTTTTATGTTGAATAATAACACGAAATTGTCACAACCACATTTATTAAAAATATTGAGAAACTAGTTTCGGTTGTTATACCATTATCAATCTCCAATAAACCTCAAACAATCTCAAAAAAGTTTGTTTGAGATTGATAATGGTATAACAACCTAAAATAGTTTCTCAATATTTTTAATAATTGTGGTTGTGACAATTTCGTCTTATTATTCATTATGGATACCTTCCACAATATCACCTTCGCCACTACAAAGAAAGGTTTTTATGTAATCTTTTCAATAAATATTACTGATTTCTGTATACAGAATTATTAAACTCGATTATAATTATGGAAATGAAAAATATAATCGATTGGTGCTGTCATTAGCATTACTTACTGGTCAAGTTCTCTGAGCGCCTGATCCAATTCGACATTATTTTTGTCATCAATATCCTTGTTCCTGCATTCCAACAAGCAGTGCAACACCCTTGAATGCTGATCGGAATGCAGGTGAGATCTGAGATAAGTTTCTAGCTCGTTCCACATGATTCGGTACTGTTCCTCTCTCTTCGGACCTTTGCCTCGATGGCCAATAGGGGGCGTCTGAAGTGGCTCGTGCTTTGATTCCAAGGTCATCAGTGTGTAGATGCATTGCTTGCATTGAACTACTTCGTCATCATTCAGGCTTTCTTTCAGCATTACAGACAGCAGTGGTTCCATGTACTGTAACAGAAAATGTGAAAAAACTCATTGAATTTTCATTAGTACGAGGAAGATTTGGAAGATCATTACAATAAATTACAAGAATGCTATTATCTATTGCTTTTTTGTACAATGTTCTCAAACTCTCATAATATGCAGTGTAGGAGTAGGTTGGTTTAGGCCGGGTTCACACGAGCTACAATCGCGCGATTGTAGCCAGAGCAATTATTCTGACGGGCAACAGCCTCGCCAAAGCAATTATGAATGGCAGAGCTGTCGCCGACTTTTTCCTAATACAAAAAATAAAAATTTCAGATATTCTAATTTTTAAAGTCCCATGCTACTGTAATCAGCCTCCTTAATCCAAACCAACTTTAATTTTTCTCCTATCACTAAAATTAACTAACATTTTTATGCTATAAAATAGATCGACCTTCGTGGATCACTTGTTATAACGGAAACTTATACAGTTCAAACAAATATTCTATAAAAATGTTATATGTATTATTCATGCTAGAAAAAATCTCAAGTTCCTATGTATTTACGACAGTGAGCTGAGTACGCTAGGATTTTAAAACATTCAAAAATCCAAAATTTCATGTTTTTTTTGTTGCTAGCTGAGTTAAAAACGGTAATGACTTTGGCTACAAGCGCGCGATTCTAGTAGAATCATCTAAAGGCCAACTTTGAATTTCGCAGCGAAGTGTAGCTCGTAGGAACTGCACAATCTGATCCTGTGCTCTACTAGAATCGCGCAACTCTCGATAATTGCTCTGGCTACTAATTTCTATGGCTACAATAGCGCGATTGTAGCTCGTGTGAACCCGGCCTAGGAGTAAGAAGTGGTTGTACAAATTATGAATGTAATTACATTTAATTCTCATTACATAATACTGTAATTATCATGTACTGATATAATTAATTGTGTTGAACACAATCATCAAGTATGATAGCCAGTCAGCGTTTAGCAGTCAAAGCGAGAGGACGTGTTCCAGGCAGTGCAGTCAATTGTGTTGTAAAATGGGCTACTGATGAGTCAGGAAAATTTAGCGCTGACAAAAGTGCAAGTGATCTTTAAAAATAAGACACAATAATGATAATAATAGACCAATGCCTAACAACACCCAACCTGGCTGTGAATCAAGATTTATTCTTAGAGAGGTTTCAGAACAGGATGTTCAACAATGTGTGATGGAAATTCGGGGTGGCTCTGCTCCTGGCTGTGATGATATACCCGCTAATCTATTAAAAAATAATATTGCTTTTTTTCTTGCTCCGCTCTGCCACATCATAAATTGTAGTTTCAGATCAGGCATTTTTCCTGATTTGTTCAAGCTTGCCAAAGTAATTCCTCTGCACAAGTCTGGGAACAAGCTCGACCTTAATAATTACCGTCCAATATCATTACTTAGTATATTTTCAAAAGTTATTGAAAAATGTTTTAAAAAGCAATTAACAGAGTATATAAAAGCTAATAACTTACTCTCGGAGTGTCAATTCGGCTTTAGGGATGATTGCAATTCAGAAAACTGCTTTTATCGCTTAAGCGACTATTTGAGGGTGGGTATTAATAATAATAAATACATTCTTCTTTTATTTGTCGATCTTACCAAGGCGTTCGACTCTATTGATCGCTCCATCCTTATGAGGAAACTGTTGAATTATGGTATTGCTGGTGTAGCACATTCATGGATTGATAGTTATTTGACTGATCGCAGGCAGATCGTGGGTATCAACAATACTGATAGTGGTGTCCAGGGAATAGACTTCGGAGTTGTTCAGGGCAGCACTCTTGGTCCGGTTCTGTTTCTCTTGTATATAAATGACATAATCAAATGCGATATTAGAGGGAAAATTTTGTTATTTGCCGACGACACTGCAGTATTTTTTGAGGGGGATAGTTGGAGGGAAGTGTATAGGACTGCAACTAGCGACGTAGTAAAACTGAAAAATTGGTTTGATAGCAATATCCTTAGTGTGAATATTAGTAAAACCAAAGTCATGCCTATTTTTCTACACAAGAACCGTGCCCCACCTCCTCACTTGGAGCTTAAACTTCACAACTGTGGCCGGGAGTGGGGTGATGGGTGTGACTGCGGGTCAATTGAATCAGTTACCGAAATAAAATATCTTGGTATCATTTTTGATAATAGACTGAGCTGGATGCAACATATAGCCTTCTTGAATAACAAATTAAGAAAATTGATATACGTTTTCTCTAAACTACATGGTATTCTCAATGGCAAAGAATTAAGAGTTATATATTTTTCATTTGTGCAGTCCATCTTGACTTACGGTATAATTGCCTGGGGAGGAGCATGTGATACATTTATAAAAGATTTATCAATAACACAAAAAGCAATCATCAAAGCTGGACTGGGCCTGGAGAGGACTTATTCATCAGATCTCCTGTTTAATTTTTTCAATGTTCTCCCTATAAAAAAACTTTTAATTAAATCTGTTCTTTCCTACGCATTCAAGAATAAAATTTTTTTCAATGATTCCTCTCAACACAATTACTTGACCCGTGGTTCATCTCTTCATCATTCTGGCCTATCTCGGAATTCGCGATCTGTCTGCGACAGGAATGTAACATACCTGGTTCATGTGATTCTGCGGAATGCGCCTTCGATTGTTAGCCAGCCGGGGGAATGCTCCATACGACACTACAAAAGAATATTACAGGGGTGGCTAACTGCCCTAAGTGACGTTGAGTGTAGTCAGGTTATGAGATCTGTGTACGTCTGACCTTCAGGCTAACGTTTTTTTTTGTGTGAGTGTGTCTGTGTGTGTGTGTGAGTGTGTGTGTATGGCGTGACTGTTTTCCCCTTCCCGGTATGAGTGAGTTGAATGAATGTGTTAGTATTCTTGCATAATTGATATTATTAAAAATAATGTTATTTACTTATTTAAATCACATTTAATTATACTACTCAAATTGTTTGAATATAAATATATATAATTAGCCTACTCTCTTTTCCAGGACTTTAATTTAAGTTACTATTTTCAATTTATATTACGAACTCAAACAACTCACGAACAGACCTACGTGTCCATGTGAGTGTTGTTTCAATAAATTTTGTACACAATATTGTATATATGTGATGTAATTGCTGGAAACAAATAAATTTGAATTTGAATTTGATCGTGTGTGCGCGTGAACGCGCGCGTTTTCGTCTCTTATGGAAATCCAGCATCGTTCCGGTAAGAGCTGGATATTGACTTTTTTAGAACAGTTGATAAATTTCGGATAGTAAATCGAAAATAATTGCTACAATAGAAAATGAGAACCAACAAGTCAGCTACTCTCTGCATAAAGATACGCTTACAACAGAAGCAGAGAAATCTCTTTTATATATAAGCCAATTTTCTGCTTCACACTTAATGAAAGAAGTACAAAGTACTCACAGTACAGTGATAACATGTAAAGAACCAACTAATCTAAACTTAATGAATTGAGCATGCAACCAAAAGCGTTGAAAATATTTGTCATAAAACAATTATTGATTTTAGTTAATAATAATAATGCAATATTATTTGAAGGATTTAACAAAATGTTCTGGTCAAATAAGTTCCATAGACTAGAAAAACGTATTGCGCCATCTAGAATCAAAATAAGCAACTATATTTAACTTTTCAGTACTAGTAATTTCAACTGTTTCACAAGAATATAACACAACCAAAAGTGTTAAAATTGTTGTTCATTCAACTATAATATTTTTTTAGTTATTGTTCTTTGGGAATTTGTCTTGCGAGTTCCGCATAAACCGCAAGAATTTGATAAACACTACTACGCTACTCGCTGGTTTGTATCTTTGAAACTTGCTTTCTTCAATAGAGAATTTCAAGAGTTCCACAATTCAAGAGACACTGGAGGAACGTTCATAAATACGGTCCCAAGACTAGAATAACGGAAGCACTGTGAGAGAGTAGAAGGTGATACATTGAATGCTGAACAAATACGACCAAAATATCCAAGGTTAGTAAGCCAAAAAAACGTTTAGGAAGGATGCCTGAAAGAATTAAAAAGACTGGTTGAAAAATAATGAAAATAAAGACGAAGAAAAATATGACTTGATTGTGCTCACCATCTTGAAGTTGAAAATCGAAGTGTTGGATATAGTTAAAGGCCAGTACTTGGTGAACCGGTTGAGCCTTTCCTTCATTTTGTCAATAGGCCACGGAGGCTTATTTTCTTCTTCAGCTAGCCGCAGTGGAAACAGTTTATTCATTTGCATTAGCACACCGAAATCCTAGAATCAAGAAATATAAATTAGAAAATATAATATAAAATATAATTTAGAGGGAAGTGATAGCCGCGAGGCGTAGCAGGTATCTGTTCAATCAGATAGAGATAAGCTGCGTTCTCGTAGGTCCTGTTTGTGACGGTGACCGATTAGATTGGCCAGCAAAAAAGACACTGTTCTCTGTTGTAAAATCACTTCCCGGTGGTTCGGAACCCACCTAAAACTGTAGGTCCAACTCATCAATCACTATTATCCAACTCATCAATCACTATTATCCAACTCATTACCCACGCACGGGTTTCAGACCTATGTGGGCTTCATCCTCAGAAAAAAAAATAAAACAAGAATAATATATCTGTAGTTGACAGAAATTATTCGAGCATAGGCTTATTACAAGGATATTTGTTAATTCCATTGTTATCAACATGGAGTATTCATTAAACATTTGGCACATCAATCAACTCAAATTTGCCCCAAAATAAAAAGGATAATGACTATTTTGCAACTAAACATTAAACATCTCCTTTGTAACACATTTCACATGTCCAATTAACATTAACTAAAATTATAATAAATTTAATTACAACATCAATCATTAACACACACGATACTATAAATATGCTATAGTTAAGAACATCATGACGATACACACAAAACTAGGCTATAATAAATTTAATTAAAAATCAATTATTAACACACAAAATTATAATAAATTTAATTAAAAATCAATTATTAGCACACAAAATTATAATAAATTTAATTACAACATCAATTATTAACACACAAGATACTATACGCTACAGTTAAGACTGTCATGTCATGACGATAATGACGTAATCAAAACAATAGAGTAAGTTATAGTATCTAGTGTGTTTATAATTAAATTTTAACGAATGAGACAACTTCAGTATTATTGATTATGGATATTAGCCACAATATTACCATCACCTATAAGTATAGTAAGAAGATCAAATACCGTATTTTAGACAAATAATAATCTTCACTACGGTAATAAAAATATTCTAATATCACATAGAGATCCTCTTATACTTATGTTCTAGGCCTATCAACTACCTTGTGATATCAGCTATTCAATGCTGTTGTCAATAACTGCCATTGCGGAAGTCTTCAGTATAATTAATAGCACTTTGAGGAATTTGAAATTAATAAATTATGTTCATAGTTTGATAAATTGTCAGCTCCTTCAAAACCAACATGTGATATATGAGTACAGATTACTTATGATGATTTATCAACCAACTATCTTTGGCTTGCCAATAATTTACAAATTATGTATTCTGTAATGATTTTTTGACTATTTTCTATGTATTTCATTTTTTGATTTAACGATCAACTGGTTTTTTAGGACTTCTAGCAATGTGAATAATAATCAACAATTCCACCTGCAGTATGTAGATTGGCTGTATAGATAATAGATCAGATTCACGTAGGCCGTTGTTCAACCTAACCTAACTGTACCCTGCTTATATGTGTATGAAGCTACTTTATATGTAAAAACGAATGATATTAACCAAAATCTTGACGTAAACGATTATAACAAAAGAAGCCGAGGAGATAATCACTTGGTGAGTCACAATAGTAGCTTATTCAAACAAAATCCTAGTTATATTGGTAGGAAACTCTACAACATGCTACCGCAATTTTTAAAGAGTTTTTAAATATTTAAAAAAACAATTGAAAAAATATTTAGTTGATAAAGCTTTTTATAGCATACAAGAGTTCCTTTCACATCAAAATTAAGCCTCACCTCAACTAATTAATATAGTAATTATGGTATCTAGTGTATATGATAGTATAATATTGATAATCTGACTTGTCTTATACTTCTTAACTGGAGTCTCCAAGACGTAATCTACAATAAAAAGTATTTTTTATGATCTCTGTATTTATTTTCTTCTTGTATTGTTTTCCTCTGCGTTTTTAAATGGTATTGTGGACCTATCTAACAGTGTCATTTATGTGATAAAGAATTGCATTATGTCACGGCGTTTTTTATATTAAATAATGGAAGTTTGTATGACATAACCTTGAAATGACTTACTGTAATTCTATAATCGGTGACACGTCCACCACATCCCTCGGAAATTGAAGGAGGGTCCTCCAGAATGCTGCGTCCGGTTCCCAGACTATGAATAAATATTTCTCCTCCATGAGCAGCCAGAAGATGTGAAATTATTTTCCCGCCACCACGTCGAATCATTTCCAACATTACCGAGCGGCCATTCAGAAGGAAATTAATCAAACAAGATGAGGGCCGGCTGAAGAATAAAAAAAAAAAATAGAATTAATTTCAGAGATTGGTTTTTCAATGCACTTCAGTTAAAAACTGGACTTCTGCAAAAGAGCCCTAAGTAATACCAAAGCTAACTTCAAACAAGAAATAATGAAGCCCCAATAAATACTAATTCAACTTTTATACTATCTTTATTTCGAAGGAGTTCTTCTGAAAACCTCCAAAAGCATTCAACAATGATAAAATTTAAATAGGCTACTTATAGATTAACATTTTTATCTAGGAAGAGAAATAGCTAACAATTGAAAAGAATCGCATATAAGGACCTCGATACTCTGTTCATGGAAAGAGGAGACGATGTAAACAACGATGCGCGTGTGAGAGTGTATCTTCGAACAACAAAACCTATTCACAGTAGCCGATTCACAATTAACTACAGAAATACAATTCACTTCCTGGTGGTTCGGAATCCACCTGTAGGTCCAGCTCAGCAATCACAATCATCCAACTCATTACCCACGCACAGGTATCAGACCTATGTGGGCTTCACCCTCTAAAAAAAATTAACTTGCAGTATATAAAT
Organism: Conomelus anceps; assembly: GCA_948455865.1. Classification (NCBI taxonomy): domain Eukaryota; kingdom Metazoa; phylum Arthropoda; class Insecta; order Hemiptera; family Delphacidae; genus Conomelus; species Conomelus anceps. The sequence goes on from OX418225.1 coordinate 14,829,206, forward strand.
GGACCGGTAACTGTGACAGCGAATGTGATGCTCAACTCAGTGTGAAATGGTGGAAACGGTCTGATATGAGTCATCACTTTTTCACTCACACGAATGCAAACGTTTGTTTTGGTTTGTCTCTCGTTTGCGTGAACAGAGTATAGGGTCGATAGTTGTTGGGTCGATGAGCCTGGTAATAATTATGTTGAGGAGGTTGTCACAAATATTTCAACAACAAAGTATGTATTAAAGAAATAAGTGATAATCAACTTTTAAAATAGCTTAAACTCAATTTCATAGTCCGAATTAGGAAATAGAATAGGGATCAGTACATTCCTAAGATGAATTGTTTTTATTTTCTCTATTATCATTTGTAGAGGTTTTTCTATTAAGCTGATAATTGAACGAGCGAAGCGAGTTCTTCCTTTTGACTTGAGGCTCGAGGCGTTGTGTGTTTGTGGGTATGTTCCACGATAACTTTCGAACGCCTTTATCAATCAACTTCAAATTTGAAACACATAGATTCTTGGTATCTTTAGACAGGTCAAGTTCGTTGGCCAATAAAATTAACAGACTACTTCATCCACCTTTTTGAGGCGAATCAAATAGGCCCTTCATTGATATATATATATATATATATTATATCACTATATATAGAAAATAGTTGTTTCTACGATTCTACCATTTATGATGGCATTCGCAATAGATTTAAAAATACATTTTGAGTTATTATCAGCTGTAGGTGAATATAAATGTGATCAGGTTTTTTATAGAATCTCTATCTGATATACTAATTTCATTGCCCTGATATTTGGATATAATTTATTATGAACAGCTGTTTTTTATGTGTGTATCTACTAAATATATTCCATTGCCCTGATATATAGGTATATGATTACGGTAGGTCATTTTTGTGGAAAATGAATCTGTGTATCAGAGCAACGATGAACTTGAACTTAAAGTGATATGTCTTGTGAATTTTTAAATAAGTATCTTCAAAGCAACCGTTTTGCGTTACTATTTTACCCCTACGATAAGCTTTCCAAATGTTTTTCCCTTTCAAAAATTAATTGTTTGCAAGCGAGTTCTCCAGCCCGTTGGGCTCACTAGTACAAGAACACAGCTGACTATAAGTAAATGCATTTTAGATTTTTTCTAATTTTATGACCACATTGGATCACTTTAGTCTCTCTAGTTAGTCCTCCTTCTTTGGTTGTTCACTTCGCTTTTATTTTTCTCTCAATACTTTAATACATAATTTCAATTTTTAGTAACGTAGGATATTTGCATTTCGTATTGACAGTGAATAAGAATAAGAATATTTACTGCCATAAAAACAAATAAAAATATTTTCTTTGGCATGGTCAAGTATACAAACATACATAGTTGTCAATATTATTATAGTTCACAATACATTATTGAGATGAATTGCTTCTATTTTTACTCATCAGAGTTGTTTCTATATTGCTCATAAACACAAAAACCAAGCAAATTGTGAATAATTATCCTAACTTCATTCTTGATAACGTATTTGCATTACCTATTGACATCAACTGGTGTCACCCGAAACATGGCCGTGCAGTTGTGCATTTCAGCCGCTGAGCAGCCCCTGGGTGTACACCATTTCAAGGTCACACTCTCGTAATCGGTGCCTTCTTTTATCATGCCAACATCAGCTGAGTGTCCTACAAGTGACAGTAGAGAAGCAATGTGAAAATTAAATTAATAAAGAATTTCCCCGTTTGCTAACAACTCTATGTGAATAACAAAGAACAAGTGTGAGGCTTTTTATTGGTGGTAAAACCTACAGGGCAATTCAACCCCGCAGTTTGAGCCATATCAAGGGGGAAATGGTGGACATACAATTCTCGGTATCTTCCAAACCACCGAGCCAAACCATCAAGGCTAAGTGGAAGAAGAGATTTTATAGTTCCATCTTCACCTTTAATAGAGAATATTTGAATGAATTGATAATAAAATCAGATAGAGGATGGTTATACAGAAGTTATATCTCTAAGGCAAGACATCTGTAGTTTGTTGGTGCATAAATGGATAGGTGCACCAGGGGTGACCTCAGGGGGGGGGGGGTGATGACGCAGACTGCTTCAGTGAAATACTTGGCGGGGGTCCAAAAACCGTTGGGGGGGGGGGGGGTAAAGATGATTGAAACCATGTTTAACGTAACATTAAAAAATCTATTACGAAGTCACCTGATGGAATGTCAATTAATGACAATAGATTCATAACTATTATAATACTATTGAATATGAATTAGCTAAAATATTTATGTTTAGGATTTGAGCATTCAAGCTTCGCGATAAGTGAGAACTAAGAGGGAGGGGCACGGAATGGTTCACTTTCTTATTTAGCTATTTTACAATTAAGTTTATTGAGCAGAAGTTCATATATTCATTTCATTGATATTTCCTTTTTACCTTTACAAAAAAATGTTACCTATGTAAAAAATCTCAAGAAATATACATAGGTTAGTTACATTTAGTACATTATCGACTGGGTTTGAATTTTTTTAATACCTATATAAATCTTCTTTTAGTTTTACAAAGAATGTGGGGGGCTTATTTTTCGTATTTTTTTGAGGGGTGCCTAATTTATGGAGGGGCTGGTGATAAATTTAGGGGGGTTGCGTCATGAGGCTTGAGGGGGTGTGCAGCCATATGATTTCGCGTGATGGCTGGTTACAAGGACTTCCAAGGGTTGGAAAATGTTTCAATTTTACTATAAGCCACACACTACTCTGTCCTAACAAAAACTTCCATTCTTAGTGGAGCTGTGTCCACACTACACACTTTCAAGGCTTTAGGCAAGAGTGATACAGGTCAAGTCATCAAGGCAAAGTCTCTAAATTTGTCGACGTCCACCGTGGTGATGGCATTTTTTTAAAGCAAAGTGTATTTTCAACAGAAAAGCAGAGTGAGGCCTGTGATAGCACGTTCAAACTATGCCTGAAGACTTTCTTGGACACTTGAGCGATTCTCAAACGCACGGCAAATGCATAAAGGCTTGTGCCTGCAGTCACTCTCGAAGGCAGGCTTTGCATGAAGGGAAATGTCTATCAGTTTATAAGGCATAGTGTGTACGCAGCTTAATAGCAGATACAGCTGACAAAAATATGCAAAAAACAAATAAAACAATTAATTGATAGATACAATATTTACTAAACATTAATGTTCGGCAATAGTCTTGAATAGCTATGAAAAACAAGTTGGAATTATATATTTTTACAACATAAAATGCATAATATTTTTGTGAAATTAAATATCATGGATGAAATCATTCAACAAAATTCTATCCGAATGAATCAGAATTCAAAAATATTGAAATAATAGTTTTGTAAAAATAGAATGAATGAACAGCATCGGATTTGATGAGGACATTGAAAATTACAGTATCAAACTTGTGAAAGCCATTTCATCCATCGTATTATAACAATAATAGAAATATTATAAATCACGTTTTACCTTTAAGAAGAGCCGTATGAGCTTGAGAAGGGTGAAAAATTTCAACATCATAGTTGGCAGATGAGCTAGCGTTTTGCTCTTCTTTCATTGGTATTCCAGTGACTGTCGTTGAGGCCAAATCGTAGTGCAGGAGAATCAGATGGGACAGTTTACTAGCAATTTGGCCACCGGCTTTGGCGCAATGTACTTCACAGCTTACAAGGCTGTTTATCTGAAAGTAAGACAAACATTATTCTGATTTGAACCCAAATTTTGTAGAATGAATCTGCAGTTCTAAAGTTTACTCCCAAAATTTAAATTAAATAGATTAAATAGTTGTTGTTTAATGGAATGAGAAGCTAACTTTATTTTCAACTCTTGAACGAAAACCAATTAAATTTAATCCCCATAGAATGATGTCATTCTACGGAGATTAAACTTCATGGAGAAAATTTAGTAGCACAAAGGACAATTATTACAAGCTATAACGCCGGCGTGATAATTATTTAACCGCCCGATCACCAAAGATTAAATCTCACTAAAGCCCATTAAGTTACATTATATAGGTTATGTTTATTGTACAAGAACACGGAAATGCAAATTAGGTCATAGGTGTTAAAAACCTTTTAAAATGAATTAAATCTATTGAGAATATAATAATATTGAGATAGTTGAATAATGATTTAAATAATTTACAATGAAATGATTCTAATTCATCTTTTTCTCGACTTCAGAATCAGCTGTTGATCAAATTACAGTGTTGCCAGATTGTGCCCGTTCGGTTAACGAAAAATAACTAATGGATCTTTGTGCAAAAAAAAAACCGTTACACTTACAACCTGACATTAGGCTTCTTATTTGATTGGCTTTCATGCAACCGACCGTCATCTTTATTCATGCAAAAGGTTTGTAAAGCGATTAAAATAGTTGCTTCTATACTTTGGAAACAATCGAATATATAACAGACAAACAAAGAAATTTCAATCATAAAGTTAAACAAGAAAGGTGTCAAGTTGAATTTATTTTTCTCAAATAGCGTATGTTATAATTTCAAAATCGAGTATTTTTTACAGTTTATGTAGTAATAATTTTATATTATTTTTCAGGTACAAGTGTTTTGTTCATATATAGTGTATATCCGAATACATTTCAATTACATAAATAAGGTGATGGATATGCAAGACTGGCGCCTGCCAAAACTACTAGCCGAGGAAGTAATAAAAAAAAGAGTATTCTCGTATGGAAACTGGTTAGTTATGTCTCAGGAGCTGGGTGCCAATGATGATTTAAGTTTGAATAATTGGAAGAATGAGCTTTTTAAGATTTGGAATCTCATTAAGTTGAAAAATACTGAAGAATTTAAGCTATCAACGAATGCAGCCAGATACCACACAATATATAAAAAAACTGAGGAGGGTGAATTTGGAAGTTTATCTGAAGCGGGAAATTGAATTGCAAGATATCAGGTGGATAATGAAGGTGGAAATGTTAAATTTGAATGACAGGCAGTGGATAGAGGGAAGGAGTAGAATGTGTTCATTCTATGCAGGCAAAAGAGAAGATACGTTTCATTTTGTTGCTCGGTGTTTGGTCTGGGCAAATCAATCCTTTCTGAGAATGAATATATGGAAGTTGAGAACGGAGGAAATTGGAGTGGGTTGGTTAAATTTTGTAAGGAGGCGTAGCATTATCGGTGGTTCTTGTTAGAGAATTTTAATTATTAAGGAAAGTGAATAAATTACTGTAACACAAAAAAATAACATATTAACATGAAAAAATTATATTTATATATTGTCTTCCATTTTGCTCTATAAATAGTATCACATTGCTGTATCTGTATCCCTAATTCCTTGATATATTCAAAAAATACTTTTTTAAAAAATTGTTTGTAATTTTGTTTTTGAAATTTAATCTTTGAAAGGTAATGCTGTATTTTTGTGAAATGTTATAATTTTTGTAGTACTGTTCATGTTCATTAGTACTGCTCAAATCTAGCTGAAAGCCAAGCTTAGGATGTTTATAAATAATATAATGATTGTATTGTTAACATGAAATTTAAAATAAAACCTTATTACTACTAGTGTATTTCATTAATGTTTTCCACTATGCCAACTAGCATGCTCGTCAGGCTGATATGGAATCAGGAGATCCAGTAGAACACAATAGTATTTTGAAAAGTTCAAATATCTAAAATTTCATATTTTATACTCTTTGAATGGAGTATGAAATACAAACAGATGTACCGTCCCCACTACTGTTACCACTGAACCGGCATAAAGCCGGCACTTCTTTGATCTTGACTGACAACTAGTCATATCATGTCCAGCCCAGTACAGCAGACCACATGAAGCTGGGCCAGCATAGTGGGGAGAAAGCAATTGGTTTGTGGATTTTGTTTTGTATGTTTTATTTGTAATAAACTGATTGATTGAATGTAATCATATTTCAGGTTAAAATGTGGAATCTGAGGCTTCACTGAGAGTGTAGGTGGATAGAGCGCCTGCCTCTGGCAGTCATGGGTTTGATTTCCTTTTCAGCCTGGCATTTTTGTATCATAGTTCAACTCATTACCCATGCACAGTGTCAATCTAAAGCATGGCACCATCAAAAAACACCTTGAAGTTCCAAAATATGTACTTGTTGTCAAACACTGGATCTCCTTTGTGGGAATAATTTCTCTATAATTTGAATTTGCCCAATTGTTATTAATTATAAATACTTATTGTAGGAAATAAATTGATCAATATGAATTTCAAATGAAAATTAATCCCACTTGACTAACCTCTCTTAGTGGCTGTGGAGTGACAGCAACATTTTCCATATTATTTGGATAAACATTTATTATCACAAGGTGGCAATGATTGACAGGAATCAAACTGAAACAGGGAAAGTCAACGATTTTGATCTAGTTTCAAATGAAAACAACATTATAATTTAAAATCTCTGATGATTTCAAAATTGTGAGAGTCTTGCATGAATTGATATACTGCAATCAATAACCCAGATTTTCAAGTCTATGAGATCACTCTAATCAATGAAATATTAAGCCCAAAATGGTAAATTGAAATTTGCGTTATCAGAAAATGAATAAGTTTAAATTTTATATAATGGAGTAAGGGAAATATTTGACTTTTGGAACAGAAAGTGAAGGAGAGTCTGGAGATTAAAAATCTATCACAACATTGAAGTGAGTTATTCTTACATTGAGTGTAACAGTTAGTTGATCAAATAGAAATATTGTCTGAAGACTATAAAAAAATTGAAATGTTTAGCCTATTTTATTTTAGAGAGTTGAGTCACTATTGAATCTACTGAGACTGAAGTTCTGAGTTGAATCTTCTCAGTGAGTACTGAGTTTACTGAGTAAGTAAATCACTGATAAGAAGAAACTCTCTACTTACTGATCAGATGAAGCAGCAATTTTATTGACTTGAATCAGTTCATTCAGAAATATATCCTGTATACTTTTGATGCTAGTGTTATCTCTTGCTGAAGTAATGCATATCACTCTGCAATTGTTCAATAGCTGTAAAACAGAATATATTTTACAAATAAAGTTTAGAAAAACAAAAAATATCCACAATAAATAGTTCAGTTGAAATGTTTTCAGCCAATTTGTTAAAGTAGAAATGGGAATGGATTTCATAAACAACGTTATTGTAATTATTATTATTACTACTAGACGTAAAACTCCCAAAGTGGAAGACGCTGAGTAAAGATGTTTTTTTGGACTTGTTCTTCTTGTTTGCCCACTTCCATCTTTTCATCTTTTCATTTTTTGTGCGAATTCAGCTTTTCTCTCTTCACTCCATTTTGTTCCAACTCTTGGAGGTTTTGTCTCTGGTATAACTTCCCATTTAACTTATAGTTTTATTCTGAAGTTTTTAAATTGTAAATTTCTTTGCTGGTTATTTTGGCCAGTAGGCTACTAGGTCTTTTTTAACATTTTGTATCCATTCTCCTCCACTGGCAGGTGATGGTATATAAATTACAATTATTTTTGTTAGTCTATTGTCTGGAAGACTCATGATGTGACCATACAATTTAAGGCGTCTTTTCCTAATATCTGTCTCCATATTAGAATATTCTTCAACTTTAGACGTTCTCTGTAATCTATATCCGTTTTCGGTACCCCTTGGTCCAAGGATTTTCCTAACTATTTTTCTTTCTTCCTTCTTTAGATTTTCCATATCCATTTTCCTATTCAGGGACAGGGTCTCGCTGGCTTATAAAATTGCTGGTTTAATCACTGTATTGTAATGTCTAATTTTGTATGAAGAGATAAACATTTTTTATTATAGATATATTGCACCATCCCTAGGCCTTTACGAACTTTCTGTATTCTTTCTTGTTGTGAATATTTTTCTGAGACAACTTCTCCTAGATATTTAAAGAACGGTACCCTGTTTATTGTTCCATATTTGGTTTGTAATTTGGTAACTTTTAAATTTGGTGTTGTAAACACTGTTTTTTCAAAGGATATTTGTAAGCCAACCTTTTTTGCACATTCTTTTAGAGTCTATTATTATTATTATTATTACTATACAGAATCAATTTGCTCTTGTTTTAACCTATGCAAATGGATATTGCAATAATGTGGTGCTACAAACAAAATACTCAAACTAAATAAAAATTACTCAAAGTCGATTTCTTCAGGGATAGGCAAGTATAATATTGAAGTTTTGTCTCCTATACTTTGTAACTGAATTAAAACTACATTCGATTATACCGTGAAATGACAAATACTGGATTACCGAAGACCGACATAAGCTTAATAATTCAAGGTAGTTACCATTGATGCGGTCTCATTCAAAGAGTTTCGCTTTTCATGTTGAATTTCCGAGCACTCACATAACGCTTTAACAGCCGCTTGCAGTCCGTGAACAACAGAGTATTCAGTCTGAGCCTGTAGTCGATGTGAGGGTGGAACACCGACCACTGATAACCCATTGAGCAACTGTTGACAGAAAATATAGTGAAATAGAAATTAGAGATTAACCTATCGAAACAGAAGCAAAACTTCAACAACTGAGAATGTGAAGTTAGCCACTCAAGGTTCATGAAAATTCAAATTGATGAAAAAGCATAACCACAAGACATTCTGGAGAAGATCGTGTGGTAGCGATTAAGTTACAAACATTATTAGTATTAACATATCTTTTTATATTTATTTTTTTTTATTTTAATTATTTATTTAAAAAAAAAAACAAATGTAATAGTACATCACAATCAGATACACTATATTAAACTATGTTTTTGTCCAGTACATATAAGAAAAAATATATACTTCAAGATTTCCATCAGCAAAGCCAAGCTTGTGCGCCGGATGAAAATCAAAACAATAACACTTATAAACAACCTTAAAAATAACTTACATCCATCTAACCAAAACGGAGTCATGATTGTCTCTCAAGCCATAAAATTGAATTTAATCACACTTATTGGCTAATTGAAAACTAAATTACGTTAACTTACATGAGCTAAATTCTGTTGCGATTGACTCCATGAATTCAGTATATGCGCAGTACTGTCACTGACAACAAATCGAACCTGAAACATAAGTTTTCGTTACCAAACTTATTTGAAAGAATTAATTCATTGAAATTAATTTGATAAGGTGATGCATCTGATAAAACAGATAATTTATAGCTGTTTTTTATCGTTTAAACTGAACTTCTTCACATGAATATATTCAAAATTAAAGAAGATTAAAGTTATAATTCTTTCAAACGAAAATAGCTTGCGCCCATAGCTTGGGGCCTCCTTTTTTCAAGTGTATGACATTTTTGCACGTTTCTACCCGGGCTGTCCCAGCTTAGCTTAGCTACGGGTCTGATGAACAGTGGATCTGTAGATCTGCATATCAATGAAGCATATTGTCACACTTGAAAAAAAATATTGAATAAAAGCAATAATTATCAGTGATTAAGCGAATCCGGGGGATATGATAATTTTCATAATATGCTAAGAGATTTTCATAAGCTAAGATAATTTTCAAGGTCGTACGCTAGGAGATTCTAGAATAATGACAAGAAAAGCATCCATTCATTTTCGATTTTAGACCATATAATGGGTTTTTCGATGTTGGAAACTTGATTGGAGGCTCAAAAAAAGTAATTTTATTCGTGTGTTTATTAAAATGAAGTTTATAAATTGGGTACAGTGATAGCTTAAATTTAATAAATCTTTGCTTCCACGAATCGTTTGAAAAACCCACTTTTTCTATATTGTTAGTTCATTAATTAGCAGCTAATAAAAAATGCACTGGTGTGCATTGAATAGATTCCGTACCTCAGCTGGGCGAAGTGCAGAGAGCACAACAAGGTGAAGATTTATGGCTACCGGCTATGTATCTTTCCTCATATTATGTGGTTGAATTATGGTTGCGTCCTCAAATAAATTTGTTCATTGCTCAGAATGGTTGAAACCTGTTTCTGGGGTTCCCCAGGATTCAGTTTTGTGCCCTGTATTATTACTCCTGTATATAAATGACCTGCCAAATTATCTTAATACAGCACATAGTGTTTTGTATGCTGACGACATAATTTTGATGCTTTGGGCTAAGAATGAAGTGCGGATGAAGAATGATTGTGAAAAAGCACTTGAAAAACTCGATGAGTGGAGTGGCTCAGGGCAAATTAGCTTGTACTCAATTACAATAAAATAAAGCATGTGCACTCAGATCCGAGAATAGTGGAATAGTAGAGGTAGATGATAAAACAATTGAAAGTGTGTAAGAAGTTAAAATTTTGGGGGTGATAATAGATAGTAAACTTTCCTGGAAACCTCATATAGAATATTTGAAAAATAAACTTAATTCCGTAGTTTATGTTCTTAGAAGTATGGAGAATTTGTTAGAACTTCCAATTTAAAAAGAAATGTACTACACCCTATTCCACTCCCTCATAACGTACGGATTAGAATTTTGGGGGAATTCGACTAGTCAGCCAAATTTTAAAATTACAAAAATGGGAAATACGCGTGATGGCGTGAGATTCAATCAGGACAAGCTGCAGACCATATTTTAAACAATTTAAAATTCTCCCTTTGTCTATAGTTTATATGTTTTGGTAACAATTTGTTTGATAAAAAATAATGATATAAAATTTAAAACAGGATATAAACAGTCATAATTATGAGACTAGGCATCGCCATGGACTCGGAGATGAAGCGCATCACACAAGGGGGTAAAAGGTTCTGGTGGCATCAATAAGTGGAATGCCACCGAAAAATTAAAATTAGAGTTGAAGTCGGAGCTTGAGGCTCATTGTTTTGATACAGTTCAGGAATACTTCAGCTATTATAATCTCGGTGTTTATTCCTGAGCTGCAAAATGTATAAAAGTAGAATTGCTCAGTTTAATTTAGATTTAAAGTTAACTTAAAAATAAGTTTCAACTATTTGACAAGTCCTTAAACCCCTTTGATAGGAAGTCATTGGACGCTATCAAAAGATAATGATAGTTGTTTTCGAATATGCTCACCAATTTTCCTTCTGGAAAGATATCCCAAACGATTCTGCAATATTCTATCGCGGCCTCAACACTGCAAGTCCACAATGATTTTGATATTGGGGCCAAAGGTATGAAACCTGGCCCTCTCGACTTGGTAAAGTCGAATTCTATTAGACACTCACATGGTATACCAAAGTAAGGTGTATGGTCCAAAACAAACACTGTTTTGTGGTTTGCCGGGTACCTCTTGTCATTCAACATTTTAATAGTAATTCAATACAATTACTAGTAACATATCACAATGAGATTTTCTATTACGAGCTCGAACTAACATAATTCAGTTGCCACAATGAGACTGATTAATAGAATACGAAGTAATTAGTTAAATTTTATGAAAAATATGTACACAAGTCTAACCTAAAATAATGCAAAGTTAACAGAAAAATCTACGAAATGTAACATCTACTAGATTAAGTGTAAATGATGAATCTAAGCCCTCCAGTAAGCATGGAATAGTTCAATAATATTGAAGGGTGGAAAAAGAAAGATGTTTCCCAATAATTATTTAAAATACTTCCAAATAAAATACAAGGCGAAATAAACATGACATCACAACCACAACTCAGTAGACTTCATTTTTATCAGAGCAGCTGTGACTTCACTAATGGGGTAAAAATTTCTACTTTTCAAGTTGAATAAACATGAAAAATCAAAGAGAAAACTACAAAAAACTTATCTAGAACACGCATCCAATAAGACACTTGGTATTTGTGAATATTCATTTATAAACAATATCCTATCGGCTTTCAAAAAACCTATCAAGCACAACCTGTTTAGCGCCTAGTTTGAATTGAGGGATTTTCACAATGAATTATCAATGTTGTAGTTTTCAAGACAAAAGTTATTTTCATAATTATTTTCAATCCTATTTATTCTTGAAAAATTCAATACAATAGGCTTACAGAGGACATGCTCCAATCTCATAATACATTAATTATTATTAGTGACTGGAATACCCATAGTCGCGTCAGATTTTTTCACAGCAACTTGGACCTTTAATAGAATAATTTGAAGAGCTGAATATAAGATAAAGAAATGTTAATATAGGTACTTGAAGTTAAATCTCAAAAAACTGATTTATTAGAATAAGACAAAAAAATGCAAAGAGGAGAATGATGGTTTCAACTAGAGTTGGCCTATTTGATTCGGATAGTTGGCAAATCTGATAGATTTTAAAATGAAATATGGGGGCTTGCAAAATGTTATGGAAGTGTTCAATAATAGTAGAGTTTTTGAGTTTTTTTATATTTTCTCTACTGAACTTCAATTTATTTTTGTAATCCAAATTGCACAACAGCCCAATATAATATCCTCTGTAAAACTATACCTACATAATTATTATTGTTACAGGTTCTATCACTAAAATAAAATGCTGGCAACACTTGAAAGTAATACTCGGACTTTATTTATACAATTAACTCACAAAATACACAAAAAGTAATAAATTATCACAAAAAAAATCAATAAACTATAGTTTAATAACCTTCAGCTACTAATAATGAATATTTCTATAGCCTAATCAGATTAATCAGTGAACAAAACTATAATAAGTCAACTACGGTACCGGTATATCAATAGGCTGATATCAAACTGTTCAATGACTCAATAGGAAAGCCTGGTTTACACGGGTCGAGTAGTGGGCGAGTCAGACGCCCCAAGAGTGTCTCTTCTTTTTAACCAATCTTTAATCCATACCCTAGGTTCTTTGTTAATTTCCTCTTCCAAAACGTCATCTATTTCTTCTAATATAACCTCATAGGCTCTTTTAAAACACTTTCTAACTTGGGCCTTAAACTCTTGGCGAGCCATTATATAAACTCACAACGTTAAAACTAAAGCTGTCTGTCAACAGTCACGCTCTGAAATGTGATGCGTGTGGACATCTGGTCGAGTACTGAGGCGAGTTCAAACAAAACAACAACTGGGCCCAGTGACTGGGCCGAGTAGCTCGCCCGAAGTACTCGACCCGTGTAAACCAGGCTTATATGTCTATAATTAGTGAGCCCAACGGGCTGGAGAACTCGCTTGCAAAGGGAAACTCATTTGGAAAGCTTATCGTAGGGGTAAGAAGATAGTTACGAAAAACGGTTACTTTGAAGATACTTATTTAAAAATTCACAAGACATATCACTTTAAGTTCAAGTTCATCGTTGCTCTGATACACAGATTTATTTTCCACAAAAAAGACCTAACTTACCGTAATCATATATCTATATATCAGGGCAATGGAATATATTTAGTAGATATATTTAACACATAAAAAACTGTTCATAATTATATCCAAATATCAGGGCAATGAAATTAGAATATCAGATAGAGATTCTATAAAAAACCTGATCACATTTATATATTCACCTACAGCTGATAACTCAAAATATATTTTGAAATCTATTGCGAATGTCATCATATGGTGGAATCATAAGAAACAACTATTTTCTATATAAAGTGATATATAGATATATAAATATCAATGAAGGGCCTATTTGATTTGCCTCAAAAAGGCGGATGAAGGAGTTGGTTAATTTTATTGGTCAACGAACTTGACCTGTCTGCAAGAATCTGTGTTTCAAATTTGAAGTTGATTGATAAAGGCATTCGAAAGTTATTGTGGAACATACCCACAAACACACAACGCCTCGAGCCTCAAGTCAAAAGGAAAAACTCGCTTCGCTTGTTCAATAAATGGTTGATACACTCAATAACAAACTAGGAACCTACAAAGCACATCTGCCATGGCTATTATCATTCATTCACACTTGATATATGGAATTCAATCAGGGGCGGATCCAGCAGCAGATTTGGGGGGGGGGGATACCTGAGTGGAGTATGGTTACCAGGGGGGGTATATCATAAAATCATAATTTGTGAATCAATTACGAGAATCGAATTCGATCATAAAATTGTGAATTTATGAGTACTTTTAATTGAAATGAAACCAACTTTCCAAATTTAATTGTTCACCTATTGCCTGCAATGATATTATATTTTAAATATAACTACAGGGTCAGTCTAGGGGGGGGGGGATGTTGCTGGGAGGGTTAGACTCTCAGTACAATAATTACGATAGTAATTTGTAATTTGGAATAGTACGGTAGACCTCTAACAATAAATTGAAGTAATATACATGGCTATTTATTTCAAAACGGGGGTTTGGCGAGCTCCCCAAGAAAATTTTGAAAACCTAGTTTTACCTCTAAAACTACATGGCAAGTGATTCTAGGCATTAATTATTAATTCTTCTAATTCAACACTTCAACCCACGTTATGTGTCAAAGTAAATTTTGTCTAGTTCTTGTGTTACTGTCAATGGGAGATCCGGGACCTTACTTGAAACGTCCACTTCTCTATATTTGATCCCTCACTGCTCCTGATTGGGGTTATGTACAGTACCGTAGGCTACTTGAAAATTTCTTTCAAAATAATGAGGGGTACTCCTTGAAAATTTTTTAAAAATAAAACTTCTACAAAACAGCATTCTTAGTGATTCCAGACATCTTTGACTCTTGCCAAAAATTGTCTCACAATGGCCTAAAATTCCAAATTTTCTTTGTCCTGGGTGGGGGGGAATATCCCCCTGATCCCCCCATAGTTATGCTACTGACAAAAGCTGTTAATGAAAAATGAAATGAACAAGAAAAATTACATAAATTATTCGCAATTAAAAAACTATTCTGTAATCAGCCAAAATCTCCCAAAAATTTTTTGAGGATCCAGGATTTAGGCTCTAGAGGTCTAGAGCGATTATCTGAGTGAATGCAAAGTACCGGTAGTGTTAATAAAACAAGTCTGCTTTTTATGCCATAGTAGCCCTTAGCCATTGTATTGATAAGCTGCAGAATCCAGAAAACCCTTTTAGAACTGGCATTATTTTCAGACCAAGTACTGAAGTACACAATATTTGCAATAGAAAATTAATTGTTGGTTAGGCATTGCTGTCTCACACGTGCAGCACAGCCCTTTTTATAAGTTTGGTCAGTTCCCATTCCAGGTCTTTCTATTTACATAATCTGTCAAAACAGATAAGCTAACATCTAGCATAAGCTCAAAAATACCAGAAGCCCATTTGACATAAATGAGAGTAAAGATAGATTTTAGATATTTATTACATCTTTGAGACAAAGATAGAGAAAAAAGAGACAATGAATTTTGACTTGTTTATTTATGACCCATGTGCAAATAAGGCACTGCCATGCTGGAAGTTATTTCTGGCTTATCATTTACAATATATTGATGTACTATTCAATTTCGCATACCTTACATATTATAACTATTAAATTTTACTACTGCAAAAAATTATTCGTTATTACATTTCCGCACTTAAAATATGGTATATGTGAGCCCTGGTATATATGGTATATCCTTAATAAATAATTCACAACCACATGTATCATGAATATAGAATATACTAAAGTTTCGGCAGTCATGCCACAGTTTGAAAATGGCTCAGCTACCAAGAATGTAGTAAATTATACATCATATTTATGTGGTTGTGACAATACAGTGCCTTAATCATTCTTTTTTGCTACAATTTGTTAAGGATGGTGATAGCAAGAGAAAGAAGGAGGAAGTTTCTTATACTCGAGTATTAATATAACATGAATTTACTATAATCTCAAAATAAGAATTTATCAGAATTTTCGTTTTATGAAAAATCGAGATTGAGTAAATATTAATAAACAGAAAAGAAATAACACAAGAGACGGTATTAATTACAAGTTGACAGTAGGACACACAAATTTGAAATTAAAAATGTTGCATGATGTTTTTCTATTGAACAGTTTGTTATCTTTTAAAATTACTTGTACTATTAGAAGTTTCTACTTCAGAATCAGAATGATTCACTGTTATGATAGTAGGGTCCATGTTGAAAGAAACTTGTCTTTCACATTTTTTCCTCATGCTTTCTTTACTGTTATTAGGTTTTCCAACCAATTCGGTTCTATTTTTAACGAGTCTCTTATCTGATGGGTAATGAGAAGACGGAGATTCATTTACGGAAATTGTGTTTAACATAATAGCATTTGCACACTTTTTCTGAATACCCATTATGGAAATGCCATATTTGTCAGTTAATTTTCTTCCAAAAGCGTCTGTTAAAGGATTCCCAATATGATCGTAGAGAAGATAACCATAGCGATCAAAAAGAGGTCTACCATAGCTATCATAAACACGTCCATACATATCCATTCTTACATTACTGATGGTTGAAAGAGCATGCAAAAGTAGTTCCTCAAAATTACGATTCATTCGATGGAAAATGTTTCTTCTCTCCTCCGAGCCTTCTACAATTTTTTCTAATTCTTTCCTTAAAGTTGTATGTAAAGGCCTTCCATAAGCACCTTTAGTCGGTATTCCATTTCTGTTGTAAAGCGAGACACCAGACATGTTTGCAACTGGATAACCATATTCATTGTAAAAAGGATCACCTGAACTATTAATTAGTGGAGCGCCAAAAACATCCACTTCCTCATTATTCTTATCATTATCACCACCGCTGAGTTTCCTCAATATTATTTGTTTGATGGGAGAATTATTTGGCAGAATAGTACACAAATTCTGTCGAATTCTTTTCAGTTCTTCAAACTTATCATTGTTTTCTTCAGATGATGAGTCTCCTCTTCTTTGTGGTGATCGACTTCTTCTCATTTTCAACTTTTCCTTAGACAACTGTCTGTGATCTTTGAGACCAATTATATTTTGTTGAGTTTTCCTTTTCATTAAAATAGCATCACTTGTGTTCCTTTGTATTTTTGTACTTGAGTTAGTGTCAGTTTGTATCTTAACACGCTTATCTTTTAAATGTGTGTCATCCAATTCTTTAACCTCGTCATTTGCCCCAGTTTCGATCTCTGAGTTCATATTCAAACAATTTTCATCAATATCAATTCCTCTTTTTATATCTCCTTCAGTTACTGTCAAAGTTTGACTACAAAACACATTCAAATTCGAAAGAGACTCATCATTGAAGTTTTCTGTTGAAAAGTTTTCTGCCATTGAATTAGAATTACCAGATTCAAAACTTTCTTTTAAATTTGCATCAATATCGGTCATCTTCTCATTATTCTCAGTGGTTCTCTCTTTATCATCAACTTCAGGGTAGTTATCTTCAACCTTTGGTTTAATTAGTTTAGGAGGAGTTTGTATCCTTTTTTCAAAGGCTTTATTTAGTTGAGAAGATTTACAACCTTTAGCTTTAATGTTTGAGTTCTGATTGGTTGTGTAATTTCTGTTCACATAAGGGCAGAATAGCGGTTTCGAGTCTGACTTATCATTTTTCTTAATGTTGACCGTAGTTTGTGATTTTTGTACAAGATGTTTATTAGTCACTTCTCTACTAACCTTTCGATTCTCGGTATTTTTCGAATGTTCATTACTTTTTTCATTATTATTATCACCAACAGATTTCTTAGAAGACGAAGCTCGCCTATTATCACCCGAAGCCGATAACGGTTTGAAATGTTCTGCTTTGTTCCCTTCCTCTTGCTCAGTGAAACTATTTTTATAAGCACTAATGGTGGCTCCTTGGACCCATAAATTCTGACCAACTATGCTTACTAGTTGTATGTGCCCCTTGTCGTTACCCTCCAAAGGAATGATATTTATTTTTGAATATAAGGGATCATCACGCACCAAATCATTACATGACACATACCTTTTGCCACATTTTTTCATTTTCAACTTGGAATACGTTCCAGGTTCTAATCCACTGCATGATGATGAAGATTTTGTCAGATTTACAGTGGTTAAAAGATGTTCATTCGAGCTTATCTTTTCGGTTTGTACGTTATCACTTGAAGGTGAGATTTTTAAAATTAATCTCGGTTCTAAGACTGATTTAGTTGACCTTCTATCGAATTTTGAACCTGTGAAATCACGATTCAATGATGTCAAACTACTATGAGGGCTTTTTTTGTACAATTCAGATATATAAATGTCTCCTCTACCATTCACTCCCTGAATTCTACAATCTTCCTTTGAAGAACGTTTACTTCCTAGTTCTTTATCCTCTCTTTTAGAACTGGAACTGAGAGAGCTATATCTCATCTCCTCTCTCGACGGCACTCTATGTTTCTCTGAATCAAGAGATTCAATTATATTTTTTATAAATTTAGTTTTGTTATTTAAAGAGGAATCTTTTTGCTTTCTTGTTTCCCAATCGTCTACCTTTAAAACTTCATGGCTGTTATTTCTAAGCTTGGACTTGCTGAATAGAATTTTTGTCTCATTCACAAGTTTTGTACATTGCGGTACTTCTATGAGATCACTATGAATATAACCAACATAGGGAATAATAGCATGTATCTTAGAAAGCATGGGCCCTTTTTGTGAAATACGAGTTTCACCACTATAATTTTTCTGCTCGATTTCTTTTGGAAAATTATATTTCTCATCATGCAAAGCACTTTGCCTCGTTCTACCCACAGTGTGTTTGGAGAGGCTTTTCACTTTCGTTTTCCTTTCGTCAGTAGATGAAACATTTCCTCGACTAGACTCACTTCCCGAATAGTTATTATGTTGTTCAACAGGTTTTATTAAATTGTTGTCAGGACAAATCTCTACATCAGAATCTGTTGCTTGTAGCTGTTTAAGACGATCTTCAAACGATCTGAATACAAAAACGTTTGTATTAGAGTTATTTAAAATAGTACTATTGTGAATAGAAAATCTATCGCTAGAGCTTGATCTTTTCAGAGAGTACGTATTATTACTCCCATTGTCGGAAAGTTCATTGTTGCTAAGAGGTTGTTTGAAAAGCGAATTCCAGCTCATGTGTTTTTTCAACATAGATTCATTTCGATCTTGATATTTTTCGAAAAAATCTTGATTACTAAAATTGTGTGGTTGAAGCAGTGATGGATGGAAAATTCCACTTGGTTCTTCAGTCGAATAATCATAATGCCTTCGTTTAGCTGGGAGTGAATAGAATGGTTCACGATGTTTCAATAACCGCTGAGGCCATGGATGAAAATGTTCAAAAATATCAAAATCAGAAGTGTTTGTTGCCATATCATGAAATGACTTTTTCCGACTTCTACTTCTTGTTTTTGATCTATCTTTTGCTTTTACCAATTTTCTCTGTTTTATGAGCCTATTTCTAGGTCGGCTACGGTTTTCTTTTTCAGCTTGAAAAGTTTTTTTTGGGGAGTTATCAAGCACACCTTTTTTGCGTTCAACTCCAGATCCTTGAAACATTACCAAACTGCGATCATTCTGGTAAGTGATATTGGTTCCAGAAAATTTCACAACTTTATCAGTCCTATTTGCATTTAGCAATTCGAAATTGTTGGTTGGCCTATAAGATCCAACAGTATTTTGAGCTTTATTTCTGATCATATCAGTTTCATTAAACCCACTTTTGAGTTTTCTCATATTTTTAAATTCCTGTACACAAAGTTCATTATTGGGATCATTCACATGTAAGAAATATGAATTTTCTTCAATTGTTCCAGTGTTAAAATCATGAGCTTCCTGGTATTCCTCACTGTCACTCTCATCAAAACTTGTTAATTCACTCTCATTCTTAAAGCGTCCAGATTTACTGTTAACAATATCCCTAGACTCACGAATATTTTCCAGAATTCTAGAGTAGTCAAATTCTTCTCTTGCATTGAATATCTTACAATTATCTGATAAATTAGTGTCTGTGCATGCATCATTTTGTTCAAGTTTCGAACTAACTGACTTGCCAGGACTTACTCTGAAATAAGCAGGTGGTTCTTCAGCTTTTAGTTGTTGAAAATCACTAGAAGGCATATTATGTGAGTCCTCTTTTCCATCTTGCTTTAATTTAGTAGTTTTTTCGACTGAGTGGGAATTAAGAACATCTAATGAAATGTTTGAACTATCTTTATCAGAGCTAGTTAGGGATCTGTCGACATTTAAACTAGTCACACTAGGTAATTTACTGAGCGCATCTTCAAAAATATCACATTCACTGGAGTTGTCATCTATGGAGCTCGAGTCACTCGTTTTAGGATATTTTGACACTTGTGCCTTCTGTACAATATCCAGAAATGCTTCCAAATGTTTCACATCCAGTTTGGAGATTTTCGAAAATTGCATATTTTCATATTGGGAATTGAATAAATCTTTTGAACTCCTATCTGCATTTTTTGTACTACCATTTGCAGTTTTTAAACTAAAATTTACATTCTTTGCGCTTTCTTCTGCATCTTTCGAACTACCATCTAAATGTTTTGAAGTACCATTCCCATTCATTAAACTTCCTTTCAAATCAATATTTTGGTTTTTACAAGTCAATCCAGATTTATGTTCCACCGAATTTTCATGAATTTTTAGCTGGTCCCAAAAGTCACGAGTCTTCTTGAATTCCTTTTGAATGCCTTTTAATAGCGCTTTGCATTTGTCCAGATTTTTGTCAACTCTTTTGTAATGTGTTTCAATAAAACGATCGCTCAATATAAGATCCGACTGACAGCGATTGAGCATTTTACCTTTAAACAAAATAATTGACCAAAAATTAAAATTATCAGTGGAATGTGTTTGAAGCATTAAAATATCTTAGAAGTACAATACTATAACAATAAAAATTTGAATTTCTGAGTGCTTTGTACAACTTGTATATGAGCTCAACTACAATATTCTTTCATTCATAATAATTTTAAATTCCTGGATTTCTTGTTCCATGACGAACTGCGTTGTTAATATTAACTTCTCAAGTGAATTCAACGACTTGCAGTCAAATTTTTATTAAGAATAAGTAGTATTTTACTTAATCTGTAGGCCGAACGTTTTCGAATTGTTAAAACCCTTTGGGGGTTCGGCCTACAGAGTAAGTAAAATACTAATTATTCTTAATAAAAATTTAACTGCAAGTCGTTGAATTCGCTTGAGAAGTTAATAATTTTAAATGTTCGGCATAAATGTAACAGTAGTTTTTTACAATCTGTCAGTTTTAGGGGCGAATTCATGGGGATTATTTGGGGACGTACAGTACTCCCTCCTTAAATAGGAAAAATAGACTGGTTGATCGGGATCATCAACCATAGAGTGATACACATTAATAAAATTGGGAAATAAACTGCAAAGCTAAAAGTAGTGGTACGTTGAAATAAAAATTTCAAATGATTCATTGACAATGTATAAGATATCCAACAGAGATGAAGATGTCTCCCATGATTTTAAAAATTCGCACATCTAGTAAGTTAATTCACGCTAAGAATAACTTTAGTTTGACTAAATTCAAGTGATGTTTAGTAATAGTATTTTATACAGTCAAAATATTATTTATCCGAAGTTTCAAAATAAGAGAAGCATGAGAGGAAAAGTCAATAAGATTATTTGATTCAATATTGTGAACATATCCTTTTGAACTAATAAGTTACAAAATAAATTATGTATCATGATAGAGATTCAAATTTCTCATTCGATGAGGTTTATCTTCACATATTCAGCTCAACTCTCCTGTATGCTTATCCAAGAATATCTTTCCGCATAATGACAACAGTATTTGTAAACATTGCTATAAAGCAGTGAAATGGAACACTAGAAAACTACTCAATAATTTACAGAAGTGCTAGGTATCGGTACTGACTTGTCTATAACAGCTTCATGAATTAAATAAAATGTTCTTCGTTCATGTCAAACATGTATACTTTCAAATTTATTATTCAACTCCAATGATTTAGCCTAAATTTGCATTTCAATTTAGAGTTAACATCATAAAATTTTGATATTCATTCATTTCTTTTAGTGGATAGAAACTTCAATTTAATCAGGTGATGTCAAGGCAGGCAAGCCGATTCCGTTTTTATGGGAAACTTATAAATTAGGCGAATTTTTTCGTGAAAAATTGAGTAAAATTTAATAGTTGAATGGAAAATTTTTCGAGCTTGAGAAACATTAGATTGCTGGATAACCATTTATATGTGATTCCTTTCGTCCATTATAAAATCTTATATATGGGGGAAGATGTAGCCCAACAGAGGAGCACGTGGGGCATGCGTCATTTGCATGCCTCAAAACGAAAATGTTCGAAGAATCAAAGCAACTGAGTACTCAGCTGTATAGATTTTATTAGAATAAGTACGGTAATATATTCAATTCAACAGATGATTCTGACATAAAACTACGTGTTTAGTCGCAGCCTACCTTTGTTCCGTGGGTTATGGTTTAGTGGAGCGAAAGTAAAGCCTCAATAAATATGCGAGGAAGTGGTAAATTTTTCTAAATGCCAGGTCTAAAATGTCATTTTTGACCGAACGACGAGAGGTCTCTGTTTCAAGTCCACCGTTTTGCATTCGTCTGTCAGAGTGTAACGCATTTACGGCTGAACCAAATTCTATAAACATTTGCATGGATCTTCTTCAAAGGAATGTTCAGCGATGTATGTGTAAGGATTTTCAAAATTCACTTGCATTTGAAGGGTATTTAAAAGGAGAAAAAGGAAGGGCACTCATGCCTTTTTCCATAGAAAACATATAGTTGGTAATTGTGCCGCAGATGTTAGCAAATAAAAAATCACTTGAAACTTCACCAAATTGTAGTATTATGTCTCCTGATCACAATTATCAAGTTTTTAAGTGTCGGTCTCAATTAAATAATTAATTAATCAATTTTGAAAACCTACCTTTCGAACAGAGCCCCAAAATGTCTACCTTCAACAATTAACTTTAATTGAGTGTTTAGAATGCATGAATCTTTGCAACACAATAATTTGCATTTTAATTTATTAATTATTTACTCATGCAATTTATCTACTTAATAATAAAGGCATTTTCAATTTGTTCCAAAATCTCATCACTTGATGCATCGCACATAATTATACATAACCTGTAGCCAGCTAGCTACAGCCTGGGTTTTAGGCTTTTGGATGTGCGAACATTTCGCGCATGCGCAGAAGCGTAGTCTGCGTGAATGGAACGAAGTGTAATGGAAACTAGAATGGACCTGCTTAACCAAACCTTTCCTAACCTGGCTAGATGTGAATGAACCACCTTTGAAATACCTTTAAATATTTACCTTTTAAATATTTACAGAGGTGGTTTAGTCACATCTAGCCAGGTTAGGAAAGGTTTGGTTTTGCAGTTCCATTCCAGTTTCCATTGATGTTCTGATGTAGATGGCACTGATATAATCCATTGGCACTAATCCTTGATGGCACTCCATTGCTCCAACTATCTGTTCGTCTATGATGTTTTGCTTAAGGTACTATAAAGGCTTTTCAGAGCCGTATTTATGTTCAAAAGGTGAGTTTTTAATATTGAATAATTAATTATTTAATTGAGACCGACACTTAAAAACTTGATAATTGTGATCAGGAGACATAATACTATAATTTGGTGAAGGTTTCAAGTGATTTTTTATTTGCTAACATCTGCGGCACAATTACCATATAATTTTTAAAATAAGCTTCTCATCATATTATGCAATTGGAATCGAATTTCAATATAGCCCTCGGGGGCTGTGGTGCACTATATGAGCTTCTGTCAATAACTTGATGTCAATTGAATAACTTGGATGTTTACGATGTGAACACGGGAGAGGTTACATACTATGATTATACTCATTTTCAGATTGATATCTAGTCGGATAGACATAATTCACTTAATCGCGTCATTTTTAAGAGAAGCCCATATATACTGCACTCCATGGGAGTGCAGTATATGGGCTTCTGTCAATAAAGTGTCTAAATTGAATAAGTTGGACGATTATGATTATGTGAACACTATTAGTATTATTCATTAATACTATGATATTCATTAATTGAATAAAAAAGTTTTAATAATAATAATAAAACGTTAAATTTCAACAAAATTTAATAACAGACAAAACAATAAACCAAAAGGAACTCTTTATCACAAGATGTAAATTAATAGGAACTAGGCACTTTTCATCAAATGGCACTTATGCATCAAAATAATAAAGGTATGAGGTGGTTCAGTCACATCTAGCCAGGTTAGGTTAGGTTTGGTTAGAAGCCCATACAGTGCACTTTCTCCGCCCTCGGGTCCTCTTATTCATCTGGTTCAGTCTTCATATGAATTAAGGGTATTTATTGAGTATCCGAACTTTTCGAGTTTTTCAACAATTTTTTCCCCACACACTCAAAACACACTAGTAAGTAATAATACACTGATATTTTGCGGGGGCAACGCTTATTTGGCATTTAAATTAGAGTTTTCTGATGGAACTATTTTTCTTCCGCGTATGAATACTTCCATCACACTGTAACCAGACTAGGCAAGGTTAGGTTAGGTTTGGTCAAGTGGAATCGTCTAGAGCTGAGCAACGGAAAGGTCGGTCAAGTAACCAATCAATCTAAAAATATAATAGTTTGAAAACATATGTTTTCTTTGAAATGCTATAATTTTGTGTTTGGTCAGATCGACAATTATTGTTAGATCACATGGAAAATATTTTCGGCAATAGCTGATTGTTTTAATTTATTCATTACGTGAAATGTGTGATACATTGAGTGCAGCCTCAAATTTTTAGAATCTGTACTCCTTAGCGAAAAGGAGGTGATCGAATTTTTATTCAGGCATGGTATTTTTAAAGAGATTACAGTGTGTTTGAAGTGTGGTGCTGAATTAGTTGTCAGTAAGTGAAATCTTAAATTTCGCTCTCAAATTTCGACAACAACAGTGGTTGACTGGTATTCATTTTGCTTTGTGGACCCAGAAACCCAAGCTCACACGAATACGGTTGAGAGGAGTTGGCGCGAAGTGCGCTGTACGATTCCAAGGTTTGGAGTCAAAAAAGCGCATTTCGCCGGCTACCTTGCTGAGTTTCAGTTTAAGCGCCGATAACAGCGGGAGGAGCGTGTACATTATTTTTTTAAAGCGGCTGCGGAGTTGTATCCCCCGAAGTATTGAAAGGTTAGTAAGCTTAGTTTTCTTCAGATATGTGATTATTAATTTGATTTATATCGTTTTATGGTTTGGAGTTCATAATATGTTTGCAAATTATGAATTTTTTCAATGAAAAATAAAATTTTCATCAAAAAATTTTTTTTCGAAAATTTAAATTTTTGTGTGAAAAAGACGCGACCCCCAAAAAATTTCAACGGATTATTGCTTCATGGGGTGTGTAGATGTCACAAAAAAAAATTGTTGGAAAAATCGAAAAGTTCGGATACTCAATAATTACCGAATTAAGTTATCATTCATGAGAATAACATATTTTTGTGAGAAAAAAATTATTTCTAATCTCTATATATAAAAATGAATGTCTGTCTGTATGTATGTATGTATGTGTGTTCCCTATAGACTCCAAAACTACTTGACAGATCGGCATGAAACTTTGGGAATATGTTGTGTGAATATTTGGGATGGTTTCTGACCATAAATTTCAATAGGGAAGCTAATAATTATTATTAATTAAACCATTTTATAGACCTAACCTACTGAACTTGCCAGCCAAACAGCTTAAAGGAACAGCTGATATAAGTCAACAGTTTTTAATCATATGGCAGGCTCCTTAGTGGCGTTATTTACGCTGTCTTTGAACAGCAAAAGACTTTGCACTTTGCATGTAGGCTACCGTGCAGTTGGAGCCTTGCAATATGTAGGAAACATACGACTGAGTATGATGAAATGTAATTAATTATGCCAGGTTGATGACATCTGTTAACCAATGCAGCTAGAAATTTGAATTGCAGCCTCAGCGGGAGGTGGCGAATAATAAAATAAAAAACCTAGCTTCTACCCTTATAGTCATAGGAGGTTTAAATTTGAAATGTTTCTTCATTCAGAGGTGGTGATTAAGAAAACAAGGAAGCCTCTATGATCAGCTGGAAGAGCCCTAGGACTAACTTCTTTCCTAATTTTAAATGTAACCTCAGCAGGAGGTTGCGAATAATAAAATCAAGGAGAATTTTTATGAGAATGCAGCAATGCGCGTTGGGCCAGCTAGTATTTCAATAAAGTATAATAAGTGATTTCACTGAGCGGAACTTAAATCGTCAAAATATATACAAATATAATATAATTATCATGTTCTAATATTTATAATTATTATTATTGAATTTTAATCAGCTGAAGTACAGCAAACATGACATTTTTTGACCTAAGTTTTTTAACTAAATTTAATATTTTTCTCTTTTTCAGTCATTCTTAACAGTGCTAAGTTTATAATTTATTGTTTTTTTATAAAAATAATATTTTTTTAAAGTGAAATCGTTATTGTAATGAACTAAAGTGATATACTGTGCTATGTGGAATGTAGGTTATGTTATTCTGGTACCGGTATTTGAGCGGATTCTGGGGTAATCTCTACTTGAAGCTCACCTCTGCTGACCGGATGTCTCCCGGTTGAATTTGCCCAACTAGCCAAAAGCGCAAGTAAATGAATGAAAGAATTTCAACTATCCTGAATTGGAAATGTAATAAGATATTTGAATGCCATGGCCAATAAAGCATACTAATACATACTTTATTGAATGAAAAACACTTGAATGCTTGACTAGAAATTTATTTTAAAAAGTAAAGCTTATCACTAGGGTACTGTGCTATGATTTAGTCAGTGATGCTTTCCTATAAATTTACAGCATAATAAGATGGCAAAAAACCTTCCTGTTTCTTATATCTAAAATATAATTTCTGCGATTTTTTTTTAAAAAGAAGGCTTTGAGAAATTAAAAAAGATCAATATTAGATTTGGAATTAATAGAAGTCAAGCTAACTATTAAAAATTTGGTAAATCTTGATGAATTTGAAATGTATGTTCCTTACATGAATCGAATTTTCCATTTAGGGACTAAAAGTTAAGGAATTTATTCCAATTAAGCAAAAGTGTTGGACAAAAAAGAAAAAAACAACTACGAATTTTCATGTCAATTTCTCGAAGCACCAACTACACGTGAACATAGAATCTAATGAGAGATGTTTGATTTACATTTTTTAGAACTAGCCTTTCATTGTATGGTCGAATAACTAATCAAATAAGCGTGCAAACTTGGATTATCTTCCCTAAATCCAATAATTTATTGTATTAATCGTCTGGCCAATTCTGAAAACAAAGAAGGGTTATATAAAACTCTAAATAATTTTTACACAGATCTGTAGACAATAAAATAACAATTCATAGATGACAAATACAACACCATACCACAGGAAACTGAGTTTTAGTTTTCTATGACAATACGTACAATTCACACAAAACACTTTTTTAGGTGCAAATATTTTCGATTTTCATAAATTAACATCGATAATAGCCAACAAGGACGAAAACTACAGAAGAAAATGCAAATATTTTTATTACTTTTTCGGATACTTTTAAAACAATATGCGACTTCCACTGTGAAGCCTTGCTAGACTAAAGAGACTCTATTTTTCCATGCTACTGACTATATTCATTAGCTGACATTTAGTTTGTTTCAGTTTTGCTAATATCTATACAACATTTATTCTTCAATCAGCAATACTTAGTGAGATGACAGGCGGTGGTAACCGGGATATTAGAGCTCTGATAATAGAATTCAGTATGATGGGCCAAGTTGAGATTTGACAAGAAATCTCGGAAAATTCGCACATCATAAATGCCATTCCTAGATCCCAGTAAAGATCAGACGTTACTAACATTATAGCATAATTTTAACTCAATATTGTATATACCATCTATTAATAAATGTAAAATCAAGTGGTACTGATATTGCTAATGGTTGATAATTCTTCTAAATGAAATAAATTATCAAGCACAAAATTCACAACGAAAGATACAATTCTCTTAGACCAATGACTTCAGAATTAGCATTGAGAACTATCTGGTCATTATTTTAGAGTATTCTAGAATTACTAGCACAGCCTCCTACCGTACTATTAACACCAATGGGATTCAAAGTTGAATTCTCAAAACTTTGTAATCCCCAAAAAATTAGTTTAAATTACTAAAAAAGTGAAAATTTAACTAAATTTAATCAGATTAGATATTTAGAATAGGACATTTGAATAATGTCAATATTACTGAACGTGAATTACCGAAAATACTGAAATTTCGAATTTCCTTCTAATGATATCAATTGAACTGGACACTTCCGTCATAACGAATATTTACAACAATGCCAAATAATTGCAAAATGTTGCTGTTGTAAAAAGAGAAACTCGAAAATTATTTTCGGTCATCATGCTTAGAAAAATATCCAGATTGTAATACCGAACCAACGACAATCTATGTAATAATAGAGGGTAGGGATATGCTGGTGTGTTGTTGTTTTCTCACGGATTTCACAATAACGTCAACGATTTAAAACACTAAATTTGGCACGCAGCTTCCTCTAAACTCGACTCAGTGAACCTCAAAGCCCGATTTTTAATTTCCTTTCAGAATTTTCAAATTTCACTTTTTGGCATTATTACTGTTTCAAAATTTGCTTAGATGCAGGAAGCTCATAAAACAGCTAATAACATGATACGCCACTATGAAGATAATATAGATGATACGCCGATCTCGATATGCCAAAGCAGCAGATTGGCTCTTCTTGGATTTCTTCCATAACGATCTACGTTGTTAATATTAACTTTTTGTTGTAAATTCAACGACTCGCAGTCAGCTTTAAATTGTGTGTATATAATAAATGTACTCACATTTTCGAGTTATTGAATCTCATCTTCAAGACATCCTAGATCGGCGATGTTGGTTTGTCGGTTAGAAGAATTGTGGTTTTTGTATAATGTGGTCGAAAAGTTTGTGTGATTTAAAATTTAATTGTTCATTAAGAATGTTTTGTTTATTGCGCATGGTGTGTTTGTAAATTTCAAATTGTTCCAAGGTGTTGAGTTCGTGTCCTTTAGATTTTATATGTAGAGAGTGTAGGTTGGTAGTGACGTCAGTAAAAATGTGTGCAGTTTGAATGATATGGTCTGCAAAAGTCGATTCGGTTTTTGTATGCAAGGCTTGTAAATGTTCTTTCCAACTTTGTTTTGAATGCGCGGCCTGTTTGTCCTATGCAAAATTTGTTACAATCAGAGCAGTTCAGTTTGAAGATCCCTGGGACATCGTCGATCTAGGATGCCTTGAAGATGAGATTCAATAACTCGAAAACTTTCGGCCAAATGTGAGCACATTTATTATATATTCACAATTTAAAACTGACTAAAAGTCGTTTAATTTACAAAAAAAAGTTGAGATTAGCTCTGTATCAATAATACAGCTGCTAATAACCCAGAGTCATGCGAGCTTACTTATTTTGTGTTTTGAGTTTTTCCTGTAATACATTATTCTAGAGAACTGAACCCAAAACTGGTGGGTAGAGTTGAAAAATTGTAGTTTAATTATAAAAAACACTGAAAATTCACATCACCAGAACAACAAAAAAAAACTATTTTATGAACTTCTCTTTTCAAACAGATGAACTGTATGGTATAATCACTGTATGGTATTTTACTCACCCTTCCCAATTTCGTAATTTTATGACCACTAACATAAGTATTCTACCAGAAAAGAAAAACACCAAACTGGATTGCTAGTAAGTTAATAATTCTATTAGAATATCAAAAATAAAATGATGTTAAAAATGTTTAACTTACCTCATTTTGAGATTGTTTTTCAGGTAAAAGTACAGTCTCATTACGCTGATGCACTGCCAGTTAATTCTACCTCCAGTATGAGTCACTGAAAGTCAAGGGTTTTCCATCTACCCGTTTGGTGGATATTGATAAGCTAAAATAAACTTCAAATTTTAATCAAGTCAATTTGGAGTTGCATGCATGATTTATACATTTTTTGTGAATAAAGCATATTATTATCAATCATTCATTCAAACATTCCTGCATCAGATTTAAAAAAGTTAAAAAATTTAAGAAAGCCGAGTACAGTTTACCATTGATATCGTATGTCAGTAGGAGCTTAGGGAATTGTATAAGCGGCTTTGAAATGACGACAAAACGTCTTAGTTATTGAAGATTTATCAAAAGTTTAAAATGACTTGTAAGACCAATTGCCCCCAAAAACCTTGGAATTTCAACTTTGAGGTTGAACCCCCATATCTCACAGAAAATTCTCGCTCACAGCAAAAGATAAAATTTCAAAACCCTAATAATAATCAATAAAAGAAACTTCGAAAAACATCATTACCAAAAACCCTGCACACAGCTTTAAATCTCGAAAGTGAAGCCGATATCTTAAGCGGCTGCAATCCACTATAGATAAACACCATTGTTATTGTTGTTGACGGTGTTATATAGGCTATATCCATGATCCATGATCCAAGGCCCGGGCAGATGCCCGGAGCGCCGTGACTTAAGGGCACGGCGCGCCAAACAAATTTGAGCGTTTTTACTTTTCATAAGAATTTTGAATGTATCTGCATCATCATAGACGAGAGAACAACAATATTAATTGTTTAATGTGAACCAAGTGACACTATTTAAAAAAAGTTGTCAGTTTTGGCTTTAATTAAACTCAGGAAGAATTTTAAAAATCTTTCCTTCAATTAATTTTAACCTGCCTTTCACTTGCCAAGACGTCCTGCGGTCACGCAATACCTGTGATGAATTTTTAAAAAACTATCAATTTTTGTCGCTTACGGGGGAAAATTCAAAAGCTGTACTTAATACTCATCTAGAGTCTTTAATTAACAATTAACCTGAGACGTGGTACTTGAAAAACAGTAATTTGTTAGTTAAATTTCAGAAATTGTTACATTCGAGCACAAACGCCCGGAAATGCTAAATTAAAAAAGATTTGGGCGTAACATAGGTAGTTCCAGACATCTTGAGATACAGTTGAACAAATTTATTCTACAAAATCGTTAATTTAGGGCCTACGTTGAGCGTAAATTGGGAAACACTTTTCTAATACACGAACAAATACTTTTGTACTAAATCTAAAATGTTTTGGTCATATTATTTTGGGAAACTTTTATATTTTCTTAGTACGCATCTGGGTCTCTCAACCGAGCAGAACAGGAAGGCTATACAAAATTTTAATTTTTCGGCTATGTAGTAGTCTAGAAGAGCTGAAAATAATCAGTTAACTTAACAATTTTACTCATTTTTTTTTAAATTTCCTATTACAAGCGTCTGTGTCTTCCAACCAACATGTACACCAAATTTAATATTTTTCGTCCATGCATTACGGTACTTGAGAAATGCTCAAGAAAAGCTGTTTTATGTAAAAATTTTGAAACTGTTCTTAGCAGGCGTTCAAAGGCCTCAACTAAACTTTTTTGGCTTCTATATTTAAAACTTTTATTATTTTGTAGACCCCTGCATGTGGTCTCAAAGCATGTCCTTGCTCGGGTGAAGATTTTTCCTTGAGTCAGCCATGCATCAGTAGCCATGCTACCAAATTGAGGAACCTACCAATAAGAGATTCAGTGAATGAACTCATAAACTGACCTGTCTGAATACAGAAATATATAAGGTAAATGTACATCAAGTATCGGCCACTTTCCTTTTCAGTCTTTTCATCCATTTTCAAACTTGATATGTTATATCAAAGACAAAAAACACTGAATCATCTGGCACAAATCTATTGTTGGAGAACTGAAGCTTATTTTCTTAGGTATGGGGACCGATAATTGGTATGTTTACTTTATTTTGATATTCTGAAAAATGCAGTGAAATCATTTTATTAATTCAGTTTTTTTGCTTTTTCAATGACTTAATGTAATCTGTGATGTTTTCCATGACGAAATACTTAATGAACAATCTAATATTAAAACTGACACTGTATTTCACTTTTAAATAATGTTTTACTCACATATATTGGAGATGCTTGAGGAATGCATTTCACTTCTGAAAAGAAGCTTCGTCAGCCTGCCGCCAGGGGTTATGCTTTGTTGAGGTTAGGATGAGCGGCCATTATGTATTTGAAAATTGCGTTTGATTTGAATTGTGTTTGGTCGTTGAGTAAGTTTGTTCTATCCTGTTTATGGTGTTTGAATATTTCATATTGTTCCAGTGTATTTAGTTTGTGGCTTTTTTGGAATGTGTGTAGAATTTCTAAGTCAGTTTGGATGTTATTGTGTGAGTGCCCAGTGTTGATTAAGTGATCTGCAAATGTTGAGTCAGAGTTGGAATGTAGTGCTTTGATGTGCTCTTTATATTTTATGTTGAATGATCTGCCTGTTTGTCCTATGTAGTACTTGGGGCATGTGTTGCATTTGAGCTTATATATGCCTGGTTTGTTGAATTTGTGAATTGTGCTGTTTGTTAGGTGAGCCGGTTTTTGTTGGATCTGGTGTTTCAGGTTGTTTTTTGTACTGAATGCTGTGTTAAATCCGGATTTTTGGAAGATGTAAGCTATTTTGTGTGATTTTTTGTTGAGATATGTGAGTGTGACAAATCTGTTTTGGTTTGCAGGTTTTGGATTTTTATTTTTCATTTTATTCATGATTTTGTCTACTAGATTGGTGTTGTATCCGTTTTGTTGTGCTAAATATTTGATTGTATTGATTTCTTCTTTGTGGTCAGCTTGTGATAGTGGAACATTAAGGAGTTTATGGATCATGGAGTTGAAAGCAGCAAGTTTGTGTTGATTTGGGTGGTTGGATGAGTTGTGAATGAGTGTGTCTGTGAGAGTTGGTTTTCTGTAGATTTTGAATTTGTGCAAGTTATTTAGTTTTTTGATGGTGAGATCTAAGAAGTTCAAGGTGTAGTCTGTTTCATATTCTGCTGTGAATTGTAAGTTTTTATGGGTTTTGTTCAATTGTGTTAGGAGTTGTTCACACTGTCTTTGGTTTCCATTGTGAAGTACAATAATGTCATCAACGTAGCGGTGCCAGTAAATAATTTAGTTTGAGTGTTTGGTGTTTTTTAGTATTCTCTATGTGCTGTAAAAATATTTCTGCTAGGATGCTGGAGATTGGGGATCCCATTGGTAGTCCTTCTGGTTGGGTATAATACTTTGTTATTGTGGGTGAAGTAGTTTTGTGATGTGATGATTTTTAATGTCTCAATTAGTTCTTTTGTGTGTTCAGGTGGGTTGTTTTGTGCTTTGAGTATGTTCTCTATTATGGAAATGGTTTCAGTTACAGGAATGTTTGTATACAGGTTTTTTATGTCAAATGATGCTAGTGTGGAATTATGTGGGATGTGTGTATTTTTTATTTTGTTTATGAGGTCTGTGCTGTTCTTTATATGAGATGGATGATTGATATTGATGAGTCTGCGTAGTTGAGTATCTATCTGTTTGGCTAATTTGTATCCTGGTGCTTTTCTGTAATTTATGATGGGTCTGATTGGTGTGCTTTCTTTGTGTGTTTTAGGTAGGGCTTGAAGAGTTGGTGCAGAAGGGTGAATTTGCTTCATATATCGTTTGTCTGTTTCATTAAAGAGGTGTTTCGTTTTATTTATAATGTTTTTAATTGTGCTCTGGAATTTGGGTGTTGGGTCTCAAGCATCTCCAATATATGTGAGTAAAACATTATTTAAAAGTGAAATACAGTGTCAGTTTTAATATAAGATTGTGCCTTAATGTACTATAATATTGCAATATTATAAGCTATAATGTTGACTCACCATGAGCGTTGTTTGAATGTGCAATGCAAAAAAATCAAAATATAATTATTATTGATTGCGAATGGTGATAGTTGCACTCATTGCATTTTTCATCAGGTAAAATATATAGTTATATATAACAAAAAGATAGAAGTAATCATACAGTTATACATCATGCAAGTGTACATGTATAAGTTTAAATACAGATAATAAAAACACATAAGTATTCATAACATTCAGTTATGTGAAGTGTGAAGAGAGGTTAGAAAATGACAGTTTTGAATTCTTCAGTGTTCCGATTTCCCAGAACAGCTGTTCATCACAAGACATACTGAACCAAGAAACAGCGTGAGAACTGTTCCCAACTCTTAACCAGCAAGGTGGAAGGAAGGAAGTTGGGTAACCTAACCTTTTTAATCTTACCCGGCTTTATGTTTGAAGTTATCGTTAATTTGATGGACAGTATTTTAAATATCAAAGTTAGTGTTTAATTTGTGATATTGCCACTTGTTCGCACCTGTGTGAGAAATTCAAATTATAATTTTGGATAAAATTAAAAATAAACATTTCATCACACAAGAGAAGGCCTATCCAACTTTTTCATCAATTCTGGTGCGGTATTTACCTTCAGTTTGTCATCACAATTCTATTTAGGACGCGTTCCGAAGTTATTTATCCCACGATATTTTTACCAAACTGTATGCCATGTTATGAGTTCAATCTATGTACACAAGACTGAATCTCTTGCGTTTACATATTTCGATAGAAACACAGACTTGACTGTAGTTTGTGTACCGGTAATGAAAAATCATATTTGAACTTGAAGTGACTAAAAATGATCTTTAGCTATTCTAAGCGTTTGCGTTCTTATTGTCATAGTTGTTTAAGAAGATTTGTATCCACAAAAAAGAAAAAAGAAACTAAGAGCTATTCAAAGACAGTACTCTTGCCTAAGACCGGATTTCCAGTATGGTTGAATTCTGCCCAACGTGCCACTGTGGACGAACAAGTTATGAAATCAGCCGAGTTCTCAAATCTCTATTCATGGCAACGAGAAAATATGAAAGGAGATGAATTTATCCTTCATGATGGCCCACCGTATGCCAATGGTGTTCCCCACATGGGTCATGCTATTAATAAAATACTCAAAGACATTACAATCAGGAATAAACTGCTCCAGGGATGTAAGATTCACTATAAGCCAGGATGGGATTGCCATGGCCTTCCAATTGAACTGAAAGCGATGGCAGGCGCTGCAGCTCTAGGAGATCTGTCAGACCTAGACATTCGTGATAGAGCTAGGAAATTTGCTGAAGAAGCTATTAGAAGTCAAAGAGTTATATTTGAA
This sequence comes from Conomelus anceps, assembly GCA_948455865.1. Taxonomy (NCBI): domain Eukaryota; kingdom Metazoa; phylum Arthropoda; class Insecta; order Hemiptera; family Delphacidae; genus Conomelus; species Conomelus anceps. Next base: position 14,863,907 of record OX418225.1, read on the forward strand.
TCGTGGGGAGTTATGGCAGATTGGAAGGAAGAGTGCTATTACACTTATGACAAGGAATATATGAAAAATGAAATGAATCAGTTCTTGAAGCTTTATGAAAATGGATTTGTTTATCAAGACTACAAGCCTGTTTATTGGTCCCCTAGTTCGAGAACAGCGTTAGCAGAAGCTGAATTGGAATATAAAGCGCAACATGTGAGCCCTGCAATTTTCATAGCATTTGAACTATCAAACATACCAGACAAGTGGCAGGAAAAAATTGGAAAGGACCCTGTATCTGCTCTTATATGGACAACAACGCCCTGGACTCTACCTGCCAATCAAGCAGTGGCTTACAATCCTACTTTCAAATATTCATTGGTGAGAATAAGTGGAAATGCTGGTCATTATCTTGTTGCAAGTGATTTAATTCCGTTTTTGAGTAAAAAGTTGAAAGAAAATATTTCGATTGTAAGTAATCTGTCTTCCAGTGAGCTCCTTGAACTAAAATATTTTCATCCCCTTGATAAAAGTACAGAATTAAGGTTCCTACCAAGTACTCATGTTACTTCTGATAAGGGTACTGGATTTGTGCACACTGCTCCAGCTCATGGACAGGACGACTTTCTATTAGGATTGAAACATAATTTGGAAGTAGTTTCTTTTGTGGATGAGCAAGGATGTTTCACAGAGGAAGCAGGAGCGGAACTTTCTGGATTAGAAGTATTGACCTCAGGAAATGATGCAGTTATTGAACTTCTTGAAAATCAAATCGTCATGCAGGAAAAATATGTGCATAGCTATCCATATGATTGGAGGACTCATGAGCCTGTAATATTGAGAGCTAGCCGACAATGGTTCATTGATACTAGTTCGTTGAAAGAAAAGGCTTTAGATGCATTGAAAGAAGTAAAAATTCTACCTGAAAAAGGAGCTACTGGATTTTATTCACTAGTTCAGCATAGACCTTACTGGTGTATATCTCGACAAAGACTGTGGGGTGTCCCAATCCCTGTGGTATACAATACAATCACTAAAAAACCAATCATTTCAAAGTCTCTAATAGATCATTACGGAATATTAATAGACAAGCACGGTTCCAATTTTTGGTGGTCCCTGTCTATTGATGAGCTTGTACCCAAAGAAATTTGTGAAGAATTAGATTTGGATGTGAATAGTTTGGAAAAAGGGAACGATATTCTTGATATCTGGCTTGATAGTGGATTGTCTTGGTCTCATGTATTTGAAGAGGGCAAAGTTGCTGATCTGTATGTGGAAGGTGTAGACCAGTTTACTGGTTGGTTTCAGTCATCTCTCATGACTTCAATTGCATTAAGAGGAATTGCACCCTACAAAATGCTGCTTGCGCATGGGTTTGCTGTTGATAAGGAAGGCAGAAAAATGTCAAAGTCACTTGGGAATGTTGTAAGCCCTCAGGATATTGTAAGAGGAGGTTTTGATGTGAAGAAGCAGCCTGGATATGGTGTTGATGTTCTACGGTGGTGGGTTGCAGGCCATTCACTTCAACATGCAAGTGTACCTGTTGGTTCCACTCATCTGTCTGACAGTCTGCAGTGTGTTAAGAAGCTTCGCCTTTCACTACGATTCATTCTGGGAGCCATCAACGATCTACCTTCTTCCATGGACAGAGAGATACAACTTTTTATTCTTGATCAATACATGATGCACATGCTATACAAATTTCATGATCAGGCCCAACAGTTGTACAACAACTATGAGTATAACAAAGTCTGTGCACACATTGTAAACTTTGTAACCAATGAAATTTCATCGTTTTATTGCCATCTCGTTAAAGACAGACTCTACTGTGATGAAGAGGATTCTGATCGTAGAAGAGCCGCCCAACTCACAATGGATAAAGTACTGCAAGTTGTCTGTCGTGTTGTGGCTCCTATTCTACCCATCCTAGCAGAAGAGGTGTATTCCCACCATCCCTTCAAAACCGGAAAAGAAACAGTTTTCAAATCCAATAACATATGTGAAAAATCCTGGATTAATCAAGATGTGGAAGACAGTGTGAAAATGGTTTTGAACTTGAAGAAACAAGTCTTGAAGGAATCTCCTATCAATGCACAAAGCTTGGAGTTGGGTTGTTTAGTGTCAGCTTCTTCTCCAATTTATCGTTTGTTAAGTCAGTTTCAAGGCACTGAAGAGAGCACCGATTCGCAACTAGTTGAACTTCTTCAACTTTCCTTTGTTAATCTTAAAGAACACACATCCAGTGATGAGCCTTTTATTATCAAAATCAAATCTGCCCCTGGAACCACTTGCATTCGATGTCGTAGAAATCGAGTTACTATTTTTGGAGATGATTTGTGTGCAAGATGTTTAGATGTATTGAATGAATGAAGGTAATGTAAAATATATAATACTTTTATTTAATCATAATTGTTTCTATTTAAGAATCTGATCAATACATGGGAGTATTGTATAGCCTAAGACCTCATGAAACCAGTCTTATAAATTAAATAATCTTGAAAACTAATGTCATGATTAATGTTGAATAATGATTGTAAGGGTCTCCCCACCATTAAAAGCCATACGCTTATTATTATTATTATTATGGCAAACCAAATTAATACATTTAACTTTCTTAGTAATGGCGAAGGTGATATTGTGGAAGGTATCCATAATGAATAATAAGACGAAATTGTCACAACCACATTTATTAAAACTTCGAGAAGCTAGTTTCGGTTGTTACACCATTATCAATCTCAATCAATCCAAAGAGATTGATAATGGTGTAACAACCAAAACTAGTATCTCTATATTTTTAATAAATGTGGTTGTGACAATTTCGTCTTATTATTCATTACAAATGAATACATTTATTGTGATAGAGCGCTCTACAAGACTCTTTATACAAGCACGAGCGCTCTCCTAGAGCAACAAGACTCTTTGTACATGGCATAAGCACGAGTCAAGATTGTTCTATAAGAGTGCTCAACTGCAATAAGTGTCTTTTTTACGCGATTTAAAAATGAATGCTGATAAACACTCTGTGGTTTTTCATTAATACACTATCATCTCATGGAGATGATCTATCGAAGTAATTAAATTTCTGATATTATTGATGTCATCAGTGGGATACATCAAAGACATAATGTTTAAAATGAGGCTGGCAACACTTGAAAGTGACACAAAATATTTTATTTACAAAATTAAATCAACAGCAGACACTAATAAGAAATTATCATTAAGGATCACTAAAACAAACAGTTCAACAACTCAACTAGCAATGATTAATCACTGTCCAAAACAATTTCATAAATCATCTTGAAAATAGTGTTGATTAATGTTTGTCATGGCAAACCAAATGAATAATGATTGTAGAAAAAACAAGACCAAATGAATTATAATAATTTTCAAATATCACATGACTGAATAAGAGTGGCCATAGCCTAGTGGGTTAGCGTCGACTTGCTAAGTTGAAGATCTTGAGTTCAATCCTCATCTGTCCAAAAGATTTCTACTCCACTTCCATGTTTTGGAGGATCAGTTAAGCCCGTCAGTCCTGGCTGCTTAAAAAACAGTCATTAAGTCACGTCAGAAGCCCTCAACTTTGTTCAGGTGTGACCTGAGAACTCTGACATCAGGTCACATTATATTATAATTCATTCTGACCGAATGGCAATAGAAATGAATATTATTGTCAAAAACCATTATTCAAGTTTCTCATTTGTAATTGATACAATTTTGAAATTGAAATGTGAAAAAGAAGTCTCTATTCTATGGAAGAGTTTTCCAAACTATTCCCCCTAATAATATACATTTGAGGCCCCAAACCCAAATGCAATCGCTTAGTTGCATTAGTGGTGAAAGCTTTTATATTGCAAATGCAAATCTTATAAGTTAGTTCGAAGTTACTGACAATTGAACAAACTGACAAATTTACTTAAACAGAATTTTATTAATCTCGAATTCCTTTAATTGCTATTAGTTTATACTGAAGACTTCCGCAATGGCGGATATTGACAACAGTATTTAATAGCTGATGGAAATCGATGAATGCTACTGTACAAAAATATCAGTCACCACCGGGAATCGAACCACGGACCTCCCAACTGCCCAAAAGGCGCCCGACCGGCAATTGGGAGGTCCGTGGTTCGATTCCCGGTGGTGACTGATATTTTTGTACAGTAGCATTCATCGATTTCCATCAGCTATTAAATACTGTTGTCAATATCCGTCATTGCGGAAGTCTTCAGTATAAACTAATAGCAATTAAAGGAATTCGAAATAAATTCTGTTTAAGCAAATCTTATACTTGGTACTGTATGGCCGGTAGAGTCTGTCAACTCATTGTTGGCAGTGTGTAGAAACATGTAATTCTGCTTGTCTTTTTTTGTAGATTACGTCTTGGGAGACTCCAGTTAAGGAGTATAAGACAAGTTAGATCAACAATATTATACACTAGATACCATAATTACTATATCAATTAGTTGATGTGAAAGGTCTACTACATATTGCTTGCTGGTGATACAGAGATCCAAGCAGCTAAACTGCGATTTAGTCATTCTCCAGATGACAGAGAATGTGAGTCTTCTATTAGTAGCGTAGAGCAGTAGTTATCGTACTGAGGCAAATTCAAACAACTGCCAAGAATGAGTTGACTGAGTGTACATCCATGTATAGTATTTGCGCTATGATATACAATTAACTGATTGCATGAATGTTTAGGTCTTGAGCAATAAAAAATAATGTGGATGGCCAATAAAAAGACGCATAGCTACTAAATTTCAATTATAATTAAAATATTTGTTCATTAATTCATAACATATTCATCTCACTTGAAAAATACACAGAAAGTTTTCACAATTATTGAAATTTCATCACAAAAACTCTTACATTTGATAACATAAATTGAGAAATAGTAATGCAGTATATTGCTAAGCTGGGTTTGAAATCTAGATGGATTTGAAGTAAAATAGATTTATCAGTTGGAAAATACTATCAAATTGAAAATCTCTAATACACAACCAATTTCGATAAACTTGACGAAACGGAATCTGAGTGAATAATTTCAACAATTTAATGATGCTCTTAATTCTTTAACTTTCATCTAAGCAATAAAAATAAAATATCGAGAATTTTAATCAATACTGTAACACTTATTTTTGATTTCTTTTGAGAAACGATTATGATGTTTGGATTGGATAGATGCATGCAAGAGGTAATGCTGTAATGGGAATGTAGCACTTTCTCAGTGAATACTGCAATTGAATCAATATATCGTGGGTTTAACATCAATTGTTACTTAGGAAACAACATATTACACATATGAATTTTGTAATTCTATTGGTCGTATACCTAAATAATTGTTAGTACGATCATACAACTAATAAAATGACAAATTTCAATAACACTTAATTATCATTGATATTTTTTTAGAAGACCTAAATAAAACCATTCAACAAAAACCTAAACTAATACAACCAGTTCACCTAATAAAAAGCCAAATTTCAATAATAATTAATTAATAATGTTATTTTTTAGAAGATCTAAATAAAGCAATATTATTATTTTAAGGAGATTGGAATTAGTGATTTCTAATTTAGAAGCGTGCTTCTGAAAAAATAATGTTAATTGTTATATTAATGACCAGGCGCGGCTCCACCAGGGGGGCGCTCGGACACTGTCCTCCCTGTCAATATGTGATAAATTGCATAATTATTGAGAATACAATAATTCCACTATATTTTATATTTTCCTCTTTTATTTGTATTTGACAAGAGGAAAGAGAGTGTGGAAGTCTGGAAATAGACAGTAAGATAGTTGAAAATGATCAGCCGCATCGTGGTACGAGAAGAGGTTTTCAGCGAGCCTTTGTAACTATGTTGGACATTGCTGGGACACTTCCTCTTGCGTCCGGCCAGTGCAGTGCTGCCATATCGAAAATGCTATTCAATGAAAAATTCTCTACGAGAGAAATGGCAACATGAGCCCGGCTGTAAAATACGCTCTTCGGCCGGCGGCCGCAGCTTCATTACGCATGCGTCAATCATGTGGCGCCAATTATCCTCAAGGTTTTTAGTAGAATTGAGGTTAGAATTCATTGGTTGTTTATAAATTATTGTGGATGCAGTAGTGGTACGTGGAATTTGCATTATTTTCTCAATCATCAAGTTGTCCATTCAAATGTGATTAATGTGAGCTGTGATTAGTATTAGTTGACTGTATTTAAAATAAATTCCGTGGATTATTTGAAAAATAACGTTTGTGATTTCAAAACGCGGTTGGCAGTAAAAAGGCCGGGTCCTCTAAAAATTTCCTGCATAATACCATCGCACAAAATCACTATACTATCGCACAAGATAAAATTCCCTAGCAATGCTTTCAGTCGAGCAAAAATTAATTTCTTAATTTCTCAACTTCAATGAAGTTGTGATTGAACATTTTGCTTCTGCTAAAAACCGTAAAATTGAGCTAACTTTCAAATATTGCTGTTTAATCAAACTGTTGAAAACTTTCTGATGATATAGGCCTTTAAGTAGTGTAAATACATATTTTATTGTCCGATTGACTCTATATTTAGTGTGCCTCATATTCAGTTTTTGGACTGAGCCAATTAAAATAATGCCCCTTTTTAAAGTAAATGACAGAATTATAATGACGTTTATTTAGTAGGGAATTATTAATATCAATTGAATGAAACACTTGTGAAAGTAAGACTTAGTGAGAAGTAGGATAATCTTGTGATAAATCTGAGCATCTGCTTACAATCTGGATAATGTGCTGTATTCAGTGCTAGGTTTCAAGATGGAGCACTTATGCACTCTATGGTGAGTGAGCCTACACATTAAATTTCCTATTTTTCACAATTACTGTATAATCGGTTTTTCAAAATAGCCTTTATTCAACAGTACATAGAGCCCATATTCAACTATATTTGCGGAGTTGTATGATGTGGGGGGGGGGGGGGGGGAGGTAGTGTCCTCCTCAAATTTCTCTGTCAGAGCCGCCACTGTTAATGACGATTCTCTTTAGAGTGAGTTCTTACTTTCGGAAGTAAGTTAGATAATATCAGATCAACACTAAGAACCAGTACAGTGAAACCATCTTAATTCATAAAAAATAATCATGGAAAACATACAACGATTATGAACTTATTTCATACATTTGATTGGCTTAAACCTTGAATGAAGAAAAAATCTATTAAAGCATTTTTGAATTGAGTGTTATCAATTTTTCTTGAAAATTATTAAATCGGCAATATTTGTGGTTTATTAGCAATAATGTTTTATTAAACACTGTATAAACAGAAATTATAATTTTATGTTCTACTCTGAGCAAAAAAACTTTGAAAATAAATTAAGAAATGTTTACCTTTTCTTGACTAAAATTTTACAAATAAAAATACAATTGAAGTCAATTTTGCTATATTGATCTATGATCCTATTATAAAATTTTCAACACATATCAATACTCAATAACAGTAGAAGCTACTTCACAACCTACAGGAATACACAACAAATTCTAGAAAAATAAATTAGAAAATTGAAGGTTCAGTAGGAGCTCTTCTACCTCGCAACCTATAATACTGGACATGGCATGGTTTTTATTGCCTATAGGAATTCTTGCATAAAAAAGTTGGTATTCGATAGTACATAGTAATACCTTCTCAACTTAGCCATAATTAATTGAATAAGATCTAAATCATAATTTTTTGACTTATATTGATGGTACTCTTATATAGCTCCATTATCAAGTTACAAGGCTTGATACTTTTAAACCTCTAATAGTTTAAGAAGGCAAGTTACAAGCCAATACGTAATACAACCAGAAAAAATTCAATTGTTCAGATTAAGCTTTGGAAAAATACAACCATAATAGTGCTTATATCATAAGTATATTAACCAAGATAAATAAAGATAAGGCTTGAAACTTTTAAACCCCTAATAGTTTAAGATAGGCAAGTTACAGGCCTATATAATTACAATACAACCAGAAAAAATAATTCAATTGTTCAGATTAAGCTTTGGAAAAATACAACCATATTAGTGCTTATATCATAAGTGTATTAACCAAGATCAAGCTATAATTAAATCTTCTATACAAACAATTTTCAGTATTATACTGTACTCGATAAATGTATTATACATTGCTTGACTATTTTCATGATTTTAAAAATGCTGATTTCATGACTAGTTGTGTTGAATAGCACCTGCTTTCCTACAAAATTTGCTAGCAAATGCTACTCAAAATTTATATTAATTGAAAATGGATTACTAATTTTCATTTTGCTTTCATAGTTTTACTTAATAAAACTAGGGAATTTAACGTTTATCAACTAATTTTGATAATCGAACACCTGATAAGAGTACAAACATGTAAATCAATCAACTTAAAATGATTAATAGGAAGTGTTTAAATCGACACAATGACAATAATTCGGCAAAATGTAGAATTCAATAATTGAATTAAGCTATATTAATGATTATTCCTTAACTGGATGACATATATACTTATTTTAGGATGATAATGAATTATGAATCTCATGAACAACTTATGAATAAAAATGACAGACACTGGTTTTGATACTAGCTAAGGAATATTTGGGTTTTATAAAGACAAAAATAGGAAGATATAATTTCAAAGGTGAACCACCCTTTTCAATAAATGACAAGGACTTTTACTTTTGGATTGAAAGATGTATCCTGTATTTATGAACCTAACCTAACCTAACCTGACTTTTACTTTTGGATTGAAAGAGGCCTCCTGTATTTATGAACCTACCTCAAGTCTTCCTGAACCCAAGGGAAACTTGGAAAAGGAAGCCTCAAGATAAATTCATAAATACGGGATTCCTTATTTAATATTATTCCTTTTAATAACATTACATTCAGTACGGTATTATATATGTATTATTTGGGCTTCTTTCAAATTCTTACAAGTTATAAAGAGACGGGAATAAAAGCTTAATTTCAACACTAAAAGAAGAATGTAGAAGAAATTATAAAGAAATATATTACGCGATAAACATCAGATAATAAGTAGGGCATAAATTTCAAAAATATAATTTACACAATTAGGATCTTTTAGAAAGTGATGAAATCAAAACCAGAAGGAAGGCGACCCCGTGGAAGACCTAGGCAGAGGTGGTGGAACCAGGTTAAGATCGACATGGAGAGACTTGGAGCTACCGAAAGAGATGCAGAGGACCAAAGTAACTGGAGGCGATTTGTTGGTGCAGCTAAATATCAACTTCAATATAGATGGCCCTGGGAGTAAGTACAGTAGAAACAATTCTACTGATAGCCGCGAGCCGGAGCAAGTATCTGTTCAATCAGATAGATAAGCTGCGTTCTCGTAGGTCCCGTTTGTAACGGTGACCGATTAGATTGGCCAGCAAAAAAGACACCGTTCTCTGCTGAAAATCACTTCCCGGTGGTTCGGAACCCACCTAAAACTGTAGGTCCAACTCATAAATCACCATCATCCAACTCATTACCCACGCACAGGTCTAAGACCTATGTGGGCTTCATCCTCAAAAAAAAAAAAAAAAAAAAAAAAAAAAATTAGTCTGGGCGCACGGCCGTTTGGTAGTCAGCCATGGCGAGGGGAGTGTTTATCGCTCATTTCTAAAAACATGTGGGCCATGCAACGCTGGAGATGTCTTCAAGGACAACTAGTCAACTTTTACAGGACGGCTAGTAGTGAAACCAGAGCCATGCGCCCAGACTAATTGTTTCTACTGTAAGTAAGTAAGTAATTAGGATCTTAATTTCATAATAATAAATATAAACATTTTTGTAAAGCATTATCATTGGATAGTAATAATATTGAAAATTGATGAGCTTACTTTATAAAAAATTCTATATTTAATATTATTAAATTAAGATCCTGTTTGTGTAAATTATATTTTTTTAATAAATTTATTTATGTATAATATATATATTTGATATATTGATCAACAAATTTATAAAAATATAATGTAATATGACATGGAGAATAATATACAATGCACATTGATATTTTGAGAAGAAAACGTTTTAAAATTTGAGATGCTACTTGTAAGAAACAGAATAGCAAAATGCTTCTAGTATAAAACATCAACAGATTATTAATTAGAATAGTATTGAAAAAAAGTAAAATATACGTTTCAAGACACTGGAGGTATAAAAAAGTTGAATGTTCAATTTTTGGAAATTTAAGTTTCATTACAATGGGTGAATCAACTAATAATATTGAATACTACCACTCATTGTAACGCAGTTTTCATGTAGGCTACTAATACGAAAATTGAAATTAACCAGATTTTGGATTGAACTATTATAAATGGAGAGTCTGAAAAATATACAGTCTTAATGATTGAATAGAGCATGTTTTATAAATAGTTGAATGGAACATGAGTGAATTATAAAAATATAATAAAATAACTCTCTTTAGAAACTTGTCTAAACAAGTGTGACATGAAAAATGAAAACCAGCATAAACATTAAAAATTTTAATTTTCTGTAATGATACTTGAAACCAGTGCTCTACAGATGCTTAAGACATACACCCATCTGGAATACATGATTATATTACATATTTTACATAAAAATCTACGTTTTTATTGAAATCCATAAAAATATGCAATATTTTGTTCTACAGAAATATCTTGAGCAGTAAGAACAGTGACAAAAATACAATAAACTACCGTACGTCCACAACCATGATAAATGATGGAGAATCTCCATCAAGTTTTAATGACGGAAAAAATCCATGGAATATTTTATTGCTTCTTACTCCAATAAAATGATTTCTTTATTACTCGTTTTTCATATAAAATAAGTTCACACACTTACAAATATAAGCGAATATAAAAAATAGAGGTTCAATATAAAGAACAGTATTGTTTACAAAAGTTAAATACAAAATACAGATTCAAGGAAATAGAACAATATAAATAAAAGACAAGCCCTTTTTTTATCATAAAATCGACTAGGTGGAAAAGTGTGGAGTTTGTAATTTTTTAAGTTACAATATAGAATAAATGACAAGCCCATTTTTTTCTGAGAAATGAGTCATGGCTCTTTTTGTATATTATATTTTCTGTCATATATTTTTCTGAGTCATGGCTTAAAAGTTAATCATGCTAGAAATTGAAAGATTATATTAACTTCATTCGCGTGAAATAATAATATTATAAGATGACATACAGAGTCTGAAACAATTTAAAACAAAATGTCAGCATTACTGGATGATAAACAAATGAAGATTTAAAAGTCACAGCTATACGAAAATAATACAGAATTTTTGGTAATAAAATGATAGTGAAAGATGACAATCAGAGAGCCAATGACAATTTGTTGCTGATAATGTATATGTGAGCATGAGACTTGTGCGTGGGTGATGGGGTGAATGATCATACAATAGAAATTAAAAAAATTACATTATCGAGCGAGGACATAAGCTACAATATTTAGGTGTATAGGTACCTCACCTCACCGTACCCTTTTTAACTAACGCTAAATTAGCTCGCAAATACAGCAATAAACACTTTAAAAAATCGAATTTGACAAACAATAATATTATGTTTATGGAATAAACACAAAATATGCCAGGCTAGAATCTAATCAGGCAAAACCGAACCAAAATTCAATCTTGCAACCATTACTCACGAAAATGACAAACGTTCTGCATTATTGAATTTAACTACGCTTTCAAACGAGAGTTTTGCAAAACTATCAAATAACTTAAATGCATTTGCCACACTTGACTAATGATTATCATAGGTAGGTGAAGAATTAATTATTCTCATATTACACTTTATTATCAAGTTGTAATGCTTCTTTATGAAGATTGCTCATCTTGCAATCGAATGGACTACGTTCATTAAGGCCCGTCTAGACATTTAACATCGCATCACAGTGTAACGTACCTATAACATCACTCCGTAACACAAAATCGTAACATAGTCCCGCAGCAGCGCACCATAAACACAATGATGTTACGCAGCAGCATGATGTTACGACACAATTTGTTAAGGAGTAATGTTACACGACACAGCTATGAAACATGTCTGAACAGGCCTTAAGCCATAACACGCTTGGAATGGGTGTTCATTAGAATCAGGAAATTCACATAACCTCAACAATGGCGAACGCTAACCAAATCCGCGCACGGTCTGTGATGCTACAAACTACAAGCTTTTATTGTTTTGGAATCCAGAACTGCAGTTGTAGGAAAAATATTGTATGCAATTCGTGCGTGAAGCTTCTTTATCGCTCTCACAAAATTACTGCGCTCCGCTATGCGTCGCGCAGTAAATGTTTTGAATCGAGTGATAAAGTCGCGCTTCACGCTCTCAATACATAAATAACTATTACAACACTGTTTATTTGGATTGATTGCTGGGCACCCCTGATTAGAATAGCATAACATTCTAAGCTTCAAAGAAATTATTCCAATAAAAATCACCTTGTGCCAAGTGACAAAGTTTGAAAGTCTCTAAACATTCAAACTTGGAAAGCTCTTTTATTTGCTAGCTTAGGATATTACAAGGATTCCTACAAATCGATGGGAGCCTTATTGTTTTTACTTGATGTGTTGTTTATCCATCTTCATTGAAGCTGATGACTAAAAACTTGGAAGATATAGAGATATGAGTGAGTAGCGATGTTGATATGATCTCTAGAGATAACTTACTTCGCTGAAGAAGTGTTGGGTTGAAGCCGTTCATACAGTTCTACTAGATCAGTTAGGGAAAGGCATTACGAAGAGCTGAATGAATACGCACGCTGAGGTGATTTTCAAAATCGTAGCCTTTGAAATCTTTCTGGGCTCTTTCCAGAAGTAATCTTGCTTCTTCTATGGCCTGTAAAATACAAGAACTAGTCATTGCCAAATCAATCTGATTGATACAATATTAATATGCCATCAAACAGTTAAATGAGAGCTCGACTATGGAATAATTTACATATAAGATTTACTGATGAGCTCTCAACATTTTTCATCAGCTTTAAAACCTTTTATATTTATAGAGCTTCTGCTCACACAGATGAACTGCATATTTATGTCGCACATTCGTTTATAAGAATTTATTGACAAAAATTATTAGCAAAAGAAAGAATGTACCGGTAATTGTATTCAACCAATTCCTTAATTGAAAGTCGATGAAACTGAAACTTGTTTCTTAATCATTCTCTTTTAGAAAAGCAACTTCAGAAAGCTGGGCATTCACGTTCCGATTTCAGATGATTTCGTATGATTTCAGATTTGCAGTACGATTTCAGATTATTTGCAGTACGACTTGTGGTCCAACCTCCAAGGTTGGATCCGATATCGGAACGTGAATGGGCTTGTTCGATAGTTGGAAGTGCAGATGGACGAGTCGGAACATCTAGCCGGACGACTGGAAGGTCCGAGCGTGAGTGTGGGAGTCAGATCAAAGTCGTCCAACTTACCTCAGTCAGTGCTTGACATTCGGGAAACTTCCGTTACATTTTTCGGCTCGAGAGCGATGTTCACAGCTGTGAAAACAGACTAGGACTAAAGTTGGATCGCTAGTTGGATAGCAAGTAGGAGCGTGAGTGGAGTCGACTATCCAACTAGCAGTCCTACTAAGTCGTACTACAAGCCGGAACGTGAATGCCCAGCTTAATAAACAAATGCCACTTTGATAAAAACATTTGATTCAACTTTGCTACTCAATATAGTCCCAATATCAATAGTGCTGAATCAATTTAGCGCTTATTTAAAAAAAACGTTGAATGGAATTATTTTCTCCTGGCACAATCTTTTTAGATTATTAACAAAGTAGCTGCTGTTTGAAAGAGCGAAAGCATTGTTGGTGCTTGCACAGTGGAGCATCAATAATCGATGATAATCATAGATGAAAAATGAAACACATACTGTAAAATGGTGGTATTCACGCTACTCAAATCTTTTATAAAACATTCCACAGCATGTGCTTGATTTTGCATCTATGATATGAGAGTTTGCGCAAAACTAATCTATTTGTAACATAACCACTTCATGTCTCAAGTAGCTCTGGAGCACATTGAATTTAGGGATAATGGAGTCATATTCTTTCATAACAAAGAAACATATCAACATCAGAAACATAAAAATACATTAAATAGTATTGATGCAGAAGTTATACAATGGTTCAATTCAATGGAAAGAGAAAAAAATATAGTGATCAAGTTGAGATTACCGTCATCGATGGCTTAGTTTTACTCAAACTCTCTAATAAATCATAGATGAAAAATTAATTACATGCTATGGAATTGGGAAGTGATAGCCGAGTGTCGTAACAGGTATCTGTTCAATCAGAGATAAGCTACGAAACTCCTAGGCGCTCTTTGTAAGGGTGACCGATTGGATTGGTCAGCAAAAAAGATTCTGTTCTCTGCTGCAAAATCACTTCCCGGTGGTTCGGAACCCACCTAAAACTGTAGGTCCAACTCATCAGTCACCATCATCCAATTCATTACCCACGCACAGGTCTCAGACCTATGTGGGCTTCATCCTCCGAAAAAAAGAATTTTGTATAACGGGTTGGAGTAGCGTGTGTTCACACAGCATCCAATACTCGAGGAAAATAATGCATGACAGATTGAAACAGCGTGAATACTCATTCCACAACAAAAGCTTGATTTTGAGATGGTGTTTATCAAAAAGCATTGGATGTTCCATTGTGTAAGCACCCTCAGGTACGTTTCAAGTAGAGAATTAAGGAAAATAAGTGAAATCCCAGAATTTACATTTAGACTCCAACTTTATTGCGCCTAAAGTCCAGAAAACCAATCTTCCCATAACAATCAGAATACAGTGCAGAAATGGTCTGACATGTGGAATTCTCACATGGTGAAAAATAAAGAGCTTGTTCCAGACCCAAACGGAAAAGTGCCTGGGTTTGGCTTGCCCTGACGGCACTGGGTAGGCATGAACAGGTTCAGAACTGGAGAAGGGAGATGTCAAAAAAGTATGAATTTGTGGGGACTTGCTGAATCTCAGTCGCAATTTGAATCTCAAATAATTTAATCTTAATCTCAACTGCAAATGTGGTGAGAGCCAAATCATGGATTACATTATCTCAGTAGTGTGTCCACTATATCGATTCCCTGGAGGGCTGCCCAAGTTACACCTGGCAGATGAAAAGGCCATACCGTGGCTCAAAAGAATGAACAGTATTTAACATCATTTTTGGGCTGGCTTATACATTTTTTTCTTATCGTTGATGTTTTTACTAACTGACTAGTCCATATTCTGGAGTATCTATGACCACTATCAACCTTAATAGTATATGATCCCTAAACCACTGCAGCACCATACGCTTATATATATCAAATACCTTACCTAAGTTGAAAAATACAAACTATCTTTATCAGTTATTTTCTGGTGTGATTAAATTAGTTACCTGGCACTCTTTGATGAGCAGCACAGCCAACTCGTAGAGGGCGAAAGCAGTCACGTGACTATCGTCGGCCGTATCCGGAATGTTCGATCGCACCGACAGCACACTCCGAAAACTGTTCACCGCATCTTGCTTCAGACCCATACAGCATTGCGTCACACCCAACACTAGCAAGCGAAGTCCGGTCATTGGTTCCTCACCTTCCAAGTCCTGGCAGTCTACAACCAATTGAAATTTCTTTGTGAAATTTGATAATATCACGCTTACTTGTAGGTATACATTCAATTCATTTCAATTTGAATGATACCCTAGTCGACTCTGGTTAGAACGTTCAGCCGGCTAGATCGCTGTTTTGACAACATTTCGGTCAGCATCTAATACAATCACGTGTATTCTAGGTTCGGTTACAGCGCTGTGTGATTCCGCACAATAATGCTTCCATAATGCCATAGTTTATTTTTTGGTTAATAACATCTTACAGAGTGGAAAGTTCAACATTCAACTTTGTAACGAATTTTAGTTATATTCATTACGTAATTCGAATTTCTCTCAATTATTATTTTCTCTGGGAATCAGAAATATTCCCATCAAATGTTTGTTGTGGTAGGTAAACAGTATTATCTGACAATAACACAAGTATCAGTAAAGAAGACAGAACTGTGACGATGGTCTAGAGATAAAAGTAATATTCCATCTCTAATTTGATTTATATTCCAGACTCTCATTGTCGTCTTTGTTATTGTACGATTCAAAGAACAAGAGAATATTCTCTTTTCTATAAAATGTTCTACCTCTGAATTAATTTAAATAATGAAGTACATTGTTCAACGTTGTTATTGTAAAACTCAAATGATCGTGAGAATGTATTCTCTCCATCTTTGTCTACTCCCTCTCACTCAAAACAAAACAAAGACAAGAGCGAAGGACAGTAAATGACCACTGGCCAATGACAGCTATGAGAACTGTCTTGACGCATGCGCAATTAATATGGTTTTCGCTTATTCTGAAATTGAAAACCAGCGGATGATCAATTACTCTGCTGACCGTCGACAAGTAATATTTCATTATGTGATTACTAAAATGTTTCTAAGTCCTCTAAGATGTAAATAAGTAGTTGTTAAAATAGTAGGTTGGAACCGTTATTCTTAGTTATACTTTCGTTCCAGTTTTGTGTTAGTTCAAGTTATGTGAGCTTAGTTTACAAAATGTCGACTCTACAAGATTTATATTATGGATAATTATCTCCGCTATAAAGGTAACAAAAATTGTTAATTTTTTGTGTAATAAAAATATTATTTTTTGTAAAATTATTAATGTCATGTTTCTGAAGTCAATTCATTTTATTAAATTAGTAACTGATTCTATATATTTCAAAGTAGATTGATGATTTACACTTCAGGTACATTATCTTTCTTTTCAAGGAAAATTAATTCACTGATAAGTTTGTTTACTCTTTTGCTTTACTTATGAATTTATTACTCGAATACTCTGACAATTAATAACTACAAATTAACTTAGTAGTCTACTTGGTAAAATGATAACTTGAAATTATTTCTTAACTTGAAGTATTTAACTTATTTCCAAAAAGTTCTGAGTAAAAGTAAAACTATTATTAATTTTCATTAAAGTAATCTGTAATCGAAAAGAATTTGTAAAATTAAATAATCGAATAATTGAATGAATATTTAGGTAAATAAAACAATAAGTGAATAGTTTCTATTCTGGACTGTGATTTATTTCACAGCGGTCCTTGAGACGGGTTTTCTTGACCGGGGATTCAACTCTATGGCACGAGATACTTGACTGGGGATTTCATTCCTAGACGTGGAATTTGACTTGAGAAGATGGGTCTCTTTTTTTTTTTTTTTTTTTTTTTTTTTTTTTTTTTTGTAGATTACGTCTTGGAGACTCCAGTTAAGGAGTATAAGACAAGTCAGATCAACAATATTATACACTAGATACCATAATTACTTCAATTAGTTGAGGTGAGGCTTAAATTTGATGTGAAAGGAACTCTTGTACACTATAAAAAGCTTTATCAACTAAATATTTCTTCAATTGTTTTTTAAATATTTCTATATTTTCAAGACTCTTCAAAAACTGCGGTAGCTTGTTGTAGAATTTCCTACCAATATAACTAGGTTTTTGTTTGAATAAGCTACTATTGTGACTCACCAAGTGATAATCTCCTCGGCTTCTTGTATTATAATCATGTACATCAAGATTTTGGTTAATATCATTCGTTTTTACATATAAAGTAGCTTCATACACATATAAGCAGGGTACAGTTAGGAGACCAAGTCTCTTGAACAACGGCCTACATGAATCTAATCTATTTACTCTTTCTATACACCTAACAGCTTTCTTTTGGATCTTAAACACCCTATCAAGATTTTGTTTTGATGAATTACCCCATACTAAGATAGCATACCTAATATGTGACAGTAAGAGCCCATGGTAAGCTGTAAAAAGTAACTTTTTGTCATTCAATCTAGCGAGCTGTCGCAAGACAAATACCCCAGATGAAATTTTACTACATATTTTCTCAATGTATGGAGTCCAGGTCAATCGTCTATCCAACATAACTCCTAGAAATGCAATTTTTTCTTCCTGGTCTAATTGATTATCGTTTACGAACACGTTTATAGCCCTATCTCCATTTAAATTATGTTTGTTTTTGAATTGAAGGTATTGGCATTTTTTACTATTTATAGTTAATTTCAACTGATTTAAAAATTGGACAATGGACTGCACACCTATATGGGCACTTATTTCTAAATTATCTAGAATGGAATTGCTGAAAATGAGTGATGTATCATCAGCAAATAAGAGGGCTCTACCACTAATTAATTCTTTAGGTAAACGGTTGACATATAACAAAAAAAGCAATGGACCTAGTATTGACCCCTGAGGCACTCCAGCTTGCACCTCTAATTTATTAGATTTATTCTTTACTATACTATTACCAGCTACTGTAGTTAGTTCTACACATTGTTTTCTCCCAATAAGATATGATTCAAACCATTTCAGTTCAACCCCATTTACACCTACATTTTGCAGTATTTCCAATAAAGTTCTATGATTAACACAATCAAATGCCTTTGACAGATCTAAGAAGATTGCAGTAGCTTTATCTCCTGAATCTATTATATCTATTAGTTTTTCAACTAGAGAAACTATGGCTGTCTTTGTTGACAGCCTCCCTTTCTGGAAGCCATGCTGTTCATCACAGATAAAGTTAGCTTCTTGAAGGTGCAGAAGTAACCTATTTAGAACTACTCTTTCAAAAATTTTACTTATTACATTTAAAATACTAATGGGCCTATAGTTTTCTACCTTTTCTCTATCACCACTTTTGAAGATTGGCAAGATCTTCCCCTCTTTTAAGTTATCTGGAAAAACACCTTGTTCTAATGAATGATTGATCAGATGAATCAAAGGGTCTAACAATTGATCTTTACATTCTTTCAGAATTTTACTGGATACCCCATCCATTCCTACAGTTTTTTTATTATTTAAACTATCAATGATATTTGACAACTCGTCTTGGCATACTGGGTGGAATTTTAATTCGTTCTGAATCCCCTCAGTATTCCTCATGTTTGCATCACTAATACCTGTATTAAGAGATTTTTGAAGATCCTTAGCAACCAGTTGATAATATCTGTTAAAGAAATTACAAATGTCTACACTATCATCAATATATTTGTTATTTTCGTTAATTATTCTGGGGACACTAGTATAAGCATCTACATGAGCTACTTGCCTATTTTTGTTTATTACATCCCACACTGCTGTGTTAAAGTACACACTATTATTCAAAATTTCAGCTGTTTTCTTACATTTCGCTCTTTTCACTTCTCTTGTATAATTTTTCTTTAGAGCTTTGTAATTATCTTCACTTAACATATTTCTAGATAGTTTGAATTCATCATATGCATATTTAACCCTATTTCTTTCTGCAAGGATATCATCAGTTATCCACTCTTCAATCTTGTCTAATTTGTTCTTTACAGGGACTTTCATAACTGGACAACTCATAGTAATATGAAACCTTAAAATATTAATGAAACTATCATATTTGTCATTTAAACTATTGCTATTGTAAACCCTACTCCAGTTTTCTTGTAGCAGATTCTGCTTCAAACTATCGATATTCCCCTGTTCACATTGTTGAATTTCTTTCATTACTCTACTCTTTTTAATTGATTTATGACCTTGCAACCCCACCTCTAAGATTTGATAGTCATGATCAGATAGTTCCGAGCCGCCTAATCTTGTTTTAGAGTAATCTATATTAGTAAGGATGTTATCAATTATTGTTTGTGATGTTCTTGTGACTCTGGTATATTCATGAACTTTTATTTCCAAGTTATTCATGCATATAATATCCTTTAAATCTTCTGTCATTTTATTCTGTGTTGCAAAGTCTGTATTGAAATCTCCCGCTACAATAACGTTTGTAAAACGAGTAGTAGTAATCTCTAAAAGCCTATTGAATAGTTCACAAAAATTGTTCCATTCCCCATTTGGTGACCTGTAAATACCTAACACCGCTACTTCGAAATTATTGTCGATTTTTACTCTCAAACCAGTAACTTCTAAATCCATTTCCACAGCAAATTTCTCTACATATTCTAAATTAAATGTTTGCATATTCTTAGCATTTTTAGTGAAGATAGCTACTCCCCCACTTCGATGAGATGTCCTGCAATACGACGTTTTCAATGAATAGTTTGGAATATTAAGTTGTGACAATTCTTCTTCTTTTAAACCATGCTCTGTGAAAATAGCTATATCAGGAGCCTCTTCTTTGAAAAATACTTCGATTCTATCTATTTTGTTACGAATGTATTGAATATTCTGATGGAACACAGTGAGTACCGGTACTTCCCTATCATCCCTTATTACTTTATCGTTGCTTTTGCATATTGAAGTAGATTTACTTAATCTCTTAGAATCTTGAGAGCCTATCAGATTGCTACAAGAGTTCCTTCCACTAATGCTATCCTGATTTTTTGATCGATTCACGTCTTTTAATACAATTGAAGATATGAATTTATCATCTGAAACTAGTTTCCCTTCCCGGTTTTGAGCCACTTTACTAAAAAAGGTTCGTTAGATGATTGTTTAGGAGAATTATTGACAGTAGATTGCAAACGACTTTCAATCAGCTCTGCCAGCCTATTACAAAATATTACTTTGCCAGATTGATTTAGATGTAGACCATGATTAGTGAAGTTTTGTTTTTACCTGTGACCTGTGACCTGTCTGTGGTCTTACCTGTGACCTGATACGTGTCGTCTTGATTTAGTGATCTGCAAAACCTGAGTTCAATTTAATAGAGACTTTCCACTTCGTATTCCGAATGGACTGTGAATAATATCGCCAGATAAAGGGAGCGTACGTACGTTTTATTTCGACAGAACTTCGCTATGCCAAGGTAACACCGTTTACATTACTACGTATTAAATTCGTTAACTTCGTTTCCGACGTAATGGTACCAATAATTTCGATATCTTCGTAACAAAGGACTTATTTTAACAACTGGGCCCAGGCTGAATATTCTATTGAATTTTTTTATGTAATATTTTAAAAATTTAACATCACATCTTTTATTTGTAAAGTGCCAAATTATTAATTTTGTTATTATAATGAGTTCCAACCATTTCTTGTGTTTTTGTGACTTGATTCCCGCCTCTAGATAAATTGGATGAGAAACCTTCTTTTTTAGTGATTGTCTTGTCTTTCTAAATTAAATTCCAAATTATTTCTAAATTATCGATTCTTCTAAATACAAGGCAATTCCAACTTACAATTAGTGAATAAACATGTGCAATGTTATTTATAGACTAGATATTATGTGTTCTGAAACGGCTAGGTAGGCTGCAATTTTAATAAAAGATATTCAGAGTACACAAGATCAATTCGCGCAAATTCACGCTCTGATCACATAGTTGACATAAACCGAGATCAAGAAATGCTTCATAAGCAAAACAAGGGAGCACGTCTAAACACCATTGAACAACATTCTAAATTGATCAACGAGCCTATAACGATTAACGAACAACTAGAGTGAAAATTATTTAACTTGCTAATATAAACAGCATGGACGCCAGAAATATCAACCGACCCCAACGGAATTCACTGAGGATGATTGTCAAAATGGACAATCGAAAAGCTAATACAGAACCACCTAGAGTCAATAAGTATATATCAATCAATTTTTTTTCTAATATTAAAACTGACACTGTATTTCAATTTATTGTCTTTATTCACTTATGTTGGAGGTACTGGAGGGATGCATTTCACTTCTAAAACGAAGCTTCATCAGCCTGCCGCCACAGGTCATGTTTTGTTGAGGTTAGGATGAGCGGCTATTATATAATTGAAAATTGCTTTGGATTCAAATGTGTCAGGTCATTGAGTAAGTTGGTTCTGTCTTGTTTATAGTGTTTGAACATTTCGTACTGCTCCAGTGTATTTAGTATTTGATATTAGATTGTGCATCAAGTATTTCGTTATGGAAAATATCACAGATTTCAATTGTTTGTGTTAGTGGTCACTAAAAGAGTGGAAATTACATAAATGCAATCAACATACATGCAATGCATTCATAAAGAAAGATAATTTAAAAAATTAATTATTAATTGAACAATAATTAAATGCCAATGATAATAACCAGTTGTACTGGAATACAGTCCAATCACCTTGAGCAATATTGTTCATGTATTTAGTGGACGGCAGAGCGTTCCAGAGGAAGAGCATCTCATAGGCCAATAGGCGGCAGAATGCCGGATCTTTGCCGATGATTTTCTCAGCTCGTCGACAGATGAAATACTCTAGCTGACCGACATTCGTGCGACCAGCATTGTTATCCGGCTGCGAAGATTGTTTGTTCACTTCTTTTGCCAATCGAATCGATTCTTTCGTCTGCTCGTTTGCTCCTGCACTCACTGTACAAGGAGGAAAAAAAGATAAATTACAATGATAAAGCTACTGAAAAATGTTTTTTTGATAATAACAAAAGAAGACAAACTAAATGATAGAAAATACATAATGAACACATGCAAATATGTAATAGCATAAGCATGTATCTTCTGCATCTCTTAATAATGCAAAGCGTAATAAATTGCTTTCAACAATCAAGCAATACATAGTATGCATTATTCTAGAAAATAAACTCATTCATAAACGCACTCAAATCCATAACTGATTGGAAATAAACATAAAAAGCTTCATAAGTGGGAAAAGCTCCTTTCACTATAGAATAGCTAGTTGGCCCTCATGCGTTACTGCGATTTCAAAAGAAATTATCCTTGATTTTATTATTCGCCACCTCTCACTGAGGCTACATTTCACATTTCAACCTTCTAGCACTCTTAGGGAAGAAGTTAGTCTTAGGGCTCTTCCAGCTGATCAGAGAGGCCTCCTTCGTTGTTTTCTTACTCATCACCTCTCAATGAAGTAATATTTCAAATTTATACCTCATACGACTATTAGGGTAGAAGTTAGTCCTAGGGCTTTAGCTTTGCGCTTAGCAACATATTGAGCAATTCATTTTTATTTATGTAAATGTTCATATAAACAGAAATATTATATTCTTAATTCAAATTAAGTTCACTTGATTAGCCAAAACGGGACATTACTGGCTTGTTTCATATTATATTGCCAGCTTTGGGCAACAGATGTCGTCAACCCGGCATAATTTAATTGCATCATTTGATTTAAAAAATCGGGTAGATGTGAAGCGCTCCATATGATACAATGATCGGCCTGGTAAACGACACCGGTTACCCGACTGCCGGTTATGTGTAAAACTGTCCTGTCCTGTCAACAAAATTGATACCTGGTGAGGGTAGACTGGTTTCAGCTGGTGGGGATAACAACTGTTCATTTATCACTTGCGCAGTTACCGACCGAGGTCAAAAATATTATTAAATTGAGAATATTAATTAAAAATAGCACATAGGAGTATAATAAAACATATTTTAAAACAAAAAAAGAAACCGACTTCAGTGAAATGATAAAATACTCACGTACTAAAAAGTTTAAAATAAAGTATTTACTTTAAACTGAGAAAATTCTAAATTTCATACAAGTAATCTTTTGAAGTCGGCGCCAAATATTTTATAAAGATGATAAGAAATTCTATCTAATATCAAAACTAACACTGTATTTTTTTGGAGGATGAAGCCCACATAGGTCTGAGAGTTTTGCGTGGGTAATGAATTGGATGATGGAGATTGATGAGTTGAACCTACAGTTCTAGGTGGGTTCCGAACCACCAGGAAGTGATTGATAAGAAATTCTATCTAATATCAAAACTAACACTATGTGATTTACACTCACTTTTACTGAAATACAGTAATTGATAAGAAATTCTATCCAATATCAAAACTAACACTGTATTTCAATGAAATGTGATTTACACTCACTTTTACTGAAATACAGTGTCAGTTTTGATATTAGATTGTTCAATTATTTCGTCATGGAAAACATCACAGAGTAATTCTGTTATATTTTAGGAGTTTATGGGAAATTTGGCGCCGACTTCAAAAGATTACTTGTATGAAATTTAAAATTTTCTCAGTTTAAAGTAAATACTTTATTTTAAACTTTTTAGTACGTGAGTATTTTATCATTTCACTGAAGTCGGTTTCTTTTTTTTGTTTTAAAATATGTTTTATTTTAAGCTTTTTAGTTGAATTTTCAAACTTTGAAAACATGAGAAATTTCTTAAAGCCTACATTATGAAATATTTATCAAATTAGCAAGCCAATAATTAATTTATAACATCGATAAATAACATCAGTAACTAAAAATCCACTTATAAGAAAAGATAAACTAAGGAAAATTCTACAACGTTTTATTTAATGTGGAATATTGTATTTAGGAAAATTATAATAGCGAAAGGCTTCTTAAAAGTGAAATGGCTTTTGATTCATTTTGATGTGGTCCCTTTCAGAATATACCTACACTGAAATAGTAGGCCTATATTACGTTACAAGTGTGGAAAATATTGTGCTTACTGAAAATATGATAAGTAAACGCAGGAGATGAAGTTGAGTGCGGTATTATCATACGAGTATGGTAAACATCTTCCCGGACGAGTTATGTACGATATTTTTTGTGTTATGATTGCAACTAAATAACCTTATTCCTATGACTCAATAACATCAACTAAATTATTTACAATTTTCATATGAACATATGGACAGAAATATTATATTCTTATTATCGATTCAAATTAAGTTCATGTGATTGGTCAAAAGAAGTCATTAAAGACTTCTTTCACACTGAACCAGCTTTGGGTAACCGATGTCGTTTACCCGGCATAATTGCATTGCATCATATGATTTCGAAAACCGTCTAGATGTAAAGCGCTCCATATGATACAATGATCAGCCTGGTAAACGACACCGGTTATCCGATTGGCGGTTATGTGTGGAACTATCCTATTCAAACTTGATTGAAATGAAGACATCGAAGAATGCTCCTTTTTGTTTAATATTGGGCTAAGTATTGGGCCGATCCTTGCGAAACTTGGATGGGACCACCGCTGAGCGATGCTCTTTCATTTAAAAAAAAAATCATCGAAATCGGTTCAATATTGTTCGAATGATTGATGTACAAACATAAAAAAAAAACAGGTCGAATATAGTAACCTTGTTGTTTTTGATAAAAACCTATTCGCAGACATACCGAGTGTCTACACAAAATTTCATTAAAATCGGTTACGTCGTTTTGGAGGAGTATGGTAACAAACACTGTAACACGAGAATTATATATATAAGATTTTGTTTGATGGTTTCAACGTAACAAATATTGGTCAGTAAAAAAGGCGGTGTGAATAAAGTTGAGTAAGTTGAGTGACTGAAATCGTAAGAAACAGCTGTGATTGACTCAATATTCATTCACATCAGACAAATAACAAGAATCCCAAGTGCCGAGTCGAAAATATGAGATACTCAGCTGACTCAACTTTATTTACACCTGCCATTGTCCAATTTACTGAGAAATGAATTGAAATAATCAAGTGTGATTTATACCTACTGTGATGAAAAACTATTCATACAAAGTGGCACTCAATATGATCCCACATTATTTCACTTTGTTATTGATTCTTTAGTTTGGTAATTATTGATGTGCTGTATGTTGGCAGACGTGAAAGCACTTCATGGAAATTAGTTCCTTTGTTTCAAAATAATTCCTTCGTTCAAAAATTTGTTTCAAGATGGCCAACAAAGGAAACCCATTCGTTAATTTTTTTGTCAGTAATTAATTCGGGTAACAAAGCGATTTTGTATGGACAAAAAGTTGTTTACATTTAATTTGCCGGACAGATAACCTAGAATCGTGAAATTCAAGACAATTAAGACACATAATTATCGCCTTTCTTGACGACTTCGCGGTCTCGTCTTGAGCTCACCAAACTGTATTCAATGGAAGCATCATAATGTTTAGTCGCTGAATTCGGTCACTGAAAAACTACTTTCCAATAAGTTCTGTCACGTATGCCTACAAAAAACATCAATAATTACCAACCTAAAGAATTAAGAACAAAATAAATGTTGGATCATACCGTGCGCCACCCTGTAGTAACAGTATTATTATTTGGAAACTTTTAAGAAACTGTTGCAAGCACCACCCCCACACCCTCGCCAGTATGATAGAGTTACAATGAATTTCATTGCAAACAAACATTCATAATTGAAACAATTCTGGGCAGACCCAAACTAAGGATTTATTCAATGAATTCAAGGTTTTCACAGTTTGAAAAGTTTTCCTAAAAACCTGACCTTTTTACATAGAAAAGAACATTAAGGCTGTGCGCAGGGTTTTTGGTCATAATTTTTTTCCGAAGTTTATTGTATTGGATATTATCAAGGTATTGAAATGTTGACTATTGCCATGATAAATAATTTTTTTCATCAAATATTTCATGCAATATGGGAGATCAAAGTTGAAATTTTTCGGTTTTTGGGGGCAATTGATCTCCCCTACAAGTTATTTTAAACTTTTGATAAAGTCTTTTTAAATGACAGACACATTGAGGAATAAAATGACATATTTTTTGAAGTGACAGTTGTCAGCTGTCACTCAAGTTAGTTTATCATATGTTATGTTAAGATTATGTATCCAAGATAAATAAAGTTGGGTATTTATTGAGTATCCGAACTTTTCGATTTTTCCAACAATTTTTTCCCCACACACTCAAAACACACTAGTAAGTAATAATACACTGATATTTTGTGGGGGCAACACTTATTTGGCATTTAAATTAGAGTTTTCTGATGGAACTATTTTTCTTCCGCGTATGAATACTTCCATCACACTGTAACACTGCCAGACTAGGCTAGGTTAGGTTAGGTTTGGTTTAGAGCTTAGCAAGGTCGGTGAAGTAACCATTCAATCCAAAAATATAATAGTTTGATAACATATGTTTTCTTTGAAATGCAAAGATTTTGTGTTTGGTCAGATCGACAATTATTGTTAGATCACATGGAAAATATTCATTCATATTTATTCATTACGTGAAATGTGTGATAAAGAGTGCAAGCTAAAATTTTTAGAATCTATACGCCTTGGCGAAAAGGACGTGATTGAATTTTTGTTCAGGCATGGTATTTTTAAAGAGATTTCGGTGTGTTTAAAGTGTGGTGCGGAGTTAATTGTGAATAAATCAAATCTTAAATTTCGTTGTCAAAAAAAAATTCGACGTGGGAAGAAGGCGGCTGCGGTTTGTGGCTTTACTGGCTCGGCAAGGGTGGGCTCGTTCTTGGACAATTGTAGACTCCCAATAGAAAAATATTTCTATTTGGTGTCAATACTTTTGCACCTAAAGCCACCCCGACAAACATTTATTTGTGAAGAGCTGGGTATTTCGACAACAACAGTGGTTGACTGGTATTCGTTTTGCCGGGAAGTTTTTCTGTTCAATTCAGAAAAACTGTCACAAAAGTTAGGCGGACCAGGAAAGGTTGTCGAAATTGACGAGGCGAAGTTTGGGCGATCGAAGTACAATCGTGGGAGACAGGTGAGGGGTCAGTGGGTCTTTGGTGGGGTTGAACGTGATTCCGATAAATCATTTTTTGTGCCTGTTGCAGCCAGGGACAGCGATACTCTTTTGAATTTGATTCAAGAGTGGATCCTGCCTGGCTCCACAGTAATATGTGATTGTTGGAAGGCGTATCAATCCCTCAACAAAGATCTGTATGACCACTTGACTGTCAATCATTCATTGAACTTTGTGGACCCAGAAACCCAAGCTCACACGAATACGGTTGAGAGGAGTTGGCGCGAAGTGCGCTTTACGATTCCAAGGTTTGGAGTCAAAAAAGCGCATTTCGCCGGCTACCTTGCTGAGTTTCAGTTTAAGCGCCGATACCAGCGGGAGGAGCGTTTGCATTACTTTTTCAAAGCGGCTGCGGAGTTGTATCCCCCCAAGTATTGAAAGGTTAGTAAGCTTACTTTTCTTCAGATATGTGATTATTAATTTCATTTATATGGTTTAATGGTTGGGAGTTCATAATATGTTTGCAAATTATGACTTTTTTAAATGAAAAATAAAATTTTCGTCAAAAAATTTTTTTTCGAAAATTTAAATTTTTGGGTTAAAGAGACGCGACCCCAAAAAAATTTCAACGGATTATTGCTTCATGGGGTGTGTAGATGTCACAAAAAAAAAAATTGTTGGAAAAATCGAAAAGTTCGGATACTCAATAATTACCTAAAGTTGTTTTGAGTTTGTGGCTCTGAAGTATTGACGCATTTCTTCATGGTGTCAGAAGAATGGGGCCCAAAAAGAGAAACCAATCAATAAAATCTGGAGATTTAGAAGTTGAGAGAAGAGAGCAAGAAGAGTTTCAAGGATCGGTAGCTCAGTTTCAAGTTGCCACCCCAGAGGGTTTCAATTTTCGGGAGCCTCAAGGATGGTCCAGATGGATCACAAGATTTGAACGGTTCAGAAGTGCTTCAAACTTGTCAGGTAAGTCTGAACGATGCTTTTATATAGTCTTGGCGAAGAAGGAGAAGATTTATTGAAATCTTTCAGACTGACTGAGGAGGAAGCACATTGTTATGAGATAGTTAAAGGGAAATTTGAGGCATATTTTGATTTTAAAAAGAATGTAGTGTATGAAAGAGCAAAATTTTTTAAACGGAGACAGTCAACAGGAGAGCCAGTAGATTCATTTGTGAATGATTTACACAAGTTGGCTGAAGGATGCAATTTTGGGGATTTACGAGAGGAATTGATTAGAGATATGATTGTTATTGGGGTTTTGGACAACAAGGTGTCAGAAATATTGCAGTTAGATGACTCTTTGACATTGGAAAGAGCAATAAGCAGGGTTAGGCAGGCGGAAAGTATTAAGAAACAGCAAGCAGTTGTGCGGGACCATGATTTGAAGGATGTCAATGTAGTAGCAAACAGTCAGAAGGCCAAGCCAACTAGTCAGTCCCTTAGATTTAGAAATACTAAGAATTTGAAATGTTACAAATGTGGATTTTCACATGATCAGAATGTGAAGTGTCCAGCTGCAGCAAGTCATTGTTTTAAATGCAATGTAATTGGTCACTTTGGTCGTGTATGTAAGCAAGAACAAAGGCCAAATGTTAGGGAAGTAGATAACCAAACACCTACAGAATCCTACTTAGGAGAGCTGACAATAGATCAATTTCAATTCCATGATCCATGGACGGTCTCGGCTATAATCAGGTAAATTTCAAGCTGGATACAGGGGCAGATGTATCTGTCATTGGATCATTCCTATGTAAATCTTTAGGACTGAAGGTGAAACCTTTGACTCTTCATGGAGCCAACAGAAGTGCGTTGCAGGTTGAGGGGGTGGCCACAGCCGAAATGAATATAAAAGGAAAGTCAATAATAGAAGATTTGTATGTTTTATCTGACCAACGTATTCCACTACTTAGTAGAAGGGCTATTTCAACTTTAAAATGACTTCAACCATGTGTTGAGTCTATAGAGCAAAATGACATTGTTAAAAATTTTGCAGAAGTTTTATCAAGAAATCAAGTTGAAAAATTTGTGGAAAATTGATATTTTGGATCAAGAAATTTTTTTTAATAGTTTAATTGAGACATTTCCTTGTACAGATAAACGGTTAGAAGAGATTAAGAATGAACAACTACAAGATCCTGAGTGTAAAATGATAAAAGAATGCATTGCCACTGGTATTTGGGGCAGAAATTCAAAAAAATTTAAATATAGATCTGAACTTAATGTTACAAACGAATATCTTTTAAAAGGAAATAGACTGGTGATTCCCAGATCCCTGAGAATTGAGTTGTTGAACAAACTGCATGATGGTCACATGGGTGTTACCAGGAGCAGGATGCGAGCCCAAGAATCAATATGGTGGCCTGGCATTTCTGATGATATTAACAATTTAGTTGCAAATTGTAGCAAATGTTTAGAGCAGGGCTAACCACAGTGAGCCCCTTCACTACACACCCCTACCAAAAGGACCATGGCAGGAAATCGGGGCAGACTTAGCTAAATGTTCAGGAAAGTGGTACTTGATACTACAGGACTACTTTTCAAGGTTCATTGAGATTATTGAAATACAAAAATTAACTTCGGAGAGTGTTGTTCAACGTATGGCAAATGTTTTTGCTCGCCATGGTATACCTTGTGTGGTTCGCACTGATGGAGGTACGCAATTCACTTCTGACAATTTCAGAAAGTTCTCTGAGCAATACAGTTTTGAACACAGAACATCAAGTTGAAAGTTTACACAGTCAAATGGGGAAGCTGAAAAAGCAGTGGATATAGCGAAAAGGATCTTGACCAAGTGTAAAGATCCAAACATTGGGCTCCTCTCATACAGAAGCACTCCATTAGAAAGTGGTTTAAGTCCAGCTGAGTTTATGTATGGAAGGAAAATCCGTACAACAATGAACACAGAACATCAAGTCCAAAGTTTGCACAGTCAAATGGGGATCAAACAATTAGTTTTCTCAAAATAAATTTTTTAAAGCATGCAAAAAATGTCTGTTTTCAAAACATTATTTTGAAAAAACCAATTGTTGAATTGAAATAAAAAATGTATCATTCTTTTCCCCAAGGTGTCTTTCAGTTAAAAAAAATTATCAAATGTTTAAAATAACTTATAGGTGAGTTCAATTGCACCCAAAAACCAAAAAATTTCAACTTTAAACTCTCATATTCCATAAAATATTTAATGAAAAAAAAATTTATCATGGCAATAGTTAGCTTTTCAATACCTTAATAATATCCAATTCGATGAACTTCAAAAAAAGGCTTTCACACAGCCTTAATTTTCAATTTCGTGTATAAAGTTACATCCCACACAAAACCTATTTGAACATGTCAGAATGGACTTGGAGGTGTGTAGGAGACAATTTTATTTTTATTTCCCGTAAGTTGATAAACCTTATTCCGTTAACATTTATTGAAAATACAAGTAGTTACATAAATAAGAAACAAAGAAATGAAATGGAAAAATGAATAATTTTAAATAACATTGAGGAAAAACTGTTCCAAACAACACTGCGCTTCTTCTAAAAACTCTCAATATAAATATGTAAGTTTTATTATTCACTCGCAGCCAATTCCCTCTTTTTTCATCTTTATTA
Source organism: Conomelus anceps (assembly GCA_948455865.1). NCBI lineage: Eukaryota > Metazoa > Arthropoda > Insecta > Hemiptera > Delphacidae > Conomelus > Conomelus anceps. The sequence goes on from OX418225.1 coordinate 14,894,877, forward strand.
CTTTCTTCCTTTCACATCTCTCTGCCTCTTTCTGTTTTTTCACCCATCATCTTTAAAAATCGAATTTTGTGTATTCTTTTACAATGTTTCATTTTTTTTGCAACTCACACCTGTGCACAGAACTTCCTCAGAAGGCATAATGCGTTCTAATTTTCTTCTAGTTTTTATTTCATTTGTATTTTAAAGAACCTGAATAAATTTGATTTGGACTGTTTAATAATTAAACTGACGAGTGAACATATTTATGTTCAATTACCAAGACAATTAAACTTTTCATGATACAGTAATAAATTTCCAAAGTAATTACTATTTATCTTCGTCAAATTCAATACCGAACTCACCATGAATATGAACCAATTGTTTTTCCAACAAGATAATAACCTCTAACCTGAAAACAGAATTACGTAGAATAAAGTAACGATAATATTAGCAAAAACCAAAAAATAAAAATCTGGAAGATATATATCCACAATAGGCATGAAATTAGGTCTGTTTATTCACTATGTAGATGAGAGATACTAAAACTCAACTCAAGCATAAAATAAATAGGAACGGGAAATTAAATAATAACTATTATTTAATCAAATTGAAAATTAAAAGTAGTTACCGTATGAAATTTGAGAACAATAAGGAATTAATCACAACAAGAATTCAGATGCATCTGAAATAATAATATCAAATCAGTATAATTAAAATGAAATTTTAAAAATATAATAATAATAATAATAATAATAAAATATTTCTAACCAGTAGATACTGCTGAAAAATGCACAAAATAGCAAATAGCATTTTGTTTAGCTTGTACAATACCGTTCGCAATTTAAGGAGAAAAATTTTGATAGGGAAATAATAATTTACGGCTGAATCATGCACGCCAGTGTGTGAAGCAAACGCTAACACCAGGTGTACATGCAAGAACACGATATAAGGTTTTTTTTTGTGCAATCGTCAATCAAACAATCATACACTATCATTCCAACAAAGTGCTTTATAAAGATTCTAAAATAATTATTAGGAAATTTAAAAAAAAATTGTCTACTACATGCAAGAACAATTCAATTGAGGAAATAACAAAGAGGAATACAATGTAGATTTACTTCCAACAAGATCTTGTAAGAAATTGAGGCAGTTGACCAAATATATATTTATTGAAAAGACGTACTTCAAATTTAAATTGAAAGTTTAGTTTCGTGATAATATTCTTTCAAGAATACCAAAATCTATAAAATTATCTGAATGTTTGAATTTATTATTAAAACAACTTAAAATTTGGCAACAACTTAGAATTTAAATTTTTTGAACCACTCATTGATGTAAGTGGGTGATAGCTCTTGTGGCTGTGATCGAGGGGAGTTTTTAATCTAATTGATTTAAAATCAATTAGTTTAAGTAATTAATAATTATTAATAAGTTAATAATTCAACAGTTTTAAAGTAATTAGTTATAATTTTGAAGGTGTAACTATTTAATAATTTAAGGAATATTCGTTGACGCCATGGAGTGCGAGTTCATTATGTGAAGCGAGTTTGGACTCAGATAAAGTGTACTCTTATTTGTTAATTATATTATTTTTCATTTTTGTGCCACGAATACTGGAAAATGTGGCCAAAATAATTCCTGCATTTCATTAATGAAAATTCCTGCATTTTCATTATGAAAATTATTGGGATTGTTTATGAAGGAATAAATTTCATTATTTCATATGAAGACCAACTTTTATAGTTGTTTGACTGGGCTTTCAATTGAAATGCTGTGTACAAGAATCAAGAAAACAAGAGCTGACACACAGTTGATGACACTCAGCCAGTGACCGCCATTTATTTGAAGCGTTGAGTACGCGTTGAAACGCTTGGCAAACTTTCCATGTACTTGAAATCAATTCCGAATTAAACAAAAATGACTGTAATTGGCTGAGCCAACACAATCGCTGACACTCAGCCGATGACAGTCATTTTTTGAAGTGTTAAGTCGATTCCAAGACTGGCAAACGCTCCCGGTGCGGAGTGATCAAATTAAAAAATAAAATAAAAAATGAATCAGCAGAACTTACCTGCAGCCAGATAAGTATAGAATATTTTCGACCAACGCGATCTTCTCTTGAGCTCGAGAAACGATTGGTAGGCGTTGTTCCAGTCGAGCTGTATTAGATGACACCAGCCCATCTCATGCAGGCACAGTAGTTGCACTTCACGCTGCATAGACTTCTCTACCCCTGCGCTATAAGCTTCCAACGCTGAATCAACGTTACACTGTAATAATCATTATTATTAAGCGAAAATATTAAGAGCAATGATCACAACGTCAAGTATTTTGAATATAAGTTCAAAAAATTTTACAATTATTTAGAGTGCTTGCGGAGTTCATTTGTAATTTTTTTTTTGTAGGTAAGCAGGTAAGTTCGTGACATAGGCATTATTGCTATTCTAGTCTTCCTCATACAGCAGTTATGTATTATAATTTGTTTCGGAGGATGAAGCCCACATAGGTCTGAGACTTGTGCGTGGGTAATGAATTTGATGATGGTGATTGAGGAGTTGGACCTACTGTTTTAGATGGGTTCCGAACCACCGGGAAGCGATGAGCATCAAACAAAGGGTCGTTGACTATTGTTACCGCATCATGAGGAGATGAACATTTTCAGAGATTGATTACTTTACACGTTATACACGTTGAAAAAAATTACAAAAACTAGTATAAAAGTACCAGCAAGAATCAGGCAACAGTGACAAAATTAAAAACAATTAAATATGTAATGATCTTAATCTGATAAAATACACTAGAAATTCTATCAATACAGTAACTTAGGCCAGTTCTTTTATTAACTAAGTTTTAGCAACATAAAGTATGGATAGTAGTTTATGTGATAGGTGAAAATTACGAAGAGAAAAATAAATAAATGAGAATAAAATGGAGAAAAATTAAATGGATATGAGTTTGAATGAATAGATGAGGATGAATTTATGCATTCTATGAATAACTACTAGTGATGATTAAATCCCATCGAAAAAGAAAGATCTAATACCAAAAGTAACCCTGTATTTCAATTTAATATATTGTTTTTAATCACTTTTATTGAAGATACTGGAGGGATGCATTTCACTTCTGAAAATAAGCTTTATCAGCCTCTCTTTTCAGAAGTGGAACGCCTTTCTCCACTATCTCCAATATAAGTGAGTAAAGACAATATATTAAATTGAAATGCAGTGTCAGTTTTGATATTAGATTGTTCATAAAGTATTTCGACATAAAACACATCACAGAGAAAAAGAAAGGGGTGAAAAAGAGACATAAAGAAGGGAAAACTATGAAGAAATTGTGACAATGGTGATTGAAGAAACTTGTTGAGATGCTTGATGACCAATGATCTTCTAGCTGGAATTATTTTGGCTTTGTTTCAAGAAAATATTCAAGTAGATTCCGAAAATGAGAAAAGCCACATTGATGAAGGTAATGTTGATATCGTTATCCATAAAGAGAACGACTGACACTGTCACATAACACGAATTATTTTAAAACATAGATATGAACTTGAAATTACAACAGGAGTTAGGGTTCTTGCACAATGAAACATCTAATAATCGAAAGGCATCCTCAAAAATACTTGAAAAGCAATGAAGCATCCCATAATCACCATCTCGAAATCAAACATATCAATTTTATTGTAACGCACACTCATATGTATCTGTATATTAAATGAATAAATATTAATAATAATAATAATTAATAACAAAAAAAACAACAACAACAACAATAATAATAATAATAATATGCTATGGAATGGTGAATGGCAGAATGATGCAGCACGAATCCACCATTCCACAGCATGTGTATCATTTTGCGATGGTGCATCATCGAGAATTGGATGCAAGCACCCTTATTCATTTTTTCCCTTGAAGACATTTTTAATACAGATTCCACGCCTTATTTGCAATATTAGACTAACTGCTTTCCATTAAGGTCGACAAATTCGTATAAAAATCTGACATGTCTGAAGCCGCGTCTCCACCAACCGAACATGTCTGCCGAACATTGTTGGCGAATACAAAAAACGGGCAAACATTAAACATATGGGTCACCAAACATGTTCGTAAGTTCAATTGAAATGTACGGTCTGTGAGCGAACAGTGACGACCAACAACAGGTTCCCGCCACTAACCCCAACACACCGATCATAATGTTCGAGAAGGCGTCCACACCAAACCAACTCCAAAAAATGTTCGGCGACATCAGCTGATTCCAGCGAACACTGTTCGCCGAGCATGTTCGGTTGGTGGAGACGCGGCTTTAGAATCACTAATAATTTGTGAGTAATTGCACGGCTATGCAGTCAAATATTTCTTGAGAAGAACATTGAAATACAACGGAAATACTCAACTTGTAAAGTTCAAGCTTTTACACACTAATTTGATAATAAACAACAATTTATTCAAGGATGAAAAGTACATAAGAAACATGAAACTTGGGGAGCGATGACTGCTCTCTGAGCGCTGTGTCAAGGCGATCGTGATGTTCAGTCGCGAGCACTCAGACCCCGCTACGAAGGATGACCGGCAAACGAGACCTATCTGCTTTATTAATTTTCATTATTATCAAATGGTTCGGAATCCAAAACTGTAGGGCCATCCAACATAATTATCATCTACTCGTCACCAACGAACAAGTCTCTGACTTGAGTGGGCATCATAAGTGCAAAAGGAAAAAATAAGGGCGCTTGCTCAGCGGAGCATTTAATGCTCAATGATAATCACCATCGCAAAATAAAAAGTATGCTGTGGAATGGTGGGTGACAGATTGGAGTATCGCGAATAATACGCATAGCATTTGTTTCATTTTGCTATCGTGATTATCCTCCAGTAATGAATGTTACCCTTGGGAGCTTCGTCAGCTCTTAGTTTCGGTTGTTAAAGAAGATTGTACAATAAGAACAGTGGGCCAGGTGAATAAAAACGAGTAAAGACTTCACTAAGGGTTTTTGGACAGTTTACTACCTTTCGAGTGAATAAAAATCTTGTAGTAAAGGCTAGACTATAGTGGTGACTACGGAGTCTAGTAAGCACTAGACGGCTTTGAACTTTTCTGGAGTTTACTCACTTTGGAGTGAATAAAACAGAGTAAAGACTTTACTACTATAGTGGTTACTAAGCTTTTTGCAAGGTAGAGTCTGAGCTGACTATCCCAGTTAATCATTCAATTTTTCTCAAAAAATTTGAAGTTTATTACAAGAAAATTAATTATTTAGCCTATTCTATATCTCCAATCTATTTTATCTCCAACTTATTTCGTCATTCCAGTATATTGAAGTTGACTAAAATTATTATAAGTAGCAAGTAGGCAAATGAATAAATTGCATGTCTTAGGCTCTGGTTTGTTTGTTGGCTTTGTTTGATTGTTGGCTTTTGATTCTTCAACAAACTGAAACAGTATTGGTAGTGTATTTTGGGATTAAACCTGCACTTCACCAGAAAAATAAGAGTTCAATGCAATGAATCATTTGAGTCTATTGGTTGATGTTGTCAGGTAGCAAAATTCATTTGGTCTTGTGCAGCTCGTGTAGAACAAAATTATAGTATTCAATTGGTTATCATGCACAATATCATCGAAAGATCACTAATATGGAAATAAATAGTATAATGATTTGCAATATGAAGAATAATATGAGGAATTAATTGACAATAAAGTAGGTTGATAATTTTTGACATAGTAGACAAGCAATCATACAATCATAACTATCGTTTTTTTATTTTAAATTATTTAAGATAGAACTATTTACTTGAAAATACTTCTTCCAATAATAAATATTTCTTCTGATCGATAATGAGAACTCATATCGGTTGCGGAGCCGTTGTACGATCAACCCATCTATAAATAGCTCAACTTAGTAACAACTAAGGGGAAATTCATGTGAATGGAACTGTGGAGAGAAACTCTATAGTAAACTCTCTGACTTTTCCTAGTCCACACTAGAGCAGAGCGTACTACGTTTATTCACTCCCGAGTCGAGAGTTTACTCTCCAGGCGACTGTTTACTAAGGAGAGAAGACTTAAAAAGGAAGACCGCACCAAGTAGAGTATACTCGTTTTTATTCACTTGACCCAGTATTTCGTCATTGAAAACGTCACAAATGATGTTTGATGATTGATTGCTTCATCATTGAGGGTGGTTTTCATAATGCAGTCGTTGCTATTGACATTAGGTATTTGTACAATGCACCAAATCTGTTCAGTTAGTTTACTAATCTAAATATATGATTGATTCACCTGCAATCTGTGAATTCTTCCTTTGAAGAAAAGAAAGAGAGCGGAGTCTTCGAATTCGTGCTGAGATTCTGCGATGAGTGCCGATGCCGTTTCTACGCCGGCTTCAACGTTGCTGCCATCTAGCGCGAAGAATGGACGGACTATTGTATGGTACCACAGCAGTGCCAACCTAGAGCATACGGTGGTGATGAGCATGTTTCAGGAGTTCTCATTCATTGATCATTAAAATAAAGAGTTTATTACACTAAAAAATGATCAATACAACATTTAAACATTTTTAAATGCTAATTTATTTGATAGTTGTTATGAGACACTCTTACCACAGAGTCCTTCTATTCCTGGCCCTATTTTATTACTGTCATGCAACAACCATGTTTAATTCTCCAAATCTCCATAGAGGTTCTGTTGTTACCAGACAACTGACCCAAAACCTCATTCCCATAGAAAGAGTGAATAGAAAGCACTTCATTTCGGAGGAGCATATCTTATATACGAAACAGATTGTACAATATAATACCTAGGGATTGGATAGTTAAAAAGCCTAAAATAATGGAGTTACATATTATATGGATAATGGACAAATTTTTCTATTTCAATTCAATTTTATCTATGAGACAATAATTTTTTTCACTCAACTGCAAATTTTCAAGTACAGAAGTTGTGTTGATAAGACTCCACGTCGGCGAGCAAGTTTTTACTTTTGTCGGCGAGTAGCATAAATTTATAATAATACTGTATTTATTTTTTATGTGAAATTGTATATAATATTATTGTATATTATTTGTATTCGGTTTTCGTGCAATAAACGATTTTATTTGATATCCAATTCTCATATTGAAATGCACTGTGTATTTGACCTATATTCTTTACAGACTACTCAAGTACCAGCTTTTATACTTGCAACTGAGTCCTATAAATATTCACTCAAGTACGGCGCTATGGTCCCTGAAGAATTATGACCTCATCAACGGACTTGTCCACAACTTTGGCTCTCTATCTTCTTGCGCCCACCTAACGCAGGTCTAACTCCACGTCACCTAACCACATCGATATTGGTCTCCCCTTTTGCCTCTGCCCAACTGGCCTACCATCTACCAACTTTAATATTTTTGGACGATCTGTTTTTAGCTTCCTCTAAGTATTTTTTTTATCTGGGTTACTTGGGCAAAATCTTCTTGAAGTTTCGAATTCAGCCCACATTTTGATTCAAAGTAAATGTTATTTAGCTCTTGCATCATTGTCAATCAATGGGAGATCTGGACTCTCATTGTTTTACTGAAACATTTGAAGCAGGCCTACTTGAAACTGTTATCACTGTTTTTTTATTCCCCACTTCAACTGATTGAGGTACCGTGAATTGTACTTGAAAAAATCTTTTACAAGGGAGGAGTTCGGGGGTACTAACCTGGAAATTTTTGATGAAATCATCCTTCTAAAACCAAATTTTCCGCAAATCCAGACATTTATCTTGATTTTTGTCAAATATTCTCCCTCAAGTCTTGTTAAAATTGAATTTTACTTTGTTTTGGGGGGGATCTGTCCTCCTGAGACCCCCATAGTCACGCCACTGACTATTGTCTACAATTTCTGGAACAATCGCTGAATATTCACCCTGAGAAATCTTGCTAAATTTGATAGTTGATATTAACTTTTTAAGGGAATTCAACGACTTGCAGTCAAATCACTTAAAAATTCACTCATTGAATTCACTTAAAAATTGAATATTAACAACGCAATTCGTCATGGATCAAGAAATCCAGGAATTTGATAGTTGAATTATGCATTGATGCTACCATGACACTTGATGCTGACTTACCCTGCGTGATTTATGCTACTGAACAATAGTGTAAGTATTAACTGGTAGGCACTATATTGGAAGAAGTCTTAGCTGTTGCGGGCCGGATTGATCATACCGGTGGGCCGGATTTGGCGACAGCGGGCCGTAGTTTGGAGACCCCTGATTTAGAGTAATAAATTGTCTTGCTTGCTAATTAGTCGTTCTTTCTCAAATAAATCCCCGATAAAACGTCACAATATGTTAATATTGATTGATAGAATGTGTGTGTACATACGTGGCCAGCGGTGCTCGCATGTCGTGACCCTGCCTGGAGAACATGAGCGCCTCCAGGCCACTGACGCGGTCACCTCCGAATCCAAGCAGCTGGATCAGTTTGAGCAGCGACGGTGGCAGCAGAGAAACGCACAACTGGAACACGCCGTAGCCAAAGCTCACGGCAGCCATCAGCCGCGATACCACTTCTGGACGAACAGTTTCGTTTCTAAAAAAAGACAAATGGAATACAATAGTCATGATAAAAATGGAAATCATTTAAAACCCAACTTAATCCATTGAATTATAATTTAATATTTCATGATACATGATACCGCTGTAGATAAATTACTATCAATCACTTATTGTGATATATAACACGTTTGAGAAATTAGGTACCCCAAGATTAGGTACCTTATCAGGGTGACTAGCAAAGTAAGCTACAAAAATTCCCTGACTTTTCCCTGATATTTAATAAAATTTTCACAGCTCCATATTTCTTATATCTAATTTTTTAATTTTCACTTTCGGCCATATTTTTTGGAATTTTTCAAAATTCTTTCTTAGCATGCATCTAGAGCCCCAACGGGACATACGTACCATTTTTCAACTTAATTAGCCATGTGGTTTTCGAGAAACGCTGATGAATGAGTCAGTGAATCAGGGGCTTATTTTTGGCTTTTATATAGATGAAAAAAAAAGACCTTAGCGAATAATCAAAACAATTTTATGTTTGTTGGCCTACCTAGCTTATTTGCCAATCTAAAAACGCATTTCATGTGAGGGTTTCTATAATTAGTATAATTAATTATTATAAGGTACACAATTACTACGAAGTTCCCCTATATTTTTTTTAAATTCCATGACTTTACCCTTACTTTTCCAGAATTTAAAAATTCCGACTTTTCCCGGACGCTAGTCTCCCTGCTTATGGATTCTTTGGTATAAATTATGATATGGATCTTATGGAACTTCACGGGAATTACCACGAAGAAATATTTTTCAATAGATTTTTAAATATATAGAGGATGCAGCCCCAAAACAAAACAAAAAAAATATATAGATTAAGAAAGTCAGATGAAAAATTCTAAAACTATAGAAACTTATTTCTTTATTGAGACAAAGTTGCAATGAAATGAGAAGATGCAATAGGCTTAAAGCTCAACCCGTTTTCTTTACAAATTTTGAGTAGGCTATTTAAGCAAAAATTTTGGAGGTTAGTTCACAAGAAAAAATTAGGTTCACTGAGAAATGTCACTCGGAAAAAATAGTTTCTTATACATTTTCTGGGTGGAATCTTAGATGCTTTATCTATTCAGTTAAAGCAGTCTTTGAAATTTTATGGGGGTGGTATTCTAGATAAAACATACAAACAGATGAATTGAAACAAAAAATTTTTACAATACAAAAATAACAGCTTCTTGGGAATAACATAAAGGCTTTGACCACGGTGTGATTAAGACAATTACCAACCATTTTGCCACGTGATTGTCCAAAGTAGGTAGCCCTGCAGCCTTGAGTGATAAAGATACCTGGACAGATTGTTGATGAGCCATTATTTAATTTATTATTCTGATAAATTTTTCCTGATTGTTGAAAATTGGAAAAATTCAATCAAATTATAACAAACTTAGATTTTCTATGTAGCCGTTAGCTGAGCATAGCATGTTCGCTAGGGAAGAATTCTGTACAACTGAAAATTACTTTGGATTAACAAAATAATGAAAAAAGAAATGAAAGAATCAATGTTGCACTTGAAGGTAGGCCACATCAAAGTTGCAATCAAACCCTCACCTAATCTTATAAACAGAAAGACAATCAGGAAGAGCTGCTCATTTATAATTGGTAGTCAGTTAAAGCGCTTGTCTCTGATACGACTGGCTGTCTGCTTCTCCTGCAGTAAGGAATTCGAATATCGTTCAGCTCTGTATATTTTGTGTAATTATTCACCTCATCAACTACGCACAAGTATCAGACTCTTGAGGGCATCATCCAATAAAAAAGTTGATTTCATGGAACCTGAAATTACGATAATAAACGAAATTTTCTTTGTAGTGACGAAGGTGATAATGTGGAAGGTATCCATAATGAATAATAATACGAAATTGCCACAACCACATTTATTAAAAGATATTGGAAACTAGTTTCGGTTGTTATACCAGTATCAATCTCAATAAAACTAAAACTAAAGTACAGAGAAGCTTAATATATTCTGAACATGGAATTGGCTATCATTCCATGCTCAGTACATATTAAGCTTCTCTGTACTTTAGTTTTAGTTTGATTGAGACTAATAATGGTATAACAACCAAAACTAGTTTCTCAATATTTTTTTAATAAATGTGGTTGTGACAATTTCGTCTTATTATTCATTATAAACGAAATTACCGTAACATGGGTTATAGATGGTTATTTTGACCCATTACCGATATCTCTCAATTTTCTTTACTTTACTAAACTACATTACTTCTACTCTACCAACTTTAAGATGCTTTATTCATTCAATCAGCCCTTAAAATTTAGACGATCTACTTTTTGTTCACTCACTCTACAGCATTGCTGAAAGCGGAAAAGATGGCTGAAAATGGGTTCCTGTAGCCATTCAACCGACGAAGGGACGGATAAGCACTGGATGGTGATGTGGGTGACGATGGGTCATATCCAGGTGTTGATCGGGCCGAATTAGGCACGGACCATTCGCAGCTGGGTGATTGAACGGGACCAAAACTCGAAGATCTTGCAACAACCCTCCATAGAGGAAATTCGGAGCCTGAAAGAATTTCCATTAAATTAATTTCTGGTCGTATAAAAGCGCAGAAATTATTCGAGTGCAGGATAGAAAATCAGAAATTAGTTAAAAAAAAGGAGAAACTCAGTAACACTCGATAGTTAGAGGCTAAAGGCTGCCTTACTAGTGGCGTTTTTAGGCAGTATAATAGAACATTAAGGAGCTTGCACGGTGAAGTTCCCAAAACTCGAGGATAATCGCCACTGCAAGATCAAGCACATGCTGTGGAATAATGATACTCACACTGCTCCAATATGTCATGCACCATTTCACAGCATGGGTTTGATTTTGCGATGATGATTATTATATGACCCTCTTTACAAGCATAGTTCACACAGTGCTGTCGATTTGTTAACTGCTAATATGAATTTTGCTTTTCTCTTTGTGAAGTCTGCTTAGCAATTCTATGCATCCGTCTAATTTCGTGGCCAATTGACTCGTTAAAAAACAAACATACTTCATCAAAATGAATATTATCAACTTACTGTGAAAAGAGCATAAAAATGTAATGATGCTCGAAGCCACACTTAGGAATATTTATTATCTCAACTTTTTTGGTGAATTTAACGACTTGAAGTCAATTTTCAATTAAGAAAAAGTAATATTTTACTCACTCTCTAGGCCGAACCTTTTCGAGTAATGGAAACCTGAGATTCGTTGTTAATAGTAACTTTTTTTGGCGAATCTAACGACTTGCAGTCAATTTTTAATTAAGAATAAGTAATATTTTACTCACTATTTAGGCCGAACGTTTTCGAGTTATGGAAGCCTGGGTTTCGAGTTATGGATCAAACACCAGGCTTCCACAACTCGAAAACGTTCGGCCTAGAGAGTGAGTAAAATATTACCGTACTTATTGTTAATTAAACATTGACTGCAAGTCGTCGAATTCACCAAAAAAGTTAATATTTTAACAACGCAGTTCGTCATGGAACAAGAAATCCACGAATTTATTATCTATTGACAAGAACAATAGTGGAGATAGATTTATTGTTCTTCATTTGGCTCATTTGCGTGAATACATGGTCACATGAAACCTTGAATTGTCCGGTATCGTCAAGCATCCAACAAGCACTAGTATGTTTTCCATCAAAGTACGGTATACTAAGATCCTCTAGTACTCTAGTTCATTCGGGGAAAATGCCAACATCGGTTCTTTCCTCAGCACGATTCGAATTTTTCTTATTCTAAATCCAAGTTAGTAACTTATATGATATATAAGAGAGACAATTAATTGATCCTTCTTATAATAGCAATCATGTATAAAGTTATTAATTTTAAACTGACCCGTCCTGATAATACTGAGCTGTCATGTACAAAAATTATGATGCCTTTGGAAGACATTTTTCTTGTCGAATACTGTATCAACTAAACCATGTATGAATCACACAACAATCTAAAATAAATTATTTGTTCACACTCTGTTATGAACTCAATGCAACTCCTCAAGCAGTAGATCCCTGCATAACGGAATTTATGTAATATTTCTAACTAGTTACTCATCATTAATAAATACTACTCAGGAACGAACTTTTCATATAGATAATTGATTCAGTTCAAATAAATTTCAAATTTTACAAGCAGACATGATTTGTATATCTTTTCTGTTTCCAACCTACCTGGAACAGTTTGATCGAACCCGAAAGTTTTTTTGTACAATTGCAGTATTTGTTGATAGGTATGCTGATAAACTTTCCATGCCTTACGGAGAACCCATCCTCCTTTCATGTAGCTGCCCACATCCTGCTGGAGAAATGTGAGGAGCGCTATACATACTTGCGAATCTGCTAGTATTATCTGCTCTTCTAACCTTTCGGCCTCGTCGTTCTGCAAAGATAATTTCAAATTTGAAGAAGCAGAAGAAAATCGAACGTATTTTGTATTTCGAATGAACTACAGCAGTATTTCTTTAAATACTTAAACTTTGCATAGATACTTTTTAAAATAAATAAGTCTCTCTCCAGTGAGAAAATTAAAGAGTTCCATAGACATAAGGGATGTTTATTTTTCCAATGATTAAAAATGAATAACTTGCTCAATTAGCAAGTTTAATAAGGCTGCTTGCACAGTGGAGCATACTCCAATACTCGAAGATAATCATAGATGCGAAGTCAAACACTTTCGAATGGTGATATTGACAATTCTCATATTTGCCATAAACCATTCTACAGCATGTGTTTCGACCTAAATATTAAACCAGATCATAGCTATCTTTTAACAAGAATCCTTTTGACTCCAATATTTCCTCTATCATTTAAAGAATTTATTAACAAATAATTACTTACTACACATCCACTTACATAAATGAATCCTCACTTATTCGAAACACATGTGTTTGTGACAACATCGAATATTAATCATTATAAATTGGAAGTTGAATTAGAAAATTCAGTTTTAGAAGGGTGTGTTTGTGTTAATTTGAGGGAGCAATTATTGCATCATCACTGTGGGGGAAATTAAAAAAAATAATCGAAATATCTTAGATACTTACTACTGGACTTCCAAAGACTCTATTGCGCATTGATTTGATCCATCCAATATCTTGCGCACATCGTCTTTCAATATCTCTGAGTGACGACATTGCTTCTGTTAACATATCTTCTTCGAATGTCATCAGCGCATTCTGGAAAATAGCAACATCAATGAATGGATAACGTATTATTATAGAATGGAAAAACATTGGTAACTTACACCAGTTTTATTTTTGGAGCCTTAAGAAAGTATTTTATCTCGATAGCTTCTAAAGCTGGGTTTTTCTAGCTCCGCATTTTCTGCGGATCGCATTGCGCACTAGTGTTGCCAGACGCAAGCTGAAAAATTGTGGGGGATTTAGCTTAAAATGTAACAATTAAACATATAGAAAGTTTGATCCAAATCCCCCACGATTCTTTAGCTTGCACCCAGCAACGTTGGTACGCAGTGCGCTCCGTAAAAGTGTGGAGCTAGGAAACCACAGCTTTTACATACTCATCAAATAAGTGATGAAAGACAACATTACTGTACCTATAACAGTAGAAGTAATATAGTTGCCATAAATCTAAGTAGGGTGAATTAAGTGGGATGGATAAGAAGGATGGAGTGTAGAAAGCTGATAACTAAAATCATAAGTTACTCACCATAAAAACTACAAAACACTTTCCAGCAGCTAGCTGTGTAGAATGCTCATGGCCACTGAACAGCTTTTCAGCTTCCTCATAACGATTGTTGAGAACCATAGTTATTCCTCTCCTAGCAATTTCCCATTCTTCTTCAGGCTTGTTTTCGCCTTCCATCTTCAACTACAAAAACAAAATTATCAAATTCACCGATTTTGAAAAACCCCTTCTGGAGACAATAATGAGCTTTTTTCAGTCTTTTTTGCGAAAATTGTGTACTTCAAGACTTGAAAAAAAAGGTGGTTCACTTTAGGAGATTAATTTAGACATACTGTATACTGAGATAACGATAAGTATTTTATATTGTTTGATAAATTTTTGACAGGACGGGATCTTTTCTTAACTTCAAAAAATTGTCAAATATGCGAGTGTGCGTTAAATTCTTCAAAGCCCTGTATCTGAATCTAATTACAACGACGGAAATAAGACAAATTTGATCGATTGTTTCCAGAAAACATATATTTTTATATGGAATGTAATAACTCAAGAGAATGAACTCATTTAATTGAATAGTCAAGAAACTTACCTTTGATTACGAGTACTTCAAAAGTACTTTTATGTTTATAGATTCGCGCAAATTGCCCAATTACATGGTCCTACTCATGTGTAGATGAGAGACAAGCTAAACTCGACATCGACTCATTGTTGCCTCAGTCTAATCATTGCGTCCACAATAAATACTGTTACTGCTCTCCATTATAAACTTTATGAAGAATATCCCAAAAACCATAGAAACCACTTTTTTATAAGAATTGAAGCTGAATTATAGAATAAAACATGAGTTTATACAACCGTCGACCGGAGATTCGTTCAGAAGTTACTTTCGACATCACTTCAAATAAGAAGATGAACTATAATGAGATAACCATGAATTGAGTAAACTGGATAATTGTGATCGATATATTTATATCAATGAATTTAGTAAGAAGATAAACGTAAAATAAAGTGTTAATTTAATTAAAGCCTAGTCTATACAGTTAGCTGCTTTCGGTTTCAGAATTTAGATGTCCATCTTCCATAGTGCATCGCCGTGTCGTCTGTATGTATGCTGGTTATATTTATTTGGTTTACAAAAACAGCTGATAAACAGCTGACTTACTGCTAGTTCTGCTTCCTGCCATTTGCAACTACAACAGTAAATTTGCAAAAAATTAGATGTCGTTTATATAACCTTAACGTTTAGTGATAATGGTGAAAAATAAAACAAATACTGTATCTACTATGAGTTTTAATACATTTACGTCAATATCTATAGCTGCGGAATCTTCTCATGCAGTTCATTTTGTGTGATAGGATATAGGCTAAGTTGCAAGTGAGTAGTTGAGTTTTATTTTTAGCTTTTACAAGATAGAGTTTTATTTTTAGCTTTTACAAGATAGCACTAGCATAAGCAACTAGAGTTTACTGCATTACTTCGTGAATTTTCATTTCATGGGCTTACACTTTTATTGTAGATCGTATTTAAATTTATTTACCGTGTATTGGAAATGAACCTTGATTCTCATGTAGGCTGTTGAAAAACTTAATTACAATAACGTTATTGCTTTTGAGTGAGTTTGACAAAACTCATTTTTTTCAAATTTTAAGATAAATATCACAAAGTCTAATTTTACATTCATTTGAATCATTACTACAATCCGTCATTGAGTTTGAAAAATCTTGAAATATATTTTTATTCCTGGATTTCATGTTCCATTATTTATTATTAGCCTATTTATTTATGTTCCATGACGAACTGCGTTGTTAATATTAACTTTTCATGTGAAATTTAACGACATGCAGTCAAATTTATTTTTAACGGCATGCAGTCAAAAGTTAATATTTTTATTGGTTTCACAATGTTTGTGTATTGTGTTTGATTTTTAGCATGAAGGCCTAACTGAAGTTATTGTCTTTCTAGTTAATTGTAGAATATTACACCAACTATGAGTAAAAAAAGTAGTTCATTTGTAGCCAAATGATTGGCTAGACTCATTAGACATGGAAGAGAAAGTGACTTATTTCTTGACAGTTTAGTGAGCTGACTTGCGATATAGGGCTGTGCCTTATGGTTAGGATAGATTCGGAATGTTTGTACAGTGAAGGATCAATGCTCGTTGATAATCACCATCGCGATATCAAACACATGCTGTGGAATGGTATATGACATGTTATAGCAGTGTGATTGTATTCGAATATTAAATGCTCCACTGTGAAGCTCTAGGGTGTTCGGCCACCAAAAGTTGTGCTGTTAGGTTTTCAATGAATGCCCGGCCACCGGCACAGCACGCCACCGCTTTCGGTGGCTGGCCATTCATTGAAAACCATTTAGGCCTATTTGGTTTTAACAGCTGTCTCAGCACAATTGAATACAGCTTTGGGTGGCCGGGCGCTCAAGAACTCATTATTATCGAGTAAGTCATTGATGCTCCACTATGCAAGCACCCTTAGCCATTAAAGAAGAGTGACTCAAGTAGCATGGAACTCGATAATTTAAGATTATGATGAAACTTCTTTTAGTAGAACTTCTTTTTCATGACGTTTGGCCAACAATGCATGGTGGGAATCGAGAATTCTCTTCACATTGAGAATATACTATAGAACTCAGAAATTTATGCTATCTTGATGTCTAGAAATATGAATAGTTCATAACTTTTCTTCAATACAGTATATTGTTATGACAGTATAATTATTCTTTTTCAGCCTCTAGCCTTTTACTGAGTTGCCGTGATGATTGAAAGGTGGTACAATGCTTTGTACACGTCGATGCCTTAGTTCTCCGCCCTTGACATTAGTAGCTGCAATTCTATTTTTTATTCTTATCATGACAAAACACGCCAAGGATATCTACGATCGAAATCAAAAGGTTTACAGAATGAACAATTATAATGAGTTTGTAAGTATATGCTTATTTTCATTACAGTTACTCTCTCTTAAAAAGAGCTGGTGGAATGAGGATTTGATTCCTTAAAAAATGAAAATTCTACACCTGCAACTATTACTTGCAATAAATTACTATGAGGCTTATTATTATACAGACCGCGACTGCATTGGTACTGTTTAGTAAGGCTTTAATAATTCCTTCATAAGATCATTCCGCTCATAAGAGTGGTAAATGATGTACTCTAGCAGAAAATTTTCTGCTTTTAAATTAAGTTTTTATAGAGTATTATACACTAAATAATATATACTGCACATCGTATTATTCTATAAAAAATGTCTGAATTTAACATTAAAATTCAAAACTCGCATTTAAGTTTAAAAAAAGGATAACTGTATTTAATAAATACACAATCTTCAGTATAAGTTATAGAATTCGATTATTAATTAGAAGATGAGTCGCAAAAATCCTAGCGTCTGATAATAAATTATTTTACAAGCACCTGAAAGCATGGTGCACAAATCTTTTGCATACTTGCATCCCAGGTTATTACACTTCAACATCACTATCTTCATTTCAATAGAATGGAGATAGTGATGAATTCAATCGATTTAAAATTTTAAATAGAATCCATTATAAATTACATTATCAATATAATACACAAACAAATTTTCATAAGAAGCTTGCTTTATTCCAATTTACTTTATTTTTTTCACAAAAAGTGGATTGTTTCATCCGTTGTTCACTAAGCAAACTTTCATCTTGATGGAAGAGTTTGTTTAAAAAAACTTCAGATTCCAATTGAAAATTGGCAAATGGTCAACATGCCAGACGGTGTCAGCCTATGCGTATCTCCGTTTACGGTACATCTCACTTTTTTAACGTTACTGAAATCTATTAAGAGGGAAATCTGCTGACTTCTGTTACACGAGTTATTAGAGCTAGATAAGTATTCGAGTATCAAGTCAATTATGATATTCAAAATTGATAATCACCTTCATTTTGATTTCTTTTGTTCAACAGGTGAATGATGTACAACATTCGATAAATAATTTAGAAAATGAAGTGAATAAGACAGCCATGTCCCTCCATAGGTTAACTGATGCACTTAGAATGCAGAACGATATCAATAAAAAGTTGAAAGATCATGAGAGTATTCGGTGACAATTTCAAGGTACAGTTTGAAAAAAATTATTAAAAATTATTTTTCTATATCTTCTATAGAAAAGTTTCTTATAATCTCCACATTCTTCTTATTTTTGCCTTCTTCTATAATGAAATTGACTGAATGTAATTTTATTATATATTAAAATGACATGTAATTCACAAAATGTAATTGTATTATATTAAGATGAAATGTTCTTGACAAGATGTGAAGTGATAGCCGCGAGCCGTAGCAGGTATCTGTTCAATCAGAGAGATAAGCTGCGTTCTCGTAGGTCCTGTTCGTAACGGTGACCGATGAGATTGGCCAGCAAAAAAGACTGTTCTTTGCTGTAAAATTACTTCCCGGTGGTTCGGAACCCACCTAAAACTGTAGGTCCAACTCATCAATCACCATCATCCAACTCATTACCCACGCACAGGTCTCAGACCTATGTGGGCTTCATCCTCCAAAAAAAGATGTAATATTGTAATTATAATTATTGACGAAATGTAATGGTAAGTTGACGAGTCACCTGTCAGATGGGAAATTCCCCAAAAAATGATGTTTTGTGACAAATGTAATAAAATAAATGAATTTAACAAGGTCATAAAACACGAGGACTAGTTTTAAGTGATATGTTAAATACATTTCTATTTCTTGTATAACTAACCAAGCTTAATGGATTACATTGGTTAATCTACTTACCTTGTTAATCATTCACTAGGCAGCTTCAGAAATTCATCTCATTAACAGAAGTGACGGAAATTAGAAATAATTCAACGACTTGCAGTCGAATATTTATTCAGAATAAGTGGAATTCAGTTACTCTGTAGGCCGAGCGCTTTCGAATCTTTCCCGAAAAGATTCAAAAGCGCTCGGCCTACAGAGTAACTAAATTCTACTTATTCTTAATGAATATTTGACTGCAAGTCGTTGAATTCACATAAAAAGTTGATAATTTATTCTTATTGCATTCAAATTGAAATTTTACGCCACAATAGAATATCATAATTTATATTAATTTTATTATTCAATGTCATGAACATTTTCTTCACAATTTTACTCAATGATTTCAAGGAACATTGTTAATAATAATAATGATCTTATCTTTACTAAATACAGTAATGTATTTTCGAGCATATTCCCATTTTTGTGTCCTGATCGTTGTTAGAATATCGTTGAAAGTGCCTAATTTTTCAAGTAATGGAATAAAACTAATGCTTTTTCAGTTTTCACTATGTCTTTCTTTTTCTGTGATGTTTTCCATGACGAAATACTTAATGAACAATCTAGTATTAAAACTGACACTGTATTTCACTTTTAAATAATGTTTTACTCACATATATTGGAGATGCTTGAGGAATGCATTTCACTTCTGAAAAGAAGCTTCGTCATTCGTCATTGAGTAAAACATTAATTAAAAGTGAAATACAGTGTCAGTTTTAATATTAGATCTTTCTTTTTCCTATAGCAATATTATTAAAGATACAAGGTTTAATAATTGATAATCTTGATCATGCTGTATTCATATTTGAAAAATGAAAACATCCAGAGATCTTCTGTATTGATGATTGTTCATGTAAAGCATTGTATTTCTATATGCTTAAATTCAAATTGTTTTTGTATTCGTACGTTTGTCTTGTATAATTTAAATATGAGTTTGTATTTTGTTTTCTGTAATATTGCTGGCGATCTAAATATTTATATTCCACGTTTCTTTCTTTTCCAGAACAAAAATATCCTGTGGTTGGGAACTCATCAAGAGAAGTAAATTTATGGACAAATATCATTCTCTTGAATTTATTTTTGTATTAGAATTTACAATTTTGGCCTTTTTTAGAGTCTATAATCTAATGTAAGATACTTGTTATTGAATTAAATCTTAGGAATTTATATTTGTTGATCTGTACTAATAATATATAACTGAAATAAGATTGATGCTTTTAGCAGTATTGCTTGAGGATCTGTTGTATTTGAGTTCTATACATAATAATATTATTTATTTATACGATGAAGTGGGTTGAATATAACTGAAAATAAAATGAGAATGTTTATATCTTGAACTGAATGTTGTTCACTTATTAACCTACAATTTTCATCGATTTTTTTTTTCAACTGTCTTCCAAATAGTGGGAGGTTCTCAATTCAACCTGTTTTTAAATGATGTACATCATTTGTTTGAGCACTATTGAAGCGACATCAATAGTTTTATCTCAAATGAAAGAGCATCATCATTCAGTTGTGGTCCCATCCAAGTTTCACAAGGATCGGTCCAATACTTATTATTTTTTTGGAAAGTATTTGCAACTTTAGAGTCGCATCTCGCATCCCTTTCGCCATCACTCCTTATCGCCCCAGTCACCTTCATGTAATCCTCTTCTTTCCATTTCCTGACGGACATTTGTAACCCATATTTTCCTTAGTCTACCCCTTTTCTTATGCTGAAGTGGGGCCCATTCAAAAACTCTTGATAGTATTCTATCTCCATTCATGCGGCGTAGGTGGCCATACCATTTCACCTAGTTTCTACCAATGCTACTTATAGATTCTTCCACTTATTCCATTATCAATTTTAAAAAGTATTCATGGATGTCTTCATTTGAATTTAGTACGAATAGGCCAGCTTCACACATAACCTGGCAGTCGGGTAACCAGTGTCGTTTACCAGCTCGATCATCAATATCATATGGAACGCTTCGCACCTATCCGATTTCCTAAATCATTTGATGTAATCTAATATACATTGATGCAATTTAATTATGTTTTACACCTAACCGGCTTTGGTTAACCGATGGCATCTACATGGCATAATTGGCCGAATGAAGAGAGTCGCTTTTACATACTGTTTTGTTTTCCTATCATTTCCCATCCATTGCACGTCTCCATTCCATCCGTTGAAATGAACAATAAATAGTAGAAAATGACAACATCTTCAATTCAAAAACAAACTCAGAAATGAAAGTCAGATGTGTAGGCTTTGCAATCAGTCTGAAGAGACTGCCAAGCATATCATTCTGGATTGCGAGAGACTCGGGGCAAGGAGAAGGGCTCTGTTTGGCTGCAAGCAACCAGGTGATGAATGGGACGTTAGCATAGGGAAAAAACTCCTGGATCTTGTAAAGGACACAGGTATTGGTTTGCCCAACTAACGTACTAGGGACACACAATAAGCTTCGGTTGACGTGTGAGGATCTTTGGATCTTTGAATCCGTCCCTTCATAACATAACATAGCATAGCACCCCAACAGACTTGTTTTAATTTCTAAAATACATATTTAACTCGATATGTCACTATCACTATATTATTATTCATCAGGTTGAAAATCAGTAATCATTGTTCGATTATTTACCGAAAAGTATCTGATTCTATCCATTCCTTCAGTTTGCAAGACAATTGCGACAGGAGACGCAGTATATCTTGTCAACTCATTTTTGGCAGTTGCGTGAGTTGGCTCCACGCATGTCAGCTCTCTACTAATGATTCCTACTCTTTGCTATGAGATGCTGTTACATACTTCGTCATAATCATGAAGAATGAATAGTTCTTGGTACAGCCGCTTGGAAACTTTGTGGACTCTGCGCAGACAAAACAAAATTTGTTTCTGCGCACTACCAAGAATGAGTTGACACTAGCCTACTAATATTGACCAAATCCAAAAGAATGTTTGAAAAGTGTAGAAAACAATTTGGCAAAATTAGTTATAGAAATAAATAAAGCACACCAATTGAAAACTTAAAAATTTAATATCTGTTGAAAATATTTTTAAAATATCCAACAATATTTACAAATCATTAATAGCATTGTAGATGAAATTCGTCCTACCTCCTTAGATGAACTTATGTAATGAACTTAAATAATGACTATTCAAATATGAAAAATTGAACAAATAATTGGTTGGCTATTTAAATGAAAGACCAGAAATCCATAGTTCAATCACAATGAATTATTTTTAACAAAATAGTACATTATGTTGAGCAAGAGTTCGTTTTCAGTCCTATATCATTTCGAGATATTTTAACTGAGAGTCTGTAAAAAAGAAAAGTATGTATCTTCTAACGGATCTTGTTGATTTCTTCAAAATTATTAATTATTTTCTAACCAAATTGCGCATTCATTTTTACAATGTGATAAATTTCCCAAAATAAGATTCCAACCAAGCTATAAATAATGTATGTGACAAATTAATAATAGGAAACTTTAAACATAAATAAACATGATATTTATTCCAATAGAGAAAAATCGAAATTAATAATAATGGTAAATAATTCTTAGATAAATAGATATGAATAATAGAACAATATTAAAAATATTTTGAAACTAAACGTTTCCAAAAGATTGGCGCTCACAAACTTTACATTAATTCATATATATTTAATTGTTTTTTTTTTTATTGTGGTAATATATTTTTGATTGGAGTACCGTATAATATGTTTGAAATCAATTGATAGGATATGAAGTTTCAAAGTCTGAATTGTGAAAAAATGTGAATTGTAAACAAAAACTACTAAGCATGTAATCTACAGCACCATTTACTCTTCCATAAAAAACTAGTAGAACTAACATGAATTATGGAAAATCTTATAAACTATTTTGCTCAATCGAATATGATACTTTTCTGAATTACAAATCGTTTTTCATAACAAACTACAAATTACAAACTTTGTATAAACGTTACATATTTTATAAAGTGCACATAATAATAGTCAGCTATTATTTATTTATGATATGAAACGAGTCTCTAGTAGTCGTTACTTGGGATTGGATTTTTAATGTCTGATTAACGTGGTCTCAACAAAAATTGGAGATTCCAGAGTGTTGCTTTAATATCCTTTATTTTCAAAACGGCCATCATGTTGCATTGAATATTGCTATTGTACTTTGGAAATAACTGTTTACTAACATTTATTATGCGGGTGAAGTAAATGAGAATAAACACCTCAACCATGGTGCTTTTTCCAAACAAATTGATTTCCCAATGGAAAATACTTTGAAAATATTCTAGGATAGTGACTATGGTATTCGAAATTATCAACTTGAGTTAAGCAATTACAATAGTGAACTTTTTTTCTGAGGATGAAGCCCACATCTTATCACTTTATCGATTATTTTTTATATTTTCCTTGTTTTATTGTTGTACTGCTGTTAAAGTCAATCATGAAACTAATCTGAGACAAAAGCTGAAAATCATCCAAATGATATTGAATAAGATGATTCCACTTATTATGCGTAAAGCACAATGCGCGTAGTACAGCCTGTAAAATAAAAAATGAAAATAATTTATTAAAAATAAAACTATATTTATTGTTTAATATAGACATTAAAAACTAAATTTACTGTAATATCGAATTTAAAAAGTTCATCCTCTATAAAGATGCTTGCAAAGTGGAGCATTCAATACTCAAGGTTAATCATAATCGAAAATCATGCACATGCTGTAGAATAGTGGTATTCAAGCTGCTGCAATCTGTGTTGCACTGTTCCACAGTATGTGTTGATTTTGTGATGGTGATTATCATCGACCATCGAGTATCGAATGCTCCACAGTGCAAGCAGGTAAGCAGTAACAACCTCAATTTAAATACCGGTAGTTTCAGACCCTTGCATATCGTCTGCAATATTAAGGGTGCCCAGCTACTGAAAGCTGTGTTGAGTTGCGCTGCGCTGTGCGACGACAAGTTTTAAAATAGAACCTCACGGGTTTTTAATGAACGGCCGACCACTGGAAACTGGCATAACGCAGCGCAGCTCAACGTTCAGTGTCCGGGCGCTCATTGAAAACCATTGGTTCGTGGCCGGACACTTTAATAATGATAAATTTCACACAACCCTCAATTTTCATTTTCTTTAAGCAAAAACCGACGAATAACTTTTTAAATTTCAAGATTTTTACATCATTTTTTTTCAGCTCAATCAGTCGCATATAATGGAAGAATCAGTTAGAAGCAAAACTAGACTTTTCGTACTTTTTCAATGTTAAAATGTAAACTTAGAAGCATAAACGACAAATGTATAAAGCTGTGAGAAACAAACACAGATAAATGCAACGGGCCTAACAGAAGAGAGAAATTGTTCATGTGACCGCTAGCATCTGTTATCAGTTTTCTGCTTGAATAAAAAAAAAACAAATAAAGGTATTGTTTATGATTAACTAATGTTTTGTTTGTTTGAGACTAGCGATTAGAAGCTAAAACCGACTTGTGAAATGACAGTTTGGGGCAGAAACCGACAATTACAGCGATTGGTAGCAAAACCAGACAAATGCAAAATTAAATTCAAATCCCTGATTTTTCTATGAAATATATCTTTATAGGCCCTGCTTCATTGTTTTCAGTGCACTCCAACGATTTTATTAAAAAAATCGTAAAAATATCTCAAAAGGGGGTCAAACTAAACGTTTTGAAGCTCTCCTAAAAAATTTGTCTTTTTGCATATGTCTGTTTTTGCTTTTAGACCCCTCTAAATTCCCTTCACTGAAGGCAAAAATAAAATATTTATCGCATTTTCAGATTAGTAGTTTGAAGTTTTTAGAATGGTGTT
Source organism: Conomelus anceps (assembly GCA_948455865.1). NCBI lineage: Eukaryota > Metazoa > Arthropoda > Insecta > Hemiptera > Delphacidae > Conomelus > Conomelus anceps. The sequence continues at coordinate 14,919,673 of OX418225.1, forward strand.
TTTAGAGTTTAGGGGTTTTAGGGGTTTTTAGCGAATTGTAATAATGAAATGAAATTGACTCCATTTGAGAGATAATTTTCCCGCCATTGTATATTTCGAATATAATATCAGACATTTATTATGACATAATTATGTCTAAACAGGTAAGCCAGAGACGGTTGACGACTTTGAAGACAACATTCCTCGATTTCTTGCCACAGCCAACAACATTTTCCAACGTTTTGTGGTCCTTGTTAAACCGCAGATATATTTGCTGATATATGGCACCAAATGCAGGAAAAGTGTGTAAAAATTGGACCTCTCGTTAAGACCACGCACAAGCCAGCTGCGGCAGTCATATGATGTCTGATAACTGTCACTATCATTAAACGAAATAGCAGACAATTATTTTTCAAACGATGTATTTCTTTTCATTACTACAAGTTCAATTGGTTAGTTTTCAAATACATTTGAATGCTCTATACATATTTTTTAAAAACAACTAGAGTATTTCTGAGTGTTAAAATAAGATAACCTACCTTTGCCACTTCTTTCTGGCGGCTGGAAGTGTGTGGATATCATCTTTGACTAGGTAAACTCGAAGACCTAGACAGTTGGCTTGCGCATGGTACTCCCAATTCATTTGACTTATGTCAAAGAAGAATTCCTGTTGATCCTCTTCCGATAGTCCGGCCCATAAATCTTGTATTCGATCGTTCCTGAATGTCCAAACGCGTGTTGCAAAGTAGGTCATGGTGTCGGCGAATTTTCCTAGTTTCTTGTAGATTTTTGACAGCCTGAAAACGTAAATGAAGGTTCACAAAAATAATATTAATTGATATAAAAAATCAATATTAGTTTCGTGTAAATTTTTAACATTCTGGGAAAGGAAAGGATCACCAAACTAATATTGAATAATATCAATATTAGTTTCTTGTAAATTTTCAACATTCTGGGAATGGAAAGGATAACCAAAATAATATCTGTGATGCTTTCCATGACGAAATACTTAATGAACAATCTAGTATTAAAACTGACACTGTATTTCACTTTTAAATAATGTTTTACTCACATATATTTGAGATGCTTGAGGAATGCATTTCACTTCTGAAAAGAAGCTTCGTCAGCCTTCGTCAGGCTGACGAAGCTTCTTTTCAGAAGTGAAATGCATTCCTCAAGCATCTCAAATATATGTGAGTAAAACATTATTTAAAAGTGAAATACAGTGTCAGTTTTAATACTAGATTGCAAAATAATATTGATTAACATTAATACTTAATAAATATTAGTTTCTTGTAAATTTTTAATATTCTGGGAATGGAAAGGTTCACAAAAATAATATTGATTGATATATCAATCAATATTTGTTTCTTGTAGATTCTTGAAAGCCAGGAAATGGAAAGGCTCACAAAAACCATTTTAAATAATTATGTTAACCATTATCAGTTTCTTGTAAATTTTTGACAGCCTGGAAATAGAAAGATTAAAAAAAAAAATTAATTAATTAATATATTAATATTTTTGATGTAACTCTGGTATTTTATTTGACGGAATACCTGTATGCCAATGATCTTATCTTTTCTCACCTCCTAGCTAACTCCATTTTTTTCTTGGTGATGAAGCTCACATGAGTCTGAGACTTGAGCAGAAGTAATATGTGGGCATTCTGTAATGCTCTTAATGAATATAGATTTGCAGGCCCAATACAAGATACAATCTTCAACTAATTATTGTTACAATCTAAACACAATTGAAAAACTTGTACTCGTCTTGTATCAGGCCTACAAATCTGGCCATTAATAAGGGAACATTCTCGAAGATGTGTAACAGATTTAAAATACCATTTAATATTAATTTTCATTATATCTATAAATACGGAAAAGTATATAGGCTAGATGTAAAAATTAATAAAAATATACATAAATAATGAAAGTCAGTGAAGACAAGAATGTTGAGAAATATCGCACATTACGTTTCATATTGGCGGGCCGCTTAGCGCAGTTGGTTGGAGCGTCACAACTTCAACTTGCTGTCGTTTCAGCGGTCGTGGGTTCGAGTCCCACTCCTCCGTCTGGCATCTATATGTGTTATCATTCACCTCATTACCCACGCACAATTCTCGGACTCATGTGGGCATCATCGGCAATAATATTACATGTTTTTAGTTTTTAGTCTAAGTTTGCTCTTTAGTCTTATGCTTAGTTTTATATTTTAAAAAATTATAGCCGTTACAGTCGTATGGCAGCCAACAAGTGAAACATATAGGCCTGGGCATAAACAAAAATAAGAAATATATGTTTCACAAAACTAACAGAGAATAAATTAAACTAAGGCGTAAACTACAATTAGATACGGTACTTACATTGGTGTTTCTCCTCCAATAACAGCAAGGAAATCAAGAATATATCCAGGAAGTGTGTGCAGCAGAAAATTGACAATTAAGAATAGAAGCGGGTTTCCAATCGGTGTGAAAGAATAGTACCAGACTGCTCGGATTGTAGGCCAATGCATGCCATGCTTCTGATTCAGTATGATGAAGTCCTTCCATGAGATTGGATTCTGTGTTGAGCTGACAAAGTTGTAGATCGGAATGTCTTCTCCTCTGGAAAATTGAAAATATTGTGAGAAAATTCTTTTTGGTAGTTTATTGCTACATGATATTTAATTAAGTTTGTCAGAGCGTCGAAGCCCAGATTATATATCCGTGCGTTGTGGAAGAAGATGACTCAATAATTCACTCTTCATAAAATAACGTCATTCATCAAGATCTGTGATAGTTGTGACACCGATCTGTGTGTCACATATAGATATAATCGTTCTTTATTCAATAATTTTCAATCAAAAATCAAAACTGACACTGTATTTCAATTTAATATATTGTCTTTACTCACTTATATTGGAGATGCTAGAGAGATGCATTTCACTACTGAAAAGAAGCTTCGTCAGTCTCTTTTCAGAAGTGAAATGCATCCCTCTAGCATCTCCAATATAAGTGAGTAAAGACTATATATTAAATTGAAATACAGTGTCAGTTGGGATATTAGATTGTTCATTAAGTATTTCGTAATGGAAAACATCACAGACATTATATTACTTGAAAATTAACGCTTATACAAATTATTTTTCTCATTTAATTTTTGAATTAAATCTCTTGTTATCCACGGTTTTCGTTTCTCTAATTTTCTGTTGCTATTTTTGAAAAGTATCTTTCTTGTCGCAGCCAAATTACATGAATGTATTATTTTAATGAAACGTTCAAGAGCCTCGTCAACTTCAGTACACGAGTATACTTCGGAAAAGCCTGTTCGATTTACTTCGTTTTTGAAAGCGTTCAAATCTAACTTATCCCCAGTAACTATCCTGTCACTCCTAAAAGTGAGTAAAGACAATATATTAAATTTAAATACAGTGTCAGTTTTGATACTAGATTTTTCATTAAGTATTTTTCGTCATGGAAAACATCACAAACAATAATTTTCATTACATAAACGAGAACAGATGAAATAAAAAAATTGGTCTTAGACCCTAAACCATCAGCCAGAGATTCCGAAAAATTAAAATAACAATGCAAGATCAACTATTAATTAATTAACTTAATATTTTTATATTTTATTGGGCCTTAAATTGAAAAAGAAAAAAATAATGGGAAAACTAACATCAAATATAACTATAATTTAATTTGAAAAATGAAATTAATAAAAAGGAACAACTACTCTAAAAACTACCAAAATGAAGTTCACCTAGTCTATAAATTATTCAATGTAAAGCAAAAGTTGATTTCAAACATCCTACTAATTTAAAGTGTACAAATTGGTCTTAATTGGAAGAGGAAAACTTACTTTTCAACTTTTGGGGTGTTTCCAGTTTTATAAGCGGATGCAATCAGAGCGTTTGTTGCAAGATCTACAGGAACCATGTCAGTTATATGAGTGGGATCTCCTAGATAGGTATGGAGGACTCCAGTTCCTGCACCAACCAGGAGACCAGTTGGTCCATAGACATTGTCTATCCAGCCACGGACTGGCTCTTTGTAGCTGGAGATAACTGAAATACAGAAAAATGTTATCACCTTGTTGCTACTATAAGCCTAGGCCCAATAAAAAATAATATTTTTTGAGTTCTGGGTCCGGTACAAAAATTCATATTCAAATACTCTTTATTCCTCTTTTACACACAAAAAAAAATGAAATATTACAATCTGTCGCTTCATTATTTACATAAAAAATACAAATAGATTAAGCATGTATTATATACTACACAGTATTATGTTAACAATAAATTAACAGACTTTTGTAAAAGGAAATTAGTCCCCACATGGGTCGGAGGTCGAGTTCATGATCCAGGTAGGCCTACCTAGTTAAGAGAAAAGTCTGGCAACACATCTGACTAATAACTGAAAATGCATAGCTTGAAATAATTCAAATTGATATAATAAACAGAATTTATTAATTTCGAATTCCTTTAATTGCCATTAGTTTATACTGAAGACTTCTGCAATGGCGGATATTGACAACAGTATTTAATAGCTGATGGAAATCGATGAATGCTACTGTACAAAAATATCAGTCACCACCGGGAATCGAACCACGGACCTCCCAATTGCCGGTCGGGCGCCTTAAAAATGAATGCTGCTGTACAGAAAGGTCTCCATGGTCTAGTGGTTAAGGCGCCCGACCGGCAATTGGGAGGTCCGTGGTTCGATTCCCGGTGGTGACTGATATTTTTGTACAGTAGCATTCATCGATTTCCATCAGCTATTAAATACTGTTGTCAATATCCGCCATTGCGGAAGTCTTCAGTATAAACTAATGGCAATTAAAGGAATTCGAAATTAATAAATTCTGTTTAAGTAAATTTGTCAGTTTGTTCAATTGTCAGTAACTTCGAACTAACTTGTAATATAATAAGATATAGAAAATGAATTGGATGTTGATAATATATTTTGAGCGGATAACATTTCCAATAAATAAAAAAAATAATGATGATTGAAACTAATAATAATTAAATTGAAACTTGCACAATAGTATCTCCGGGCACTCGCTATTGCACTTTGGTATACTATTCAAGGATTCCAGCCAATAAATAATCATTAGAAGAGATGCATCAGAAGAGAACAATATGGCACGAGGTAGCTATAAAAATTATTACCTGACATACTACACAGTATTTTGTTAACAATTTATTATGTATTATGTTAACTTTAAATTAACAGACTTTTGTAAAACAATTATTTTATTATTTTGTTTAATTGCAACATCTCTTCTAATGATTATTATTGACTGGAATCCTCGTGGTCATGACAATGCAAATGATTTTAAACTAAAAAATCATTCTTTCGAATCATTTTTTTTCTGAGGATGAAGCCTACATAGGTCTGAGACCTGTGCGTGGGTAATGAGTTGGATGACGGTGATTGATGAGTTGGACCTACAGTTTTAGGTGGGTTCCGAACCACCGGGAAGTGATTTCACAGCAGAGAATCTTGGATGAGAAGTTGAATTGATTTATGAGTAATTGTAGCTTTTTTGCTCATGACAAGATATAAAAATATTCCAAAATTTGAATTATCTGTTCAATGGAGATGAAATCCCCAAATTAAATGTGGTAGAACTACAAGCGAGAGTTGCAGTAAAATTTTACTGTGAGGAGGCTGGAAAAATTTGGATTTCACTCTTCGAAAAAGTGTTCTTCAATGCGTTCATTATACTGTGGAAATTTATTGCGTTTGAAATAATTATAGAAGAGGAATCGATGTTTGAATATGTAGGTATTATGGATTGGTGAAATTCAAGCGTTATTCCAAAATTGTGAATTGAATCGGTTATAAATTAGGAGTTGAATTTTTTCGAGCTGACTACCTAGTACCCACATGAAATGACTATACATTAACTTTTCATGTGAATTTAATGACTTGCAGTCAAATATTCATTAAGAATAAGTATAACTTACTTAATCTGTAGGCCGAGCGCTTTCGAATCTTTGAGATCCATCTTCAGATCCTCTTAATGAATTGATCCTCTTATTCTTAATGAATATTTGACTGCAAGTCGTTAAATTCACATGAAAAGTTAATATTAACAACGCAGTTCGTCATGGAACAAGAAATCCAGAACTATACATTGTCATGCATATTGATAGACAGCTGATAGTAAAAAATAATTAATAGAGCAGACATTGCTTAATTCTATGTCCAGTTGGAGTCCTGAATGCAATTTCAGAATCAGTTTGAAAATATTTGCTTATTACAGAAATAATTCTTACCGACTGAAGGTCTGAATATTGCGATGGGCAATCCTGCTCCCTCACTTTTCACAACTTGTTCTCCAAGGGCCTTGGTGAAAGTGTATGTGTTTGGCCAATCTGCTACTAAACTGGAAAATTAATAGATTTCATAAAAAATGACAGGATAAGTTTGATGGAGTTCCAAATACGATGTCAATATAAGACCGAATTAGAAACTTTGGCTATCCTTCAGCGAGTATACGACTGTTATAATGACCAATTTCTGTCATCCATTGGTAGTTCAAATTATTATAATAATTAAAAATTATTGATACACGGTACCAACTAATTTTTGTGAATTCAATATGAATTCATTCACTCGATATGACACTGGAATTCGCCTATTTTGTGATTTCATTCACAAAAAATCACGCAAATACAAAAATATATTTATATTATAAATATAAAGTGAGTGTAAGTGACTAGAACTGATAAATAATAATAATCTAACTAATCAAAACTGCAACTGTATTTCTATTTAATATATGATTTTCACTCACTTATATATAGTGAAGATATTGGAGAGATGCATTTCACTTCTAAAAAAAGCTTCATCAGCCTGCAGCCGGGGTCATGTTTTGTTGAGGTTAGGATGAGCGGCCCTTATATACGGTAATTGAAAATTGCTTTGGATTTGAATTGTTTTGGGTCATTGAGTACGATGGTTCTTTCTTGTTTATGGTGTTTGAATATTTTGTAGCCTATTGTTCCAGTGTACCGTATTTAGTTTGTGGCTTTTTTGGAATGTGTATAGGATTTCCAAGTCAGTTTGGATGTTCTTCCATCCAAAACATTCAACTGACTTGGAAATTCTACACACATTCCAAAAAAGCCACAAACTAAATGCGAAACAAGGTACGGTACCGAAGGTAACAAAGCAAAGTAAGTACCGTATTCAAACACCATATAAACAAGACAGAACCTACTTACTAAATGACCAAACACGATTCTAAACCAACGAAATTTTCAATTACCGCATATAATGGCCGCTCATCCTAACCTCAACAAAACATGACCCCTGGCTGCAGGCTGATGAAGCTTCTTTTTAGAAGTGAAATTCATCTCTCTAGTATCTCCAATATAAGTGAGTGGAAATCATATATTAAATAGAAATACAGTGTCAGTTTTGATTTTAGATTGTTCAAGTATTTCATCTTGGAAAACATCACAGAAATAATAATTATTGAAACATATTGACAGTAACAACGTAACAACATTATATAACTTACTCAAGTATATTCTGTTGGTTGATTTAAAAGTATGTTAGCTGCAAGGAACTTTTGTGAGAATTTCCTGAAATAATTGTTTGTAAAAACGTGTATATTGAAGTATTTTATTATGGTTGAAGTACTGGAAATATGAAAAATGTCTTACTCTGGCGTGATCTTATCCAATTCTTCATCGTCTTTTGTCTTGACCATCTGCATGATATCTTCATAACTGATTGGAGTTGTATAGAATTTCTCTTCTATGTACAATTTGTTGCAATTGGCAAAAGCAGTTGAAACGTGAATCATGGACTGAAATAAAAAAACAATAAAGTTAAACGTTGCTAAATTGAATCGATCGGCTATTTTATACTCTATTGACAAGAGGAGTGGATACGGTAGTTAACAGAAATTAACACAAAATGATTTCCAAATGCCATATATGACTACCAAAGTCATAAACTTTTCAAGTTGCAAAGCCATAAATTAAAGTTATGAATTTATTAGGCGTATAGTGCACCAGAGGTTATGACGTTATTTCGCCAGCACAATAGGATTTTTGTAGGACTTATGTATATATATAGTATCTTCTTATTGGTAAGGAATCGTATTTTTACGGGTAGTTACACCTAGCCGTTTGAGTTATTTGATGGAAAACTTATTGATGAACCTATTAAATGGATTTCGAGCCACCAAGTACCTAAATAACGCAAACACTATCATACAAGTTATAGACTAACTGCTGGTCACCTATCCAAGCGCAGGCATCAGCGCTTGTGATTCAGCATCGCTAAATAAAGTAGCCAACCGTACAAAGATATGATTCTAACATTTATCTTGATTGAATCAAGGATTCCAAACCAGGAAATAAAGGATCTCTTCGAGGTGTATATTTTGCGCTTTTCCACTCCCGCTTGACATATGGAATAGCCTTCTGGGGCAACTCAAGCCACGTAATAGAAATATTTAGATTACCGTACAGAAGTGCGGGCATTGAGGGTGATGGTGGGAGTCTATCCGAACAAGTTGCCGACCAATTTTTAAGCAGTAACAAATTCTTCCTCTTCTGAGTCTATATATGTTCTCAAAACCATATGTTTCATAAAAAGAAATAAACATAAATTCAACACCGGAAAGCTATTTCATAATAAATTATGGAACTAGATTCAGGAGAAACCTAAGAGATGACCAACATATACAGCTTTGTATGAACGTGGTGTGAAGAGTTCGGGTATTCGGTTGTATAATTTGTTACCATCACGGCTCAAAGAAATGAGGAGTGAACAATTCAGAGCTCAGCTTAAGAAAGAGCTCCTGCATGTTTGTGCATATTCAAGTGAAGAATTTAGGGCACATTGTGAGTTGCAAAACAACAGATCAATAAGTTAAGTTTTACATGACTTGTCTTATACTCCTTAACTGGAGTCTCCAAGACGTAATCTACAATATATATATATATATACTGTAAAATCTTAAAATTGGACAATTCCAAATACCCCTTTTATGGAGGTCAATGGATGCTATGAGAAAATAAAAAAAATAAAAATAAAGCAAATAAAATTAAGACATGGCTGCTCGGTCACCTATCCAAGCCCAGGTTTGCGACTTAACATAGCTGCCGCATGTTATTACAGGAAGCAAAGTCTACTTACAGCCAAATTCTTAACTTGCTTAGCGAACGCAAGCACTTCCTTTGCTCCATAAACGTTGATGTCAACTGCCAGCCTGATCTTTTCATCGAAACGCACTGTGGCCGCTCCGTGGAAGATAACGTTGATATTATTAATAAGCATCTGATAGTCAGCAGGAGTCAGACCAAGATTCGGTAGACAGCAGTCTCCGGCAACCACTGTGATCTTTTTCCGGTAGTCTGGCATTTCTGCTTTTAAACGCTTGTAAAGCTGAAAAAGGTAAAATATAGATAATTAAAAAAACAGAATAAAAATTTTGAGTTCGTGAAAGTGCTATTAGTTTTTTTTTTTGAGGATGAAGCCCACATAAGTCTGAGACCTGTGCGTGGTTAATGAGTTGGATGATGGTGATTTTTGAGTTGGACCTACAGTTTCAGGTGGGTTCCGAACTAACGGGAAGTGATTTACTGAAGACTTCTGCAATGAAGGATATTGACAACAGCATTGAATAGCTGATGGAAATCAATGAATGCTACTGTACAAAAATATCAGTTACCGCCAGGAATCGGACCGCGGACCTCCCAATTACCGATTGGGCGCCTTAACCAATAGACTACAGTGACCCCTCTGCACAGTAGCACTCATTTTAGACTGGGCCTTGTCGGCTCGTATATTACAAGTTAGTATTCAAGCACTTATAAATAAATAAATTAATTAATATATAAATGTTTATTTGTTTTTGAGCGTATGCTTCTACAAAAGAGTTGCATACAACTTAAAGCTTGTTATGTTGAAGATCCATCTTGTTTCCACTAATATATATAATAAAAACTTAAAAAACACTTAAGTGGAAATTATAACTCACGTTATGGCGTGACGGCTGTTTCACTCTGTTGTCAAGAGCATCGTCAGACAACCCACAGTCTGGTACTGTGGGTCGTCTAACGATGCTCTTGACAACAGAGTGAAACGGCCGTCACGCAATAACGTGAGTTATAATTTCTACTTAAGTGTTTTTTAAGTTTTTATTACTTACAGCTTGCTGCCATTGAATCATAACAAATATCCCACACAGCACAAGTATGTTCTGAGAATCTTCTAGGAACGTTCTCCGAGAAGTTAGGGGACATCCCTAGAACATTCTGTATGTACCTTGAAATGTCCTGGGGATGTCCCTGGAAGGAGCGAATGTCCAAGAATAGCAGGTTCCAGGAACATTCTCAGAGCACATCCCAGGGATATCATGGAATATGCTCAGGACATTCTCAGTATGTTCTTAGAATCTTCAAGGAACGTTCTCTAAGAAGTTGGGGGACATCCCTAGAGCATTCTGTATGTACCTTGAAATGTCCTTGGGATATCCCTGGAAGGAGCAAACATTCTGTAGGTGCCTTGAAATGTCCTAGGGATGTCCCTTGAATGAGTAAATTTCCAAAAATAGCAGGTTCCAGGAACATTCTAAGAGCACATCCCAGGGATATTGTGGAATATGCTCAGGACATTCTCAGTATGTTCTTAGAATCTTCAAGGAACGTTCTCTAAGAAGTTAGGGGACATCCCTAGAGCATTCTGTATGTACCTTGAAATGTCCCAGGGATATCCCTGGAAGGAGCAAACATTCTGTAGGTGCCTTAAAATGTCCTAGGGATCTCCCTGGAATGAGTAAATTTAAAAAAAATAGGATCCAGGAACATTCTAAGAGCACATCCCAGGGACATCTTGGAATATGATAAGGACATTCATAAATGTCCTACAGTAGTTCCTGACTGGGACATGCTTTTGAGAACATCCTGAAGGAATTCCAATTTGACATGATATAACAAAAGAAAGTGAACAGCTTTCAAAATAAAATTTAAAAAATATGTATTTCAATTGAAAATACAAAAATTGAAAATCATTAAAATTAATGACACTTTTCCATAACACTACTATTACTATACTATTCTATTACTACTACTATTTTCTATTACTACTACTATTACTATATTACATAACTATTTCATAATCTTATTCATTTTCATACAGTACACAATTGCAATGCAGTATTTTTTTAATACAGATATCACACATTGTAAAATGTTGATGCCAATTATGATACAGGATTATTTGAGGAAAAAAGGACAATGAAGGAAATAGAAAAAGTACCTGGATTTCTTGTTCCATGACGAACTGCGTTGTTAATATAAACTTTTCATGTGAAATTTAACGACTTGCAGTCAAATATTTGTTAAGAATAAGTATAATAACTCACTTAATCTGGCCGAGTTCTTTTCGAATCTATGAGATCCATCTTCAGAGGCGTGGGTCTCACCCACGCCTCTGAAGATGGATCTCATAGATTCGAAAGTACTCGGCCAGATTAAGTGAGTTATTATACTTATTCTTAACAAATATTTGACTGCAAGTCGTTAAATTTCACATGAAAAGTTAAGAAAAAGTACAGTTTATGGGAATGTGATGTTACAATGTTGTTGCAAAACAATGTTTCCATAATAAATTAACAATGTTTTCTTTTGATTTACAAATTTTTAGATAACAGTAGAAGATTTATATTGTTCTTGTTTATTAGATTAGGAATTGGATTACAGTACAAGTAGTTAGTTCTATAGATTGAATTTTATTATTCTTGAATTTGCTCACTCCATGAATTGATGTGACAAATGAATGGAGCATAAATTGAATTATTTGCAAGTAGTATATCCAGTGGCGCACTCAGGGGGTGGGGGCTTAGGGGGCTTAAGCCCCCCAAGAACCCAAGGTCCGTAATAAAATTCCAAGCGAATTTTCAAGAAAATTGTCTGTAGAGAGTATGTGCTCCAGGCTGATTAGTGTTGGTACATTTAATGATTTCACCCTTTTCAAGTAGAATAAAGTTCATAACTAGTGGCTTGACATGGGGGGCTTTGGGGCTCAAGCCTTACCCTCAAGTCTTGAGATCCTTATCAAAATCTAATCGGTCACCCTTACAAATAGGACCCAAGAGTTTGTAGCTTTTCTTATCTGACTGAACAGATACCTGCCAGCCACAGCTCAAGGCTATCACTTTCCTAAAAAAGAATATGCGAAAAAATTCTGCCAGATTCAAGAAATCTGCCAGATTGTGAAAGCTTATTCCTTTGAAAATGCTTCATCAAAGAAATACAGATAGCAGAAGAATGATGCTAACTTTCTTAGTAATAAATCAATGAATTAGTACTCATTCAAAAACGTTAGGCTTCTAGAGCCCTCATTTAGGTGGTGAATTGAATAGATTCGTTGTGAATAAGCTGAAAAATCACATAAAACAGAAAAACATTAACTACCGTGATTATTGAGTTACTCTATGAAATACGCAAAACAGGCCAAAAGAAGGCGTTTTTGAGATAGATGGGTACGAACTTGGTTATTGATTGCGAATAAAGCACCCAGAGTTCAAAAATCAGAATTTAAATTGGATGTTGGATCAAAACACACAATAATAGAAAGTGGAAAACATCTATGAAAAATCCGTTTTCTTTGATTCAATAAATCTTGACTTTATAAGCTTTGGGATAGTTCTTGACTATTAGGTACATTTACATTTAAATTAGTTTACCCACTAAGCCGACAATAAGAAATGTGTTTGCATGATCATTTTGTGAATTTATGTAAAATGTCCCACCAATTCTAAGATTAGGTAATCTCGACTCACATTGAGACTTGCATTTTTCGTTCACTTTACTACCCACGCAAGTCTCAGAATGACGTGGGCATCATAAAAATGTATTATAGTAGATCGTGTAGAACGTTTCAACCAATTTTACATTAAATCACACCACCTATGTGAAGGCCATAGAGATTTCGTAATGAATGATGGTAGCCTATACCTGTAATCTTTCACCCTCTTTATTTTTCTAAGAAAGCGTTTCCAGACCTACATTCATTTGAATTTTCTATCTTCATGAGAAGATGCTTATGCAGTCTGGCAGAATCATTTTGAACTTTTAAAACACTGTACAAAAACAACATTATGGAAACATTTTGTTTTCCCATAGATAATACACTTTAAAAAGTCAAGTAATGAACCTCTCCACAAGGAACTTTAACGGGCAACAATCTTGTGAAAAGAAGTCTGAAAAATCCCAATTTTACCCCCTCCCCCATCACGTCTAAATTTCAATTGGACGGGTAAGCCCCCCCCCCCAAACCAAGTCTGGGTGCGCCCCTGAGTATATCCAATTGAAGTTCAATGGAGACTGTTTTCAGCTACATGAAACAAAATTATGTTCACTTGAATTCCAGTGCTGTATTTGAATCATATATTCATTTAAAATCTATTTTTAGCACTACTTTGATAATTTTTTGAAAATAAATTAAGTTTCTTATATTCATTATAAATGATCTTAATTATTGATTAAATACAAATCTGTAAATCCCATTTATTATGAATTTTCGAATAAATTCATATTTTTACAATTTATAATAATGATTAAAATTCATAACTTTCTAATCAGATATTAACATATTATCAAGACCAAAAAATATGTTGGATATTGTTTTGAGATGATTGATTTCAGATCACATAAGAAATTTATTTCTCAGGTTGAGCTGGTGGGTTTAGAGAGAAATCCAAAGTAAATATCTGAAATGGGTGGGCGCTTCAACAAATACTTGAAAAATTCCTGGATATGCTAGCATAGACGAAGCATATGATGCTAGCTAGTGAATTTATTACAGTGATTGAAGGAGTTATAACTCCACAAGGTTATAACAATTTCAGGCTACTAAGCCGCTACTTTTGGATTACTAAGAACATTTTCGTTCAGAAAATATTTACTTCTAGTTCTGTATACAGCATTTATACCAAGTAATAATATCACTTATTATTCATATGTATTATCTTGCTGTGCAGAACTGACCTTTTTGAGTCGCGGCGGACGCGTTTCGAACTATGTTGCTCTTCTTCGGCGCTTGGTTGCAGCTGCACACCAAGCGCCGAAGAAGAACAACATAGTTCGAAACGCGTCCGCCGTGACTCAAAAAGGTCAGTTCTGCACAGCAAGATAATACATATGAATAATTCTACTGCAGTTCACGAAAACTGGATAACCACAACAATAATTACTTATTAGTTAGTAAAACTATGGGTGATTGGAGCACGGTATTAGCTAATCTTAAACTTACTAAACAAACCAAAAATTATTATACATAAAACATTGTTGCACTAATCGGACTCATTTTCTTCTACAGCTGTTGTAGAGCTCTTCTTTCTGAAATAAAAAATAAACTTGTATCAGCAAATAAAACTATTGCAAATGCAGATTTTTGCAGAAGAAATACAGTTGACCTGAACAAAAAATTGCAGCAAACTTGAAATAGCCTGAAAAACATATTTGTTGGGAGCTGAAGGGAAGTCACTCCAGTTCGCACTCCTCCTCTCTCGTTGTTTGCTACTGGTTTTAAGTCAAGTTTGTCATCAATATAAACCGATATATTCTATCTCTGATTCTCCAATCACATGTTATATATAGTACCTAAAGTGAGGCTCTGACTACACGTTGTCTTTGCATCCCTCCAATGTAAAAACCATCAGCCATATGATTGAAAATTCATCACATTGACCATATGATTCAATTGATAGCATGGAGCTAGTCTAAGCAAGGTATATTCTAAATGCCTTGGTCTAAGCTAACCTAAATGCTATAGTGTTCATCTATTTTTCATCATAATTATTGTTATATTTGATCCTAAAAGTCCAAAATCAATATGGATCTTTCTTGTACTCAGATGAAGCTGAAGCTTTATACAAAGTTTCAAGAATCTAGACTGTTTGAGTTATTTTGAGGACAGACAGATGGACTGTAGCACAATTGCAAGAAAGCCCCATCAGGTTCTTGATAATGAATTTATTACACTTGGTGTGATTATGACAACAAAAATATTTTTAAACAGGTGGTTGTTAGTTTCCCTTTGATCTGATTCACAATACAAAGCTGCTCATATGATATGGGCCTAGGTTCGGCGACTTTTAGGACAGAAAGCTTATCATTTATGAGAGAAGATAAAAACTGTGAATGCTTACTCTCTCTCCATTCTCTCTTTCGCTTTCACAAGCCATTTTTTGATTGGCTCAGCCATTTCGGCATTTGTGGCTTCATCCTTCAAACTTCTTGCCGTATCTGAAACAATTAAAACTAATGAAACCTCAAACATGGTTTGTTAGGTGCTATATATCCATCCTCGTTTCCAGATACACAAGTATAATATAATATTGAACTGTTTGACACTGTATTGAGACTTGATTATGGAAAAATAACGACTCATGTTTTGGTGTGATGGCCATTTCACTCTGTTGTCAAAAGCACCTGAGGATGCTCTTGACAACAGAGTGAAACGGCATTGCGCTAAAACGTGCATCATTATTTCCATAGTTTAGTCTCAATACAGTGTGAAATAGTTCAATGGTTTGTTTCTTGAATGTGTTAAAACCCAGAATTGATATTATATTCATGAAATTAATACAAATCTATGTGGTTTGTTAACAGTTATTGGGTATTAATCACTATAGTTATTGTGTAAATTTATACCATCATTTTTTCCAAATAAGGATTGCCCATAATGCAAAACAGAATACAAATTGCTTTTTTATACAAAATCAAGAAATGTTTCTGCATCATTTTTTCAAATTGCATCATTTTTTCAAATTGCATCATTTTTTCTGTTTTACATTATTGTAAGGTAATGATGTGAGGTATTTGAGTTGCAAAGGCTTAGGTTCGAATTAGGCACCTTATAAAGATGACATTAATAGATGATATGAAGATGACACAGATGACACTTATAAAGATTAATATTTACACTTTTTGATAGAAATTTTTCTATAAAAAAAAAAAAAATCTATCAATAAATAGTAGAATTATGAGACTTGCTACGAAAAAAGTAGCCAACACCATGGAGGAAATAACATATTTCCGCTATGGCCAATATAAGTAGAGATACCATAACCTTTATATTATTATCAATGGTGTAAATTATGAAAATGATCCAATTCCGTAACTAAATTTGAAGCCAATTACTAACTGGGCAGGTAATGTAAAATTCAGCCATGTAGACATAATTATTAGAAAAGCATGACGTTTTACTTTTACAGCAAATTGAAAATATTTTTCAACCCTTAGCAAAGATAATACTATACAGGGTAATTGTGCCGCAGATGTTAGCAAATAAAAAATCACTTGAAACCTTCACCAAATCGTAGTATTATGTCTCCTGATCACAATTATCAAGTTTTTAAGTGTCGGTCTCAATTAAATAATTAATTATTCAATATTAAAAACTCACGTTTTGAACATAAATACGGCTCTGAAAAGCCTTTATAGTACCTTAAGCATAACATCATAGACGAACAGATAGTTAGAGCAATGGAGTGCCATCAAGGATTAGTGCCAATGGATTATATCAGTGCCATCTACATCAGAACATCAATGGAAACTGGAATGGAACTGCATAACCAAACCTTTCCTAACCTGGCTAGATGTGACTGAACCACCTCTGTAAATATTTAAAAGGTTTAAAGGTAAATATTTAAAGGTATTTCAAAGGTGGTTCAGTCACATCTAGCCAGGTTAGGAAAGGTTTGGTTAAGCAGGTCCATTTTAGTTTCCATTCCACTTCGTTCCATTCACGCAGACTATGCTTCTGCGCATGCGCGAAATGTTCGCACATCCAAAAGCCTAAAACCACAGACAACTAAATCTGTTGTTCTGTTATCTGTGCTAAAACCCACGCTGTGGCTAGCTGGCTACAGGTTATGTATAATTATGTGCGATGCATCAAGTGATGAGATTTTGGAACAAATTGAAAATGCCTTTATTATTAAGTAGATAAATTGCATGAGTAAATAATTAATAAATTAAAATGCAAATTATTGTGTTACAAAGATTCATGCATTCTAAACACTCAATTAAAGTTAATTGCTGAAGTTAGTCATTTTGGGGCTCTGTTCGAAAGGTAGGTTTTCAATATTGAATAATTAATTATTTAATTGAGACCGACACTTAAAAACTTGATAATTGTGATCAGGAGACATAATACTACAATCTGGTGAAGTTTCATGTGATTTTTTATTTGCTAACATCTGCGGCACAATTACCCTATACAGTTATATTTTATCTAAATACATTATAAATAGTTTATCTATGGTTTGGTTTATACCTTGAAAAAGTTTGACTTCAAAAAGTATTGCAATAAGCACGTACATTAAATAACTAGCTAGCCTAATACACAAAATGCACCATGATAGAACGGTTAATAAATATAATAATAAATGTATCTTACCTTTAAATTTTATAGCTGAAATCTTCAAATGCGAAAAAATGCTAACGGACACTGAACGCTAACAAGCTAACAACGTAACGAGTCACGAATTAGTGAATTAAAATGGCGGCGCGCAGCGGTGGAAGCGTGGAAGCATGGTCTCTAGATTAGACCGAGGAGGATACTGGAGTGGGCCTATTATATTAAACACATGAGATATCATGTTTCCAAAATTTTCCCATGTTAGCCATCAACATAATTAAAATCACTGTTTGTATGCACTGTATGAAAATCTTCTTGGAGTCCACTGGGATATAATTATTTAACCCGAAATCTGTTGCGCTGCTACGCTCTCTTGACTGTTGTTGACACAACGCGTTCCTGGGTCTCTGCTTGTGATTGGCTGCTTGCCTATTGGCAGTTTGATGCTAAGTGCGCCAAAACATTCAAAATACCTATGCATCCTTAAATTAATAATTAATGTTTTTCCTGTTTGTAGTACTGATTTAAATGTAATCTGAAAAAGCAAAATAATAGAACTCCTACAATTCCATAAATTTCAATTTTGAAAAATACATGATCACTGTCAATCTCAAGTTTAAAGCTTAAGCTTCTGCAGAATATTGATGAAAATAGACAAAATAGTTTTCATTTTTTAATGTAAGGAGCGCTCTCTGAGTCAAGCAGAAGTAGGAAAGAGATGTTCAGCATTGTTACAAAAGTGAAATTTTCTATTTCAATTGAAAATAATATCTCACATATTTATGAACCGTTCTTAGCCAATTTTCAGGACTAAGTATTTTTTGTAGCACTTCAGCATGGCTCTGTCAGATATTCAAATTTAATTTCCGTTCAAATACTTGAAATTATGACTTGTCATTTTTACCCACTGATAAGCGTTTGACAGAAATATAGACCTACCTAGGGAACTTTTTAAAAGTTGTCACGAGCTTCACCAATTATACAATATAAATATGAATAATCATTCTTTTATTGATATCTCAACATTCGAGCAAAATAGATCAGTTCTGTGAATGCCATCGGGTTCTACAATGAAAATTGCATAATTAATGTGAATTTAATATTTTTAGCTCGATCCCTTCCCCTTGACTCAATTCAGGGAATTTGCGGAAAATTGTAATTTGGTATCCACAGCATGTCCCTAGAACATTCTCAGCATATTTATGCATATAACTCAAATCGATTTTGGCAATGAAGTTCTGTGGAACCTCTTGAGAACATGATCAGTACATTCCTTAGGTCCTGGGATGTTTACAGAACATGGGGAACCTATATCAGTTTTTTGTGAAATTTGAGTTTTATATAAATTTTTTACAAATACATGAATATATGCAAAACATCAGATAAAGCAGAAAATTGTTGTCTATTGAAATGTTTCTATGGGAATATTCTTTGTAGGTCCTTGGAACATCCCACATGTCCCCTGACATTTATAGAAGGTATGGAACCAAAATGGAATGTTCCTATCTATGTCCCTGGTACATCCCTAGAACATTCTCAGCATATATGCAAATATCTCAAATCGATTTTGACAATGAAGTTCTGCGGTACCTTCTGAGAACATGATCTGCACATTCCTTAGGTCCTGGGATGTTTACAGAACATGAGGAACTTATATGAGTTTTTTTGTAAAATTTGACAATGAGTGTTATTTATTTTGCTTTACATACATCTAATATCAGAAAAAAATTGAATTTTTGTCTGTTGAAATGTTTCTCTGGGAATATTCTTTGTAGGTCCTCTGAACATCCCACAAGTCCCGGGACATTTATAGAACATACAGAACCAAAATGGAATGTCCCTGGGAGGTTTTGTGCTGTGTGGGTATAAACTAATTTCAGAATTTATTTATATAATCTATCATACCCAAAAATAATACGATCATACAATAGTTAAAACTAAAACAATGGAAGAACAAGAACAGAGCATCATCATAAAGCTTTAAAGTTTAAAGAATTGCCTATAGAGAAAGGAGAAAGTATATTAGTTGAAACTTGGAAGTTTCCCTTATTGATCACAAAATTGAAACGTCAAATATGGGAAAGGAAGCAAACGTTTTGTGTTGTATAATGTATTATACTCGAGCGTTGGATGCTCCACTGTTCAATCACCCTCGGATTGAATATTGCCACAACTACATTTATAAGAAAAAATCCTGGATGAACAGACTTGTCTAGAACACACCTATAGCAATCCATTATTTGATTTCTCTCTCGAATTGTATCCAAGTCAGTTTTGGTTGTATAAAATGAGTTGAACTTTCTTATTTGTGATGCGTATAAGAGAAAAATATCAAAGAGGTCATGAAAAATATCAAAGAGATCTAGTATATTGATAGACAAGTAGACTAGTGCGCTAGTGTATCTGGTAGGCCTTTATGTATTTTAATTCTAAAATACATTGTTAAATTACTTACCCTATCTTCGAATATTTCATCAAGTCGTTGATTGACATCTTTTCCTTTCTTTGTTCGTATGAGAACGTAGAGCTGCTTCATGTGTGGCATAGATCTGAGAAGTTTCTCAGTTAGAACTTTGCCCATGAAGCCTGTTGCTCCTGTTAACATAACATTTTTCCCCCTGAAGAACTCCTGGATGTTGGTGCCTTGAACGTTCTCAGGAATCTGGAAAATGAAAATGACAAAAGTTGATATTACAAATCGAAAAACGATCACAAATAACATTTTTAACGTCCTAAAAAGTGCCAATGTTTTTGACAGGAGCGAATCCAGAATTTGGGGAGACATCGATGGAGAAAATAAATATCTTGTGTTGAAATATGTTTTCAAAACATAGTGCTCGAGCTGCCAATAAGATTAAACATAGAAACAATTTTCCTTGGCAATAAACGTTTTTATGGTTCAGTATAAAGAATTGACCACCTCTATTTTCAATCTAGTTTTGTACGAAAAAAGGCATAAAGCTCGCTCTAAATGTGGAAGGCGAGAAGTTAGTTTAATTTTAAACAACTTGAGTAGCTTCAAAGTAAAGTGGTAGTCTGATATCACCATCAGTTTATAGGATTTTATTTGAAATATACAAAACTCGCTCTCATGAGAACAATTTGAAGTTTGATCATAAAAACGCTCAATCAGACATGTTTTAGTATTCTGAGTGCCATTTTAGTTCCTGTTGTCGTAGACTCCTAGCGCGTCTACTTCCAGATTCCAGTTAATCAAAACAAGCATAGTTTCTTGTAAACCAAGACGAGTTTTTCAGACATTTTTTACTACTTCAAGGTTGCCGACCTTATCAGCTGGTCTTCCTAGCAACGTTTATAGCAATATTACACGAATCTAAATAATTATTCTTACATCCATTTACATCAATTATCTCAGAAACTATTAAAGGTAATTTAGCACAGAAGTATGCAATGAAATTGGTTGGCTCCTGATTCAAGTTTTTATTATTTTAAACTGTGCCAATCAAATTATTTATAAATCTTACAAATAAAAGTCAAATATGACTGATGCATCCGCATTTTACATTAAAATTAAGTAGCCTATTATATCCTACTAAAAAATCACGGTACCGCACAGTTCATATAAAGGTATACAAAGTGCTTAAAAGATTTAAGAGATCTGTAGAGATTAATGTAAGTGGATCACATAGTTTTTAAAAGAGTGAGATCATTTTATGGCAAATTAATTTCTGAGTGGAATATTTTTCTGGAAAATCCTTATTGAACCTGTTTTAATAGACACTTATCCAAGTCCTAATTCACACCTAATAACTAACTACTCATCTCCATTGTGCCACCAAATTTGCCATCAAATTTACTTATTTTTGCATACAAATTTACAAATATATAACAGTCACTAGTTCTCTAATTCCCCCTCATATTATTATTTTATTGTGTGACTATGTATTTGTGAAAAAAAAACTTTTTCTAAATCATGAAATGTGGTAGGCCTATATATTTTTTGTTTGTTCTTTCTAAATTAAAATTGGGTGAACGAAACTTATTATTTTTTAGTAATCAATCACTCTCTCATTTTAAATCAATTTCAGCTGAATAATATAATATTGATACGTTATCCAAAATTACTATAAATTTTAGTTTTTTACATTCTATGAAAAATTATATATGCTGGAGACCTCATTAAATTTATTGTTACCGCTACAGTTGAATAAAGCTATCAATCAGCTGTCAATGTGAACAGTAGGATAAGTCTTCAAAATAATAAATTCGTATAGCATTAAAATGGAAATAAAAAGATATAATTTATAGTAATAAGTTTCTAATATATTATCACAGCTCGAATCAGTTGAAATTATTATTTTTTATTGTTTTGGGCATGTGGAACAAGGAGTATTAGGATTCTATTGCTCACAAACATAATAAAAAGATCAATTTCTTTCAATGAATCAAATTCTCTCTAAAATAAGTAATGAACATTTATTAGCTGGGAAAAGTTTACGGGACATAGACATGGACTCTTTTGTAAGCATGTAACCTAGATTTGAATAAATGTCAACTGTTCACAATATAAAATAAGTGGTTCACACTAGTAATGCGACGCATAGAAAGTAGTTCCTACGCAGCTCTTGTTATGGTTATACAGTGGCCCGGTAGAGGAATAGCTAACTCTTGACTAGGAAGTAGCTTGGACACTTTTTTCGCCCACGATAGCTAGAACTTTTCAAGGAGTCTCCTCACTTCCGCATCTTCGTTCATCTTATATGTATCAATAATAAAAACCTAATAGAGGTCAAGGTCAAATAAAAACTGAATGACGATTGAAAGAACCCAGTATTTGTGTTTTTAAATCAATTGTTTAATTTTCAATGTCATCTCACATTTGATTAATTTAACTTTTAGCTTATTTAGAGCAGATTCAGCTCATGAAATCTATGATCGATTAATTGATTGATGAATTTAAAGGGTGATTTAAACATTTTAAGATGCTTAAAACAAAGTCTGTTCCTACCAGGAGGCTACTTAGACCGGGTTCACACGAGCTACATTCGTGCGATTGTAGCCAGAGCAATTAATTAGTAGCAAGGGCAATTATTCTGACGGACAACAGCCTCGCCAAAGCAATTATGAATCGCAGAGCTGCCGCCGACTTTTTTCCTAATATAGTACAATTACAAAAAACATGAAAATCTCAGATATTCAAATTTTTTAAAGTCCCTTGCTGCTGTGCTCAGTTTCTTTAATCCAAACCAACTTGAATTTTTCTCTTATCACTAAAATCAACATTTTAATGCTATCAAATAGACTTATTGCAGTTCAAACAAATATTCTATGAAAATGTTAATATTCATGCTAGAAAAAATCTCGAGTTCCTACGTATTCACGACAATGAGCAGAGTACGCTAGGATTTAAAAAAATCAAAAATACAAAATTTTATGTTTTTTATTTGCTAGCTGAGTTAAAAACGGAAATTACCTTGGCTACAAGCGCGCGATTCTAGTAGAATCGGCTACAGCTCATGGAAACGACACAATCTGATCCTGTGCTCTACTAGAATCGCGCAACTCTTGATAATTGCTCTGGCTACAATCGCGCGATTGTAGCTCGTGTGAAACCGGACTTAGTAGCTGGATTGGTTTCAATTTTAGTAATAATCGTGATTCTTGTTAATTTGTTATTAGTGTTGTTACACGCATTGGCTATTTTCTGCTGTGCACTACAACATGTTTATGCTACATAGGCTATAATGTACGGTATTGTTAGTGTTTTGGGAATTAAATGATTGTGTTCAGTTTTCTAGGTCATAAGAATGACCAAATCAAATGAAAAATTAAAATTGATTGTTTTTCTCTTTTGTTAAGCCAATTAATTGTTCATTGTTACTGAATTTTTATTAATATAGTAGGCCTACCGTAATGAACTTGCAGCTGCATGCAAGTTTACTTCGATAGCTAACTTTAAATTGTTAAACAATTTGAAACATATAACTGTATTGTTTGGTGGAATGCATTGTTATAATAAATGAAGGATGCTCTTTAAAGAACTAAATAGAACTAAATTAGTTATTTATGTATTAAGAGCGTGAAGCGCGACTTTATCGCTCGAGCCAAAACAGTTACTGCGCGACACATAGCGGAGCGCAGTAATTTTGCGAGAGCGATAAAGAAGCTTCACGCGCGAATTAATAATTATAATTAATATAATTAAATAATTAATAATTACATACAATGTTTTTCCTACAACTGCAGTTCTGGATTTCAACACAATAAAAACTTTTAGTTTGTAACATCACAGACCTTGCGCGGATTTGGTTAGCGTGCGCCGCTGTTGAGGTTATGAGAATTTCACGGATTCCATGATCCACCAATGAGAAGACATCAAAATCAAAACAGAAGCGTAAAGAAAACAGCTGGCGAGCGTAAAGTACTTTACCGCTTGCAGAGCAGTATGAGGTATTTTACAATAATTAGTTTTCAGTACGTAAAGAACGACTTTACGAGCAGTTGTAGGAAAAATTATTTAAAATGTAAATTTATTATTTAGTTCTATACCTCTATACGCTCCATTTATTACACCTTACAATTTATTCCACTAAGCACTAAACAATAGGCTACAGTAATATATTTTTCCTACAGCTGATCGTAAAGTAGTTCTTTACGTACTGAAATCTAATTGTAAAATACCTCTTTACTGCTCCGCAAGCGGTAAAGTACTTTATGCTCGCCAGCTGTTTTCTTTACGCTTCTGTTTTGATTTTGATGTCTTCTCATTGATGGATCATGGAATCCGTGAAATTCTCATAACCTCAACAGCGGCGCACGCTAACCAAATCCGCGCAAGGTCTGTGATGTTACAAACTACAAACTTTTATTGTGTTGGAATCCAGAACTGCAGTTGCAGGAAAAATATTGTATGTATTTCGCGCGTGAAGCTTCTTTATCGCTCTCGCAAAATTACTGCGCTCCGCTGTGCGTCGCGCAGTAATGTTTTGGCTCGAGCGATAAAGTCGCGCTTCACGCTCTTAATACATAAATAACTATTAAATAACTGTTGAACAATTTATATGAATTTAAATCTTAAATTAAATATTTAGTTCTTAACCTCTACAAAGCACCAGTGAAGCCAGTCATGATTGACGACTTGAAAGACATTCGTCGCTTTATTGACTATATATTTTATATTGTCTTATATGCTGCAAAAAGTGCTTAAAAATTGCCATTCTCATATGCATTCAAATAAAATGGCAGAAAATTATTTTAAAAATAAAGACAAATTCAAGTCATGACTACAATTCGTTTGTGTTTTTATTTATTTTCACGTCCTCTGCCTCTAAAAAACACCCTTATCATATTTATGCTCTATTGAATGTTCAGCATATGAAAGCATGTCTATTATAACCATCTCTTACATTAAACTGATTCATTTTATAAATACACAATTATATCTATTATGATAATGTTATAAATATGATAGAGCCCCGATTATCCGCAAGCGGATGATCCGCGAGTACCGCAGAAAAATGTTTAATTAAATTTTAATTTTTCAAAGCAAGAAGCAAAAACGAGTGATGATTTTTTAGAAAGGCGTAACTGAATACATTTTGCAAATAGTACAGTATATTGTTTTTTGTTTACTGTTCTTTATGTTAGTGATTTAGATGTAGAGCAAATGTTTCTGCTGTACTATATATATTTTTAAAGTTTTACATAATGTTCTTTGTACAGTAAAACTTAGTTTTTATACTGAAATAAATCTTTTAATATCTTTTTCACTTCTTTTTTGTCCTTTTTTTGGGTTATCCGCGTTTTTTGCTATCCGTGGTGTTCTTGCCACTCAATTCCGCGGATAATCGGGGCTTTACTGTATATCAGATCCATTTATTCATGTTACTTGAAGAGTCTCATTCAAGAAAGTTTCAAAAACATAACTACCTCTTGAGGTTCCTTGAAACTTCTTTCGCCAAGCAGTTCAAGAGGATCGAGGTAGTACTTTGAGTTGATGATGTCCTTTGTGACGACCTCCTTTGAGCGTTTAGTCGATTTGCGCTCCAACGCCTTCAAGTGAAGCTCCATTCTGATTTGAGATCAGCGCAATGTTGTGATTGATGGGTGGAAAGGGGCGGAGTCTGGGGCTCTTGCGTTCGAAAATATTAGTGGTCTACTCCTGTTTTTCAGGCTACACCATTTTATTGCGATCAGCGTCCTGAAAACATTCAATAACAATTATAATTAGAACATAATGGTCTTGAAGAATTTCGAACTGATTTTTTTATATATGTAATATCTTTATTCACTTTTGTTTTTTAAAATACAAAGAATAATTTCATAAGTACAGCTTTTTACTGTTGCTTGATAATTTCGTGGGTATCCGTGGGATACATCTCCTTTATCTCCGCCTCGGTTCGCACCTGATCATCGTTTTTCTCTGTTACTCTGCTATGACAGGTTACTGAAAAAAATATTATGAATGGAATAAAAATGATTTACATGAAGGTAATAAATTTACCCGAAATTTTTCAATAGTCTTCCTTCAGAAGTCAAGAGTACTGCAAGCTTGAATTAATGTAAGTCTCGTTTGGGAGGGTTGTTGCTGAATCAGACGCCAGATGAATTTGAAAATTTATTCAGGATAATAAGATAAATAGGATAAATTAGAATTGATAATAGAAATTTTCTACTATATTCTTGTAGCTTGTAGCAGTATGAAATGATATTTGAAGTTCGTACTTATTTTTACTAGGTAGTATTATGATAATTTTTGTAAACATTAATTGTACTTTGCAACTTTTAAAGTTCCTGTTTGAATAGCAGTTTCTTTATATACTTGCAAGATTCTATTATAACTTTGTATTTTTTGTTCACTTTGTATTATTGTAACTTTCGTATGTTACTTGTATCAAAATTTTAATTTTGTAATTAATTAATTTTACTCAGTAAACTTTAAAGCTCCATGGGTGTGTGGGTATGTGTGTGCATGAGTGTGTGAATGTGAAACAAGTAATATTGTTGAGTTATACATTTTTCTGTTACTTCAAGTATATATACTTATAATAATATACACCTGCTTGCAGACAAATATATTTTCTTCCAGCAAGCAGTATTGATTCATTGATTTTGTTTTTGTTATTGGCTATGAACAGGTCATGTAAGAATATTTTATGTTGTATTTTCTTTTATTCTCATCTATTTAATTTTTTTATTTGTTGTAAAGATCAATGAATAAATTTTATATATTTATTAATAAGCCAAACACTACACCCATAAAACCGAAAACTAGGACTATGTACGACCTATATCACATTTGGCCTCATTACGAACCATTATATTAGTAACAGTATCCAGTGAACATATGAAAAAATAAATAACAAATTTAATTGCGAATTCTCAGCATTCTCTCATTGTTGGATTGCAATGTAGGTCTACCAAAACTCCAAGTATACCCAACGTGTGAAAGATTTCAGATGTCATAATAAAGCCTAGTATCTTGTCAAGGATGAAAGGATATGAACAATCAGTCGAAGTGAACAATCTCTATAATTTAAATGGGAAACTGTTGAATATTCACTTATATTAACATATTGTTCAATAACGGTCTTCGAGAACGTCAAACCAAAATATGTACGAAACTCAAATTCATAAGTGGTGGCAGTTGGCATCACCTTAATAAAAGAGCCTAAAGTAATACGCAATGTTAATAGGTTACTTAATTTCAGTTTAAACTATTAATTGAATTAAATTTTTTATTAAAATAGTTATTATTTTCTATCAATATGATTATACTCTGTTTCAATTTATGGTGTTGAAACAACCACCATTGAGCTACATTTTCCTATAAACTCTACAATATCTTGCATGACAAAAGCCAAAATATAATAACATTGAAATGTAAAAATTGCCCATCAATAAAAAGAATTAATTCTTTAGAATGATACAGTATCATACTGTAACTCAATAGATTGGCAAGTTAACTAGCTTCATATCTTGTAAGCTCATTTTTTCATTTTTTATTTGCCTCAATATTTTTCTAACTCACAATATTGTTATGAAACTCTCATTCTAATGAACAAAGTCCCCACTAATAGACCAGTTCTACTAATTAGTTCCGGCTTTGAATTTTTGTGTATTCCATGTTAGTTTCTGAACTAGTTTAAGAAGTAAGTTTCTTACTTCTGAAAGCAAGGTGTGGAAATTATCTTTGTTATTGTTAGTCTGAATAGCTTGGAGGCATTTAGAATAATTCCCGTCCAGGTTTAAGTGTCCTTTTAATTCAACAGTGCAAATACAAAGCCAACTTGATAAAGCTAGAGGTGAAGGCAATTAACTTGACTGGCATACCAAATTGAACGTTTTGTGCAGATATTGTGTTTGAGATAGCATCTAAGATTTTAAATGATGATTGAAGGATTTAAATTACAAGCTCAGTTAATTTTCTATGAAATTAGAAGTGTTTTCAGTACTTTCAATTTTCTACTATCCAAAAATAAATTGTATAGGTCTAGGGATTAAATAAGTTTTCGACTTTTGTGAATAAATCGACAGATATCATTAATAATTATTACTAACGGTACTCGCTTAAATCTTCAGATATTAGCTCTTCCAATACAGGTAGGCCCGACTTTACTGTGATTTTCAGAGTTTGTTTTCATTTATGGTAGGTACGTATAGCTAGCACTTACATGATGTGGGTACTAGTTAAATCTAGTTGTTTTTTTAATCTCACTAATTTCCTATAGAAAAGAGTAATTTTCCTTTAGATATTCTATCAGAATATTCCTTTAATCAGGCATCTTGGTACATGTAGGTAGCAGTCGCATATGGCACATAAATAACACTTTTTTCTTGTTAAATGATCCTGACTGAATCTTCAAATTTATATTTTTCAATACAATATTACAAGGACTGTTTTTTGTTCAATAATCCTCATCTCTCAACCAACACACATTCAAGTTTATTTCAAAATAAGTTCTTTAGATTGTTAAAACAACAAACCATACATTTATATTTAAAATAGTATATATTCGCTGTTTTCTTACAGCTGAAAATTGTATGGATAGAAAAAAGTTAAATGAAGTAGAATATTCAAGCTGAAGCAAAGGAATCATCATATGAACCACAAAGGTAGGTTATAGGGTAAAACTAATCTCATGTAGGATTCACCAAAAAATAGTTATAATGCTACATTTTTCAATCGCATATTTTAAAAACAAAACAATCGAGTGTTCATTTGAAAAGCAATCACATTTTAAAAATCGTCACATGCTCTCATTGTAAAGGAATCAGAATCTTATCTCATTATACAGATATTGAATCAATACAACGGCCATAATTAATTTATTATTCGAATATCAATAGCATTTGAATAAATTTTGAACGCTATTGACTGTTTTTAAATCAGTTGGTAGAAACAAGGGAATGTAGTCGTATAGGAAAATTTGAAATTCAAGTCATATGATGCGTATAGACGATGGTATTGAAGACCATTATACTCGTAAATACAATTTTCCGGAAGCTTATTCACTTATTACAATCAATGCCTGAATACTGTACTAATAATTATTCTACAAATCGTACCGTTGTCAGAAAATAGATATTTATGCAATATGCAGAAGGCTGAATAAGTAGGCTTACCGTTTCACAACAAAGTAAATATTCATTCATCAGGTCATGTAGAGGCTGTACTGAAGTTATATTGATTGCAATTTACATCTATAATGCTTTCGAATATTGGACAACTAGTCTCATTTAATTATTGTGTTATTGTATTCAAGCAACCAACTAATAAGAAAAAATGGGCTAGAGATAATAGACAAGTGATTTTTCTTTTTGATAGTCCTGTGATCTGTAGGCCTAGGCTTGTTGTGGCATCAGCTTTACTCATCAATCAATGGTATCAGGATCAAGATAATGATTCATAGGATGAGAGTTTTACCAATGGCCATAAAAAACAGTGGATTATGTTATGATAGTCATCATTAACTGAAATTCATATAATCAGGGGGCCGCGCTGGAACTTTGGGCTAGAGCCACAAAGAGGCTGATGTCTGAATCCGTCAGTGATTCAAATAGGAAAACATATTGATTATTATATAATACATTATATTATAATACAATGACATCTAGACATTTTCAAATATGCTCCAGTAACCTGTAACATGATTAATCAAGCTACCGTATTAGCAGTGGCGGATTAATGAATTTTTATGGGAGGGGGCGACATACCCCAAAAATACCCGTTGGTCCGGGGGGGGGGGGGGGTTATGGAATAATTTTTTTGGAAATAGCCTTTAACCGCATTTTACACCATTCTAGCACTTAAAATGTAGTAGAAATATAATTTTTTCGTGATTAAGAACAATCAAATTTCCCCTAGCTAGAGTAGTTTATTTCTGTATATTCATGTGGAATTAGGAATACAACTTTTTTATACAATACAATATGTCTTGAACAAAAATTGCTTTGCTAGCTTAATTTTTATCAAAATTTACAGAGAAATGAACAGAGTCTAAGCGATTTATTCGTGATCGTGATGATTTTTAGACCTATATATATATTTAAATTAATCTCAACATTCTTTCATGTTTCATAATACCAGTACTACAATAAATACGTATTAGGTCAAAAACAAACAGAGATGTATATATGCCCCTACCTATTCTATAAAAGATTAATCTTATTCAGACTAATTTCACTTGATATAAGATTTCCTTCATTCTCTGTCATTTGTTAATTCGTCATTGAATTAAAATTATGTCAACAGTTAAAGATAAAGTAAAGGTAATATAGAAAATAAGGCAAAATAAGTATTACAACATTAATTCCCGGCCGGCAGAGGCGGAGTGGTAAGACAAGTTGGAGGTATTCCGTCTGTGGCGGGACAATTAAAATTTGAACCGTGTGCATGTCACAAGTGTTACCCTTTTTAATTTTTTAAAATGTCCAAGCCCTCGGGGGGGGGGCGGTCGCCCCCTCCGCCCCCCCCCTTTAATCCGCCCTTGCGTATTAGTTATATTGGAAGTCTTACTTACTATCCGGCGCTACAGTCCGTTGTAAATACTCAGTACTAAGCCTCTCCACCTCAACCAATCTCTTTCTACCACCCTTGATCTCCATCCTCTCTTTCCCATGATGCATAGGTCGTCTAGATTCTAGATCATCATCATCATCATCTCTTCTTTGGTCTTCCTTTCCTCCTCGCGAACAATTTCTCCTTATAAACAATTTTCAGCAACCATGTGCTTTCCATCCTTTCGACATACCCTAGCCACCTGAGTCTCAATGCCTTTATAAATTCGACTATGTCCTCTATTCCCAAGCAGTCAACTATCTCGCTGTTTTTCCTTCTTCGCCATTTATCTCCATCTCTTACTGGTCCCATAATGGTTTGGACAATCTTTTTCTCTGCGACTCTGAGGTCTTCTGCATCTTTCGTTGTAATTATCCATACCTTAGATCCATATATCATTCATCCAAGGCCATCATTAACAAACAGTCTTCTGATCTTTTGATGTTGAAGATCCATTTTGTTTCCATTAATATATAATAAAAACTTGAACAACACTATTAAGTGGAAATTATGACTCACGTTATGGTGTGACGGCCGTTTCACTCTGATGTTAAGAGCATCTTCAGACGACCAACAGTACTCTCATAACCTTAATTCGAGTGCAACGCTTAATTCGAGTACATTGTGAGTGTACTGTGGGTCGTCTTACAATGCTCTTAAAATCAGAGTGAAACGGCCGTTACGCCATAACGTGAGTCATAATTTCAAATTAAATGTGCTTTTTAAGTTTTTATTCCGATATTTGTTGAAATTTTATATCTTTTGAGTACCCGCCCAGCTCATATGTTCACACTGTTTGAAATCGACAAAGAGAATATGCAAGCTCAAACCGCATTCAGAGAACTTCTCTGCAATTTGCATCATGATGAATAATAATTGGTCGGTGGTACCTCTTCCTGAGCGGAATCCACATTGGTTTTCCCCATGTATCTTCTCGATCAATGAATGGCCTGAGTCTTTCATTCAGTATGTTGGAGAATATTTTATAGCAAACGCTAAGCAATATGATGCTTTGGTAGTTCTCGCACAATAACTTGTCTTCTTTTTTTTAAACATGGAACATATTATTACTTTTTTCCAGCTCTCTACCATAATTTCTTGATCCAAGATCTTACAAATCAGTTTATAAAGCCTTTCTGCGAGTTTTCTCCTTTATGTTTAATCAACTAAGAGCTCAAATTATCCTCAACTGAGGCTTTGCCGTTCTTCAGATTCTTTATGGCACTCACTACTTCCCTTCAGGATGGCCTCTCTATATTCGTTTCCTCTGCCATCTCACTTTCATCACTTATGCCTTTACCCTCTGTGTCATCCTTGTTCAGTAGATTCTGGAAATATCCTCTCCATCTATTCAGTATTTCGTCTTCTTTGAATAACAAACTCTACCTTCACTATTCTTACAAGCAGATACTAGTGGTTTATATTCCTTATTCATTTTATCCAAGGCAGCATAGAAATTTCATGTTTCACTACTGTTTGCTAACATTTCAATTTCTTTGAGCTTTTTTTCATACATTCCTTCTTCTTATTTCGACATACTCTCTTAGCTTTACTTCTCAGGCTTGCATACAATTCACAACTATTTCTAGTCACCCTTTATAGCATTCTCCTAGCTTCATTATTATCATAAACCACGACATTAACTAAGCATAGTTATGCTTAATATATGTCTCTCCACTCTTCCTATATATTTTCACTTGTTTGTGAGCTATCCACCTTGTTTCTTATCCTCTCTTGGTACTCTTTTATCTTTTATTATTATTATTATTATTATTATTTGCCTCCTGTTTAACCACATCAAGGTTGAATTTCTTAAATCCTTCTTTTCTCTTTGTTCTTTGGTATTCTTTGGATTCTCTCTCTTACTATGCACTGATTCAACCAGGTAGTGGTCAGAGTCGCAGTAGGACCCTCTACAGCTCCTGATGTCTATTATAGATTTATATCAGAAGTGGTTGATGTAAATATTGTGTAATCAAAGCGTTATCAGCCTAGGGATTATTTTGAAGGCCATCCTTGACTACGGATGAATGGAATGAACGAAGCTGATAAATGAGATGAGGAGAAAGTGACAGATGGTGCACGTTGGCTATTGACGGACATGGAACAAAACAAATTACGGAACAAGAGTGCCTGAACTGGATTGAATAACACCTTTGATGAAACAAAAACGAAAGTGTTTAGGCGATAGTTCATTCAGCCTTTCTGAAGATAATTGGCCTAGAACCCAGAAGGTTGGGATTTGTAGCTCATTCTTACTCACGCAAGATGCAGTTAATTCAGGTCTCGACTCCGATCTCCAACGATACATCTCAACTTGTTTTCTTATATAGCTTCTATCCGGGTTCAGGAAGTGGATCTATACTTCTTTGCCTTCCCAATGTACCAATCCCACCTGCAGTAGTATATTGGGGTGGAAGAGGTATTCGTTGTTTTTTTTTTAAATGTAAACAGCATTTAGTTTTAGATGTTTTAGATTGGTGAAGATTTGGAAAGAGTTTTTAATGCAAGTAGATTCGACTTCTTAGATAAGGGTGCTTACGCAGTGGAGTGGCTAATAAACTCGATTATAATCACCATAAAAAAATCAACCACATAGTTGTTTGCCAGATTGGACCAGCGTTAGTAAAAACATTCCACAGGATTTTTTAATATTGCGATGGTGATCATACTCGTTTATTAGTTGCTCCACTGTGCAAGCACCCTAAGAGTTCATCCATCATTGCTTGTTTCAATTACAAATCATGGAAATTGTCCTATTACAATAATAAACCGCCAAACATTCATCATAAATGTTCTGACAAAATTAGTAGGAAACAAATGCGCTACAAAGTCGCAAAGTGGTGAATTGGCTAAAGTACAACAACAAATTTAATGTTTTAAGTAAGTTACTTCAATCTCCTATTTTTTAGTTCTTCTGTTTGTTTTGCTCTTCTATTCTAAAAATTATGTTTATTATCTTAATTAGAATTGTAGGAGAGGGTTAAGTGGAAGAGAGGGCCGGCTGCGCTCCAACTTCGCTCTCCCAGGTAATAAATAAAGGCAGCCATTCTATTCTATTCTAATGAGTAAGATGTTTTATTTTGTTAGCTAGTGTTTTATTCTTTTTCAATTATATGTAATTTTCATTTGAATCTAATTGTCAATTGATTTTCTTCCTTTACTAATATGGTTAATACATGTTTATCAATATCTTGTAAACTATGCAATAAACTATTAGCTCCAACACATTGTTTTAAGTGAGTATAGTGAGGCTACTTTTATCAAATAAGTTTTTAGCAGTAAATATTGTACCTTATTTGAATACATTGCTTTGTTATAGCTAAAAAGATATTCTTTTTATTAGATAGTGTTTCATTGCATTTATTTATCTATTCAATTGAGATTTATCTATTATCATTTCTTTTTCTCTTGACTGTTATATTGTCAACATGCATCTTTCTATCTTTTGGGAGAACAACACTTCGAATTATTGTGGTATTCATGATGCTGCAATATAGCCTAATTCCACAGCATAGTTTGATTTTGGTTATTATACTCGGTTATTATACTGGTTATTTTTGTATAATCGAGTATGCAAGTACCCCAATTTTTTCTTTGTACCAATTATCTGCTTCCTTCTATTACCTTCCCTTTTTTATTGTCTGCCTGAACAGTATTTTTGTGCTCAAATACTTGCTTAACATTTGAATTATTTCCCCATCCCTCAATCAGTTTGCTTTCTTAATATCTTCTGCTATTGTTTATTGAACTGTATTTTTTGTAAATGATATGCAATAGGTCTCTCAAGACCTTGCATCAAAATAAATCAATCAATCAATCAATTTTCCAGTCTTGGAGAAACGTTTTGAAACGATCCTGTTTTTGGAATGTGCCTACAGTGGTTTCCAATTAAAATCGTTTAATGTATCAAAATCCAATTATAGTAGGTGCTTTGTACAGTGTCACAAGCAAGCATTCTTGGAATGTACAGTGATTTTCAATAAAATTCGTTTAACGAATCAAAAACTAATAATTCTACGTGTGTACAGGACTACAGGTGTCTCAACGTATCAAGCACTATTTTAGGCCTTATACACACCATACAAATCACAAATATTCAGTGTTTGGGTGACCTTCGCACTTGGATGTAAACGCATTACTTGAGGATGTTGGCTTTCTATAGGCAGGCAACTTGAAGTGAATCGGAAAGCATGTTACAAGTTCCAACTCGTCCTTGGGTGTCGCAGTAATCGCGAAACGCGCCCATTCCAGTGCGAGTGTCAAATGTGCGTGTGTGTGGTTCGATTGTATGATCAGCTGGAAACTGGTTGCAGATTCAATATTATTCATTCTGTAAGTATTT
This sequence comes from Conomelus anceps, assembly GCA_948455865.1. Lineage (NCBI taxonomy): Eukaryota > Metazoa > Arthropoda > Insecta > Hemiptera > Delphacidae > Conomelus > Conomelus anceps. The sequence goes on from OX418225.1 coordinate 14,954,395, forward strand.
ACTCATCTTCCATTTGAATCTCAGGATAAAAGAAATAGCTTCAATATGAAAAAATAGAATTGGAGAGACTTGAGGTTTCAATTACCAAAAACCCGGCTTTGAAATAATAATTCGCGATTAAACAAGATGACATGATGATCATGTGTTGAACACAGCCTCCAGTAATATCAATAATATTGGAAGTATAATTAATCTATTGAAAAATTAAACGCCTTTCATTGTTTACTACCACCTGGATCTTTTTGTACTGAATTATTATTTCTTTTTTTATGCTGCTACATTATCACTGAAATGTTATATTGATGCTAAAAATTAAGATGAAATGAATGGTTGATAATGTTACAAAAGTAAACAAGCAGTTATTCACGCAGTTGTTCTACGTAGATCATTGCATTCATGGTCGTACGTGACTTTGACATCCAATCTTCATTCTCTTGCTCTTCACATGTCTTTGTCACTCTTATTCTTCAAGTGTGCAACTCTCTCACTCAATTAAATATCTCGAGATTTCTACATTCTTCCTGAAAAATCGAGGTCTATATTCCAAGCATTCTTGAATATTCTCGAAGCGTCTGGTGACCTCCAATTCTTGGAATTATACAACTACAACAGCTATATAAAGGAGTCCACGTGAACCAGTGAGTTTAGTTTTTACAAACCCGCATGACAGATTGTATTACAGATCTCGTGAGAGAGACAATCCAGTGCCAGTGGAGTAAACAGTGCTTTATTCAGTCTTTAGACAAAGTCAAGTGCAGAGACAAGTGTTTACTGTTCATGCAGCTTACTAATAGTTCAAAGACGTTGTGTTAAGTGATATTATTTGGATGTCAAATAACGAATTGGACTGTGTTTTTGTAAGTGATTAGTTGCTCTTTTTATAATTTGTTTCTGCATTATTGTACAGTTTATTGGACTCTTGTTTCTTTTTTTTTTATTATTGATCAGCCTGTAATTACTTATTCATTAATTCTTGTAAATAATTACTGAAAATAGGTATTAGCTTGTCATTTGATGATCTGTTTTTATTTATTAATTGAACTTACAAATATTTGTGTGTAAATAGACTAATTTGTGTAAATAAAGATCAAGTGTGAACTTTAGTGTTGCCAGCCTTATTTTAGCCAGTAGAACATGTAACAATAATAATCTTACTTGCACCTCTGGTGAAATCGATGAAAATTAATTTTGTTCTTCATTCACACTTTGACGTAACAATTTATTGGTTTATTCTTTTATTACAGAAATTTATTATTGATTATTCCTATTTAATTTCATTTATTGCCAATACGCATATATAAGACCAAAAATAATATATATTGTACTAATAATAATGGATATTTGATAATACATAAAAAATATTGCTACATTCCTCTTTAAGCGTGAAGCGTGTGTTGAGGGATGTATTTCAAAGAACATCTTGAGATATATTTTTTATTTTAAGATAAAATATCTGTCTTTTCTGATAACAATCACTATTAATTCTTACTCCCCGCATCTATAATAATGATTTAATCTTCCATCAAACTAACATTCTTACGGCCAGCTGCCTGAAAGAAAATTAAATTCAACCACCGTAAGATGACGTCATCTTACGGAGCTCAACAGGGAAGTCGTTGCACTGGCTCCGTCAAATGACGTCATCTTACGGTGGTCAAATTTTATTTTCTTCCATGCAACTTGCCGTTAGTATTTTTATAGTTTTTCCCTAACAAATCCCTGCATGATGATTTACAAGAGCTTTACATCTCAGCTCTATCATGTCATGGCAAAAATTTCAATGGCCATTAGTAGTACGTTTAAATAAATACACTTGTGTATCCCTAGGAATAATAATTGATTAGTGTAATGATTGAGCGATTGCAGTATGTTATCTTAAGAAACCAGATTTGGAGGAGCTTTAAAGATAACGCAATCTGTACGGATACGTTACTCAAATCAAGAGGCAGAGAGCACTAATTTGGTCAAGGCGAGACCACGAGACAAGACCATTGTTTTTTTCAAGATTCATTGCTTGATAGACTGGAAACGTGTAATGTATTTCTTCATGGGTCTACGCTTTCTCCCTGCATATGAAACCTAGAATTTCAGATCTTGAATTTTGTAAGCTTTGTCGGTTGCTTTTCGCGTAGGATTCTACCAACTTACTTCAATTAGGCTTATTTACTCTCATATCCATCATCACGAAAATATTTTTATTATTATTTGCTTAATTCATCATCATATCTATCTATCCATCTATCTATCTATAATTTTGGCTGGAGCGTCACAGGAAGAAGAAGGGGCTTTCGCAGGACGCGGCACCCCTTTTACCACACATACGCAGCAGGCCTAAACCGGAAAATGAGTTTTCTTGTGGCTCCTTCGCGATACAGACATAAGAGTGGTGTCAATCTCTAACAGAATAAGAAAATGAATCTATCTATCTTATCCTTATCACCCTGTGGTAGGCAAACCCCTTAGATACTTCCATCAATATGAACATACTCAATTTCCTGCCTCTTTTCTGACAAAATTATGTAATAATTTGCTATGTAGATATATTTTAAAAATAATTATAATAATAAAAGTTGTCTAAAGCTTTATTTCAGTAGGAGTTCACAAAATATTTTTTTTGGTTGATATTTCTCCTGAAAAAGAGTTCCTACTTGTTCAATAATTAAAACCCCTTCTTTAATTACTGATGATGCCCACATGAGTTTGAGACTTGTGCGTGGGTAATGAGGTGAATTGAATTGAATGCGGGATTCGAACCCACGACCGCTGAAGCGACAGCAAGCTGAAGTTACGACGCCTCAACCAACTGCGCTAAGCGGCCCGCTCACTTCACTGTTTCTAGCCAAATTTATATAATCTACCATAAAATAAAAATGCTGATCTGATATTTATATAATCTACCATAAAATAAAAATGCTGAGCTGATATTTATACAATCTACCTTAAAATAAAAATGCTGATCTGATATTTATATAATCTACCATAGAATAAAAATGCTGATCTGATGCTGCATCTGATAATAAAATAAATTTCATTCATTATGAAATAAATTTAAGTCAATTCGAATCAATATCATCATCTTTATTATTTCCAATTATCACAACATTTATTAAAAGATTTTTATTGATTCCTGTTGTGAATCACTGAAATATAGTACAGAAAAGTTACTCTAATAAAATGTGTGCTTACAATATCTTAACCTTGTTTTATTTTGATCGCAAATTTGAAGACTGTGGAAAGGATTGTACATGAAGCCAAAAATCCTGTGTTGTAAAATTGCGAATTATGCATCACAATTGTGGAGGAATAAATTTCATTATTTAATTTTTTCATTACACATTATTTCAAATGTGTTCTACAAAAGATTGCCATTATAAATAAGATTGGAGTAGCCTACAGTATTCAACATTCTGTTACAGTACTTGTTACTCTCCAGAAAATTTTTGCCCCTTCTTTCATTAAACTCCCCCCTAGACTTTATTTTTATGAGTACTTTTTTATTTACTTTTTAATTTGAAGCCAGAATAAACACTTGAGTATGACTAGGAAAATAAATCAGTGTTTTCACTGCTGTGAAACCACTAAATGTATTGATTTAAAACTATTTCTTAATCCCCAAAATAAATGATTCTTTAAAAAGTTTTAAATTATTTTGTTTGTATATTACAAAGAAGAATCTGAATAAATTTTTATTTGATTAAAAAAAAAATGCTTCAAGATAAAATTAAAAGTCCTACCAGAAATTAGTTGAACTATTGACTGTCACATAATTCAGACTCTAGGGCTCTAGGCTGAAGATTAGACATACGCAATCACTCTTCACTAATATCATGTTACGAAACTGCCTCTTCGGTTGATATTAAAATAAATTACCGAACAACACCAAACACCATTACGTAACAGTATGTTTGTGATATCCAAGAACAATGGTGTGATCTTGTATTACTCAAGGAATGCCAGACCAATATGGTTTGACCGCTTTCTCCAGGAAGAATTTATATTATCACTAACAGGTGTCCAAAGTATTAATGAAAAGCACAGTCATCTTCGACCACATAAAACGATTTTTCCTCCATTTCCTGTTTATAGAGTTTTTTAATACTTGAACTGGAAGCAGATATAAAGCATTGATTAGACCTTTCGCCAGTGGCGCACCCAGGGTGGGCTTTGGGGGCTCAAGACCCCCCCCCCCCCCACCAAGGACCTGAGGTCTTCATCATATTTTGTTATTTTCCAAGCAAACTGAATGTGTAATAGCAAGCTGATTAGTGTTAGTAGATTTCATGATATCTTAGTTCAAATAAAGTAATGTTCATAAGAATAAGAATTTTTTACTTCATTTACAAATGTTTGAGGATGTTGTTGTTTACCATAGCAACCAAATAATATTTTTCGACTCAAAAGTTTCTATAAAAATTTAATATTATTAACTATTTTTAACTGTTTTTAGTGTTTCGTTTCGAATGAACTTTTAAATTAATAGTGGTCAAGTGAGAAAATTCATTTTATTATTTTTCGAGTGAAGGTTTTCAGCATATTTTAAATTTTTATTCTGTGTTAACCTCAATGTTTTGGACAATGTTACATATCAAAATTTGTGAAGGGAGCAGTTTTGGACCTGAGTCTGTTGCACCTTCACACTCGTTGTAAATTTGTCACAATAAATAAATAAATATAGTTACAACACTTCTAAGATGTGTCTCAGGAATGCCATGGATAGAAATAACTATAATCACGATAGCAGCATTGAAGTCAAAGATAGCGAATTATTGCAGATATATTTATTAATAACAACTTGAAAAACACCTTTAAGTGGAAATTATGACTCACGCTATGGTGTGACTTGAGTCATAATTTCTACTTAAAAATGTTTTTTACGTTTTTATTATATATTAGTGGAAACAAGATGTATCTTAAACATAGTATATTTATTAGTTATTTTGAATTTCTAGGGGTTTCATTTATGTGGTGAATAGAATAGGTTTCATGTTAAAAGAGCTGGGAAATCCATTCAAAAATGGTTACAAGACTTTAAATATTGTGATTAATGAGAATTCCTACAAAAATTAGGAAAATTTTGTTGGAAAAATTGCCTATTATTTGAAAACCAATCAGCACCTAGCTCACTTGGCTCGCTTTTGGCTCACTTGGCTCGATGTCTAGCCAGAGGGCTGCGTGCCCTTGACCCCCAGGGGAAAATTTCAAAAAATTGAGCCAGACTCTCTTCAACTCGACTGACCCCAGTGATGAAAAGAAAGGATTTGTATAGAATTTTAAAAAATTGTAATTTTTGCCCTTTTTAGGTGACCATCTTTGACAGCTTTTGTAGATCCCGGATACTGAACTTGCCAGGCCTCACGGCACTTGAGAATCGGAAATCAACTAAATTTTTGAAAATAATTTGCTCCAGACTCAAATATTAAAAAAGACTAGATTTTTAAGAATTTACAGTTCTTGGTGTATGTTTTGGAACGCTCTCACCAAACGTTTTGTGCCTTAACCCAAAAAGTGTATCAAATTTCAACTTTCTCGGCCTAGTAGTTCTAAGAAAGGAAATTTAGGAGGGCGTAAACTTGGTGATGGTGGAGAGGAAGGGTCCTTCATTCCTTGGGGGAAGCCCAAAACTAAAAATCTTAAACTAAAAATCTAGGTGCGCCACTACCTCTCGCTCTAACAATCTTTATCAGACATCAGAGTATAGATGAAGGCTGCTTCCACTTTAATTTTGTCGATGTTGTATAATAATAATTTGAATTTCGAAATTGATATTTCGAATTGAATAAAATTATTCCAGTGAAACTTATGTTATTCTAAAATATCCAAATTTGAAACCGGTATGTAAGGAATATGATCCACTGTGTATCAACGGCTTTGTGTGAAAAAAGGCAAAATGATAATTTTTTTCAATTGAATTATTCAAGTAGCCTAGAATTCGATCTACTGATAGGCTACAAAGTATCGCTTAAAATGATCATTTATGACAGCTACTTTCATCACTTTATGCAAACCAAAAGCAGCATTCTTGGTTATATAGGCTACAGTTTAAAGATCTTTTTCTGTTCCCCTAGAATTTATTGTAAACAGAAGTATCAAAAGAATTCATCTTTAATAGACAGGAAATAAAGAGGATCTCTAATAAAAAAAATAATTTGTGAGAAGAAGAAGAAGAAGAAGAAACAGAAGAAGAAGAAGATATGAAAAACAAATCACTATTACCAATGAATACAGATACTATCTACAGTATCTGTATTCATTGCTATTACCAAGAAATTATTGCTTAGAGATTAAATACGATTACTTCATGCGATTTAATGTGTAACAAAAACTTGTAACAGAAGAATGTAAATGAAGGACACTAATGTCAGTTGTTAGTATCTGATGAACCTTCATTTTCTTCAAAATAATTATTTTTTAAAAAGGTAAAACAGATTAGATTTAAATGACATCAATTAATAGGATTTGGCAGTAATAAATTAATAAAATTGATGCTATAATTACAATGTAACACGTCAGGATTGCAACACTTGCAGCTTGCAGCAAGAGGATTCTGATAGTCGTTGCCAATAATAAATTAATTATAGGTACAGACAGTTTCACGGTGCTTGGCGGTCTCGATGGAGCATGCGCGCTGAGCGCTTTCTCCCACTACTGTACCTGCTGCCTCGCAGTACAGTTAAGTTCAAATATTCCCTAAGTCCGCTAACGCTAAAACGTTCAGCAGAGAGTGTATTTGACGCGACTGTACTTGACGGCTGGAGGGGAAGCGTGGTGGGAAAAACTTTCTGTCTCTCTCGCACTGCCTCCCCTGCCACCAGCGAGACGCCATGCACTTTGAAACGGTCTGTCATTTGATGATTTGATACATTTACCAGTTTTATAGGGCTCATAAATCACTTAATTTCACACCTGAAGAAAATGGAATGGAAATTCTTCGAACAATGGCTCAAATGTCAAATACACAGTCATGAAGGCCAGACGATGATAAAAATGTGTTCTATGACAAAATGTACCTATATTAATGAGTGAATAATGGGATAATAAGAAGTAATTAAGATGTAACGCTATTGAAGGGGAACAATGCACAACTGCCGCTTTTTCATCACCAGCATCAGACTAGAACTCATTTAATTTTATAAGATTTGTAGGTAAAGTAAAAAAGTAAATCAAACTAAAAAGAAACTTTTAGGTGGGAATAAACACTCACATCTCTGTGTGCCAATTTGTTTTACTCTGGTGTCAGCGCATCAAGGTGCCTGACCTTGAATTGAACCCATCATTCATAGTTATATTGGTAGGAAACTCTAAAACAGCTACCTCAGTTTTTAAAGAGTCTTGAAAATATAGAAATATTTAAAAACAATTGAAAAAATATTCAGGTGATAAAGCTTTTTATAATGTACAAGAGTTCCTTTCATATCAAAATTAAGCCTCACCTCAACTAATTGATATAATTATGGTAACTAGTGTATAAGATATTTTAATTGTTGATCTGACTTGTCTAATACTCCTTAACTGGAGTCTCAAAGTCGTGATCTACAAAACAATTCAGTTGACGGATTCAGTTCACTGTAACTAACGTACTACCAGTGCCTGATAGTGCCTTCACACCGGAGTGAAGCAATTGTTACACAGAAAGGAAGTGATAGCTGTGAGCCGTAGCAAGTATCTGTTCAATCAGGTAGAGATATGCTGCGTTCTCCTGTGCGCTCTTTGTAAGGGTGACCGATTAGATTGGCCAGCAAAAACGACACTGTTCTCTGCTGTAAAATCACTTCCCGGAGGTTCGGAACCCACCTAATACTGTAGTTCCAACTCATCCATCACCATCATACAACTCATTACCCACGCACAGGTCTAAGACCTATGTGGGCTTCATCCTTAAAAAAAATGTGTGTGTTTCTTTTCACATCAAAGTGTTTTTCTTAGTTCAATACTTCATTTGTGGGAAGAAGATGGAACCATACAATCGAATATAGAGAAAGTCACTTACAATGGATAATTTCATCCTCAGCTGGAGAATGGAATGATTCTCACCTGGAAAAGAGAAACAGTTGTCAATGAGCCTTATTCTTCAAAATAATATTTATTTTAATTGTTTCGCTTCAATAAAGCAATTTATTACTGCAACGGAGATTTTCGAACTGTACTGTTAGATGAAATAGCAATAGAAAGTTTTGGACAACAGTTTGCTGAGTGCTTCAATTATTTAGTCATGATAATTGGACATGTACATGTTGCAAATTAACCTTTTAAAAGTGAAGTAGGCCTACGTAGAAGTATAAACATGAACTATAGTAACATTGAAAAATGGTGATGATTTTATTTATCTACAGTATGTACATTGAACAATAGTTATTATTATTGTTGTGGTTATCCATTTTTCGTGAACTGCAGTAGAACTATTCATATGTATTATCTTGCTGTGCAGAACTGACCGTTTTGAGTCGCGGCGGACGCGTTTCGAACTATGTTGTTCTTCTTCGGCGCTTGGTTGCAGACTGACTAGTTTTCTGGTATGTAAGGTTAACATAGTTCGAAACGCGTCCGCCGCGACTCAAAAAGGTCAGTTCTGCACAGCAAGATAATACATATGAATAATAGTTAATAATGATAATAATTAATCAATGAACATTAAATATGGTTTATTGTTTCAAAATTTCAGCTTGCCTTGCTTTCAACTAGGAAGGCAATCTCATACGGAATCAGTGTAGGTCCTAAAATGAATATTGACGTTCAGTTCATAAATTAACTGCTTGCATCTGAGTGAAATGGATTGTGGTGGCGGAATGCGGTTATTCAGTTTTGTAGGACACCTCTGCAATCTGCAAATTGAGCAATGAGTGCAGGCTAATATTAATTTAATTCACGATGAACCATTGAGGAAGTTTTTTTATTCAGGAGACGTTTTAATTTTTTTTTTTTTAATTTTTTTCAGACGATAATTAAGTTCAAACTTCTTTTGTACTACAAAAGAAGTTTGTACTGTGTGAGTATTAATGCATTGCTTTTCCAATGTGTTTAGCTTATTTTTCAATCTCTTATTCAGTTGTTGTATTCATTTTTCTTCTCCTTTTTCTTTTTCTTCGTCTTCTTCCTCAAAGTTAATGAAAAAATAGCTACCTAAAATTCGGATGGATACACAAACACTCAAGCAGGTCAAATTTGACCATAGATATCCAAATAGAGGTTTAGAGTTTATTAATCATTTCTCAAGCTCTCACAATAATGCTAGAGAATTCTTCCTGAAAAACTTCATGAATCTCTTATGACACTCAGGATTAATGATGGATTTGAGGTCGTATAATATATTTATAAGGTGCTCTTTTAAAATGATATATAAATAAATGCTTTATAAAATGCTTTACACAGAAGCTTATCAAATTAATTCTTATCACGATAATGTCATCTCATGTTATGACTGTACAGTGACCACAAAGGTCGAAATCTAATTACAAAGAAATTCTAGTTAATCTTCTTGTAACCAATTAAGCTCTAATCTTTCCATCAAATTAAAGGTTGAAGGCTGCTTGTTAGGATTGACCATTAAAAATTTAACCGACATCATAAGGGTAGTCAAGGTCTTTGAGGTAGCTGATAAAATTTACACAATGGTTGAAAAGTGAAGAGAAAATATTATTTTTTAGCTGAACTTAGAGTTTTGTTCAATGTATGTGGAATAAACTAGAGGAATCTAATATCACAACTGACACTGTATTTCAATTTTATATATAGGCTTTACTCACTTATATTGAAGATTTTTTTTTAGGATGAAGCCCACATAGGTCTGAGACCTGTGCGTGGGTAATGGATAGTTGGATGATGGTGATTGATGAGTTGGACCTACAGTTTTAGGTGGGTTCCGAACCACCGGGAAGTGATTTTACAGCAGAGAACAGTGTCTTTTTTGCTGGCAAATCTAATCGGTCACCGTTACAAACAGGTCCCAAGAGAAGCTTCGTTTCAGAAGTGAAATGCATCCCTTTAGCATCTCCAATATAAGTGAGTAAAGCCAATAAATTTAGTTGAAATACAGTGTCAGTTGCGATATTAGATTGTTCATTAAGTATTTCGTCATGGAAAACATCACAGATTTCAACTAGAGGAATCAGTGTTTAGCATTTAGAAATGATTCTTGGATTCAAAATTCATAGGTCTGAAGATTTTTGTCCTCGATTGTTTGAACTTTACAATTTTTTTTTTGAAAACTGTCAAGTTTTGGAACTATAGATTTAGTTTTGACACATTTTTAAATAATCGGTATTCTAGGTATTTTGAGATTTAAAAATCTCTAAGAAATGTCTGTGGAGACCTTCCTTCATCATTGCTTGAATTTTCAATTGGAAAAAAGTCATAATAAACTGAAGCTTTTGGAACAAGCTACAGTTTTGAAACAACTTGAGTCAGTTTCCAGGCTTTATAAATTCACAATAACTTTAATAAATATTTATTTATTTGGTGAAATTATTACAATCAAGTAAAAAACTACAGGCATTTGCCCAAAACAGTTCAAATTACAAATTTGTCACATAAATAGTCCAAATTAGGTTATGTCCATAGGTTGTGTTCAAATTTCTGGTTCCATCAAATATTTCCACTAAAAAAAGTAGTCCGACAGTAAATGATCAATTTGAATGGTTGATAAAACCGAAAAACACTACATAACACAAATATTTCAAGAATATTGAAATTAAATTGATAATTTTGAGCCGGAAATTCTCACAACCTCTAGGAGCTACTACAGGTTTATATTGGGAGTTTATAAACAGATTTGATCATTTGAAAGAAGTATTGACTGCTTTAGAAAACTTTGTACTATTCTGTTTACAAATACAAAGATTTGCACATTTCTACAGCTTTCTACTACAAGCTTTGTACTATGAAATACTTTCTCAGCTCAAGTCAACTTGATACTCTACACTCAACAGTCTAACCAACGATAAACGACTACGATTTTTAGGAGAATTGAAACAGCTTAGCATCCTAGAACCACTCAAAAAGCAGGATGACTCGAGATTCAAGTGCTGTAGATTAGGAGCATCTTGTTCTTCTAACAAGTTCAAGCTAACACAAAACCAGTAGCAGTATTTTGTCGTGCTAGTTATGACACTAAAACCCATATCCAAAAGCCATAACTACTCTGTTGCAGCATTTCGAAACAAGCCAATTATAGAATGTAATGTGCCTTTAGGACAGTATTGGAAATGCTACGAAGAATATCCTAGTTTCAGGAAAATCCATGCTCGCATCAATACACATTATCTCCAAACATATGTCGTTTAGCCTACATTCTGTACATTTCGTCAGTAAAGTTAAGTAACAATGTATAACTTATATCATAATTATCTTTTAAAAAGGTGTGGAGCAGCAGTAGTTCTAGTCACACCATCATGACTATTTCTCTCACGCCATTATTAAGAAAGAGTCTATTCTTGTAAACATGATAACAGCTTTCAATTTTTAGCGTCACGGAACCAATTACGTTTTTTAAAAATAATTTGAGGATTGATATTGGCAAAATTAAGTAAATGCGTATGGCTTTTAATGGTGGGGAGACCCTTACGGGAAGTTCCACATCGCCGCTTGAGCCATGTTATTGGAAACATGTTGTACCTACAATTTTAGGTGGGTTCCGAATCACCGGGAATTAATTTTTACAGCAGAGAACACATTCTTCTTGACTGACCAATCCAATAGGCACCCTTACAAACAGGGCCCAGGAGAGTGGTGCTTATCTTATCTGATTGAACAGATACAGAACTTGATACGGCTCGTAGATTTCAGATCACTTCCTTGATATTGGTGTCAATAATTGAGAGAAGTAACAACGTAAGTTCTAAGTTAATTGAAATCATTTACAAGATTCAAATTTAAAGTAAGTATAATAAGTAGATACGACAAAATTTACAAAATGTATTTCAGTGAGTGTATGTTTTGAACAGTATACAGCGTGACCCTGAAAATCATACCTTTATACAGTACCATCACTACAAGCAAAAACAAACGAAATTTCTTCTCAGTTTTTTCGTTATCAACCACTTTGTTTACTTTTTGAGAAATCTTTATAGCCTATCTTGTGAATTCCCCCCCCCCTCAAAATTAGGCATGTATACTAAAACTTTTTTGGTCTATAAAATGCAAATATCAAGAATGATTGAGATTTTCATTTTCTAACATGTTGGTCAAACAAACTTCTTGAACTTGTTTATCACATAAAACCGAAATTAAGTTATATCAATTTTTTATTTAAAAAAACTAAACTTCCATTCTGAATAAAATTATACCAGAATTATTTTAGAATAAACTTATACCAGGATAACAATATATAACTGGGATCTGGTGAGAAAACTGTTATTTTCCTAGTCATTTAACTCACTATGGAAAAATGAATAATAGGATGAAAAAGCCAGACCAAAAAATCAGTATTTTCTCAGTTGTGTTTGGAAAATGTCTCATTAGTTCTATAAAATACTTGGATCAAGTTACATTCTTAAAAATATAGCCTGTAGATTGCACTACTTCGATAACATAAGAGAACCAGATGTACAAGTAGTATAAAAATAAAAAAGCAATCGTACCAATTTACTATGCAATTTCTTGATATTGACGTCAAATAGAATCTTGGCCAGACAAGGCTCATCTTTGTTAACGTAATTATAGTGCAAACGTTAGTTCACGACTAATAACACACAAGGAAATCAACCTGTAGACCTAACAAACGTTTAACTTTGATTATCCTGTGCTTCCCACACAAAAACTATCATCGACTAGCGACAAAGGAACTTCTTCCTCCAATTTTTTGCATTACTCCCTCTTACCTATTCTTCCTCTCATTCTCTTTCTTATTCATTCACTGAATAGGCCTACAACCTTTTATATTAAATATTGTTTAATACGAGAGTATTACTAGTAGAGTGTCTCCTATCACCGCAATTTACGTAAATAAAGTAATTTTATCTTATCTTATAACCCACCAACAGTGGCGTAACGTTTTCCAGTTGGGCCCCCCCGCAACCGATTTTCCGGGCCCCTCAAAATCATATAAATATCCCCCCTCACCCTTGCCACCCTCACCCCTCCCTGAAAACTTGCATAATTATTTTTTGGGCAGTTATAATTATGTAAGAACTAAACACCTTTTTATAAATTAAATTTTAAAATTCAATCGTGTTTCAAGGGGGGCAAGTCTAATGATTTGGGCTGTAGCGTGCGGGCTTCTGAAAGATAGAAATAGTTGAGAGTTGATTATATTATAAATAATTAATCTTGAAACCTAAAAACCTTGAAATTGATGTCTTCCATAGGATCCACATTCACATCCTCCTTGTTGCTCCTTCGCTCCTTTTCCCAGAAAATGTGTTCTCTCAGAATTCACCTCATTTGCAGACACGGACACAGGTTCAATTTTTAGTAAAAAGGCATTTTATCTAAACTACCGCGAAATCACTAAGTCAGGAAAAAAGAAAAAAATTAAGAAATTTTTTCTTAAGAGACAGAAGATAGAAAACGTAAACTACTTATACAGTACTTGATCCTATTATAAGAAAAAAATTCATCTGCGTTGGGAGAACTGACAATTGTTCCAAAACTATTATTTATATACTTATACAATAATCACGTAATTTATCCGATATATCAAGGGTATAAATATTCCTTCTGAGCATATTGTTTAAAAATGTACTAGTCGATAAAAAATAGAAATAAAGTATGACCGTACAACATCACAATACCATAAACGCAGCATGTTGAAAAATAGAATAGAAATGAAAAAAAATGGCACTCCAAATAATAAAATTCACGATCACGAACTCAATAATGAATAAACATACGGTTTACTCTAGGTCAATTTACCGAACACGTGTATCCAACAGGACGATTCAAAAGAGACTGAATTCAAAATACTAATACTGTATGAAGAAAAATATTGACTTTAATTTCTACACAACCCCCCACTTTCCATTACTTCGTATATGCTAATATACATTGAGGAATTCGATGGGAAAATAATATTAATTTCCTCTAATATTTGCACTGTGGAGACATAGCCGTCATGATTTATAACAGTCTAGATAAGTTTGTTTGAAGAGTGTTTTGTCCTCGGTATGTCTCCATTCCCGAAGTCACAACATCCTGCTTCTGAATTCCTTCACTATCTGCGAATTATCTGCTATCTGGGAATTAATTGATAAAGTAGACAATAAACATTGGCCTGACAATATTTAGCCAATTCATTCTTTCTTTCTTCAGTGTTTCAGTTATATTTCTTTTGGAAATTTTTTTTTTTTATTTCAGTCTGGGCACGGGCCATTTCTTGAAAAAATATATTTTCATTACGGGCCCCCTTATAGCCCGGGCCCCCCCGCGCCGCGGGGTCTGCGGGGGTGTACGTTACGCCACTGCCCACCAATATAGTGAACTGATTTGAATATTGTTTTGGAATTCACGATGTTTGGAGAAGATTGGAAACGCGGAATTAATGAAACTGAGGAAGATTGTAAAAGATAAATTTTTTCATGATATTCGCTAGTCGATTAACAATGAAAACAAAAGTAAAATTATTATGTATATTATTTGTAGGTTGTAGGTTAATGTATAAATAATATTGTAATTCAAAATAAAATAAATGATATAAACTTAAAAAAACAACTTTTAAATGGAAATTAACTCACGTTATGGCGTGACGGCCGTTTCGCTCTGTTGTCTAGAGCATCGTCAGACGACCCACAGTACACTGACTTAAAGGTATGAGTTTGAGGGTTATGTATGTTGGAATGATGATGGGGTGGGGGGATGAGTAGGCGGGAGGTTTGAAATTGGGATTATTTTGTCAAATAGAGTATGTGAGAAGAAGTTAAGTTGATCATTTAAAATGTTGTCAGGTTCCTGCTTTGCATGTTTGTAAATCTCATATTGTTCTAAAACATTGAGTTTCTGGCTTTTGTTAGTGAAGTGTAGTGTGTCTAAATTAGTGTCAATGTCTGTATAACTGTGGCCTGTTGAAATGATGTGTTCAGCAAAAGTGGAATGTGTGTTTGGGTGTGAGATGGCTCTTGTGTGTTCTTTGAATCTAGTGGTGAATGTCCTGCCAGTTTGTCCTATATAGAACTTGTTGCAGTCATCACATTTCAATTTGTAAATTCCAGATCTGTTGTACTTGTTCTGAGATGTTGTCTGAGAATGCAGGTGTTTTTTGAGTGAATTAGTTGTTCTGTAAGCTATTTTATATTTGAGTTTCCTGAATGAAGCTGCTATTTTATGAGTTTTGTTGTTGAGGTAGGTAAGTGTGATGAATGTATGGGGGTTGTCATTTTATTCTGTTTGTTGCTGGTGTGAGTGATTGGTTTTGTTGATATTCTGTGCAGTAGTTTGTCTATTAGTGTGTGTTTGTAACCACTATGTGCTATGTATTTTGTAGTATTCAATTCTATATTGTAATCTTCTTGTGACATAGGAATGTTTGTTAGTCGGTGGAGCATGTGATTGAACAACTTTTAAATGGAAATTAACTCACGTTATGGCGTGACGACCGTTTCGCTCTGTTGTCTAGAGCATCGTCAGACGACCCACAGTACACTGACTTTAAGGTATGAGTTTGAGGGTTATGTATGTTGGAATTGTGATGGGGTGGGGGGATGAGTAGGCGGGAGGTTTGAAATTGGGATTATTTTGTCAAATAGAGTATGTGAGAAGAAGTTAAGTTGATCATTTAAAATGTTGATATTCTGTGCAGTAGTTTGTCTATTAGTGTGTGTTTGTAACCACTCTGTTGTGCTATGTATTTTATAGTATTCAATTCTATATTGTAATCTTCTTGTGACATAGGAATGTTTGTTAGTCGGTGGAGCATGTGATTGAAAGCGGCATGTTTATGTTGGGTTGGGTGACTTGAAATAAATATTTCAAGTAAAATAAATATATTATTTGTAGGTTAATGTATAAATATCGCGAAACAAAAGACTAATACGAGTGTGAGAAAAACGTATATTTAACTGTTGAGGAAAGAAGGAAGTAGAAATTATTATTAGTTTAATATCGAACTGCTGGTGTAGTGGTTGGTTTGACCTCTAAACCGGAAAGCCCTGATAGAATCTAACTTGAACTCGTATAACTGGTACGTTTCGCATAAATTAAGTACGCCCATAACATTTACATTTTACATATCGTAAATAAGTAATATAAAAATGTTCTATGCACTAATAGAATAAAAAGCTCGTCGTCACAGTGGTTACCTCTGTTTTTTCTCATCCAATAATAACATGTAGACATTTAAAACTTGAAAACGTCATTTTTAATTTAAATAATTACAATTATAATACGTGCTTTAGTCCACGTGGCTTAACACTGGTTTTCTATTTCTCGTTTGAATCCTTGCTTCGAGAACAAGGAAGTTGACTGGTTGGCTGAGAGTCGATGTAATTTTCAGCTGTCCATGAAATAGAGCTCGCCTGTATCTCGATAAAACGAGATTAGTTCGCAGATTCATTCTCATAGAGATCTCGAGTTGTATGTTTAGGAAAATATACAGTTCCGAATGGAATTATTATTGAAGATTGAAATTGAATCGTTAATTTGATTTTTTTTCCTGGTCGATAATGTTGAACCGTTGTACGAGATTGGATAAAAATCTTTGGATCCTTGATTGAAAAGGTAGTCTCAATTTTCAAACCTCGAAAGTGTTTTATTTGTGGGAGCAATTCAATTTTCGTCGTAATAGGGGAAAAAGGAAAGTAGGAGAAGAAAAAGAATATTGATTGATCAATTGAAGAGGAAGAGAAAAGAAAAAAGGAGAAGAAAAATAAGAGAAAAAGAAAAAGGAGGAGAAGAACAAAACGAAAAGGGAGATTAGATTAGATTACTTTATTCATGATAATTTTTTAATTATTTTCAAATTGTGTGCTTATATACAATATGATTATTTTAACATCACATAGAAAGTAGACCTGGTTGATACTATTTACATTTTGTTGGAAATATCTTAACAGTGATCTAATGGGTAACGCTAATGAAATGAAATTCTAAGAAGGAGAGAAAGAAGAACTAAAAGAAGAGAAAAAATTAAGGTTAAAAGGAAGGTGAAGAAAAGAAGGAGAAGAAATAGGAGTAGGAAACTTGAAGTAATGGTAGCTAAAAAAAGTTGTGAAGTCTATCGGCCAGTTGCAAGAAAGCCAATTAAATTTAATCTCCATAGAATGATGTCCTATGGAGATTAAATTTAATGATAAAAAATTGCTTGCACAAAGGACAAATTACAAGATATAACGCCGATTAAGCTAACCGGCATAGGCTTAACCGCCGGTCAACGAGGATTAAATCTCACTAATGCCCGTTAAGTTACATTTTATAGGTAATGTTTATTGTACCAAAACACGGAACTGCAAATTGGATTGTAGGTGTTAATAACCTTTCAAAATTAATAAAATATAATAATAATATTGGGATAGTTGAATAATGATTCAAATAATTCACAATGGAATGATTCTAACTTTTTGATCTTTTTTCTCAACTTCAGCATCAGCTGTTGAACAAATTACAGTGTTGCCAGATTGTGCCCGTTTGGTTAACGAAAAATAACTAATGGATCTTTTTGCAACAGAAATAAACTTGTTACACTTATGACAGTTAGTTAACTGTCATTAAAATCCTTATTTAATTGGCTTTCGTACAACCGGCCGTAAGTCTATAATCAGTTTCATGTGTTACAAGCTTGTTGAAACACGCCAGGAACCAGGAACTGATTATAATTTATTCTAATCTACTTGATGGCGATCAACTCACTATAGGCTGAATCAATCTAGCCCAATAGTGGTTTCCATGATCAACAGTGTTGCACATGAGAATTTCTATGATTTGAGCATAGCTTCACAACGTGAATCAAACTCGAAAGCCTTCGCTTTAATAATGGTAGGCTAGAATTACAGCATTATTTTAAATTATACATGGAAATGTAAATAGACGGTAATGAGTCACCCACTTACCCATCAGTTAGAGAATGTTTTTGTTTTATTCAACAATCTATCAAGTCTACGGACTGGGTTACTTTTTAATTAATGAATTTTTCAATATTTCTAATTGAAAATCTTTTGTTAAAAAGTTGAAAACAGTTTTCAATGTAATCTAACTTATTTGCTTTGACGAGTAGATTGGCTACATTTATAATGTACAGTACATCATTAGCGACGTAATTCTGTTTGTTTCACTTTATCAATATTCTCAAGATTCAATCAAATTTTTCTCATAAGCATGACACAATCGAAAAGCAAATTGAATCTGACAAAACGTTTGTGTGCATGAATCTGGAAAAAGAAGAGGAAAATTATTCGTAACCCACTATTGTAACTCGGAATATTTCCTTATGAGCTATTATCAAAGACAAAATAATTTAATTACATTGTCTTTGCTATTATGGAATGAAACTTGGTAGGTACTTCGGACATGGATGCTAAAAATAAGGAGAACTTCAATGCACATTGTCATTCATTTAATTTTACTGCTTTCATCCTGCACCCAGCACCACCTGACCAAGTTTTCAAATATTTTCCAATTTCCAATTGCAAGTAGTGATAGCAAAAAAATCAAGATATCGATATATTGGATTCTCGATATATCGGAAGGGAGAAAATATCGATACCTCAAATATATTGTATCAAAAATATCGAATTGAAATATTGCCAATATTGCTGATTTCCTAACTCTCCTACACTGATGCAGTTCTTGAATAAATAAAAATAATCTATTAAAAACTGCAAGTGGAAGTGAAGGTCAGTCACGAATTTAATTTAATTTAATGGTTTTCTATAATTTCCAAAGTAAAACAATATGAATTTGGTATTTGAGGGCCTTCATACTCTTATGTATACATTTTTATTCTCATTTTAAATAGGTAACTGAAAAAAATCGAATAAAATTAAATCTTAAAAACTCTGCAACTTTTGTCATTGTACTGATCCTGCCAGTTACTATGGTTCCATGTACCTGTACCATGCGCTTTCACACTGTTGTAGCCTACTATTTGTACTGGTTATTACTTATAGTCAACTCCGCATAACCATGGAGGAAATTAGGCTATACTATAATTTCTATAGAAACACTGAAACGCTCCCCCCAGAACGGATATACGGTTATATGGATACCGGCATATCGCCGGTAGAAATGCAGGAATACCATAACACGTGTAGAAATTATATTATTTTCATGCATAAATAAATAAATTAACTTTTAAGAAAATTGAAATTAAGATTATTATAATATTTATTTAATAAAATAATAAACAAAACATAATGAAATGATTATACGATGTTCGGGAAAAATATATCGATTTCTCGGATGCCAAATATCGATATTTGGAAATATCAATATATCGTTGCCATTACTAATTACAAGTGGAATCCAAACCACACCCCACTAATAAATAGGCTACATTGAATGCACGCGCATATTGTAGTTCATTCATCTTCAACCAAATATCTACTTGTGTGTGGTTGTTTCAGTGTGTGACGTAAGAGGAAAACTTGTCAATACATATTATGAAATAATCGTCTTCAATTCCAATTTAAAAACTAATATCAGCCAGGATTAGATTCCTATTTGTAGGCTAGGCTATAATGCCGAGAGGGAATTAAATTTCCTACTACCAAATAGCTGAAATTGTTGTAACTCCCTGGGGGCAAGCTGATAAGCTGACTGAAATAACAAACTCAAGGTGAAACAAAAAGATGAAATGGAGATAGGATGACTAAATTCGATTCCTTCAAATTTGGGTATTCAGTTTGTATCGGTAATATGTAATAACTTATGAAAACAATCATGTAATCCTGTTATCGAAATATTTTCAAGGAGATTTTACTGACCATAGAAGACGAATAATGCTAAAAGAATTTTGCACGGTCATAGTTATATGTCTTTTGGTGAAATTGATAGCCCACAGCCTGAAGAATAGATTCCTGTGGTATTTATTTTATTTGAAACTAAATTTTTTATACAGGACCAAAAATAATTGGTTGATATTAAATTTCATTCGGCTCCCCTATCTCGAATTCGACCGTGAAATGTCATGTTGGTTACAAAATATGTATATGTGGCATGGGTATTACACACATCTGTATAGAATTTGAATAGTGGTTACATAAACAAAGATAGGTTATGCCCAAACATTGAAGCATAATACAACGTTCAGATTATTTGAACATTCTGAATCCAATTCTTCATTTGGATTAGATTCAATATTTAGAAAATTCATCATAATCTAATGAAGAGGAGATAAAAAAATGGATGTCTTAAACCCAAAATATTGAATAATCAGACTCATTCAAATTACTCTTCCAATACAATCCTCGAATTCATACTGTAGCGAATATGAAATTGGAGAGAATAGAAAGAAAGAAGAAACAGTGGTTCTCGGTGTTATCTGCTATGTAAATGTTTACTTTTAAGCAATTAATTACTCTGCTTTTGACACTTTTATAGTGTTTACTTGGTAATTTGTAGAATGTTCTAATTGTTTGATTAGAGATTAATGGAGTCTTATGTGGAAAGTTCTAGTTTCCTTGATTTATTTATTTAGAAGTTGGTGGAGAAATCTAGAGATATCTCAATTATGATATAGTATATAAATAGAGGAAGTCTCTTGTAAATGAGTTCAGTTGTCTTTGTAATTCGTCACGATAAACAAGTGTGACAGTTAAGTAGTTCAGTTATTGTTCTACATTGATAAGTGGCAGTAGTGACAGTTCGTGTTAATACAGATAGTGAAATCCCTTTGGCGCTATTACAAACCATGCAATGAACTTTTGTTGTCTGTAGTGATAATTCTCTTGACAGTTCAAAAGTGATAATTCTTTCATCTGTTACTGTATTGAAGGACTTGTGCTACATAAGTTAATTGTTCTTCCTCGACGTTTCTTTTTGAGTATTATTGGACAGTTTATTGTACAGTTATTGTTTAATATTAGATCGGCCTTTTGACATTTAGTGATTGATTCGTGTACAGTTCATTGGAAACTCATTATCAGTTGAACAATATCGTGTTATCTGTTTTTAATTGCTTATTTTTCTGTAAGAAATTACTGAACAGTGTGAGTTGTGAATTATTTGTGTTAATAAAGTGTGAGTGATAAATTTAAGTGTTGCCAGCGTTATTTTAGACATAGAACCTGTAACAATACTTATTCCCATTTACTTTATTGAAAGGAGAAAGAAGGAATAATTTATTCTTGGATTTCTTGTTCCATAACGATCTGCGTTATTAATATTAAATTTTTATTGTAAATTGAACGATCACATTATAAAGAAATCACTATTCTTCTAACCAAAAAACCAACATCACCAATCTAGGACGCCTTGACGACGAGTCTCCATGACTCGAAAACGTTTAGCCAAAAGTAAGCTACAAATATTATTTATTCACAATTAAAATTAACTACAACTCGTTAAATTTTGAATAATTTATGTTTATTTTAGAATGATGGTAGCCTACAAGGTAAGCCTACATCAGATTATTTTGAGTTGATATTTCAAAGAAAAAATCAAAACTTGATTTCCTGGATTTCTTGTTCCATGACGAACTCTGTTGTTAATATTAACTTTTTAAGTGAATTCAACGACTTGCAGTCAAATTTTTATTAAGAATAAGTAGTATTTTACTTACTCTTAAAATACTACTTATTCGTAATAAAAATTTGACTGCAAGTTGTTGAATTCACTTAAATAGTTAAAATTAAAACTTAACTTATTTTTCAGCAATATTTTATTTCAATTCTCTTTGTTATTATCATTTCTACTTATTTATGGTCAGCACAGCTTCAGTAAAAAACATTCCTCAACTTTTAAATGTGTCTTAATGAATTTACAATATTCATTTGGCTTAAAATTTTCTAATATTTATGGTTGAACAAACACCACTAATCACAGAATCTAACATTATGTGAAAATACGCGCTTCCACATATAATAAAAATTTCATTCTATAAATAAAATCAAATGCAAAAAACTAATCTTAACATTGTAAGCTTTTGGCAAGCATGTCAATTTCTATTAACTTTTCAAATGAATTCAACGGCTTGCAGTCCCTTGAAGATGGGTTTTAACAACTCGAAAACGTTCGGCCTACAGAGTAAGTGAAATACTACTTATTTTAATATAAATTTGACTGCAAGTCGTTGAATTCACTTGAAAAGTGACAGTTCGTCATGGAACAAGACATCCAGGAATTCAATTTCTATATATTATGCGATGCACCATTAATGAACCAATATTGATTCTACAAGTGTTAAATGTGGATTACGTAACTATGTTTACATTTGATGAGGGTTTTGAGACTAGAACTAACACCTCTAGCAATCAAGTTGTGAATTCTATTGATAAACATTTCGAAATTATTGCACCAAGTGTTATAGGCTAGAACACTCTCGTACTTCCAGCGACATGATTCGACTACTGCCGTGCACGAATAAACATCTCCAGTAGCCTTCATTTGTGTAAGGACTGAATTCATCTTTAGAGAAAGTTGAGTATAAGCTTAGGAGACTTACTGTAATCTAACAATATTTGCATTGGAGTGTTCAGAGGCTATTGAGTCAGTCTTCAAACACCTCTTATTCCTAGGAACATCGGTTGTAGCCGCAAGATTATTATCAAAAACTTTTCAATTTGAGGCCAAATCTGTTTCAAAGCAATATGATAATAATAATAATAATAATAATAATAATATTAAAATTAAAAATTGCAATAATAATATTACAATATTTATAATGTATCATACTGAGGTATAATATAACACATATTGATATGTTATTATAGATACTATGGTAAGTTTCTTTTTAGTGGCGAAGGTGATATTGGGGAAGGCATCCATAATGAATAATAAGACGAAATTGTCACAACCACATTTATTAAAAAAGATTGAGAAACTAGTTTCAGTTGTTATACCATTGTCAATTTCAATCAGTTTGATCAAAGACAGTATAATATAATTATTGTCCTTGGTTTGATTACATTATCTTTTGTTTAGACTATATTGTCTTTGGTTTGATTAAGATATATATTTGGTTTGATAATGGCATAACAACCGAAACTAGTATTTCAATATCTTTTAATAAATGTGGCTGTAACAATATCGTCTTATTATTCACTATTGTAAGTAATTTATTATAGTCTTTAACGCTTCATCTCCAATGCTATCGAACATAAATGTGATAAATAAATTCATATTTCCAATACTTCAAGAATTTTTTTACAGCAAGAAAATAATTAATGTGAATATCATTTATTATTTTATTAGAGGCGAATCCAGAACTGAGAAAGTTTTTTTTGGGATATAACACAAAAAAAGGTTTTTATCCCCAGAAAAGACACAAGTTTGTTTGAATTTGTTGAGAAATTTGATTAGGCATCTGGATCTTGGGTAGGATAACATTTATAAAGTTCAATATAAACACAGTACGATCCACTAGTAGTTAAGGTAATCTACCTACTTAGTTTAGTTTTGGTTGAGAATTTCGGGGGCGATACACCCCTGTTTCCCTCTAGATTCACCCCTGAATCATATACATAGATTACGTCTTGGAGACTACAGATAAGGAGTATAAGACAAGTAATTTATTTGATCTACCACTCTTATTGCAACTTGATCATGCCTGTCAATTTGTTGATTCTCTGCATTTTTATACGACAATTGTTCTCATTGAATCAAGATAATACAAGAAATATTGGATTGTTAAAAAACAATTCTGTGTAATAATCGAAAGTATACCTACGTGTGAAAGACAAAAACAAGCTTTGAAAAATAAAGAAAAGGAAAAGCAACAGGGAACTAGATACTAGAGTATAAAATAATCTTAAAAATTAATTCTTAACTGTTAAAACTGAAACAATAGCTCGAAAAATTCAAATTTATAAAATTGATAACATTTAAACGTGTGGTTGATGCTAAAAATCCCTGAAATAATAGCTTATAGCATTATTCAAATGTATGGAATTTATATCAGCTTAATGTAGTTGATGATTATTGAATGCCAAAATTTGACGAAATAAATAAATCAAATACACTGTAATAGTACGCTGTAGAATATCAGTGAATTACATGAAACTATTGTCTTAAACTGGAAGATATCCGATGACCATTATATATTATGATCAGGACTCAATGAGAAATTTAAAACAAAACAAGAATTTTTATTTGAAAGATATAAATTAACTTCAATGAGCAAGAATTATATTTTATCCATTTTACCTATCTGACAATATAATTGACACTCACATGTCCCATTATATATGATGTACGTAGCCTGTCGATTGTTTAAAAAAAATGGAAATTACAATATACATAGAAAAAACATCACGTAGCGTGGTTATGTGGGTTCATAAGATATTTAGTGGTGCTAGGTGAGATTGGGACCTGCTAGCCTTGAATCATACACATAGAAAACTGGAATATCAGTTCATTTCTATCGCAGGCCTACTCATATCCCTACTCGATAATAATACAACATAGAAAGTTATCTTACGGTCGAAGAAAGTGAATTTATGTAACATTGACTGCCAGCAGGCCTGAAGCTATCTGCGAAGACTTATGATACGTTTTTAGATGGTGTACATATGTATATATGTTTCTATGTTTGTAAATTTAATAGCAGCACACTGTAATAAAAGTGAGATGGATTTCGTGACGATATTTTTTGAATGTTTGACGATTTTTTATTAAATTGGTCGAAAGAGAATCATATTCATTTCTCATCTTGAATGCAAAATCATATTTGTGATGGGTGCGATATTCAGTTAGATAATGTAAGGTGAGTGGAGTACCTCCTCTAGTCTACTAATCTTAAGTTGGCCCACTAATAAATACCAAAAATGGAATTTTAAATAAGAACCATCCTTAAGTCACAATGTTTCTACTGTTAGCCTAAATCTCAACATATATATGCTACAAATACAGTAAACTGGATCTTGTAAACTTCTAATAATGGTCGGTAGCCTTTCTATTCTATTCGATTCTATTCAGTCAAGTTCACTTTGATTATGGTTGAGTTCAAATTGACTTTTTCTGTATAAGTAACTGTTGTCACCTACATCATCCTTTGCAATATATTATAGCGCCATTATGCAAAAGAAAGAATGAAGCTTCATCGTTAAAATCAGTGGATATTTTAGAACTGGTTTCTGGTCAACCTGGAATACAAGTGTATATTACGGCTGTATCTTGTTCATTTACGTCACCGGAAGCAAGTTTTTTTTCAACAGGGAATCGAGCTTCCAGGTTCTGAGCTTGTGGTTGGGGAGAATTCTAAGTCTAGACTCAGCACAATTTACTAATTTACAATTTACTCAGCTCAAACTACAAAATACAAATACCAATATACATGAATATAATCAGCAATGGGATAAATATTTTCGATTATTGAACTTGATTGTGTAGCTAGATTAATGATAGAAATAACTCACGTTTTAAAACTTTAGTTTAATCACACAGAAAAAAGGTACATGCGTAGATCTCCATCAACAAAATAAACCTTCGAATTACTATAGATTCAACCAATTTTACATTAACAAATTCCACATTTTGTTTTGTATAGACAAATAATGATGATTTCATTACATAAATAATATAATATTATATGAATATCAATTACAGTAGCCTATATATAAAATGATTTAAATTCGCTTTTGCTTTGTTGTAAATCAAATAACCACCGTATATTATTTTCACAATACGCTTACACTGTTTCTAGAAGTTTATATTCACTTGGATTGGGAAATGCAATTTCCGCTCCTGAATAGAAACTTCATTAGGCAACCATAAGTGTTGTTTATGATATGCTTGCTATGAGGTTTGATTGAGCTACACATACAAAAGATATGTTAGTTTTGTGCTATTAATTTTTAGTTTCCCACAAGATATTTTTTGTAGAGTTATACAAGTTGTCAAGCATAAATAGGTTGCTTAATACAAATAGAAGGGCCTTATGGATGGAGTGAGAATTGATTAGAAAATCAACAACGTGAAGAGATCTACCGTAATATAGAGAATTTGAAGGAAAAGATTGAGCAATGAAAAAGATCTACTTTGTCATCACAGGATCCTTTTAATTTATATTAATACCAAATGTCATTTTAATTTGTGGGAACAAATTAGTCTTCTATCCAACGAACTATTGGAAAACTAGTATGCCTTTTCGATTACTGTATTTTCATTCAATCTAAAACATGTTTTAATCTATTCCTTTATTTTTTAGTGCTATTTCTATATTCCAAAATTTAAAAAGCTATTCTACTATGAACCTAAACTATTCAACTATCTAATATGTTTAACCCTTTCTAACCCAGTGCGACGTACACGTCACACAAGTTTTAAAGGCTGAAATTCATTTATTATCAATATTTTTCCTTTCTTTCCCGCTGTGACTTCGAAGCTACACGTATCTAGTTTCAAAATATACCACAAGAGAGCACTTATCATGCTCTGCCTTCAAGATATTAGCTTAGATATGCGTTGCCCCATATGTTTTACAGCCATACTAAAATCTCCAACTTCAACAAATTTTTTTTTAATTTCAAAGCGATTAAAATGTCTTGAAAAAATTTTCGCCGTTATTATCAATATTTTCTCTACCTAATTAATTATATTCCCTGAATCATTGTCCGAAAAATAGTTTATAATTTGATGTAGAATGAATGTAACGTAGCTGTCACATTGGGCTTCAATGGTAGCGCCATAATTCAAACATGCCTAGCGCCTAGGTTATGTTAATTTTGAGATGATTCCATGAGTGAACATTGCTTCTGACTTTCCTTCACGATGGATGAAATTATAAATGAATTCGATTTGCAAAATTATGTTAATTTAAATGATTATGAGTTTCTGGAAGTGTTTGGGGATATTCCTGAAGGAAGTGAATTAGAAGATGAAGCTGACAATGAAATTGAAAAATTCACGAATTCTGTTCAAGAAAACGAGACCATCAAAATTATTGAACAACTTGAAAATAATCGTCGAGATTTCCAGTTTTTAGAAGCTATTGAATCAAATAATTTATTTTATCAGACTCATGTTATTCATTTTTCTATTTATTCACATACAAAAGCGAACTACTTGAACTTTATTGACATAAATACCTGTCGAGATTTTGGCATCAGTTTCTCGGTAAATATTGTGTTAGAGTTAGTAGACAACTTACCCAGTCACCATCAATTTAAATTAGCAACAGACAATTGGTTCTCTTCGTTGAATCTAGCAAGGGAACTCAAGAACAGAGGTATATTGTTTGTTGGAACAATTCGGGCAGATCGAATGATGCACCTTGAAAACTGAAAATGAATTGAAAAAATTGGGAAGAGGCTCCTATGACTGGAGAGTGGAGACAGGAGAAAATCTGTCTTTGGTTAGGTGGTTTGACAGGAAGTCAATAAATTTTTTGTCATCCTATATACTGGTACTAGTCCAGTAGGGAATTCAGACGTGGAGAGACCAGACATTGTAGCAGAGTACAATAAATTTATGGGAGGGGTAGACCTCATTGACATGTTGGTCGAGTTGTACCGAACTGACATAAAATCAAGAAAGTGGTACATCAGAATTGTTCTGTGGTGCATGAGTGTGTCAGTGACAAATGGTTGGCTGCTCTACAGGCGTCACTGCAAGCAGCGTGGGTTGAATAATAGTTGTACTCTGCTGCAATTCCAGTCACAAATAGCTTTTGCTTTGACTGAAGGTGGGCCTTTACAGTCAAAAAAAAGAGGACGTCCAAGCCGAGAAGAATATGATGCTGGGCCCTCATGTAAGACTCCTCGGCAGGCTGCTAGAAAAACGCCTGTTGATGATGTGAGATTTGATGGCATTGACCACATTCCTGACATGCTAGAAAAGAGAGGCAGGTGCAAAGTTTGCATAGAGTCACAAACACAGATGCACTGCACAAAATATAAAGTTTGTGTCTGACAGTAAAAAAAAATGTTTTCAATTATTTCACACCAAATAAAACGTTTGTATTTGGTAATTGAATCTGTTGATGATGTTTTAGTTGTAGTCTATAAATATATAACCCTTATTTTCAGTTTTAATTTGCCGTAAAATTTTTCGTTTATAATTGTAATTGTGAGTAAGTAATATTGTAAGAAGTAAGTAATTGTAAGTAAGTAAGTAATTGTGAGTAAGTATGTAAGTAATTGAAATGCCATAATTTTGAAGTGTTGATCCTAAGTTATTTGTTGATTCACCAACTATAATTTTTTGCCATTTTATATTTTACTATTATGATACAAGTATTTAATTTTTATTCATAGTTTTCTCTATGATTTATTTACCAATTACAGTTCTGTGAGTTACATTATTTGAATTGAACTACTTAGTTTGAATTATTACAATAAGTTATTGAACTCCTGGTAGGCTAATTGTAAGTATTAATAATATAATTTTTCTCTTTTATTTTATATTTATCATATTGACATCAGATAATTTGAGAATTACTAATTATTTATCAATAAAAATCATTCTCACAGCGAATAACTAGTTTTTATTCAAGTTTATCCCACTATACCTTCTTATTACCATTGGAGCCCAATGTGACATAAACGTCACACTATTATTCCTGTGGGATAAAAATTCAAAAATGTGTGAAACCTATTTTTTTATGTTAAACTATCATTAAAATGAAGAAATTTTAGTGCAAAAATTTTTTTTCATTGATTTTGGTAATTTGGGATTGAAAGGGTATGTTTAAGTGCACATAGAAAGCTGAATTTAGTAGAAGAAAAGTTTCTGTGGTCAAAATTAATTCCAGAAAAGGCATCATCATTAGCTGAATGGTAACATGCCTTTCATTCATTACTTTACAAGATTTGGCTCTACATGACATGCCCTACTCTCATCACGTTAAAGTCGTGTTAAAAAAAATGATGATAAGTTCTAATCAATCATTATTATAACATCCACTTCAATTTTCAACTGTGACTCAGTCTCTTCCATAACATCATCATCGCTACATATTATTACTTGGAAGAAATCTAATAAAATATTGATAAACTTTTTATTTTTCAATATAATTGATTGAAATTGACTAATTATTGATTATTCTAATTATTTATCTCTAAGACATGATTATTCCGATTACATTCTCTAAATTTTGATATTTTTAGATTATTCAGTAGAATAATAGAGTATTCCAATAATGTTATTTGAATTTAGTAAGAAGTGGATTGTAACAGTCTATTAATCTAGATAAAATAAGAGGAGACGGAAAAATATTTTCAACCAAAACTAACTTTAAGAGAGATAAATGATTCATGAGGAGAAAAAGATTCGTAGAAATCACAGTTTATGTTCCAAGCGAAGATAAAAATGGATAAAAGCATTCTATAATGAAAACAAAATTTAGAAAAGCATGCATTTTGTCGGATAGATGAGGAACTATCGTTAAGATAAGATAACTTCAATGGGCCGTCCCCAAACTAGCTTTTCTGCAAAATACACTATAGAGAAAAGCTGTAACACATTTTTTTTACAGTGATTCGAGTATGTATCAAGAAATGGGCAATATCTTTACTTAATACAGGGAGAGTTTCAGAAGATTAATTTAGGCCTATATTATTTATAAATAGGACTTTTATTTATATTTATAACTGAAATTATGTATGAATTTATAATGCAAGTTAAATTGCGGATGACTTCCTCATTAGCCTGAGGCTTATGCGTGGTGAATGATGATATAAAAATTATCATTTGATTAACAAGCTTATCTAGTTCTTAGTTTTGGCTTGAGGCTCGCGACGTTGTACGTTTGTCTGAGAATATAATAATAATAATAATAATTTATTCGACCAACAGAACATCAACAATTTTCTGTCTGGATATTAATACAGGAACAGTAATTACAAACTATGTCGATTATACAATGAGCTGTCTATTGTCTAATTACGGCAACCCCGAAGGTATTCCTGTGTGGGGCACCTCCTATCTTATATCATGTCTATAGAGAATGAAAAAGTGCTAAAAACCTATAAAAAATAAAATAAAGGTAATAAATGTAATAAATGTAGCCTAATATTATTTTAAAGAGAAGCAAACGATAGAAATGAATCATACAAACTACAATATCGTCGATATGTATAAATATGAATGTTCGACGATAACTTTCGTACGCTTTGACCAATCAACTTCAAATTTTAGATACATAGCCTACGGTATTTTTCCAAATTTTGGATCGAGTTTGTTGACCTATGCAATTGACCTATTCTTTCATCTTTTTTGAGGCGAGAGAAAAAGGATTGGTTCTCAGGCCTCCATCACTGTGGAAAGATTACGGTATGCTTGAAGATAGGAGTTTTTATCATGTATGGAATTTGCATAAAATTTCAAAATATTTTTATAAACCTTGATCGATCGAAAGTTATCGTCAGCTTTTAGTGAATAAAAAGATATGCATTCAGATAGAGATAAGCTGCGTTCTCCTGGGTCCTCTTTGTAAGGGGGACCGATTAGATTGGCCAGCAAAAGACACTGTTCTTTGCTCTAAAATCACTTCCCGGTGGTTCGGAACCCATCTAAAACTGCAGGTCCAACTCATCAATCACCATAGTAGGTCCACCATATTCCCCATAACATGGCACAAACGGCGAGGTGGAACTACCCGTAAGGGTCTCCCCACCATTAAAAGCCATACGCTTATTATTATTATTATTATTATTATCAATCACCATCATCCAACTCATTACCAACGCACAGGTCTAAGACCTATGTGGGCTTCATCCTAAAAAAAAAAAAAAAAACGCGAGCGAGCTCTCCAGCCCAGAGGGCTTACTGGTATTACAATGTTGTACAAAACAGCTTTAGAATTTTTCCCTTTTTTTCAAGCACAGTTTCAACACAGCTTCCCAGCAGAGTACGGGAAATTTACTCTCTAATAAATTACTTTTTCCTACAACTGCTCGTAAAGTAGTTCTTTACGTACTGAAAACTAATTGTAAAATACCTCTTTACTGCTCCGCAAGCGGTAAAGTACTTTACGCTCGCCAGCTGTTTTCTTTAAGGGTTAATTACATTGGGATTATGGGATAGTTACTCGCTAAGCGAGTAGCGAGTAGGACGTTACTGACCGACCCTGCTACAGCAGCTCAGCATACCAAGCCAAATTATATAAAAAAATTATTTCTAGAATCACCCCCATACTATGGAATTTCTAAGACAAAAATAATATCGCAACACAAAATTAAAAGATGAAGTTTACCAACAATTATTCAATAAAATTTCATCAAAACAATATGCAATATATCTCATCTGAAGTGTTATGCTGGCAGCCTGCGTGATTAAGTATCGGCTTTGGCCACAATAATATTGTATTTTGGTGTTGGCTACTCTGCCAGCGAGTATAAATGTGACCAAATTCAAAGTAGACAGGCTCTCAACTTTGTATTTGGTCTCATTTATACTCGCTGGCAGAGTAGCCAACACCAAAATACAATATTATTGTGGCCAAAGCCGATACTTAATCACACAGGCTGCCAGCATAACACTTCAGATGAGATATATTGCATATTGTTTTGATGAAATTTTATTGAATAATTGTTGGTAAACTTCATCTTTTAATTTTGTGTTGCGATATTATTTATTGTCTTAGAAATTCCATAGTATGGGGGTGATTCTAGAAATAATTTTTTTATATAATTTGGCTTGGTATGCTGAGCTGCTGTAGCAGGGTCGGTCAGTAACGTCCTACTCGCTACTCGCTTAGCGAGTAACTATCCCAATATAATCAACCCTTTACGCTTCTGTTTTGATTTTGATGTCTTCTCATTGGTGGTTCATGGAATCCGTGAAATTCACATAACCTCAAAAATGCCGAATGCTAACCAAATCCGCGCACGGTCTGTGATGTTACGAACTACAAGCTTTTATTGTGTTGGAATCCAGAACTGCAGTTGTAGGAAAAATATTGTATGTAATTCGCGCGTGAAGCTTCTTTATCGCTCTCGCAAAATTACTGCGCTCCGCTATGCGTCGCGCAGTAAATGTTTTGGCTCGAGCGATAAAGTCGCGCTTCACGCTCTTAATACATAAATAACTATTAAGTTACACAGTTATCGATTAGAAATCAGACAGATTTGATTGGCTGGCAACAAAATTATAATCTCCCAATTTCAAGAGGCAACAAAGAAAAAACAGGATTTAATTGCAGGCGAATTCTAAAAGCAGCATCTTCAGCCACAAAATAGGCTCAAGCATACAAATAGCATTTCCGTGATCAGAGAAGTATTCAGATTTGTTTTTGCAATCGGAACCAAAACCAGAACCAGAACCAGTGGAACCAAAACTGAAACCGGCTGTGGCTGCGGCTGTGCTAAAGTGGTCGGATACAGGAACAGAATATTGGCCTACGTCAAGGACGTTGAACGCGTTTAGAGACTACAAAACAAATTATACTGACTCTCTCGTCTTACAGGTAGGTAATGGAAATTTATTCAAGGTAGAAATTACTCAAAGTGTTTGTCACTTGAAGTGAAAAATCGCATGGAATGTAATCCTGGCTTTGTCAGAAGTTTAACAGTTAAAATTTTGCTCGATTTGATTCAATAATTGGGAAGTGATAGCTGAGTGCCTTTAGCAGGTGTCTGTTCAATCCATGGTGGAACTGATTGAACACATGGTGGAATGATACACCATGTGTTCAATCAGGGATACGCTACGAAACTCCTAGGCGCTCTTTGTAAGGGTGACCGATTGGATTGACCAGCAAAAAAGACTGTTCTCTGCTGTAAAATCACTTCCCGGTGGTTCGGAACCCACCTAAAACTGTAGGTCCAACTCATCAATCACTGACATCCAATTCATTATCGACGCACAGGTCTCAGACCGATGTGGGGTTCATCCTTCGAAAAAAAAACAAACTCTGCGATGGGCTTTTTGAATTTTTATATTGACATTGTCGCGAAAACCTCGTCTTTGAAGCCTCGTTTTCCAACTATGCGAGTTCGGACTAAACGTGCCGGGATACACTACAATTGGTGCTTTTGGTATAGGAACCTATATAAAAAGCAATATCAATTTATAGGTATATAAATACCTATATCATAAGAAAAAACAATTGTAATGTATTCCGGCCCTGTCCACTGTACATTAGTCCGATTCAGTGAGTTGGAAGCCAAGGCTTTTGAGCTTTAGGAAATCATTTCCTTTAAGAATTTTGGTCGTGCTGATGTTGCCCACTTGTGTCCGAGACTAGTGGGTAATAAGTGAATAATAATGAAGTTTTGGATGTTCAAAATGATAAAAATCATCATGTAAGTGATAATGAAACAGATAACAAGAGAAATAGCAAATTAATTGATTAATCGACTTTTTTACTGTAATTGAAACTACCGTACTTATAATGCAGACGGGGAATTAATGAGAAGATAGTGGGAAGAAAAGGCTCTAGTCAAGATTTAACAGTAACTTTTTTGTTGTAAATTTAACGACTTGCAGTCAGTTACGGAGCAAGAAATCCAAGGACTAAATAGTGTTTTCTCTCTTTTTTATCTATAGTAGCAATGTTTTATTTCTTATTTTGTTGTTAACAGAAATGTATTCATTTTATATTTATTTTATCATACATATACATAAGCATGGAAAAACAAAAATATTAAAATACGATAAAAAATAAAGCAAACGTAAAATCCATAAACTTTTTTTAAAGTCTAAATATGTGTGATGTACTGAGTGTACTGATGTGTGAGTGTACTGTGGGTCGTCTGACGATGCTCTAGACAACAGAGCGAAACGGCCGTCACGACATAACATGAGTTAATTTCCATTCAAAAGTTGTTTTATTAAGTTTATATTCTAAATATGTGTGTGGAGTTTAAACCCCCTTCCAAATATGGTTACCCACGTACTGGAAAGGTTTTTAATATAACGGTAGATTAGATTAAATTATTTACTTTATTCATATAGATTACAAAATTTACAGTTTTAGATAGGGTAGGAGGAAGAAGGAGAATAATAGAATAGAATGACTGCCTTTATTTGTTAGAAGAAAAGGATGGAAGGGTTGACGGATCTATAGGACTATAAGGGTGAGCCAGGTTATGTGTAAAATGTATTATATGTAGAATGTGGAATTTGGAGAGTGATGGATAAATAGAGACAAAATTGAAATTTTCATCAAGGTTCCTTACTGTAGATCACAATTATTTATATCTTAGCCAGAACTTTAAATCAAAGTTGAAAAGATTATTTATTTTTAATTCATGTTACAAGTTATGTAATGGTGAAAGAACTGTTGTGATAAAAAACTGAAATTCAGTTTAATTTGCCAATGTCATAATAATTATCATGAAATAAATCTGGTCAAGTAGAAAATATAGTTTCAGATTCCAGATTCTAGCCTCGAAAGCCTACTACTAATAATAAGATGCTTATACACTGAATAATGATGCTGCTGTACTGTATGCTTCTCAAAATAATTGTAATACATTACACAAATAATCTCATGATAGATAATTGTACAAAAATTATTGTACTGATTCATATATATTAAATTATTTTTATTTAATTCTGAGATTTCAATCAATTGAACTTCTAGATTGACTATTTGAACTAATATGCCTTGATTAATTGCAATTAATTAGGTACCGAAAGTAGCAATAATGTGCTGCGAGATTTCAATTGCCAGCGCTGGAACCTAGTTTCATGTAATAATTGAAGTTTTGTTCTGTTGTTAGAAAATAAAATGGGTGGAACCCTTCAGATGAAGAGATTTATCTGATTTGGTTATAGTGCTGTTGGATTGATTATCTTCGCATTTTCATACTCATTCTGAAATTTCTGCATCTGTAATATTATTTTAACTTGTGCCAAAATAGGATATTCATGTTATTTTGTAAATAATTTTTTTAATTCTATTTCTAATGAAACTAGATCAAATTACAGTAGATTTAAATGGAATCTAATCAAACTAACATTATGCAAAAATTTGGAATCGTACAAAATAAAACTCATCCGAATTTATATGAATATATCAAAGAACAAATTACTCCCAACACCAGTTGAAAAATCTGTAAAATTTTTACTAATCTACCTTATAGAAACGTTCCTTCCAACAATAGAGAGTTATCAAAGAAGAACTGATGTCAGATGAAGATTGTGAGAGATGAACTTTACGAACCGAGCACGACACTTGATTACAGAACGTAAGAACTGTTTTGAATGCTGGAAAGAACTCCTGAGTATCCTGTGATAGTACGCGCTGCGAGAGTTCGACGCGTAATGAAGTTGTGATTCTCCAAACGCTGGCTGTTCTTGTTCACCCTCACCAACGATCTTTTACATTCACTCTCTCTCACTCTATCACTCTTTCTCGCTCCTTCCCTGCAGGAACATCAATCTACTTCCTCCACTTCTGTTTTAGAGCCTTCATTTCTGAAGTAGTGTAGTACATAATTGACTTTTTGTTATCACTCACCCGCCCCTCTGGAAAAAATTGCAAGAAAAATGATTGCGCTCAATCAGAAGTGAACCAGTTCTAAAGAGATTAGAATATAAAGATTTTATCTATTTAATTCTGTACTTGTTTAATGGATCATCTGCGTGGACGGCTGTAGATAATTTCAAGGAGATTATTATATTATCAGGCCTTGAGAGTACTTGAGAAAGCATTGTTTTATTTTGTAGATTACGTCTTGGAGACTCCAGTTAAGGAGTATAAGACAAGTCAGATCAACAATTATACTCCTTATTTACTCTTATAAACTAGTTACCATAATTACTATATCAATAAGTTGGGGTGAGGCTTAATTTTGATGTGAAAGGAACTATAAAAAGTACACTATAAATGATTGCGCTATAATGATGTACACTATAAAAAGCTTTATCAGCTAAATATTTTTTCAATTGTTTTAAAATATTTCTATATTTTCAAGACTCTTTAAAAACTGCGGTAGCTTGTTGTAGAGTTTCCTACCAATATAAACAGATTTTGTTTGAATAAGCTACTATTGTGACTCACCAAGTGATAATCGCCTCGGCTTCTTGTATTATAATCGTGTACGTCAAGATTTTGGCTAATATCACTTTTTTACATATAAAGTAGCTTCATACACAAATATAATCAGGGTACAGTTAGACCAGGTCTCTTGAACAACGGCCTACATGAATCTAATCTATTTACTCTTTCTATACACCTAACCGCTTTCTTTTGGATCTTAAACACCCTATCAAGATTTTGTTTCGATAAATTACCCCATACTAAGATAGTATACCTAATATGTGACAGTAAGAGCCCATGGTAAGCTGAATAAAGTTACTTTTTGTCATTCAATCTAGCGAGCTGTCGCAGGAAAAATACTCCAGATGAAATTTTACAACATATTTTCTCAATGAATGGAGCCCAGGTCAATCGTCTATCCAACAAAACTCCTAGAGATGTAATTTTTCTTCCTGGTCTAGTTGATTATAGTTTACAAACACGTTTATAGCCCTATCTTCATTTGAATTATGTTTGTTTTTGAATTGAAGGTACTGGCATTTTTTACTGTTTATTGTTAATTTCAACTGATTTAAGAATTGGACAATGGACTGCACACCTATATGGGCACTTATTTCTAAATTATCTAGATTGGAATTGCTGAAAATGAGTGATGTTTCGTTTGCAAATAAGAGGGCTCTATCACTAATCAATTCTTTAGGTAAACGGTTGACATATTAAAAAAATAGACAAGTCAATAGAATAGCTATTTTTAGCTAAATATTGAATAGGTACGTTAGCTTGTCAATAGCAAAGTAACAGTAAAAAGTAAATTCGTATGGCTTTTCGTGGTGGGGAGACCCTTACAGGTAGTTCCACCTCGCCGCTTTTTTAACGACTGCTTTTTTTATATGCAACCGGGACCGACGGCTTAACGTGTCCTCCGAAACACGGGAGTGGCTCGAGAAAAATATATTGTACTCAACTGGGATCGAACCCAGGACCTTTGGCTTATCAGACCAGCGATAAGCCAACTCGGCTACGCCGACTCCGAAAGTAACAGTGAATCCATAAATTTGAAATTTGATTTATTGGTCGAAATTTAACTGAATAATAGATGAAACTATGTTACTTTACTCCAGAAAATTTTAGAAATTTGACAAACCAAATATTCAAGCATAAACTGAAACTTTTTTGTTGAGTAGCCCATTGTATAAACTAGAGGAAGTATTTTGCTTACCAACGTTTTGTAAGTATTTTCAAATGTTAAATTCAAATTTTACAATTCATTGATTTATTTTTTCTCTTCATCGTCATTGTTCTCATCGACAAGAACTTGTAATCATTTCCATCTGTTATATTTAAATTTTCATGCCGAATGATACTCTCTTGTAATTTGTAATAATATAACAGTTGTAAAGTAATCTTCCTATAATTAAGTAATAAAAATGCTGCATACATTTGAATGGTTAAGAATAAATTGCTTATTATTATTATTTCATTTTTTTAGACTATTCATTAAGTCTAGGCTAAATTACAATGGAATGTGAAGGGCTACTAACCCGGCCGAAAGAGGCTACTGTAGGCTACTGTACTGTAGCCTACTTCCATCTGTGCTCTTTTCAAAAGGAAGTACGACAAAAGATACCAGCGACAAATAAAGCAACCATGCTAAAATTTGCGACATAAGCTACCAACGACCTCTGCCTTTAGCCACCCGCGGACAACACCCTCGCTGGAATCAAGACGTGGGATTCCCAAATTACAGGGAATCCCGGCGTTCATGTTCCAACCCCCTACCTCGTCAACCCTTGTCACTGTTGCTTTGGTTCACTTCAGTTCAGTAGCTGTGTGTGCTACATAATTTTACCATAAATTGAACTGCTCGTTTCAAAAGCCACATCCTATACTTAAAAATTTGATCCAGAGTTTGGAAGAAATCATAATAATATTATATATTAATAACATATATTATATGTACATATTATGTACAAAGGTTCTCATTTAGCTAGTCCAAAGCCTGGATAAAGTGTGATGGAAATCAGTACACATTAAAATCCTGAATGTTGATCGGTTTTCCTCACAACCATTCACTTACAACCCTTCACTATCCCCCACCACTGTTAGCTGAGAGCTTATGTTGCTGGTAGCTTTTGTCGCGACACCATTTCAAAACACAAAAGTACAACTTTGGCAGCTTGCTTTTTATAATCTATCCACTCTCCAACTGTTGATGACAACTTCTAATTTATTTTCTCAGCAATCACTCTATAAGCAGAAACTGGACAGTTCGCCCAATAGCGTTGATAGTTAACATTGCATAATGTTTTTGATTGTAAACTAATTGCGTTGTACTCTTATTCATCGTCCCAAACGTATGAGCGTATTACGTATGAGCAATAAAGCAGAAATTAGTCTTCAGGCTGACGGACGAAGAAAGTTGATGTTGCAAAACAAGGCAATAGACTCTTCCAGTCTGGTTGAGTAAGGATTATAGATATAGCATATTTTGTAATGATAATATAATATGGATTAATTCAACTGTGGAATTCTGTAATACACAAAATGATTAGATATGATCATCATAACATCAACTCTCAAGAGAATGTATTTTTCAAAAACGGAAATAGAAAACACTAATAATATAAATGAAAATACTCTAGAAGATTGATTAATGTATTAAAACAAGCTGTGATTAGTTGATACAAAAATTGATTAAAGAATAAATTATATACCATCAAAAATAATGATTTTTTATATTTGTGGGACTAATCAGTAGCAAATCAAATCAAATTCAAATTCTTTCAAAATCAAATTCAAATTCTAGCAGTTTCTTTGATTAGAGTTTACAAGGATGTCAATGATTTTGTAACAAATTAAATGGGTCAATCAAGCTGTGGAATGATGTATAAATATTTGGTTATTCAATAGCCATGAGCAATAAATAGAACACGATGTAATAGGTATGAGTCCATAATGTTTACGGTACGGTAGTGTAAGTATAATACCTGTATAAATACAAATGTTGAACTCTGACTTCAACAAGTTTTGAAATTTTCTGCCATTTCCACTGATCATCCACACTGATAATTCCGTTGTTACTATACTATTTTCAAAAAAAACATGTTTGGTTGTTTTTCGAGTTTCGTAGTAAGGTTAATTATCAAGGGTATTTCAATAGCTGCAGCATTTTTAGTGCTACTGAAAATAAAAGTATGTTTGGAAAATACACGAGGACATTTTTTAATTGGAATCTCCCGTCAAATATTCACTTTGTTGATTTCCCCTCCCGAAAAAATTCAAATTTCTGTTTTCGTCCCAGCTATAGGTTTAAATAAGCTTATAGCTTATTTAATATCAAATCAAATTTATTGCCCATTCAAAAATCATTACAATCATGTTTTATTATACAGTATGAGTATATAAAAATAATGCTATGGGTTCTATCACTAAAATAATGCTGGCAACACTGCATTCAAATCAGTAATGATTGCATTCTATCAGTAAAGTAGCTTTCAAATAATTTATTTGCTACGTCCCTTATCCCGCATGATTCAAGTTTGCTCAATAAAATATTAAGAGGAATAGTGTCAAAAGCTTTTGAAAAATCCATAAAGGATGCAATGGCTTTTTTGTTATTGTTATAATTGTATATAAGTTAACCCTCGCACTTTATTTACACGAATTACTTACAACACGCACTAATCACAAGAAAAACTAATATAGAAAAAACAAATCAATAACGTTCAATTAATAATGAATTTTCGGTATCATTGAACAAAAAATTACCCTGTGTTAATCCAAAATGGGTAGAAAATTTGGTATCTGTTTCGTTTTATAATGTAAGGCATAGCATTCTATCAGTAAAGTAGCTTTCAAATAATTTATTTGCTACGTCCCTTATCCCGCATGATTCAAGTTTGCTCAATAAAATATTAGGAGGAATAGTGTCAAAAGCTTTTGAAAAATCCATAAAGGATGCAATGGCTTTTTTGTTATTGTTATAATTGTATATAGTTTATCCCAGTTCACACACTGGAGATCGGCTTTTAACCTCATATTAAACCCATGCTTGAGTAGAATACTAAGAATGTTTTTGTGATTAGTGATACCTGAATTTTGGTCTGGGAGTAGCCATAAAATAATTGGTGTCATTTTCTTGCTTCGAGCTTGTAAACACATATTTAATCATCATTGTATTACGCAACAGCTAATTCGCAGTTTTAATATTGTTATAGCCTACTCTTGACTGAGCTACACATTTCACTATTTAGATTTATTTAAAAAAAATGTATACATTCCAATAAACTAAATATAGATTTTAACATTCAATTTTTCTTCCTGGATTTCTTGTTCCATGACAAACTGCGTTGTTAATATTGACTTTTTAAGTGAATTCAACGACTTGCAGTGAAATTTTTATTAAGAATATGTAGTATTTTACTTACTCTGTAGGCCGAACGTTTTCGATTTGTTAAAACCCATCTTCAATAAGGCCTTGAAGATGTGTTTTAACAACTCGAAAACGTTCGGCCTACAGAGCAAGTAAAATACTACTTATTCTTAATAAAAAATTGACTGCAAGTCGTTGAATTCAATTAAAAAGACAATTTTTTTTGTTGTATTATTCTAATGCAATAATCAGTTTTGAAAGTTTATTTTTGAAAATTGAATTCTTCTTTACAATATTTTTTA
The DNA here is from genome assembly GCA_948455865.1 of Conomelus anceps. NCBI lineage: Eukaryota > Metazoa > Arthropoda > Insecta > Hemiptera > Delphacidae > Conomelus > Conomelus anceps. The sequence continues at coordinate 14,995,010 of OX418225.1, forward strand.
ATACATTTCTAATAAGGTACTATATTTATGTTTTCACCTTTCTATCAATGGACATTCAGCTACAAGATATATTATTTGATGAGACTAGTATAGATGTCCAATGATTTTGGCTGATCGTAATATTATGGAAGTCAACAACACTGAAACTGTTAGTCTTAGTATAGCCTATCGACATTTTTAAGGTTGTTCAACATTTCAGTCATTACAGTCAACATTCTTTATGGGAAAAGGAGATTAAACGTCGGTTAAGAAAACGGAAGAATGAACATGGAGTGACCATAAATTTATTGCAGTCAGAGTATCGTATCACTTTCTCTGGTTGCAGTGTGCAGGCTTCTGTTTTCGCAGATGCATAGAAGTTGTTGCACCAGTTGAAGAGAAATCGTTGTCTTTCACGTAGAGATTGTGCGCTGAGATTAATCTTATTAGTGTTTTAATCATCTCCTTACGATGTTCTTGAACTTTCCACGTCTTTCTTGAGAATCTCCCATCGTTGTTCATTCATTTACTACAGTGTGCACGAAGCAAAACAAAACCATTGTCTTCAGAGTACTTAATAGCTTCGTACTAAACAAATCAAGAAAAAATTTGGAAATTTAAAAAATGTCAACCAAGGACATTTTATATGTATTCAATATTGTTTTTTTAATTAACTTCAATGAAAATTTCAATGGATGACCGAGCAGATCTTATAAGATGTTATCTCTTTAATATTACTTTATGATTTACTATACATATTGGTAAAGCTACTACTACTTTACTATCACATTACTTAGTGGCTCGAAGTTCACCTCAAACTATATGTCCATCAGTTTTCCATACCAGTATCTAAATAATACCGGTATCCAATGTGTCAATACTGTCGTTGTGTTTGTTTCTGAATAATAAATATTTGATATTTTATTATACTTCATGTCTGTGTTTTTATTCATTCCTCTTTTGGAATACAGAACCTGAAATGAAAACTTCTTGTCCATCAGTTTTTCATATCTACAGCACACTCATGCTTACTGTTATAGAAATCTCCTTAAACGTTCCACAAGTATATATTAACGACTTTCAGAAATTTTTCATGATAAAATAATAAGTTTACAGACTCCAAATACATCATATTAACATACAACACAAACAATAGCAAATACCTTCAGAAAGCTCAACTACACAGTCGCATTCAAAACTAACAACACCTTAAGAAAACTCAACACCAACTACACCACCAACACCTCCAACATTCATAATCATTCTGGCACTTACAAACTGACATGCAACGAATGTCACAGCTTCTATATTGGACAAACTGGCAGATCTTTCACAACCAGATTCAAAGAACACATAACAGCCCTCACCCAACCACAGACAAAATCAAATTATACTGAACATTTACTCACAAAAATTCATTCACTCACCACCATTGATCAAAACCTCCACATCCTTCACATTGCCCCCAAAAGTCAAAAACTCAATACTCTTGAACAATTCGAAATTTACAAACATTCCATTTCTCATCCTCAATTCATACTCAATGACCAACTTATTTTCAAATCTCATACCCTCTTCAACATCATCACAAACCCCTCCTAAAAACACCTCCACCACACCCACTCCTCCCACTACCTTCCTACGACCACCAGACCTTACATACTAGAAAACTACTCAGTCTGCAACCAAGCGCCGAAGAAGAGCGACATAGTTCGAAACGCGTCAGCCGCAACTCAAAAAAGGTCAGTTCTGCACAGCAAGATAATACATATGAAAAGTTCTACTGCAGTTCACGAAAAATGGATATCCACAACAATAATACACATTATTATTTATATATTGTATTATTTATAATATGAAAATTATAGAACTAGTAGTTCTGTGGACAGTGGACCACACGCCCTAGGAATAAGAGGATGCTTGCACAGTGGAATATACTTGATGTACTCGATGATAATCATCATCATCTCAAAATTAAAAACAACCATCATACTAAAAGAAATCTTTCAGATCTAACACAGTTTATTAGGCACCCTCGCCTAGGGCGAACCCCTCAGGAATTGTGAATGAACACAACTTGAAAAATATATAAGGGAGGGGGTATACATCTAAAAAACGTGTTTCATCTCTATTAAAAGTGTCACAATAGAAATGGTTGCTTCAGCTATTATTTCTAGTATCAATTGAAAAATATTATTTATTCAACAAAAAGTCACTCTGTATCATGGATGCGGTTCTATTTTCACCCAGCCAATCATCTGTACTCAAGTTGTTCCAGACAGCTTATTGCAAAAATCAGATTTCACATGTATGATGAATGAATTTATAGAACAATATTAATTATTGAATTTGTATGATTATCATTTATAGAGATTACACTTAATTGGAATATTAGAAATGATTTGTTTCTCTCAAATATGATATTCTTATGAATGACAACTTAACCTATAAAGCCGCGTCTCCACCGACCGAACATGTCTGCCGAACATTGTTCGCGAATTCAAAAAACGGACGAACATTAAACATATGGGTCACCGAACAAGTTCTTGTGTTCAATTGAAATGTTGGTCTGTAAACGAACAGTGACGACCAGCAACAGGTTCCCGCCACACCGATCATAATGTTCGAGAAGACGGCCACACCAAACAATGACACCATCAGATCATCAGATATTTACACCAAACAATGTTCGGTTTTTTTTGTAGATTACGTCTTGGAGACTCCAGTTAAGGAGTATAAGACAAGTCAGAGACGGTGGAGACGCGGCTTTAGAAAGCTCAACCAGATGAATAAGAAGGCCCGGGGCTATCTTGTAATCTGATTCCAATTGCATATGATGGAGAAGTTCATTTTAAAAATCATATGTTTTCTATAGAAGAAGGTCTGAGTTTTCTTTTTTCCTTTTAAAGTTCTTTCAAATGCAAGCAAATTTTGAGAATCCTTACACATACATCGCTGGGCCTTCCTTATAGGAAGATCCATGTAAAATTTCGTAGAGTTTGGTTCAGCCGTTTAGCCGTTACAGACAGACAGACAAATTCAAAACGTTCGATTTAAAACAGAGACCTCTCTTCGTTAGGTCAATACAGTGATAGCCGTGAGCCGTAGCAGATATCTGTTCAATCAGATAGAGACAAGCTGCGTTCTCCTGAGCACTCTTTGTAAGGGTGACCGATTACATTGGCCAGCAAAAAAGACTCTGTTCTCTGCTGTAAAATCACTTCCCGGTGGTTCGGAACCCGCCTAAAACTGTAGGTCCAACTCATCAATCACCATCATCCAATTCATTACCCACGCCCAGGTCTCAGACCTATGTGTGCTTCATCCTCCGAATAAAACAAACAAAAACAAAACAAGTAAGAAGAAAATAATATTTCTGTTTAATATAAAGTAACAAACATTCTGAATAGTTTTCAGTTATGGATTAGGAAGGCTAAAGTGAGTTTGAACTAGTAAATAGAAAGAGTTGTTTGTTGGATAATGAAATAAAAGAAGTTTGCAATTAGGTCTAACTGATTTCCATTTATTATCTACTAGTTCCTCTTTCCAATTTTCTTTTTTATAACCCTTTTCTTCTTGATCAATTTCTAATCGCCTATTCCTTTTATTTCTTTCGCCTCCTTCACCACTCTATCTCCATTCGCCTGTTTCTTCTCATCCTTTCTTTCCTTAATCCATTTTAAACAGTTTTTCACTTTCCAAGAAGGGCAGAAGGCATTCGTCTATGCACTCCTAGACCATTTCCTCATTGTCTCTGCCCTTTATTTCTACTAAACATCTCTTCCTTCATCCAACAGTTACATTTTCCCTTTCACCACTCCGTTTGAACATTTTTCGACTCTCGAAAACACATCCCCTTCGCGAGCGCACACATTTCTCATTCTCTTATGCAATCTCGATCATATATAAACAAGTTTTTTTTTTTTTTTTTTTTTTTTTTTTTTTTGTAGATTACGTCTTGGAGACTCCAGTTAAGGAGTATAAGACAAGTCAGATCAACAATATTATACACTAGATACCATAATTACTTCAATTAGTTGAGGTGAGGCTTAATTTTGATGTGAAAGGAACTCTTGTAGACTATAAAAAGCTTTATCAACTAAATATTTCTTCAATTGTTTTTTAAATATTTCTATATTTTCAAGACTCTTCAAAAACTGCGGTAGCTTGTTGTAGAATTTCCTACCAATATAACTAGGTTTTTGTTTGAATAAGCTACTATTGTGACTCACCAAGTGATAATCTCCTCGGCTTCTTGTATTATAATCATGCACATCAAGATTTTGGTTAATATCATTCGTTTTTACATATAAAGTAGCTTCATACACATATAAGCAGGGTACAGTTAGGAGACCAAGTCTCTTGAACAACGGCCTACTTGAATCTAATCTATTTACTCTTTCTATACACCTAACCGCTTTCTTTTGGATCTTAAACACCCTATCAAGATTTTGTTTTGATGAATTACCCCATACTAAGATAGCATACCTATTTATATTTAGGTTCATCACTAACTTAGAATTATAATGTTATGCTATCCAGTTATATAACAGTTAATTTATAGGCGATTGGATGATGAGAAACCCGATTCAAAAACAATGCAATGTAAACAGTCAACAAAGAAACACTCTATTACGAATATATAGTAGACTTGAGACGGGTTGAAAGCAGTCTTTCAAGTTGCAAAACAATGGTCACTTATTTTACGGCTACTCAACCAATTTAATGATACGAGTGAACATTAGTTTAGCATATTGCCCATTGTTTTCAGTAAGGACTACAATCAATGCAACCAAAGCATTCAATCAAAATATCAATGTATGCTCATCACCAACTCGAGGGGTATAATTAAAAAATTAATACATGCTCTTACTGAATGTATGAATTTGAATCTGAATTTGTAAAATCATACATCAAAACTGAATCAGAACTCAATATTGATAAATTAATTGAAGATAGAACAATTTTTGTTAGAAAGAAATAATTATTTTTAGGAAAGAAGGAAATAATCATTTTTTCAAGCCAAAGGTTTTCCTTGTATTGAGGTTGTCACATGTAGTGACAAGTTAATATCTCCGCAAATGATCCATTACAATAATTCTTATTATCTACCTACTTTTAAAATGACTACAAATTCCATTATTAGATTATTTTGGTGTAAAACTAGGTATAAAGCCACATAAACCACATTGTTATATATAGGTCTACATAAAGGTGACGATGCTAAGCTACTACTTAATAAAACAATATATACTTATCAAAAATTAACATGCACTACAATTATTAATACAAAATATTTAATGATAAAAACCTTAATGAGAAAAGCAACCTTATTGCGAATGAATGTAAGCCTAGCTATTATGTAAAAATTTCAAGATAGGTGAATAAAAAAAAGCAGAGAAGTACTCGAAATTATATAAAATAAAAGCATAGCTAACAATTAAAATAAAGTATAGCCTAAACATGTGAAAATGTAAAGTAAAACATGCTTTCTGGTCATCTCTTTGTATTGTGGCAATATTATCATAATAAGTGTAAAAGAACAATGAATTTCAGTTGGAAGACCGCGTCTGTTTCTATCTTGAAATTCTACACACATTGGATTTCAATATTGATAACGCGGGAAATAGGCTAGAGAGAATTGAAAATTGAATTGGGAAATGGGAAATTCTACATGGGAGTTCTACATGTAGAGGAGAGAATATGTTAAGCAAATTAGAGGAATGGGTAGTGGTGCAAAAAGGAACGGAAGAAAAAGAGGAGAATTAAATTTTCCTTTTGATAACCCAATAAACGGAAACGATTGAAAATTTCAAAACAATCCAAGTACAATGGATAGTCAACGAGCTAGAACCTTCAGTTCCAGTTTTTCACAACGCAGTCTATCAGACGTAGGTACTTAGTTGAATTTAATTGGCCTGTCCAAAATAAGGAAACCGGTACCTTAATATAATACAAGTTCACGAAGCTACTGGTTTCTATTTAAAAATAGAGGCGTTCAAGATGCCTAACATGCATTGTTGTTATTTTTGTTTGTGTCCAATAGAGGATAATTTAAAATCGGCAAATTAGAAGGTCAGATAATGACATAGTGCTCACCCGTATTTAGTAGGAAGTGCAGCTAGGTAATTTAACAAATTCATTCGTGTAGAAATAGGCTACAAGTCGAATCACGATTAGTATGAAAGGTAGATGAATTTTTAATGTCACTTTCACTTTCAAATAGCGTAGAAAAGGAGCGACTGATTACTGTTTTCTTCTCAGCAAAACAATTGACGCAATAATTCCAACCATAACCACTCATCCCCTCATCCGATGAGATTTTTTAGAGATTTTGCGGTGAGAATCATTTTTGTTTCCTGACTTTCTAAATATCTCATCTCAATGTAGGCTGTGAGCTGTGTTGAAACTTCTCGAAAAAATATTAGAGTTGATTTTGTTGAAAAGTGCCAGGTTGCTGAGGTCTCTCACCACTTACCATTGTCAGTACTGCACCTATTTCTCTGTGGAAATGAAAAAAAAACAATCAAATTAAAAAAAAAAACAATCAATACAAATAACTTCGATGATAATCAAAATAATTCAATATGAATGTGTAGCATCAAAATATAAAGAAATAAAAATAACACCAAATAAGACTGCTTGCACAGTGGAGCATCCAATACTCCATAGTAAGCACCAACGTAAAATCAAACACTCGCTGTGCAATGGTGTGTGACAGATGGGAGCGCGTGAATTGACCTACCGCAATTCCTCAGTATGTGTTCGGTATTGCGATAGTGATGGTGGTTATCCTTAACTAAGGTTACTATATGCTCAAGTGCTAGATACTGCATTGTGCAAGCTCCTTAAGCACTTTTCAGAACTCTTCTATGTACTACCGGTACATTTTTTTCTGTTTTGTGCAGAATTAAAGATGAGTTTTTATTTATTCATATTATTTAAACAATAAAATAAATTTACTGCAATACTTAATGTGAAGAAGTTTACCCAAATTTAACAGCATTTTTCAACTTCGATAGAGTTTCACGTTCGGCCGAATGTGAGTATATTTATTATTATATTCACAATATAAAACTGACTGCAAGTCGTTAAATTTACAACATAAAAAGTTAATATTAACAGCGCAGATCGTTATGGAACAAGAAATCCAAGAAGATATGATACTTTTGTAATAAATGATTGTCTATTTGAAAAATCATTGATGAAGTGCAATTTATTATCCAATTCTAAACTTATTTCTCTTGTGTTACATCTTCCTCCAACATTCACCCTCTCTGCCTCGAAAGAACTTATCCGTGTACTTCTGAAGAAAACAGCTCTACCTTAACTAATCACCGCTTTCTTCTATGCTTCTATGCTCAAGCTAAGTTATGCTTTAAGAGCTTTAATGTCTCTAATTAATATCTGCGTTTCTGATAATTTATCACACTTTCACGATTTCAGTTCACTTACTAGAAGACTTCTTCACTACACAATTCGTTATAGAGTAAATAGATTATGTAATTCCAACATAATAAAGATAAATATATCTAATAAGGATTAGTTTTAAAAATGCATTACGTATCGTAACACGTAACAGAGAGCACTGCAAGTGAAAGGTCATATATTTTATGCATTTTCGTTTTAAGCCTTTCAGTGAGCCACCTTCAGCCTTTATTCAAAATATTTCCGTTTTCAATGATAATTATTATTAATTAATGTTGATTACGCCAGTTAAGTATTTAACTTATAGTGGAACTGGGTCCATGAATACATGAATGGATTGAACAAATAAGGCTCTTCCTAATTAAACCTATAATTAGGAACTGTAGGCCTAAATGACATGGCGTTTCATTTGACGTTCCTTCAGATTATCAATTTTCAATTTATAGCATAGGCTACTAATTTCTCATTGTTATCTTTTTGCAAGTTAAGAACAACAAGCATTCCACTCAGTTTATGATATTGCAGTTTGATTTAGTTGTCTATTGAAAAATTACCAATAGGCTACCTACTAATAGACTAAATAATAGTCTAACCACCAATAGACAACTGCAGTGCTTTAACCTGGCGATGAGGGGATCATTGCATTTCTAGGAGTTTTGTTGTATAGGCGATTGACCTGGGCTCCATACATTGAGAAAATATGTTGTAAAATTTCATCTGGGGTATTTTAGTCCAGTAATTTTAGGAAATTAAAAAAAAAAAAATGATACAAGCAAGAAACTTGGCACATATGTACTACTTTTCATGCTGAATAACATACTAAAAGTCGTCGGCGATAAAAGTTGTGCTTCAGCCGCCATCTTGGAAAATGGCGGCCAAATTTCAATTTTTCCCAATTTTCTCAAAAACCATCAACCGCATCGAAAAGGTTTTAAATAAAAAACGTTTTTTAGATTAATATCTACAACTTTTGTTCTTTGCATTTTTTCAATATCTTCAACCCTTACGCCATAAAATTGAAAATAAATATCACCTTTTTTGAAATTTTCTCAAACATAAAGTTTGACTCATGATTTCTCATTGAAATCAATAGTTGACATGGCAAAATTCTCACCAAATCGATAAACCATGATAGGTAGGTCATTTTTATTATGATATTTATCACTCTAAAATTGTACAACCCTTTATCTCTCACCAAACCACCCCCTAGCTTCCAATGTGGAAATTCAACTTATGATTTACAACCAATTATTTACAATTGAAATGGAAATATCATGATGATTTATTACGAATAGGATTCAAAATGATAAATTTAAGTTTTTCAGTGAAGGAATCGGACACATGGCCGCCATATAGGAAAATGGTGGATAAAATCGAATTTTCTTGTTTACTTGAAAACTATTGCTCAGATTGGAAAAAAGTATAAATAAAAAATGATCCTTACTCGAAGATCTAAAACTTTTGTTTACTTTTTCTCACATATTATCACTTTTTTGATATTTTCAACCCTTGAGTTGTAAAATGATCTCAAAAAGATTTTAATATTTCCATTCACAAGACTACACTTGGAATTCTCAGCAAAATCGACTATTTCATTGGAATGTTCTACAAAAGTTTCTCAACAATATTAATGGATTCAATGCTAATTACATCGCTAGAATCTTCGTGTAACAGGGTGGGGTGGGTCAAGTACAAAATTTGTGGCGAGTGTTGTTCTGGTGGGAGGGGGTGAATCCAGCTCATCAATCACCATCATCCAACTCATTACCCACGCACAGGTCTCAGACCTATGTGGGCTTCATCCTCAAAAAAAATATCTGCTAATGCCCTCTTGTTCGAGTCCTTCCCAGAAGACTTTCATCTCCAAACACACCATATAGAAATTAAAATCAGCCTTATTCTGAACTTACCTATTTTGAGTACTGAGTCATTCTTTCAAAAATAGGATCATAACTTTTTAGTGCTCAACTGCATGAATATATTTTTTTTTTTTGTAGATTACGTCTTGGAGATATAGCCTAGTATCCGTGCTCAATGCACAACCATTGAGAAAGTGAAAGTAACACTTGTGGATTAGAGTGCATGGGAGTAAAAAAGATAGGATGAAAGTGCGTTTTCGAATGTCATTACTCAACGACGATTACAGGCCACACTGTTATTGAACATAACATTATTCATAATAACTTCTACAACAACATATACAGTTGATATCACTTATTTCTTTCACCCACAGAAATAAGGAAATCTTATAGTCTTGAATTACGCTTTCTTGATTCGTCAAAGCTCAAGATTCTCTAGAGACGTTTGCTAAGATGCAAGCTTATGACGATTGAAAATATCTGCTCATACGTAATAATATGTTCAATGCTTATTTCATAATCTCAAGAGTCTCAGCATCAGGCTTTATTGGCATCAATTGCGAGAAAACTGAGAGGTCTATTGGGAATTGATGAGAAATGATCGAATATGAAAATGTAATGCATCAATATGTTGTGGAGGGCCATTCACCGTTTTGGTGGCGTATTATCTGTACCTTTCCCTCAAATTTTAGAATGTATCAGTCTCCTTCTCAATAGAAATAGAATCAATTTCAATAGAATAGAATTTCTTGGGAGTTTTGGGGAGGATTAGTAGAATCATATTTTATTTAGTTCTATACTCTACTGTAGTACGGTATAGTATTAATATTATATAATAGTACAGTAAAATAAATAAATAATCAAATTTCTGGATTTCTTGTTCCATGACGAAACGAACTGCGTTGTTAATATTAACTTTTCAAGTGAATTTAACGACTTGCAGTCAAATTTTTATTAAAATACGTAGTATTTCACTTACTCTGTAGGCCGAACGTTAAAAAGGCCTTAAAGATGGTTTTTAACAACTCGAAAACGTTCGGCCTACAGAGTAAGTGAAATACCAAGCACTTATTTTAATAAAAATTTGACTGCAAGTCGTTGAATTTACTCGAAAAGTTAATAAATAATCAATTTGTTTGTTCACAGCATAGCTATACAAATAAGAGGACAAAACCTAATTTAACAAGCATAGATCCAGAGTATTAGATGTGACACACTAACTTAAATACTATTTAAACATTAGAAAGATAGAGCAACAATATACAAAACAAAATATAGCACAACATTAACTCGAATTAGAATTCCAAACAAATGGAAGCAGGTATCAAGCACGTACAATTATCATGAATGTCTCAATTCTTAAAATCCTGATCACAGTAGGTAAAACTAAACACAATTATATCATATTCAGTCTAAATAACATTCTTCTCACTTTCATTTGTGTGCCTAGCTCAAATACATTTACAGAACACAAATAAATAAATTTAAATTAAAAACAGCAACAACTATTAGTACAGTACGGTACTTACTTGCCCATATTCAAAATCAAAGTCCCAGAAATTGAATAGATTCATGAAATAATGAGAAATTGAACATAGAACAAGCTCAAATTTTCTGTGATAGGCCTAATGAAACACATACAACACAAAAAAATGAATGTAACTGAAAATATGGTTTTCAGTATAATAGTACAGTATAATCTATAATTACACAGTATTCTAGTATAGTATAGATGTATAGCTCAATCTGTGATTAGTAAAATTGGGATGATAAATATCATAACCTACTAATGCTTGAGGTAGTATCATATCTCTTGTCTAATCTGTCTACCTAGTCTATACTAGCTAGCTACTCAGCCAATAAAGTACAATAACAAATCTCAAATCTTCAAAAAACAAACTAAAAGTGGGAGAACAACACTAGTTTTATGAATTGATACAGTTATGTATTATATTATCATTTGAAAAAAAAACTGAGAAGTGATGATCGGCATTCTGTGAGACTCTTGAGAGCTTCAAGGAGTCCTTATAAAGTCAAAATAAGTATGGTGTAAAGAATGAATAACAAAATCATAGCAACTATACTATCTTGAATATTAAACAATTATGGAAATTTCATTTGAAGCTGAACTGCACTCATAACATAAGTGCTGAGTCTAGCAGTACAGGTAGTTGTTTTATAATACTATAGATAGTTGATGTTTCTCAATAAAAATCAATATGTTTACTGCCCACACGTGCAGCAATCTATGTAATGTTTTATAGGCGTGTAGAAGTCAATAAATTATAGTCACGTTGAAAATCTTTCTTTTCGATTGCTGTTTTTTACGCCTAACATCTATGATGTGATGTCTTCTGAAGGAGAACCAGGTTAAATTATAAGTTACTGAGTTAGGTTAAAAAAAGATGGCCTACTTCATGTGATCAACTTTTTTCTTTCAAGTGCAAAGCAAGTAGGATATAAATATTATAGACTTCATGATCATTGTTGAATAATGACCAGTAATATTTCAGGTTATCAGAAGTGTTTAAGAATGGACAAACTGCATATAATAGGGCATTTTGCCAATTCTTCTTTCAATTTAGATTTTTTTGTGTTGCACTTGATTTTGAATTGCATGTTATTTACAAAGATAAAAATAACGCTTTAAAGCCAGTAATGAAGGCCAAATCAATCAAAAGTGTTTGCTGCGTTATTTGTGCAATGGCGCATGCTTTAGAATCAACTGATATAAATATTCTAACGCTATTCTTACATGTGATCAGAGCGTCAGTAATGCGCCTCAACCTGCAAGGCTGGTAGATATGCGGAGGGCAGGTAGTCGCATTGACGCAAGATCTAACCGGACTTTCCGGTAAAATTCAACCACATGACGTCACAAGTTCAATAATTGGCATCGTTCAACCGGAAAGGGCTCTGGTGATCAGCTTCAAATCTGAGCAATGACAAAACTTTTTAAACGTTCTTCTACAAAAACCTCAACCTAGACAATCACCGTTCTTGATGATGGGTGACATCCAAGAAACTGGAAAGAATCAAAGTAAAGATTCTTAATACCTCTTTCTGTCTAAATCATGTTGAATTATACACAATTCAATGGAGCTATTCGAGTAGCTCATATATTCCCGAATTTGTCAAATGAGCTCTTTCTATTACCAAATTATTGAAGTTTCCTGTTTCTCTATAGACAATTTGATGTCTGTGAGTCCGGTCTACTCTCAATATTTTATTGTCAAAATCGAGTATAGGCCAAATTGAATTTGAAATATTTTGTATCAAATTTATGGGTAAGTGAATATGTGGAAACATTATGTGAGGAACAAAAAACGTTTTCGATATATTTATTAGAGATGGAGATGAAAAAACACATATTAGCCTTAAAAAGAAGTAAGGGATGGTTTTATTTTATAAAATAATTTTTATAGGAGTTAATCAGTATAGTAGCCAACAACAACAAATTATTTTAATTATTCATTAAACATTTATTAATTTATTATTCAATTATCTGAGTGTAGGTGTGATCTGATAATTTCAAGTTGTTATCTTTGAATGTGAACTAGTACTTTTCCCTTTAAAATTCCTTTAATTCTTAAAAAAAATTATTGTCAATACTTTTTTAAGGTTGGGTGTCACTACCGGTTTTTTGTCAGAATTACCAGACTCTCCCTAATTAGGCTAATAGTTTTTGGAATTTGATAGCTGATTCACTAATGCGCATACTAGTACAATAATAATGAATTAGCAGGATGATCATCATCATATAATATGCTTGATACTGTTTCGGGTTCTCTATGTCTAAAATAACGCTGGCAACACTTGAATTTATCACTCGCACTTTATTTACACATATAATCCACAATACGTAATGTCTTACACAAAATAAGCAATTAAAAATAGATAAATTGATATTGTTCAACTGATAAAGAGTTTTCAATATTACTGTACAAAAATAAATCACTAAGAGTTAAAAGGCTGATCTAATATTAAACTGTCCAATAATATTCAAAAAAGAAACGTCGAAATAGAACAATTAACTTACGTAGCACAAGTCCGTAATACAATAAAAACTATTAGCCACTGGTATGAATTGAATAGGAAAAAGAATTATCACTATAGGCACAATATATGGTAATTAATTATCACTACAGAATTGTCACAAATTTTAAACAAGACTGAACAATTTACAAAAATCTCTCTCTTATTTATATAGTGTTTTCAGTAGTCTAGAAAGACCTACATTTTTCTATTAACTTCTACCGAATTCGATAAGATTCCTAAATAAACAAATAAGAAGCTCTCGCATATTCCACAATATTTGATAAGTTTCCATTAAATCCTAATTAAACATTTAGAACATTCTGCAAAGCTCAAAGTAAACACCATAAAAGTGTCATAAGAAGAGTAATTAATTGCTTAGAAGTCAACATTTACACAGCAGATAACACCGAGAACCACTGTTCCTTCTTTCTCTTCATTTTCACTACAATACATATGTAGTTGGATTATACTGGATTATACATAGCATGGATAATCTAGTCAATATTTCCACTTTTTGACTGACGTGCAGAACTAGTTTGAAAAATAATATTAACTAATATTAAATATCAACAAATATCAAATTATGATTAAGCTATTAAAGAATAGAATAGCTCGAGACTTTCAAGTAGAGCTCCAGAAAGGATGGAGGTAAAATTACATCTTGAACGAATGAATAATATCCAATTAAAAATCCGTAAAGACTGCATTATAGTTAGAACCAAATACAAGATTTGGCAGACGAAAAATATGTAATTGGACAAGATTATTATGAGATGGAAGAGGTGATCATTTTAGTAATTACTTCCTTCCTGTTCCTCAATGACCGGTCAAAGTTGGTTCCAGATTTTTTATAGTTGATCTGTGCCTGTAACCAAACGTGTCTGATGTATCCCTATATAATCAACTGCATAGGCTACAAGAGCTGAAAAATAATATATGATTAATAAAAGCTCTTTTAACAAATGACGTCAGTGCTAAGTTACTTATGTTACTAATAGTAGCACAGACCATCAAATGGTCGAATTGATTTCCTTATCCTATTCTAGTAGTTAGTAGTTAGTGGATCTGTAAATACTTCTATTGTCATTCATTATGTAGCACTTTAAGGCACCATAAAATGCATAGAAATTGCAATTAAAATAATCAAAATTAAAATAAACGTAGGGTATATTATTTTTTTAAATAATTTTTCGTTTAAAATTCAATCTTTTAGTAACTGCAATGCAATATTTACTGATTCACATCAACACCCTATACTTGAAATTCATATACGATTTCTACCCAATTACATTATTTTTATTGCCGTGCATATTTTTATCAATTTCTTTTTGGGTAGTTTTTTCTTCTTAATATGAGCTACTAGATATCATTGAGGCAGATATATTTTATCAAATATTTAGCACAACAAAACGGATACAACACCAATCTAGTAGACAAAATCCTGAATAAAATGAAAAGTAAAAATCCAAAACCTGCAAACCAAAACAGATTCATCACACTCACATATTTGAACAACAAATCACACAAAATAGCTTACATCTTTCAAAAATCCAGAACATTCAACACAAGATACAAAGAACACATCAAAGCACTACATTCCAACACTGACTCAACATTTGCAGATCACTTAATCAACACTGGACACTCGAATTTTCTTTCTTACAAAAATCTACCTTTTATCTTTTTGGTTAAATTTTTATTTATATTTTTTTAGTTTTTAGGTTAAAAAATTAAATTTGGTGTTTAATTAAGCTTTAATAGGGTTGAAATTAGATTAGTAACTACACTCAACAACATCCAAACTGAGTTGGAAATTCTACACACATTCCAAAAAAGCCACAAACTAAATACACTGATGGAGCAATATGAAATATTCAAACACCATAAACAAGATAGAACAAACGTACTCAATGACCAAATAATACAAGTCAAATCAAACGCAATTTTTAACTACATAATGGCTGCTCATCCTAACCTCAACAAAGCATGACCCCTGGCGGCAGAGGCACGAAGCTACTTTTCAGAAGTGAAATGCATTCCTCAAGCATCTCCAATATATGTGAGTAAAACATTATTTTTAAAAGTGAAATACAGCGTCAGTTTTAATATTAGATTATAAAAACTTCCTGAAAAGTTACACTTTGGAACAAAGCTTATTTCCAAAGTAGAAATTTAAGAAAATCTGTACGAATTATTTTGAAATGAGTATAAATTTCCATCTACAGTATTATATTATATTCTACAAAGCACAAGTAAAGTAATTATGATGTTGAAGATCCATCTTGTTTCCACTAATATGTAATAAAAACTATCGTCTGACGATGCTCTTAACAACAGAGTGAAACGGCCGTCACGCCAATGAGTTAATTTCCACTTAAAGTGTTTTTAAAGTTTTTATTAAAGTAATTATAGATTTTTCTCTGCTTGCTTTGACTACATACTATATAATAATTTTAATAATTATTAATAATTGTAATAATTTTTTTAAATATTCTAAGGAATTGGCAACATGTTGCCTGAAGGCGTGGAAATTTCTTCTAGGAAGGGTATATTACTTGGAGCACATTAACATACTGTGAAGTAAAATAATTCTATTCATTTGAAACCCATCACTTATGCAACAAAAAATTCGAAGTTAACAAACCAATGCTCTTGGAACTGAAAGAAAGTGCAAGCTGTGGTAGTGTGCTCCCCTTCACAACTTGGAAGTCTTTAAATCGACTACGCACAGGAGTCACAAGATCCCACATAGCAAGAAAGATTGGTAAAATAGCAAGGCAGCAACTAATTCCTTCATTGTTTTGTTCCCGCCAACACTTGAGGATTTTCAGACCCTTCACCTTTGGTAAAATCAAACACCAACTAACCATTTCTAGTTCGGACTTGCTAGGCAAAAGTATTAAGGCTGTGCGCAGGGTTTTTGGTCATAATTTTTTTTGAAGTTTATTGTATTGGATATCACTAAGGTATTGAAATGTTGACTATTGACTAATTATTTTTTTCATCAAATATTTTACGAAATATGGGAGTTCAAAGTTGAAATTTTTCTGTTTTTTGGGGCAATTGATCTCCCCTACAAGTTATTTTAAACTTTTGATAAATTTCTTTTCAAATGAAAGACACATTGAGGAATAAAATGACATATTTTTCATTCCAATCAAACAATTAGTTTTCTCAAAATAAATTTTTTAAAACATGCGAAAAATTTCAGTTTTTCAAAAACTTATTTTGAAAAATCTAATTGTTGAATTGAAATAAAAAATGTGTCATTCTTTTCTCCAAGGTGTCGTGTCGTTCAGTTATAAAAAATGTATCAAAAGTTTAAAATAACTTGCAGGGGAGATCAATTGCCCCAAAAAACCAAAAAATTTTAACTTTGAACTCACATATTTCATAAAATATTAGTTATTAGTATTAGTATTAGTTCATAAAAAATTAGTCATTATCCAGGCTAAAAGTTGTACTTACTGTACTCAATGTGCAACTCGTTCTTGTCTGGGTAGTAATATACAAAAAACAGGAACAACTTGTCGTAGCTCCCTTCACAAATTTAATACTTTCGCCTAGCAAGTCCGAACTATAAATGGTTAGTTGGTGTTTGATTTTACCAAAGGTGAAGAGTCTGAAAATCCTCAAGTGGCGGGAACAAAACAATGAAGGAATTAGTTGCTGCCTTCCCCTTACTACTTTTCAAAATAGCAGCCACCCTGCCCCCATGCACCCCTTTCCCATCATCAGATACCTGCCTTGCCAGCCTTTACTCGAACGGTTGTCGGTATGACAGAGAATCGTTTGCTTCTCGGTATTTCCATCCTGTCTTTATTACCTACACTATAGTGTCCGAATTTTTTTCTCACTCTCACGTGCTCTTTCTTCTCTCTCACTCCCTCCTCTCACACTTCAGCAACAAACCAAAAACAGCTTCCAATCACCTAGTTAACACTATTTTAAATTGCATCTGCATCTGGTATAAGGGTTTAGGGTAGCTATTAGTTTTTCATGTACCGAAATTGCAGCTCAGTCGCATTTGTAACAGGTTTAGCTACATGACATGCCACTGACTAGTCACTGTATATAAATATATAATGCATATTATATTGTATAGATTATTTTATTATATTGATTATATTAACTGACTTTCATTCCACATATAGCTCATGTATTGACTGTAGGCTACTTAAATGATTATTTCTGATATTATTTTGTCATTACTGCTAAGTAATACACAAGTCACAAAATTATTTTAACATGATAGATAAGTAATAGGGAGGAAAGACTATGGACTTTGACAATAAGTATTTTATTTTCATGGATTTGAAGGGCCCTCTGGCCACTTGCATGAAGTTGACACAGTGTAGGCCTGAAAGGAAAAAGATCACTTAATATTTTGCAGACGGGCTTCAAATGCTCATTTCTGACACTGTTCAGATTTAATCTCATTTTATTGATAACCAAGGCGCCCCAACACCAGTGGTCTAGCCAGGATTGAACTTCTTGGGGGGGAAGTGTTGATATCAGGTGGTGTTGAGGGAATGGAATCTCCCCCTAAAATTTGTCATGCCATTAATCAACAAATAATACAAGGGAAGAAGTTGATTACCACAAAAAAAGCTTAGAGTTGCACTTTCAAGACCTAAAAAAAATTTTTCTACAGGGAAGAACCTGATTGTAATAATAATTCGAAACCACTATAACTTGTTAAATTGGTACTATAAAAGTAGTTTTTTTTTATATATCATGAAAACTAAGCATATACAAAAAGTGGGTTCAAGTTCTTAAACAAGCGATTCATGAAAGAAATCATTTATTAAATTTAAGCTTCCACATTTATAAACTTCATTTTAATAGATACTCATGAAAATTACTGTTTTTGAGCCTCAAATCAAGTTTTCAGCATAAAAATTTTTTAAAAATCCAATAATCTGGACTAAAATTAATGAATTTAAGCTTTTCTAGTCATGAGTCTAGAATCTGTTAAAATAATTTTAAAGGGACTATTTATAAAAACTTTCCCGGGGGAGGACCTCCGGACTACCCTCGCTGTGAGGTATCCCATACCCTCCCCCCCCCCCCCGGGAGGGCCCCAAAATCACCGATAACACCCCCCACCATCATATCAAAATGTTCGATTCGCTACTGGATCAGATGAATACGTTTCCGCCCCCCAATTAAAGAATAAAAATATTGAAAATATGAATTGAATAATAATTATTTAATAAAATTATTTTGAATACAGTAATTTCTATGTTGAAGAATCATCAGTTTGTGCATGAAGAAATAATATTGAATTTTGTAGCTCTTCAAGAATTTTTAGCTCATTTTTAATTTTGTGAAAATTGAAACCTAGAATTATTTTTCTCAAGAGTGCAGCATGTATCAAGCGAGTACAAACGCGAATCTAGGAAATTATTTTACATTCATTAATGAATAGAATATCCAACTTGATAAATTTTCAGCATTTGTTAGTTGAATACATTGATAAAATAATTATAAAATTAGGTTGTGTTAAAAGTTGACATCAAATTCAGTGACTTTTAGGTGGTATATATGGTGATAGATGAAAGTGGTGAGAGTCGGTCCACTACAATTGGAAGTTCCCAATCATTTTGCATGTTTGACTGTACTGATATTTGTAAAGTAACAAACTGACATCGTAGTGCTGCAATGTATTGACTCTGCTCACTTTCTAAAAGTTAAACTCCTTTATTTGTGTTGTAAATTTAACAACGCAGATCGTTATGGAACAAGAAATCCAAGAATTCCTTTCTTTCCTTCAGAATTCAAACATTGGCGCTCAGCTTCTTAAATGTGACGTTAGTACTGACTTCCTTCACAAAAGCAGTATAGGACGACTTCTTATATATCACCAATATTGAGAAGCGGGGTGCTTGAATGTATAAAAATGTAGTAAGGTCGTAGGGATGGGTGGTGAAGTGTGTGTGCGCATGCGAAAGTCATACAGTAACACAATGCCGTCCTTTATTATGAAACAGGCTTCAGGTAGAAGAGTGGTAAAGGGTGAATGCTCAATATATATATATGGGGACTTGAAACATATATATATATAGGATTTTTCCACCCTTGTGTATTCAAGGGTTTGCAAGCGAATTGACAATGACAAGTTAAATGCATTCTATTCCAGTTGGATTCCAATGTGACAACTGTAGGCAAAGTGTAAATCAAGGCTTGTTGCAATCTTTCTTGCTATGTGGAGAGTGTGACAGTTCAGTAGTGATAATTAATTACCGTATATTGTGCCTATAGTGATAATTCTTTTTCCTATTTAATTCATACCAGTGAACTACTAATAGTTTTTATTGTATTACGGACTTGTGCTACGTAAGTTAATTGTTCTATTTTGACGTTTATTTTTTTAATATTATTGGACAGTTTAATATTAGATCGGCCTTTTAACTTTCAGTGATTTATTTTTGTACAGTAATATTGAAAACTCTTTATCAGTTGAACAATATCAATTTATCTGTTTTTAATTGCTTATTTTGTGTAAGACATTACTGATCAGTACTTATTGTAGATTATATGTGTAAATAAAGTGCGAGTGATAAATATTCAAGTGCTGCCAGCGTTAATTTAGACATATAGAACCCGAAACAGCACAGTATCAAGCATATTATATGATGATGATCGTCCTGCTAATTCATTATTATACTAGTATGCGTATTATGTAAATCAAACCTGCTACGCTGGGGCTATATTCAGGACAATGCTGCCTGTGACTGCGGCTTAGAACAAAATTACACTCACTTATTGCAGTGCGAGTTGCTTGACACAAACTGCTCTCATGACGACCTCCTCAAATGCAATGACAAAGCCCTTCAGGTGGCCAAATTTTGGGAGGGAAATATATAGAATAATAGCATAATGGTGATCATGGACACGGAAAGTAAGTAAGTAACAAATCAATGAAATTAGAATGGCCTCATACTCTTTTAAATTCATTACTAACACTAGCACAATTCTTATTACTGTACTATAATGAGTGGTGACTCCTTTAAAAAGTTACGAAGGAGTGGTAACTTACGGTAACTCCTTTTGAATTTTCCCAGAATCTCAATGACCTAGATTGATATAGTGAAATAATTAAGCTACATGACATTGGAATTCTGATGAGGTACCATTCTACTCCACATTTATCATTAATAATGGGGTGACTCACCATGAATGATGAACACAATTCAAAATATCTGCTATATGAATGTGGGCTGAATGGAAAGATTATGGGTAGTGATTGCTTAAAAAATTAGTTTCACAATAAATTTAGTTGCTTGTAAATGCTTCTTTCTAGTTGAAGCATTGACCTTTATTCTTAACACACCCACACACACGCATTAAATCTTAACATTACAAAACATTCGGAAATTCAGAGACAACGCAAGGAAAAATCGGATAACAACTTGGATATTATTCAAGGAGACCAGGTTCTTCTTTGATTCTCTTTTGGAGAAGTAAAAATGGAATGGAATTTATTCCAACAAAGTATCCAGCGTTTATATCCTAGTGAATTGTCCCTGTGCTTTACTTGAGTTTCTCTAATTTGTTGTATTCTTTTGTGAACCGGAATTTATATTCTGCTGTTTTTTTGCATGGTAAAGAAACTTGAAACCCTTCAACTTTGGCAGGATATGTCCATGTCTGATTTAGATAATAGGGCTGCTTAGGTAATAGTTTTGAATAAATAAATAAATGAAAAATTATTCCTGATAGAGAAAGAGTTTAAAAATGTTCAAGAAAAAGTTTTTTTTAATACATTTGAAGAAGCTTGTTGATTGAATGAGCCGTAGTTGTATTTCGTAGATTAACGGTCTAGCCAAACAATTGCCTAATTTATGACAGTTACTGATTTTTGAGAAAAAAATTCCAGCTGCGATGATGTATGACGTTATCAGCTTTATCATCACTCACCTTGTGATTCGGAATCCATATAAAACTGTGGGTTCACTACACATAACGTCATTGTATCATAATTCACCTCATTACCCACGCACAAGTCTCAGACTCAAGTCTGTGGACTTCACCAGCAACAAAAAATCACTCTGGCACTGGAAGTTTATAATGTGAAAGAGAAATTGCAATAATGACAAATTAGTGCCTTTTTTAATTTGCAAAGAATTTCACAATAGTATTTTAGACACTTGACACTACGATATCAGTATTTTTAATATTTCCACTTTAATTTATTTGTGTAATGTACGTTGTAGTTCAATTTTCATTGGTGATTTTTTTGGTGAATATAAACTGTATATACTTTCCTGACTGATAAAGAAAACAGTAGTTTGTTTTTCACAGAAAATTCAATATTTTTGTAGGCCGGCTAAGAGTAGAGAGCCTTTGAACAGGGACAGCTTTAAAATTTCCCTATCTTATATGCCATAGAATTTTTTTATATGGTTGACTACACTACATTGGTCATAATTTTCCTGTTTTGGAGGTGTCTAGTTGCATTTTCAACAGATGTGTTACATTACTTTCTTCCCTTTTTACTTGTACAAAATTACTGAGCTTCAAATTATGGTCCTCAACTCCAGAGATATTGACAATGAATAGACTAGATACAAGATCTTTGATAATAGATAGATTCGTTAGAAAATTCACAACTTTCTGGCGTTGTTTCTCAAATGTCTGCTATAACAAGGCCCGTTATAGAGCTGTTACACTTCTCAGTATAGGTAATTGTTTGTATCATCTGCATATTTTTTATTAGCTAAATATAGCAGGCAATAAGACAGGCTGTGATAAGACACTTTTAACAAATAATAATATCAACGACATTAATGAAAATAGTTTTTAGTCTATAACTTTTTAAATTTTAAAATAAAAGTTTTGGAATTTGATATGTATTTTAATTGTATGAGGGGTAACAAGGTAATCTCCTGGAGTGCAAGGAATGATTGGGAGTGCAATTATGAATTGCAGGAAATAAGATGCTAAAAATCGGTGAATATCAGCAAATAACACTGGCAACACTGTTGAATTAGTCATCAGACTAATCAGTTATTAGTCATTAGAGCAAGTCAGTCAACACATGCATGATGAGTAAGTGTTTCTGTGATCGTGACTCTGTACTGTGATGTGAAATATTGTTTTGTGAATAATTACCGTACCGTATGCATCGTTATTTAGTGATAAAAAAACGAAAGGTGATGCTCAAGATGAGGCGCCTATATTACTGCAAGGCGACATTGCTCATAGGTCGTTACCATCGACATCAAAATCCGAAGAAAATATTAGTACAGTGGACACCTCTTTTTCCAGCAGTCTTAATGTGAGATCCCACATTCGAAATATGTCGGAAATGAGTGACCTTACCAAGTACGGTACAAGGTTTTCACTACAAATTGGATTTCAGACAAGGATTACAAGCTCTCTGCATCCGTTAATTTGAAAAGAGAAACGTGAAGAAAACAGAAGACCAAAAATTAGTAATTTTGAAAAATATCCTCGGTTGTTTTTTCTGAATTCCAACAAGGCTTATTTTGTGAATATTGTGCATGTTTTTGTCACCAAAAACTAAAAGTAGGAGGGCGAAAGACAGTTCATTTGAACAGATTAGTTACCGTACCGAACCTCTACAAAAATACACCAAGCTTTCAGGCAAGGATGGAGATTTTGAAAGTCATGCTGCATTACAGTACCACAAAGATGCTGAAATCGATGCTAAACATTTTGTTCCCAGTAAAGAGATTATGAATATCTTGGGTGAGAACAGACATCAAATCTAATCTAATTGGTTTTTATTTTCCGTGATCATGAGTAGCAAAAATTCAAATCATACAATATCATTCCATTTTCTGGCAAACAAAAGATATTATATAAAATTTCCAGTCGAAATTGAAAAATATTCAATCTTAATAATTGAATATAACTTAAAGTTTAACATAATTACACAGAAATACAACGCAATTTTTAAAAACCTTCATGAATGCTCTCCACAAAAGCATAGCTAGACATAAACTTGGACTCACTTAAACTCACTTGAGTTGTCTATACATTGAATGTAATATTTCTTCTATATTTTCTCTCCCACTCTCCATTGGCCATTCATTAACTGACTGTCTTTAGTCTTGTTTGAGTTCAGAAAGGCATTGTTACAGCAAGAAGTTTAGAGAGCGTAGAGTGCACAGTGGCAGTACCAGTTTGTGATCAAACACAGAAACAATAGAGTGCATTGTTGCAATTTAAGTAACAGTGACAACTGTTTTGGTATAAGTCATGATAAGAATTCGTCTTTGTGAGTGTGATTGCATTTAATCTACAACTTGTGAGTTATAAAGAACTGGGTGAATAGTGATTGCTGACAAGTCTGAGAGTAATAAGTGGACATGTTATTATCCAATCCCAGTTGTAAACATCAGAATATTCTACCCATATCTGACATTTATTATCATTAGTGATAAATTGTTAGAGATCGGCCTGTAACTGACTTTGGACATTCATTTTGCAACTTGCAAGTACTAATCATTCTTTAGAGTAATTAGACATTCTCGTTGAATAAATTTGTACATATTTGTGTTATTTCTTGTGTGATAAATCTGTGAGTTACTGTGTGAATATAGGTCTAGTTTTATTCTTACATCTTCCCAGCATTATTATTTTTAGTGATAGAACCCATAGCAGTATCAATATAATTTTATTTTTCTTGAAGTTCAAACCCTTCTTTGAGGTAGTACGTGGCCGAAACAGCATTATTATTTCTCGTCTCTTTCTATATAATTTATTATAATTGAAATGTGGTTTGGTACAGTAAGCAACTTCTTCTATTCAGCAATACACAGAATTGTCCACATTTTGACACTAATTTTAAGACCACTCTTAATAACAAATTATGTTCAAATACTCTAACCATATTATTATAAAATCTACCAAGTTCTTTAGTCCTCTTTGCATCCACTAATTTATTTCTCATTCTTTTAAATCTTCAGTGAAAAATGAGTGTAACAAAAATTTCAAAATTTACCGAAGTTTAAGTTAATGATGATAATTGATTTTGACAGAATCTACAATATTTAACTATTATTTGATGTAATACTTCAAACTTCATACACATGTCAAGTAATCCGACCGACTTATTCGTTAATTTTAATTATTTTTCGAACAACGTAATTATCTTTGTGTTGGTGATAGTGATGTTTTGTGGTGGATATTCACAATATGTAATCAAATAAGACTAACATAATATTGTTACAAACCATATTTATTATAAAAAGTAGTGACATAAGTTGATTGTTTTTGTTGTTACGCCATTCTCAATCCAATCAAGCTTTGTGGTTGGTGACAATATTCATTTTCTTATTTCTTACATAATAAGTTTTTTCATTAATTGTTTACATCATTATGTTTCTTTACAGCCTCAGCTGAACGATCTTTTACAACTCTAAGGTGACCGAAAGCAAAACCTGGATTAGGACAAGAATGACAGAGAATCGCCTCACTTGACTTTTCAAATGCCTGCAGGGATATAGAGATTTATCTGCCATTAGAAAGTAATTGACAGATTTGCACACCAAAAGACAAACAGAAAGCTTGAATTTGTTAATTAAGTTCAAATGACTCCTGGCATTTTGCATTTTTTTTGCAAATGCTCAGACTGTATGCTTTTATTTTATAACTGTTTTTTAAGTACAGTACTTATTTTGAAATACATAAATAATATACGGTACCTGAAAGATATTTATTATTATTCTTCCTACTAACTCTACCTCCTTGAATAGAACAATTGTCTATTACTAAAACAGAATTTATTAATTTCGAATTCCTCAAGTGCTATAAATTTATACTAGAGACTTCCGCAATGGCGGATATTGACAACCAGTATTGAATAGCTGATGGGGAAATCGATGAATGCTACTGCACTATGAGTCACCAGCGGGAATCGAACCACGGACTTCCCAATTACCGGTCGGGCACCTTAACCACTATAGACTATGATGACCTGTCTACACAGTAGCATTCATTTTAAACTTGGCCATATCGGCTCGTATCTCACAAGTTAGTTTGAAGTGACTGACAATTTAACAAACTGACAAATATACAGAAACAGAATTTATTAATTATTCCGATGAATAAAATTATGTTTCTGTATATTTGACAGTCACTTCAAACTAACTTGTTTATTACTCTTCATAACTTTTGAGGTATAAACATTTTAAATATTAACTTTTTATAATTCAAAATGTTAATATACTGTAATTGAAAATTGTTAATAATACCATTATTTCTACAAAAATATCAACATTTTTTCAGTATTTCATGTGCTTTAAAAGCATGAAAAGTGATTTTTAGGCATTTGAAATTAAATAATTTTCCCCTGGGGAGTACCCCTGGATCACCCTATCGTAAATTTACCCTATCGTGGGGGGTTTTCAATACCCTCACTCACAGGTGTGCCCCTTCAGAGAAATCCTGGATTCGCTCCTGATCTTTTCGATTCCATACGTCTATCAAAAAGTGCTCCATTTGAACCTTTCAATGACATATTGAAAAGTACATACAGTAGTTCTTTTAGCTCCTTTAGCTAGTCATGGTTCGTCCAATAAAGGACGTTGCTTTAGTGAGAGCTAAATCAACACCAAAATTAATTGCAAAGAGGTAGTATATCACTGAAAATTCTATCTTGAATGTCCATCTACACATCTACAGTGCTCTGTGCTATCATAGTGTGCAATAAATCTTGCTCTATGTCAAGACTTTTGAACAGGCAACCATTCACTGGGAAAAGTTAAAAGTTAATCTTTTATTATCAATACTGTTTTGGATTATACCCATTGGCTACCTTTAACAATCAGTTCAAAAGTCACCTAGAGTAGTAGGTTCACCATGTTCCTCACAACATGGAACAAACGGAGAAGTGGAACTACCCATAAGCTTCTTCCGCCAATAGAAGTCCTATAAGAAAAAAGAAAAAACGCTTTTAAGTGGAAATTAACTCACGTTATGGCGTGACGGCCGTTTCACTCTGTTGTCAAGAGCATGTACTGTGTGTACTGTGGGTCGTCTGACGATGCTCTTGACAACAGAGTGAAACGGCCGTCACGCCATAACGTGAGTTAATTTCCAATTAAAAGCGTTTTTTAATATTAACTTTTCAAGTGAATTAAACGACTTGCAGTCAAATTTTTTACAAATAAGTAGTATTTCACTTACTTTGTAGGCCAAACGTTTTCGAGTTGTTGAAACCCATCTTCAAGGCCACCTTGAAGATGGATTTCAACAACTCGAAAACGTTTGGCCTACAAAGTAAGTGAAATACTACTTATTTGTAATAAAATTTGACTGCAAGTCGTTTAATTCACTTGAAAAGTTAATATTAACAACGCAGTTTGTCATGGAACAAGAAATCCAGGCGTTTTTTAAGTTTTTATTACGAATTAGTGGAAACAAGATGGATCTTCAACATCATAGAAGTCCTATGCTTATTATAATTAAATCTACTCCAATATAAGCATTAGATCAGACTTCAGTAAAACAAATTCCAGCTTACATTGAAGAATCGTAGAACTTGACACTTAGCCATGACTTAACTGAAACTTGTTATGATCTCTTCATTCAGCCTTGACCATCAAAGACCAACAATGAAACCAGCTTTAGACCTTTCCATAACTTCCATTGACGTCAGATTATCTGACTAATTGCATATTATCATACTTGAACTAATTGTCAACAGCTTTTACAAGAGCACGTGTTTTCTCTTAGTAGCGATTGTCTCAAAAAATATATAATTAATTAATTGGCTTCTTAAACACTTCTCCTGCTACCACTAGCACTGTAGCGCATTCTAGGTCAGCAGATTTTGCATATAATTATTATCAATAATTTATGTTCAAGTACAAAAGCAGGCACCTCCAACAATATTTAATTTATGCTCAGGCATCCAGAAAAAAATTATTGATATGATACAATAATACAAAACATGTATCTCCTGCCTGATGTTTTGTAGTCAAATTTCAAATAATATTATGCTTTTTCATATTGATAATCTCACCTCACGTTTTTAGAGTATCAATAATAATTATTAAGGTATTACAATCATTATCGAGTGTGACATAATAACATGACATGCTTGTGTTTAAACAACAGAACACATTGGAACATTTTCATTCTAAGGCCTCTATTAGCCGTGAGCAACTAGCTCGGCGACTGATTGAAGCAACCGATTGCCGGGCCAGTCTCCCAGTTGAGCAACTGAGCTGAGCAACTGCAGATAACCTGTTAATAATAATAGTTAATTATAATAATAATAATAATAATATTATAATATATGTAATAAATAATTAATAATTGAAATTAAAATTATTTTAGATTGTAAATTATAACAATAAAATGTAATAAATTATATTATTATATTATTATAATTATAATAATAGTAGTTAATAATAACTACCTACACCAATAATAAAAACTGATAAAGTAAACAATGTTAACACTTCACCTGCATCAGACACGATTTAAATAATTTTAATAAAAATTAAATTATTATAATTATTTTAAATTATAAATTATAATAAAAATAATAATTATTATAGTTATAATAAATTATTAAATTAAATAATTAATATATTATAATATATATTTATTATATAATTATATTATTATAATTATACTATAAATAATAATAGTAGTTAATAATAACTACCTACACTAATAATAAAAACTTAAATAGTAAACAATGTTAACACTTCACCAGTATCAGACACGAATGACAGATGAGACTGAGCGGGCTTGTTTTGGGTAGACAGATCGGTGATGCGCATGTGCACGCAGTCAGTTGCCCAAAACGTCACGCCACTGGTTGCCTAATAGGCGACCTAAGGCTAATAGGCGCCATATATACTCAAATGCCCCCCGACGGCGGGGAGACTCAAACAGTTGCTCGACACGCCCGGCAACTGCATGGACAACTTTTTACACTTTGGCAACCGATCGCTCACGGCTAATGGCTCCCATTTGATTCAATTCCCCGCTACTCCACCGGCAATCGGTTGCTTTCTCAGTTGCCGAGCTATAGTTGCTCACGGCTAATAGCGGCCTTATTAACTCAATCAACAAGGTTTGTAACCCAACCTCTTTCCTCGATATATTGTCTATGTAAACTTGTTATGATCCTATTCATGATCCTGTTTGAGAATGAATTTTCAAAACCATTTTTTTCAATGTCTCTTGAATATTTTTTATTGTGTGTGTGTGTGTGTGTGTGTGCGTGTGCATTAGTTAGTTGATGATAAAGTCTTACATTATGGCTCCTTAGGTACCGTAATCTTAAACTTACTGCTCACTTAATTCTCAAGGAAAACCTTCAAGTGGGGATGCAGCGGCATTTATAAGACAGTCTTTATCATGTTCTGCTGAAACACTGAAACTTGAAAGGTTTTGTATTGAGCTACATGTTGAATTTTCTGGTGTGTTTCTACCTATGATAGGTATTACTTATTGTAGTACCTATAAGTATGTATAGGTCACCTAGTTAGTGTTAGCTTTTCCTTTTGCTGTTGGAGCAATTTGTTCGCTTTTTATTTTCTATTGACATATGTTTATAGTAATTGAAACTGATCTAACCTAGATACTATATCAACCATACATGTTCATCATTAAAATTCCTCAATATCCTCCACAGTCTCAACTTGTTCAGTGCTATTTCTGCCTATAAAAGACAATGCATCATTGGACACTTTTTCAACTAATCTTGATCCATGTGACTTTGGTGCTGTCATTGGTCATGATCAGATTGTTGATCCTGAGCACATCTTTTTGGAAGCGAATTTTCATGGTGTCAAAGAGTCAATCTCTGACATCCCTAATAGTAGTACAATATCTTATAGAGTATTCAGTGAGTCTACTACCATATAGTTTGCAATTACAGAATCTTAAAGGATATATGATTCTCCTATTGGAACAAATTGCCAACTTGCAGATCAATGATGCCTTCCAAATAAATTTCCCTTATTTTCAAAATGCTTTGAATATTAACTTTTTATGTGAATTCAACGACTTGCAGTCAAATATTGACTTTGAATATACACTTTCCACTGAGGACGAGATTGGTCAGATCTTGGATGATTTTATCTGGGGTGTCAAAGAAATTATATTGTAGCCCTCAGGCTATATAGTGACAGGTACACTCCTATAGACTATAGCTCAGATGAAAGTCCTAGTTTTACTGACTTACAGCATGGCTAGAACTAGACCTTTCTTGGTTCCTTTGGCTCATAGAATTAGGAATGATTATTATTGATATTGGTTGAGGGAGGCTAAGAAAAGTGTCAATATGCTAGATTCATTGTTAAGGCTGTTAATCCTTGTGAGATACTGCATGCGCTTTAATAAACTCCTGTAAGCCAGTGGCGGATCCAAGGGGGGGGCAAAGGGGGCAATTGCCCCCCCCCCCCGAGACCCAAGAGAAAAAGAAAAAACGGCATAAGTCTAATAGAAACTAGGACGAAATTATGTAAGCAACAAAAATTGGCTGTTTCCAATTTGTCTATTCTTACTTTTAATTTTTCTCTTATCTAAATAATAGATATCAATCAGCTAGAGTGAGTACAGGACATGGCAGCTATACCACATCTGAATGGAGAAGGGTTACTTGCGGAGTGCCACAGGGATCAATTTTAGGCCCAGTTTTGTTTAACCATTTTATAAATGACCTACCATTTAACATAGACTCCAAACTAATTTTATATGCTGACACTACTGTTCTGGTTAAGGGCAAATATAATTCAACCGTCCTCTTGAAAGCTCAAGAAATTTTAAAGCAGCTTACCGATTGGTTTCATAGCAACAAACTGAAGCTGAATGTCAAAAAGACTAATTTTATTAAATTTTCAATGATAAACAATGAATTCAATCATACATTAATGCTATATTCTGGTATGGAATGCCATTCGACAATGGGAACTAAGTTTTTGGGTCTGGAGCTGCAGTCAAATTTAAAATGGGATAATGAAATTAAAAGCCTTAGGAAAAAGTTATCCCATGCGGGTTTTTGCTTGAAGACTTTGAGAAATGTTTCGAACAAAAAAAACAGCCTTAGCGGTCTATCATGGGTATTTTATGTCCCAGGTTCGTTATGTTGTGATATTCTGGGGTGGTAGCGACGAGGGGAATATCAATGCAATATTCAGATTGCAGAAGAAAGCATTGCGAATAATTGAAGGATTAAGTGCAAGGCAGTCATGTCGACCGATTTTCAGAAAATTAGGACTGCTTACAATGCCGGCACTGTATTTTTTTTGAGATTGCTGTGTATTCGCATAAGAACCAGAGTAATTATGAAAATAATATAATCGCTCACCCATACAACACAAGACATGGAGAGTCAACACTTGGGTACCTCATGCATAGGCTGACTCTGATCGAGAAGGCGCCACACTATTCGGGAAAAAAGATTTTAAATTGTTTGCCCAAAGTTTTAAAAGGTTACGGTCAAGACAAATTCGTGAAGGAACTCAGGAAGTTGCTTATTGATGCCTGTCCTTACTCTCTGGCTGAATGTTATGGGGTTTTTCGGAGACAAAATGTTGAATAGAATGTTTTTATAGATGAACGAACGCTTGATGAATGGCTGATGAATTAGTTTAGTTGAAGTGAATTGACGTGTCACATGCTGTGCGAGCCTAGCTCGATAGATGCAACTTATCGTGACTATTAACAAATTTATTTTAATTTTATTTATTTATTTGTGTAAAGCCATCCATGTTACTTGTGCAGAGGGAATTCTTTAATGTCGTGTTCTAGATGTTAAAGAACATGGGTTCTTTAACCCGCTAGTACGCAGGTACTTCAAGCTTCAAGTGAAGTAGACTGACTGGAGACGGTGTTGAGCTGTTGAGTGTTCCGACCAAATATTATTCCGACTGCCCCCACTAGAATGGTTGTGCGCCACACGCTCATTCTAGCGGCGGCTCATATTTTATTGAATCATTACCTTATTCATATTTTTATAACTTTAACTTATCTAAAAAAATGTGCTCAATAATTATTTAGTAAATTGGATGAGAACTCATTTGAATTTTGATACGTAACAACTTAAAAACTTAATTTATAAGAAAAAATACAATGACATAAATAGATATCAGGTAAAACGGTAAGGAATGCAAATTACCAATACAAATACAAATTTGTACATACATATTGATAAAACAGTGCTATCCATGACAACATTATGAGGGGCACTAAAAACTCTGTCAAAATAAAATACACCATTTTCTATTGAAAAATCCAAAAAAATTCCGGGGGTGGCCCCCGGACCCCCCCCCCCCCTTTGGTTGGGGGGCATTCCATACCCCCCAAACCCCCCGGTGTTTGCCCCCCCCCGAAATCACCTCCTGGATCCGCTACTGCTGTAAGCCCAATGCTGCTAATGCTGATTTGAGTTTTGCTACTGCAAATGATTTCAGCAAGTTCTTTATATTGGCTCTGTTTTGAATATTATAAGCAGTTTCCCTAATAACAACACTTTTTCTGATTTTGATGGTATGAATTTTGTTACTGGTAATTTTGTTTGATTGGGAATTGATAACCCTTTCTTATGCTATCAATGTTGTAAACAGTTTCAGTCCCTCATTCTGTAATGATATATATAGGCCTGTGGTATGTGTGAGTACAAATTTCCTAAAAAGTATTAACTGTGTAGCTTGAACCCAGTTCAACTGAAGTTAAGGGGATAGTTGGGCTAAGCATCAGCCTTCATAATGTCAAATGTTTTGATTTTAAAATATAAACATCGACAGCACCAGCTGCCCAATGTTTTGATTTTATCCGGAAAAACCTATAACCATCGAGAGCCTATATATATATGGTGGAAATCTGTTTTGCATCATAATTATTTTTATACTCGACCCCCAAACTCCAAAATCAATGGCGATCTCACTTGCTCACTTGGACTATGAGGAAGCTATATACATAGTTTCAGGAGTTTAGAATCTTCCTTTCCAGCCCTAGGGCACAGAAGGACAGACGTACAACGGCACGATTTCAATAAAAGGCCCTGTCAGATTCTTTAATAAAAAATAATACTGTATTATGGATTTAAGCTTTTCTAGACATAAGACTAAAATTTTTAAGGGTTTGTACATATTTTAAAATTCTCCTGAGGGAGACCATCCGGTATTCCAAGTCCAACCCCCTACCATATGCGGTAACCTTTGGCATTGGTGATATTGTAAAACTGTAGGATATTTTTTATATAGAATGATATGAATGGATTTTATGGGTTTTTAATTTCTATACCGTACAACTTTATTATGATTTGATATTTTGGATTACCAATTCTTTTCATCATCAATAGTTCTATGAATTTTTAAGTCAGTATGACTAGCATACCGTAGGATTCAAATTCCGAGGTATTAGACAGGTTGTGCAATCTATTGTATCACCGGTCCACTGTGGCACGGTCCACTTTTCTCATTGAAGTTATAAATTATAAATATAATGATGTATAAATAGATGAATATAGATATAATTTATCTTTTGTTTCATAAAAATAGCCAGTGAGCATGATATCTTGAAAAAAAGCATAGTAACTAAGGAATCAATTAGCACTTAGCCAACAAAATAATATAACCTACAAAATTTGTTTGGTGGGCCGTGGGATAGGTGTAAGAAAGAGCGAAAGGAGTAACTTCTTGATATGGTTGAATTGAAATGTCAAAATGACGGGAATGATAAGGCGTTTTTTTGTAAACCTTCAGCATGTCTCTTCCGAAATGTTCATGGCATGCTTTGAAACCGGCACTTTAAAAACATCTTAGCCTACAATATTATTCATCGCAGTTTGTCAAGTTGATGTTCATATTTCAAATATTGATCTTCTGAGCCAGGTAAGGTTGAGGTTATATCTTCTGATTACATTGCTACAAGCTTGAATAGCTATATTTTTATCATACAGTAACTTAATGAGGATGTTATTCTTCATTTCCACATTCTTTAAATAATAATGCTGTGATTCGTGATGCTCCTATTGTAAAATCAAATAACCTCATAGACGTACAGGAGTTATTTTCCAAGTGAGCACTGTAAAGTTGGGTTGAGATAGAGATTTTGAGCAAAACTACGGTAACAATAACGCTAATTCCAACCTGACTTCAATGTCTCAGCTTACTCTGAAGCATCTTGCATTTAGGGCAATCAGAGGCATAGTGGTCACGTAGGAATCAACGTTATCTTTGGTGTAGTTTTGCACAAAAAACATTCAAAAATGTGAAGTGTAACTCAAACATAAAACTCGGCCTTACCAAACTAAGTTGTTATTGAGTTGAAGTTGAAGATAAATTAGTTTCAAATTTGTATTTTTTAAGTTTGTAATTTCAGATGTTTGATTGGGAGTCTGTTTCGGTTCTGGTGCCAGTTGTTTCGGCTTGCATCATCATCTACTTCAGTGTGCATGTGCTCAGCTCATTCCTGTCAGACATCCATGTTGATGCTCCCAGTGACGCAACTCACTCCTGGACAAGTCTTGATGCTTTGCCGAAGGTAAGAGATGCTAATTTTTCAAATTGCGAAAGCTTTTATATTATTTTCGATGATGCCCACATGAGTCTGAGACTTGTGCGTGGTTAATGAGGTAAATTATGCTATGAATGGCGGACCTACAGATTTAGGTGGGTTGAGAAACCATTGGGTATTTGTTAATGAAGCAACGTTATGTTATAGCTGCCGGTCACACGGCAACCTTTAACTTTTGACACCTCCCATTTTAAGCTCACTCACTCTGGTCTCGAGTAGGTAAATGCTTATTTTTAATCCTATTATTATTTTATGTAATTTGTTCTTTACAGGCATCTCATTGCGGTGTTTGCGAAGCATTGCTAGTTGAGGGCGTTTATTGCGACTGTTGTGGCATTTGTGTGGATCGTGGCTGTATGCGCTCTGCCGATAGACATCAGCCTTGTAAAACTGTTTCCACCAGACAACCAGTTGCCACACCTTGGAGGCATCATTTTATTAAAGGTTAGTTGGATTAATTATGAGGTTAATTTAACGGAGATTAAATTAGGAATTTAGAATGTAGGCTACTATTTTCGTCTGATAACTTGCATTGTCTAAGTCATAGTGTATAGATCTTAATTGAAGACTACATACGAGAAAGTATTGTAGTTGAGTTACACCTTACAAAAGCATTTCATTATGTTATCTTCATTTCCTTGGTGTAAAGCATCACGAACATTTTGTAGGTTTTAAGCATACAGGCTATGTTGTCAAAGTAAAAAACTGACTAGAAACATTTTCTGTTTGCAATTAGTTCTCCATGAAGAAAATAATTATCAAGAGAGGTTTCAAATGTCTATAGAGTGGAAATAGATTTTATCTTTGGTATGATATGATACAAGGTCTGATGAAAAGATCTGTAAATGAAGATTCAGCTAGAGAAGCTGCGAGATCAACACTTCTGCTGTCACTAGTTGACTGTCAACGTGTAGACACAGTGTTGTGTAATCAGTTATATTTCACAGAATCTGAAAGTTCAATATAAATCTTTATTGCAGTCTACAGAGTTGCTCTTGAAGTACAATCAATAATTATTTATTTCGAATTCCCTTCTAATGCTATGAATTATTTAATGCTATACGTAGACAGCAGCAGTGTAAATAAATAAATAAAATTGAATAGCTAAAAGAAATCGATTAATGCCTCTGCACAAAAATATTGAGTCAGTAATGTGAATCGAAACACAGAGCTCTTAATCGTTGAAATTTCTGACTGGCAATTAGGAGGTTCGTTGTTCTTTGTCCGGTGCTGAGTATTTTAGTGCAGTGGAATTTATTGATTTCTATCAGTCATTTAATTAAGTTGTCAATGTCCGCGTAGGCGTAGATGTTTAGCCTAATTTAAAGGAGAATATTAGAAGGAAATTCGAAATTAATTTGATTGTGAACATTCATGAGCATTATTTATAAACAAGGAATTGTATCATCTTCCAAAATAACTTAGCTGGATGAATTATTACTTTTTCCCTACATATATCTCTTCTAAGATTGAAAATGCAAATTTGTTGAATTTCATAAATCGGGGTACGGTACGCATATAACTATTTTCGATGTATATAAATGTTTTGTTCAATTTGATATAATGAACTACAATATTTTGAATGATTACAATATTCTCACTAATAATTCAGTAATTGAATAGAAAACAAATTAAATTAAATTAGGAGGTTCATTGTTCAACCAAATCAAATCAGAGAAATCAAATTAAATTCCTCCTTAAGAGATGGTTACTTTCAAAGAATGTTGATGAGGTTGAGGGCATGTTTAATGTTGCGCTTTGATCTATAACTATGGTGATGCTGACCTAGCTGCAATATTCAACCAGTGATCATTCCATGACGACATAATCAAATCATGTTAAGTTTTAACTTTTAAGCTAAAACTGTACTAGCTATTAATTCGCTTTCAATGCTTCAAGTTATCAACTCTATTGAATTAATGGTATATATTTAGTCCTTATTGTTTCTACTCCTACATTTTCGTACTATTATTATTTAATGTTTCCTCCAAGAGTTTTAATTCTATTATTCATTTTTTTTATTACATCACTTCATGGCATCTTTGTTGGCATCTATGATGCTACTGTATGTGGACATAATTTCACAATGAAATTATTTGCATACAGTATTATTTCTGCAGATATTTTTTTGTAACATTTTATTTTTGTTGTACATGATAGTTAGGTTGAACTAAGTATTTTTTTTCTTTGTAACTTCTTGGTTTCTCTCCTAATAATTGTTTGTTTTATAATAATTATTATTTTTTATCATGTATAATTTTTTTCCTGTGTATTTTTTTTTGCTTGTTTGTATTTGCGGAAATAAAGATTATTATTATTTATTATTAAAACTCAATCAAGGAATTGTTGCAGTCAGTATTGGAATGCATATCTGAAAGTGCAGTCAACAGATTGTTTAAGTAAAAAACTAAAATGCCTCTTTAAATAAGTATCCTTCTTCAATGAAAAATATGTAAATTAGCAATAAATATTGAGAATTTATTTAAATAGAGTTTTTAATTCTCAATGTTTCCGTTGTAATGTAACATCAAAATACAAGAATACTTTTTGGTGGTGTCAGGTAACACATCACTTGACGCGAAATGTGAAGTGTGTGAAGAAGACTGTTGTGGCAGCACCTGTGGTGGAGGGGAGGGCGGGGAACTAGATTTGGAGTGCTGCTGGTGTCACCGTGCTGTGCATACTGCGTGCAGAGCAAAGCTGGCCAATGTGAGTAAATATCTTCTAATTTCTCTTTAATTTTCATTCCAGTAGACCTGATTAACAAATCTGAAATTCAATTCAATTTATTTAACACACTAAAACAAACAAAATATAAAAAAAAAACAAAGCAAAATTAAAAATAACATACTGACAGTTACAAATAGGTGGCTCCATTGCGGGGTGTGCAGGAAAACGAAACTTATCCAACTATAGCAAAGCCATGTATTAGGATTAGTGAAATAGGAGATGAAAAAGGAAGGGGAGTTTGAAAAAGGAGAAAGAAATTGGTATCAGTAAGGGAGAAAGTCAAAGAAGAAAAAGGAAGGAAGGAATTGAAAGGATACTTTGATTATCTTTTTCAAATAATAAACAATTACGTATCAAATAGAGATTTTTTGTTGCTCAGAGCAACAACCCTAATATTAATAAATATAAATTTAATAGTGATATTTTCTCCTACGACTTCTAATTGAAGTGGAATGTTTATTGTATTTTTCCACTGCATTATATAATTGTAAAGGTCTCAATTCGAATTGAGTAATGCTGAAGCATCATGTCTACAGATTATGATATTTTTTGATAACTTTAATCTGCACCAAGAACTGTCCGTTTTTCAAAACTCGATTGGAAGAATATTTTATTATTTAATTTTTTTCCAGGTGTGTGATTTTGGAAGACTCAGGCAGTTTATTGTGCCACCGCATAGTTTGGAACTTGCTGGAAGGAGGGCGAGCATATCTAATCGACTGCGCATACAGTGCATAAAGCAAGTTGATTGGCCTGAATGGACTCCAGTCATCGTATTAGGTAAGCGCGTGTGATATAGGCCTATTGAACTACAGTATTTTGAATGATTACAATATTCTCATGAATAATTCAGTAACTTTCTTAGTAATGGCGAAGGTGATATTGTGGAAGGTATCCATAATGAATAATAAGATGAAATTGTCACAACCACATTTATTAAAACTTCGAGAAACTAGTTTCGGTTGTTACACCATTATCAACCTCAAGATTGACCTCAACCTTGAGATTGATAATGGTGTAACAACCGAAACTAGTTTCTCGAAGTTTTAATAAATGTGCTTGTGACAATTTCATCTTATTATTCATTATCAATAATTCAGTAATTGAATAGAAAACTTCTTATCACGCTGAATGAATCAAAGATTCAATAACAAATTGAGCTCGGTTATATGAGCCAAACACGATAACTAAAAATTATTGTCAAACCCATGTGATTCCAACTTCTTAGTTACTAGTCGTCATCGTCTTCTTTTAAGAATTAGGAAATACTATTTGTGCCGTCTTTAAACATTTTTTCTTAGCCTGCCGATACTCCTTTAACCTTCCGGCTTGTGAAAAATTACTGTTCCGGTGGTTCTGCCGATCTCCATTGTCTCAATATACTCTCTCCAGTGTTGTCAATTCCCTTCAACCTTAGTTACCAGTACTAACTAAACTAACTCATTCATGAAATTGATCATTTCCAGAATTATAACAATAATTATCCTCAACACTTATTTCATTGCTCATATTGTAACCCACTCCGTGAGGAAACGGGGTCTCCACCAAATATGTAACCACTTGAATATTTAACCGTGTTTCATGTATGTAATGGGCTGCGTAGCTCAGGTAAAATGAAATGATTGATTATCTCACAACAAAATATAATATTATTTTATTACATTGACTTCAATAAAACTTATTAATTTATTATAAATAAGGGGATTGGCAATTCGCTTAGCATATCTGAATATTTAAAATGTTAGAGCAAGATTGAGCAAGATAGATTATGTTGATTAGTTATGGGGTAGGCCTATTCTTTAGCTCATGAATGAAATTGTAAAATTAACTATAAGGTCTTACCTTTTGTGATGGGATGTCATGCAAGATGGAAGCTCCTGTTCCATCCTGCATCCATCAACACAAGACACCAACTGACTGTTCACTACGCAACTACTGACTCCTACAAGTAACTTGACAATGCCTTAATTATATTAGAAACAAAAATGTTATGAGCATCTCAATGTCAAACAAAAATGAATTCATGTATGGCATTGCAATACCTCTGACCTAATCAACATCTATTGCTTCCTCAATGTCACAACGTGTTTTAAAATAAAACATTCTAATGATAATAATCCTTGAATCAGATTTGGGAAATGAAACTTATACCTTACAAACTTTAACGTTAAAACCAATGGTGACAATATCCATGTTAATATAAACTCTTGAAGAGTGACTAGACCATATTTTGAATCTAAGGAGAGCAAAAATCCATTGTATAATTTAATAAATTATAATTAAATTTTATTAGTCATAGAGTTTTGGGAAATATGTTAATAGAGAGTTTGGACAAATCCAAGTTAACGATAACGCTAAGGCTAACCTGATCACTCTATGCATCTGCTTGATTTACAGCATCTTGCATTTAGACTGGCGTTTTCTGACTTTTATCTCAAGGCGTTGCAAAGAAAAATATATTTTAATTATCAAGCTACATTTACTTGTTACA
This sequence comes from Conomelus anceps, assembly GCA_948455865.1. Lineage (NCBI taxonomy): Eukaryota > Metazoa > Arthropoda > Insecta > Hemiptera > Delphacidae > Conomelus > Conomelus anceps. Next base: position 15,034,052 of record OX418225.1, read on the forward strand.
TGAACAAATTGAATGAGATCCAAAAGTAGGGTGATTAATAACAGAATATGAAACAACAGTAAAACTGATTAATATGAACATCATTTATAATGATAATGGATGAAATTCATAAAATCTGTAAACGAAGAACAGACAGGATGATGGTGGGTCGTTGAAATTTGAGGCCCATATTCGCTCAAGCTTTATCGTTTGCAGATTTTATTTAGGCCTTGGCGACTCGCACACTAAACTAAGCAGACGACACTGCGTTTAAGCAGGCACATGCAGAGTGTTCAGTTTTGCATTAGCGTTACCGCTAACGTAGTTTTACCAAAACTCTTCTTTGAAAATGCAGTACTTTCTGTGCTTATATTAGTAGACGTTGTCAATAAGAGAAAAAAATGCAATTACTATTATAAGGAGCATCCATATTATCATTGTTGACTATTCATTCTCTCGTTAACTTATCTTAGTGCTTTAGATCGTCGACGTTTGAAACCTGAGTTCATCTTTGATTACTAATTACAAATCATCATTATAAACTGTTCTTATCCCTATTAGTTTCAATATAATTTATGAATTTCGAATTGGTATATTAGCGTTCCTTTCTTTAAGCTAACTAATGCAAAAAAGTGTATCTATCTAATGCTGTTGTCAATATCCACCATTGCGGAAGTCTTCAGTCTACTGTAATTGGTAGCAATATAGGGACTTTGAATTCAGTAAATTATGTTGTATATATTTGGTACTTCGTAGTTTAATAAATTGCAAGTTCCTTCGAAACTTATTCGCTACTGTCTGGACTTCGTTCCATCTAACATCTTCATCATTATCCTTACCTCTCTTTCCAGTCCTTCTTCCATATATCTGGAACATCAGATTTTTCCTTCATTTTAGTTTCTCTTCAGTTCTTTTTTCTGATGAAGGCCACTTGAGTCCGATACTTGTGCGAGGGTAATGAGATTAATTCAATGATGATATGAATGGGTATGAATAAATGGCTGTCGGTATGGAACTATGAAAATGGGTATGTAATAAGTTCAAATTCAAGATCCTTTTAATTTTATTCCTAATAAAAAAATTAAGAATAACATTTTGTTTAAGAATAAAATTTGTATCCATTGTTGATTGAGTGTTAAAGAGGGGATGAAGTTAAATTTTAAATCAATTGAAAATTTTGTAAGATGATATCGAATTCCGAATCGATAGTAATTTTTTGTTTTTCCATCTAGCTAACCGCACCTCTGGAAATAAAGATGGCGGAAGAGTGCTGTCCATGTTTCGGCGTCTTCTAAACCCTGCGCAAGTAATTGATTTGGCCGTGCTGCCTATGGAAGCTGTAGTCGAATGGTGCTCTCTGCTCGGACCCAAAGTGAAGCCAATCTTCCTAATAGCTGGAGGAGATGGCACTGTAGCCTGGTTTCTGACCACTGTTCACCGATTAAATATTAAGGTAAGTTATCTATTGATTATTGTATTTTATTTCTATTGTATATTTGTATTTTAAATGAATAAATTATTTAAATAAAATAATTTTCATTCATCCAGAATTTATGTACAACGTTGAATACATAATATTAAAAAAAAACACTATTGATTATATCAAGCTAGTATTTGGTTTTGACTAAAATATTAATTCTCACTAGGGAGTGGAACTAACCAGTCCCGAGAAAATGGTTTTCGATCACTCTTTTTCACTTAAGCCTTCATATTACACTTCTGCATTTTAATGCCCTAGTGGCATTGCAAACGCCTAATCTGCCTCTTTAAAGTCCCGAGCCTGGTTTCATTCATTAAGAGAGTCAGTTGTCCTATATGTAAAATGCTATATAATTGAAGTGCATTTTTCTATCACACATAGAAGCATAAATCTTTTCACTAGAAAAATGTAATTTTCTCAACAATGGAACGGGTAAATATTTTTATATTACAACTGTTCACTATAATATTATCAAGAAAGCTAGACGATCGAAATTCTCGTCTTAAAAAGCTTCTTATTTAGAATATATTTTCTATGCTTTCTGAGAAAAATGTACCCTTGTGTAAAAATACCTTTTGCATGCATTCTGCAAACAGGCTATAAAAAATGCTCTAGATGTCAGAAACGCGAACCATACACCATTGGAAAGAGGCGTTTTAAGTTCATTGCTATTGATAAATCGAAAATTAATCCAGTATTCCAGATGAAACATATAGTAGTTTTTTCTCCACGAATTCCCATGTATTTTTAAGCGCTGAATCCGAATCTGAACTTTGGCACCTCAATAAACGCTCGAGCCACCCAGTGCTACTTAGTAGCTACTCAGCACCCGCTACTTCTTGTCCTAATAAAGTATTTTACAAGTGGGTTTAGAAGAATAGTTTTCAAATTATTTTGGATGAGAGTACATACCTGCAACTAATGGGTGCATTCTCAATTCTAAATTTTGATGCTGATTTATTTCTACTACTCATTTTTTCTTCCCAAATGTTAATGTGGACGTTTTTCTCCACAGCCGTCACCAGTTGTTTGTGTGATTCCACTTGGCACCGGAAACGACCTGGCTCGGGTCCTTGGCTGGGGATCTTCCTACACTCCTACTGACGATGGCGGGTTGCAAATTCTCAGCAAAGTCCAAGCAGCTAGACATATTTCGCTGGACAGGTACCTTAGAGCTAGTAAGCCTAAAATCATTGTTGCATGCTTTTTTCACAAAATTTATGAATTTAATGAATGAAATTTGCATTGTAGAAGTTAAGTTAGTAACCTACCAAAAATTCATGTATAGCTTGTCAACCAATTCTTGGCAGTTGTATTAATCTGCGTCGCACATGTCGGCTTTCTAGTAATTCTACCTACTAATAATACTACTATGTTGTGAGATTTGTGAGATGCTGTCACATACTTCGTCATCTGAGGAATTCCTAGTTCAGCCGCTTGGAACGCTGTGTACACTGCGTAGAGACAAAACAAAATGTGTATGCGCACTGCAAAAAGTGAGTCTACTCAATGAATGACAGCTGCATCTTCCATTAACAATCTTTATATTTATTTAAAAAAATCCTATCCCTATTCGACTTTTATTAATTTATATTTTCATTATTTTATAATTATTCTCTTTACGATCAAAAATGTCTGTTATTTATACTTTCCATATTCATTCTAATAATGAGATATTCTAGTAAAGAAGAGACTTCTTCACATGCAGGCTTCTATGTCAAGATTTTTTAAAATATTTTCTTGTGATCGGTTATTAGTGTATAAAAGTACTATAAAGAAAATTTTTTATTTCGTTTCAAATACTTTAATTGAATTTTTTCAATTCTACAGAAGTGTGTAGAAACAGAGTGTACTGTAAAAATAATTTTCTATTTGGTTCCAGTAATTTTATTTTATTTTCTCATAGGTATAATTTACTTTGAAGTACAATTTTATATTTTCCCCCAAAAATAATGGTCGTAATATTTGTTAATTTAATTCTTTAAAAGAATTAGATTACTTACAAAAGAATACTAAAGATGTACCAGTTATGTTTGCTGATGGAGAAGTAGGAAAGTTTTATAATTGTTTAGAATCAAAGTATTGAAAACCCCAAATATTTAATACTTGACTTGTTTTTTCCTAGTTTTTATTTGCACTTTTTCAGGAAATTAATGGCAATTCAATTTACACCAATTGAATTTATTGCAACAGATTTTTCAATCAAATGTTCGTTTTAGGTGGATCGTAGACGTGGAAGTTACACGGCCTTTGGGTCTTGGCAAGAAAAAAGGCCTCTGCATGTACAATTATCTGAGTGTGGGAGTTGATGCTCAGGTGACTCTAGATTTTCATCGCACTCGGCTTTCGCCGTTCTACATAATCAGCAGCAGACTTTTTAATAAGGTAAGTTCTACATGGAAATCTCTAGTAGGTTTATTTGGCTAGGCTTTTCTTTCGATCTAGAGAAAAAAATTAATTCCTCAACTATCTTGCTTCTATGATTTCGCTATCTTAAACTTATAAAGAATGATTTTATAGCACAATGAGGAATTTGACCATGATAATATATATTTATTCATTTATTTATAACACATAACACAATCAAGTAAAGATACAACAGGTACACAACTGCTTTCTTTACAAATTTTTAAATGAAAAATCCAAATTTTAGGTTATGTCCGAGTTGAACTAGGAATTTAACCTCAAATACAATCACTGATTCATTCCAAAACAAAAATATCAATTAAAAAACGGAGCACTAACACAATCCAATAGTCCAGAGAAAGTTGACATAATTTTGAATTTTGTTTAGATTTAAGAGACAAAAAGACAAAATAAAGAATTCATAACATATTCATTTCAGCTTATATATATGTATATTTCACTTTATGTATAGATATATATGTGTATATATATATATATAAATTTATCCTTTGAATGTTGAAAAAAATAAACGTTCGATGAGAGGTATAAATAAGACAATCTTCAGAATAAAATTTGCTATTGAATTTGGCTTCTATAATTTAAATAACTAGAATTGATTGAGAATTTGAGCAAAACTACGCTAATGATAACGTTAATTCTAGCATTACCAATTTCAAATATTGATCTTCTAAGCCAGGTAACGTTGAGGTTATATCTTCTGATTAAACTGAACTGCTATTTTTATCATACAAAAACTTTATGAGAATGTTATTCTTCTTTCCCGCATTCTTTAAAATATGCTGTGATTCGTGTTGCTCCTCTTGTAAAACCAAATAACCTTATGGACTTACAACAAGAGAACACTGTAAAGTTGGGTTGAAATTTTTGCCCACATGAGTCTGAGTCTTGTGCGTGGGTAATGAGGTGAATGATAACACATAGATGTCAGACGGAGCAGCGGGATTCAAACCCACGACCGCTAGAGTGAGTGTTTGAGTAAAACTACTCCAACGATAACGCAAATATTAACTTGGCATCTCAATGTCTCAACTTGCTCTATATCATATTGCATTTACAGCAAGCGGAGGCATAGAGTGGATAAGTTTAAATATAAACTATTATGTTGAAAAATAGGCTAATCCAAATGTCAGCGAATAAACGAGTATAACATCGAATTTTGTACAAATCCATTTCTTAACAGAACATGTCACATCCTGAGATCAAGGACTGCATTTTATTTTTCTGTAGATTGGAAGTGCTTAATTTTTATGAGAATTTCTTATATCGAGCTATCTAGTAGCATTGATGACTAGGATACTTGGGTACTATTTACTTATTCATTCACTATTCACTAAATATAAGTACTCTGATAACTGAATTAAACACCACAAATGTATTCAATAATTTAATTCTGAGGTTTTGATTATGGTATTTTTTATTAATACATTTTTAAATTCTAGTCCATTATGTTTTGAGTTTGTGTCGCAAATTTATTAAAAAAGTACATATTTTGCAAACTTCTGCATGCATTTTGAAAGTATGGCTTGGAATAGCCATATAAATGCCAACGAATAAACGAGTATAACATCGAATTTTGTACAAATCCATTTCTTCTTAACAGAACATTTCTGTTTCTTAAAAGTTTCCAAAGTTAAAAAATGCAATTTAAGATTTTGATGGAACACCAATATTTTTGCCTAACATAAGTTATCCATTGAAATAACAGTTATAGTATATTATCAAAATGTTTACATAATATAATATTATATAATTATACTTTTTACAAAAATACAGTGGTATGATTTTATCCCTTATCTTGTATTTATTCTCGATTCATTTATAAATTACAGTCTTATTAATTACTTTATAAATTGTATTTGAAATATATTTCAGGTGCTATATCTATTGTTTGGTACTCAACAAGTTATGGAAAGGATCTGTCAGGATCTTGATCAGCGTATTGAATTGTACTTGGATGGTGTGAGACAAGAATTGCCTTCAATTGAAGCAATTGTTGTACTAAATATTCCATCATGGGGAGCAGGTGTAAAACTTTGGGAGGCTGGATCAGGTTAGTGTATTACTTTCTTTCTTAATTAAACTGTGTTCACTTAGATACCACCTGGTATGTTGTTTGATATTTATATCTTTTGAACGTCTGAATTTTTCGTAGCTTTGGATTTGTCACAGTCTTTTTCAAATTGGTAACATTTCATTTTATTTCATATTAGCTATTTGTGTAACTAGAGTGCAAAGCACCGTTTTACTGCATCTAGAGAAACAGTTTTTTCACGAGCTGAAGGCGAGTGAAAAAAGTTTCTCAAGTGCAGAAACAATACTTTGCACTCGAATTACACATTAAAATTTTCCTACAGTAATGTATAAAGTAATTCAAACAGAACAAAATAGGGCATACATAACCTGAAAATTCCTCACATAACCTGTCTTCGAATCAAATCGATTTCATCAACAACAACTACAACAACTATTCACAGCTGAAGCAGAGTAGCCAACCTATTTTTGAATGCAGAATAGGGAAACTGCGTATTACATGCTCACTATTTTGTGTTGTTAGGTTGCAAATTTGGAGTGCGGAAAATAACTTTTTGTCATACTTGTTATGGACAGTTTACCAGTCAAGAAATCAATGTGGTAAACAGCTGTTTACAGAAATCAAAAAAAGCTGATGTAATTTGATTATTATTACCGTACACTGTGTGGTAAAAATCATCAAATGATTATTACCACATGCTTATGGGTGGCTACTGGCTACCATTTCACTGAAAAACCATTTGGTTGAAAGCTAGATCAGCTGATCTAGAACCATTATTGCCCCATTTTAACCATTATTGTTGAGGTTATGTTTGTATAACAATGATTTATAGTTTCTTATTTCAACTTATCTGCTATTTTAGACTTGTATGACGAAAAATATCATTGTACGTAACTCGTCCGGGAAGATGTTTACCATACTCGTATGATAATACCGCACTTGACTTCGTCTCGTGCATTAACTTATCATACTCGTATGTTAAACACCATTTCCCGCACTTGTAACGTAATATACTATTCCCGCACTGTAATTTACTTTCCCGTACTGGTGCAGGAATAGACTATTTTGCATGCTACAGTTAGTGCAAAAATAGGCACTTTTTCGGGTCACTGTAGGAAAAATAAATTTTTCACATTCTTCGCGTCTTACAATATCGCAGCCATTTGATAGACTAACCCCTGGTTGCACAAACGACCTATCATAATGATGGTTCGTTTTCCGTTTCACTTTTATACCAAGCTGCTATATAAAAGCTTATGATGATACCTATATACATGCTAGCATTCGTATGATCTATATATCCTGAATGGTGGAACAGATACATAGTGTAAAATGTATAAAGTTCCATTATTTACGCGCATGCGCCATCAATGTTCTGGACTGTATAGCATATTCAAAAGTTGTGAAGAGAGTAGTTTGGGACTTTCTCTGTTGTATCTTCATCTCATTGTTATTCTGCTTTTAAACAGATTAATAAATAAATCATGAAAATAATTGTGTTCAGGCTATGTTTCCCCAGTTAGTTCTCAGCTGGTATTTCGCAGACTATGGACTTCTAGTTCTCTACATTACAAAAAATCAATCGAGAAATAACAAATTCCTGGATTTCCTATTCAGCAAACGTACACTATTTATTAACTAGGAAACATAGCATTTATGTGGACTAGACCAACCTGGCAATCGAAAATCTTGAACTCAGATCACTATGGTTCTGAGGTACAGATATTACGAAGAGCATTTATTTACTTTTGTATTTCCTTTTTCATTATTATGTAATGCTTTTTTTTTGTTTTTTCTTATATTTTATCTTTATATAGTTTGTCATTATTATTTTATATTACTACGGTTATTACTTATTATTATTTTATATGTTACAGTGCATTGAGTGTAAGAGAGGGCCAGCTGCGCCCTAAATCTGCCCTATTAGGTATAAAATAAAGGCAATCATCCTATCTTATTCTTATTTTGTTTTTTAATTACATGAGTTTGGAAGGGTACTACTCAGTTATTCCAATAAGATACAAGCGTGACAAAAACATTGTAAATTTGAAATTGAATTTTACAGCATAACGTATTATACAACAGTAGGAACTCTCCTAAAACTGTAGGTCCAGCTCATCAATCACAATGATCCAACTCATTACCCACACACAGGTCTCAGAACTTTGTGGGCTTCATCCAGTGCATCAATATCACAATACCTCGGCAGTAACAATGTTATTCTTTTTGTTTTATCTTATGCCAAGATGGGGATAGTGACCTACCAGTACAAAGTGTTAATGATGGACTGCTGGAAGTGGTGGCTGTCTATTCATCATTCCACATTGCTCAGCTTCAGGTCGGACTATCCGAGCCTCTTCGCATTGGCCAAGCTAAAAATGTCAAGGTAAAATAGCTCATTCATGTCTACTCGAGTTTTTATTTTGAACTATTGATTTGGCTTCAAATTTACTTTTAAATTTTGAAGAATTTGTGGAAGAATATCATCATAGATGAACCGGACAAGGTGTAATACATTTATAAATGTATTATCACCCAGAAAATTAGAATAGCTATTTATGTAACTAGAGTGCAAAGTGGGGTTTTTCTGCACCGAAACATTTTTTTTAATGAGCTGAAGGCGAAGTAACAATACTTTGCACCGAATTACACATTAAATTTTTCCTACAGTAATGTATAAAGTAATTTAAACAGGACATACATAACCTGACAATTCCTCTCATAACATATCTTCGAATCAAATCGATTTCAACAACTACAGCTGACTGTATTTCGTAGTTGAAGCAGAGTAGCCAACCTATTTTTGAATGCAGAATAGGGAACCTGCGTATTACATGCTCACTATGTTAGGTTGCAAATCTGGAGTGCGGAAATGTACTTTCGCGCATTGGAATTTACTTTCCCGCACTCGTGCAGGAATAGACTATTTTGCGTGCTACATTTAGTGCAAAAATAGGCACTTTTTCGGGTCACTGTAGGAAAAATTGATTTTATAATCTACTGCATTCAATTATTGTAAGTGACGTTCAGCTTAATTTCTTTTTTTACTATGTGTCAAGCTCCACTCTCATTGTATTACTTACTGTAATGATAATACAGTAACGGACTATTGAACTACTGTTGATAATAGACTTGAGAGATCGGTTCAGTTTAAGATTTTGACAGTTTTTAATTGCCAGAAAAATATAGATAAAATACATTTTTGAATTGTTGTAAGTTGCAAGATTGATAGATAGTTGGCGATGTTTAATTAAAGTTCAAAATCCAGTCATATTGACTGCTTGAACATGGATTTCAGATTAGACTAGTCTCTGGATTTTACATTATTTATTTTGGGACTTTTTCTCCAAAAATTTCCCCAAAACACGCCTAAATTTGACGTTTTCCTAGCGTTCTCAAGAATTACTCATCCAAAATAGTTGTTTTCCCAGCATTCTTATGGCTTTCTCAAGATCTACGTGACAAAAAAGTTGAAACTTGGTATATTTTTCTGTTTTGGATCTAGACATGTACTAAGAACATTTTGTTTTTAATTATCCCCAAATTTGTATTTTACTGGATTTCTTGTTCCATGACGAACTGCGTTGTTAATGTTAACTTTTTTAGTGAATTCAACGACTTGCAGAATAAGTAGTATTTAACTTACTCTGTAGGCCGAACGTTTTAGAGTAAGTAAAATACTACTTATTCTTAATAAAACTTTGACTGCTAGTCGTTGAATTCACTTAAAAAGTTTATATTTTCCTTAGCATTTAGCCGTTCTCATGTATTACGTGGCCGAAAAAGCGAGCCTGCAAGATTAGCATAAATCTGTCCCCTCGGGGGTCATGGGAGCGGAGCGCCCTGGCTAGACTATTAAAGGGAACGAGTGAGCCTGCCGGCTAGTGATATCAATAAAGTTCTATTCTAATTGTTTTATTTTAATTTTTAGATAAAAATCAAGAGCAAGACTGCCATGCAAGTTGATGGTGAGCCATGGCTGCAACAGCCTGCTACAATTACAGTGACTTCAGCCAACAACCAAGCGACAGTACTTTCTCTTGTTGATAGATAATTCGTTGATTGAGTAATCCATTTTCCTGTCTGCCGTCTGATAGAAAAGTTCTACACTTTTGCATTCACTTCAAACCATTCCTCGCAAAACTGTTTTATGTGTTATTGTTACCGTTGTTCAATAAATAATATGTTTTCAAAACACAAAACATAAATGAAGCTTGCAAGTTTGGGGATTTTTTAGGTCTTAGATGTTAGAATATAGGCCGAGATTTAAACTATTGAAGATTTACTGTTTGCAAACAAACAAGTAGTTCACTTACCATTTATAGAGTGTATTTTGTTTTATACGTTTGTATTGTTGCTCGTTTGCCAAATATTTAAGAGAAAAGAAAATTATTAATGTTGTATTAAAAATAAGTGAGAAAGTTGCCTTGTTTTGAATGTACTGTATCTTAAAGTCTTTCATTAATAAATTCTTTCAAACTAATCAACTGTTACTCACGCGTCGGTATAGATATAAAAAATTGACAATAGAAAAATGGTAGTTGATCCTATTTCTTTCAAAAACTTGCTGAGTTTTTCGTTATCAAATATTTTATTTTTTATTTAGTTTTTGTTGTAAACTATTGTTTCTGTACCCCAGCCTATGAATTAGGCTACTCTATAAGTCTCCCCTACCTAGGGTTTCAAAATGCTAGGGTTTGTAACTGTTGACTATTTGTACATCTAACTGAAATTATCTCTATTCTGTAAAGAAATGCTGAATTTATTTTCAGTAGTTTGAATAATTTCAAATCTTGAAATTCTGACCGTATAACTTATCTTAGTTTCATTTCGTATTGACATACTGACAACCCTATGTGACGATTTAGTATTTGATTTTAAGTACTTGAATAACCTTTTCCAAAGCATAATAATTATTGATCTCAATGTTAAAATTAATCATTATTTTTCTTGAGAAAATTTGAATAGTATTCTATTTTTCTATTATGAATCATTTTTTATTTACATGTTAGAGAGAGTTTATCAGTTTAGTGTATTAATAATGTAGTTTTAAATATTTTCAATCACCAGTAGATTTATTTTATGAATCCAGTATTTTGTGTCGTGAAAAATATATAGGTTTCCTATCATTTCAAGGTATTAATAATATCAATATGATTGATTTTCTTCATTTTATAAAACTAAAACCAAACAGTCATCCAAATAGGCGGCTCTGGTAGCGCAGCTGGTTGGAGCGCTTGTCTGTGATAAGGTTCTGGCTGGCTTCGTTTCCTGCAGCCTTGGGTTCGAATCTCATAATTTGATATTTCTCATTTTTCACCTCATTACCCATGCACAAGTCTCCAGACTCATGTGGGCATCATGCGCAATAATATAAATATTGATTTTACCAATTAGCCTATTTTACCAAACTAGTTTCAAAATAATTTTCCAAAATCTTCAATTTTTTTACATAGTACTGGGTGAATACAATGGAATGCTCCATTTCTGAAAGGCTCTTATCACAAAACGCTGATACTTACAAGACGTTTTCACAATTTAAATGAAAAAGTTTTGTAATGACAAAAAAATTTCATAAACGTTCAAAATAACCGCCACCAGAAGCCCAAACGTAATCTATGCTATAATCGAATTCTTCCTACACTAGTAGCAATATTGTGGTTAGAAGAGGAACACATTTTTTAGCTGGTTTGAGAATTCTTGGATGACAAATTGGGTACCGTATCGTTTCAATGGATTAGGTGCAGAGGAACTGACAAAGAGGCTCTTCTACACTGCTCTCCAGTGAAAACCTGATTTAAGTTCCTGTGAGTTTCATGGCTTTACATGAAAAATGAAGTGTTTATTTCACCCCGATAACCTATAAGCAAAAATAACTGCAGTTATCAAAACCGTAACATCGCATATTTCGTTACGAGTATTGTAAGAATTCGATTACCGCATAGATTTCATTTGGGCTTCTGGTAACGGTCATACCGAACATTTATGGAATTCTTTAATAATTTATACCTAAAGCCGCGTCTACACCAACCGAACATGCTTGGCGAACACTGTTCGCTAGAATTATCTGATGTCGCCGAACAGTGTTTGATGTGGACGCCTTCTCGAACATTATGTTCGGTGTGGCGGTAATCTGCTGTTGGTCGTCACTGTTCGCTCACAGACCGAACATGTCAATTGAACTCACGAACATGTTCGGTGACCCATATGTTTAATGTTTGTCCATTTTTTGTGTTCGGCAGACATGTTCGGTTGGTGGAGATGCGGCTTAAGAGGTATAACCTATATTATTTTCATTGTATTTTCTTGAGGGCAATAAATCAATTCAAACCCATTTAAAAATATCCTATTCAAAGTAGCCAAAGCGTATTGTTTTAATTCTTGAAACAATTAAATTAACAATTAAACTTTACAAAATTATTTATTTGTATAGAATTTCTATGGTAGAATTATTTCAAAACAACGTTTTCAAAAATATGAATCCAATACACTTTGAAATCATCAAATATAATCTAGTATTAAATATAATTCAAGTATTTTCAATATCATAAAACATTCCTGATCCCAGTAATTATTAGGATGCGATATTATCAATGAGCAGTATTAATGAGACTTGTCAATTAGATTTTCCTGTATAATATAATCTCTACTTGTCAACGTTTTACTTATAATTTGCGTACTTATATGTTGATTTATTTATAATCATATAGTAACTATATTTTTATAATTTATCTATCATTCAGAATAATCAAAATTCTCACTAACATTTCCTAACTAATAATCATATATTTCTTTGAATCTCATATTAACTTTTTTGCAAATTTTTAATCCAGCACTAAATTGATTTTAATGCTTTTAATGGTGATTGGTCAAGGTGAGTTTGGTGTTTTCGCAATCATGATGTTCAGTCACGAGCGCTCAAGACTGCGCTTCGGTGGGTGACCGTGCTTTAATAATTTGATGTTATTAGCTTTATTATCACTATCCTCAGAAAATGTATTTTACTCTCTAAGAAATACCTGTTCAAAATGATTCAGTAAGCATTAAATTTTTAGGTTTGCATCTGGATAAGAAGCTTATATAGGAGCCACACATTAATTTTTTTGTTACCAGGCTGTCCAAAGTAACATATCTAATTAGAAACTTGAAATACTGTATACCAGATAATTATGTAACGTCTGCGTGTTTCTCTTTCTGCCAGAGTATCATATGGTATATTGCTGTGAGGGAGCAGCTCATAATGCAGAGCGTATTTTGCTATTACAAAAAAAGTCGTGAGAATATTAAGACTCTCCAAGACTGGAGCACTGTAAACCGTTATTTATTAGATTAGGTTGCCTCATTGTAATAATAATTAATCTCTACATATTTGATGTACATAAAAAACAATGAATTAAAATTTTCAGTGAGGCATGATGTAAATAGTTATTACTCCAGAAATTCCAATAAAATTAATATTCCTTATCACAGGTTATCAATATTGTTGAATAGGTATGAAAATATACAATTGCCAGTAGAATTTACAGCATTGCCTGTTAAGTATTTTTAAATCTTAACTGTAAACGTGGCTTGTAAACAATGCTTTTTATTTAGTTGAGTTTTTCGTTACTGACAAGATTGTTATAGATTAAATATAATGCATACTCTGATATCAATATATTTTTTTCATCTATTATTATTTTTCATTACTCTCATCTATTATTTCATCCCTGTAAAGTCATTACCATTACCTATGCTCAAAACACTTTTTTTGGTTGCCTTTGTACTAAAATAAAATAAATAAATAACCAAGTGGTTCGGAACCCACCTAAAATAGTAGATCCACCATGTTCCCCATAACATGGTTCAAACGGAAGGTGGAACTACCGTAAGGGTCTTTCCACCAATAAAAGCCATACGCCTTTCTCATCATCATTGCTTTTGACTTATTTTAATCCTTTGTATTTCATAATCGAAGCACTCGAACAAATAAGTCCATTTCAAGTCAAAGTGTAGCCTATTCTGAGAATAGTTTTGATGTATTATTTTAATTGTACTTAATTATGGATACTGTTGACAGGATAATTTTATCTTATGATATACTGTATTATAAAGACTGTTATCAAAATAATACTATAATTTTTATAAATATGTAATTTCCTGTAGGCTTATTCTGAAAACAAGACAAGATTTAAGATTTTTAGATTTCTTCATAACTTTTTAAGCCTTTGGCGTTTGCTGGTGATAATTTTCTTTACACTTGGAATGTTATTGAGTCACTTAGAGATGGTGTCACGTTTTCCTATTTCATTATTTTCTCTAGTTCAAACTATTATTTAGCACAGAATCATATATGATAAGTACTTATCACTATCATTCCCATACCAGACACCAGTACATTTTATTCAATCTGTATTGAAAGTGCTCTATAGTTTGTTTTTGTTAGAATTAAGTATTATGTGTGAATTAATTGTTATGGTATTATAAATTGCTTAGCTTTAAAAATTAAATTCCAAATTCAAATATTTTTATTTATAAACTTTATAAAATGTTGACTGTATTTTTTTCATTATAGACTGTGATTTCAGAACATTTAATATGTATTTATTTATTATGTGCTTTATTAAGATTTGTTAGAAGTGTATTAATAAAAGTCCATCAAAGACTATAATATAATAAAAGTCTTTATTTATATTCAAAACTTGCATATACAAAATTTCATTTAAGAAAATTCACAGACTATAGAAGAAGTCAAGAAGATGAATAATTGTCACAACTTAATATTCCAAACTATTGAAAGCATCGAATTGCAGAGCATCTCATCGAAGTGGGGGAGTAGGCATTACTAAATTGCTAAGAATAAGCAAACATTCAATGTACAGAAATTTTCTGTGGAAATGGATTTAGACGTTACCGGTACTGGTTTGAGAGATAAAATCGACAATAATTTCGAAGTAGCGGTATTTACAGGTCACCAAATGGGAAATGTAACAATTTTTGTGAACTATTTAATAGGCTTTTAGAGATTAATACTACTCGTTTTACAAACGTTATTGTAGTGGGAGATTTCAATACAGAATAAAATGGCAGACGATTTGAAGGATATTATATACATGAATAACTTGGAAATAAAATTTCATGAATATACAAGAGAGTTGCTGGGTGCTTTATCGGTAACTGGTGAATGTTACCAGTGCATGAAACTTTCGACAATTCATTTACCAATAACTAATTAAGCTACTTGCCGAATTATAGATTTGTTAAGCCTCAAGCTGAATAATATGAAGAGATTTATTCATTCAACGGGTTATTGTGTAAAATATATTAAACAAAAGAAATTTATTCTATGTAGTGTGAAGATGAGTTAGTCTACAATAGAATTCTTTTTAATGTTTTGCAATTTTCATTCTATCGCATTTCAGTCAGATCACATTTTTTTTATTGCTGATGATGCCCACATTATTCCGAGACTTGTGCGTGGGTAATGAGGTGAATGATTACACATAGACGCCAGGCGGAGGAGCGGGATTCGAACCCACGACCGCTTAAACGACAGCAAGCTGAAGTTGTAGATGTACTGTTTGTACCATCCCATCTTACTAACTTTCCATCCAAATCTGCTCAATAAAACTACTCCCTGTATTACCTGATTACCTCCAATTGTATCACTGAGAATTTTTAGCAACAACCATAAAAATATGATATAGGCCTATGAGCTAAGAAAATAAAAAATTTATACGGTAATTGAATGAATTTGAATGTAGAAAATTAAATAGATCATACAGCATATTAAATTCTGACAATGTGGAAGAATCAAAGTACAAATTAAAAAAGTAAATTTTACAAATAAGAGTATGCTGAGATAGTACATAAATATACAGCATTATGCAAGGTAGGTAGGAAAATAATACCAGCATAGGTGTACGACCTGTGCGCAGGTATGAGTCACAGAAAGTATGAGAAATATAACAAATTGATATGAGCGAAATATGTGATGTTTACATTAATTTGAAGAAATACAGTTGACAATTTAACCAATTTAATTTGAAGATGCATTTCTGCACTTACCTCTTCACACATGATTATAAGTAGATAACATTAGTGTTCAGAACAGTTTTATATTATTTGCAATCCAATATTGAAAGACAATTATTGAGTTGTTTCATAGAAAGGCTAATATCATATTCTTTGTCATAGATTCATTGCTTGGTTAGTTAATTCATGCTCTCATCACATGGCGTGCTAACGGTTGAAGCCGGGCTCTGGGGAGTGTATCATACTAGATTCGTAGTGTAGCATTCTACGCTATGCTATGCAGGAATGCTCCGTATCATTGTATAGAGCCCGGCTTCAACCCGTGCTAAAGGGTTGATTACATTGGGATAGTTACTCGCTAAGCGAGTAGCGAGTAGGACGTTACTGACCGACCGTGCTACAGCAGCTCAGCATACCAAGCCAAATTATATTTAAAAAAATATTTCTAGAATCACCCCCATACTATGGAATTTCTAAGACAATAAATAATATTGCAACACAAAATTAAAATATGGAGTTTACCAACAATTATTCAATGAAATTTCATCAAAACATTATACAATATATCTCATCTGAAGTGTTATGCTGGCAGCCTGCTTGATTAAGTGTAGGCTTTGGCCATAATAATATTGTATTTTGGTGTTGGCTACTCTGCCAGCGTGTATAAATGTGACCATATTCAAAGTTGAGAGCCTGTCTACTTTGAATTTGGTCACATTTATACTCGCTGGCAGAGTAGCCAACACCAAAATACAATATTATTATGGCCAAAGCCTACACTTAATCAAGCAGGCTGCCAGCATAACACTTCAGATGAGATATATTGTATAATGTTTTGATGAAATTTCATTGAATAATTATTGGTAAACTTCATATTTTAATTTTGTGTTGCAATATTATTTATTGCCTTACAAATTCCATAGTATGGGGATGATTCTGGAAGATAAATTTTTAATATAATTCGGCTTGGTATGCCGAGTTGCTGTAGCACGGTCGGTCAGTAACGTCCTACTCGCTACTCGCTTAGCGAGTAACTATCCCAATGTAATCAACCCATAACAAATTAAATTATTTAATAAAAAATGTAGGTGAACAACATTGAGATTCGATTTCAATTCAATTTTCAATGATTAATTTTATTATGCTGGACACTGTACAATTCAATGTATTATATATAATACACTCCTGCTGTATGAGGAAGACTAGAATAGCAATATTGTGATAAGCCTATCATGAATTTACTGTAGTTTTCATATAACTTGGCAGCAGTTGAGTTCAGATGTAGCAACTAGCAAGTCCTCCCATCTTCTACGCGCTGCCAAGCTGTATGAATACTACAGTACCTGCTTCACATTAATAAAGAAATTATGCAAACCATCATAAACAATGCATTTAAAACATTTAAGTTCATAAAAATCTTTGAAGGTTACGTTGGCTACACACATCAAGTCTCTCACAAATGGTTTTCACTGAAAGGAGTCTTATTGATTTAAAGATAATCAATAAAATAAATTAATTGAAAATATGAACTGAACAAACAGTTCTAAGAGGATATGGATTTTACTTTTGCACTTCTAGAACCAATACAATATTAAATTCACAATACTTTCAACTAACCTAACTAGCTAACTTACATCTAACATCTTACAAAAGAACAAGTCAAGTATACTTTTACAGCTGATTGAAAAATTAAATATCTTGATTGAATACCAACTTTAGTTGGTATCGTTTTTTCGAAACTTTATAAACTTCTATTTTATACGATTAATCCAATTCTCATTTTAGAAAGCTATCATTTACGATCAATTGCATGAGAAATGTTGAAACATAGCGATTGATTGAAAAAATTTATAACATTATCTATGCCTACTCAATTAATTTAATTCCTTATTGCACAAATGTCATCAAGACTTGAAAGAAGTAAAAAAAATCAATTCTAATAAAAATGTATATTAGGTAATCCTTCATAAAATACCTTACAATTTGTTCTTAATGAATTTTGATTTATTTATTACTCTGCTTGTGTTGGTAAACTTGTTTAAATAGACTGCCATGTTTACTACATAAACATACGTTTTCGTAGTTTTGTACAAAACTGTGTTGGTCTGTAGATCAAGAAGTAAGTGAATTACATTGTCGTTTGTCGGCAGGAAAAGGTGTGTCATTTTTTAGATAAGCATTTTCTTCAAATTATTGTGCCACAAACATAAATGTCATTGATTGTCAATGTGATTGGTTCAGTAGACGATAGGCATTTATCTAATTAAAACTTAACTTTATGATAATGATCAACCACAAAATTTCCGGTTGTGATTCACGCTGCAACATTTTCTATATTTAGATACTTTGATTATACATACAAACATATTCTGCTTATTTGAGATTAGTTTCTCTGTATATTCCAGTACTTTAAAGTAGGCTAGTTATTCGTAGAATCCATCTGTATAATTAACGATAATTAAGCATAAAAATCCTTCAATTTTAACTAGATCAACTTAACCTGAAATATTTTCAATTCGTATCATTTATGATCGTATTCTTACGGTGAATACCTATGTATTACTAGTATTTTAATATATTTTATGCTATCTATGTCGTACTGTAAGTAATTATATAGGCTTCTTATTCTTAATGAAACTTGAAAATCCAGTTCATCATTGAATATGGATGATAGTGTTCTTCATTGTTTATTATTTCTATAACATTCTCTGATAATTGAACATGAATAATCGATTCAACTATTAATAACATTAATGTGTTGAGAGCTTTATTATTGTTACCATTTCGGTAATGTCTACTTGACACATTGAATGAAAAAAATTGATTTACCGTACTGTTCAGGTAGATAATAGAAAGTAGTGAAAATTTCTCAATTCCAATATAAATGTATATTGGCTAATACTTTTAGTTCCTTACGTTTTAATCTAGTAGCCAACTTGATTATTCCTTAACATTTAGTTTATCTTTCATTTGAATTGTTTAGTATTCCCATCAAATTTTAAAATAAGTTAATTGATGCAACCAAGAATTAAGTTATCAAATTCTAGAATAAGTTATCAAAAAATGATACAATCTACTTGGGATACAACTAGCCTATCGTAATGACTAAATCACTTGAGTGCTTAGTGATTGATGAAATTTTAGTAACGTTTATATTAGCCTGTTGATTGAATCAGGCTACTGCAAAAGTCTGTATTCCTTTCATATTTCTTGATATTGTGTGCAATTTAATTGTATAAAGCCAATTTTATTATAAATTAGTGGGCTATATAACTTATTCTACAAAAATCACAATAACTTTATATAGGGCGTGTGTTTTAAGGCAAGTGAAATCTTCATAATCCTTACTGATAAGGAGCCCCCTTGTTTTTTTGATAACCTATAATTTATGATATCATATTGAGGTACCCTGTTCTTGGTTTATAAACTGCATAATGCCCCTTTCCTCAGTACGTCAACACAACTTGAACCTGACTTTTTTGTCATGCTATTTCACATTTGGGTTGAATTTAACTTCTCTAAAACTTTATAATTTGTCTTTTCAGATGACGGAAAAAGAAGAAGTTCTGACTGAAGTAGAGGGTGGAGATGCTGACGAGTCCTCTCTTTCTTACCGCCCTCCTCCCGAAAAGACAATTGAACAAATTTTAGAAGCTGATCGTGAGGACGAGAGCCTTCAAAAATACAAAGAAATGTTATTGGGAGAAGCTAAAGAAGGAAAGGTTATTGTAGGTAAGTGCGATGTTCTTTCAACTATTCATATTTGGAGTAAACCATGAAGCTGTTTTTTGAGAATTTAATAATTCAATGGTAATTGTGGAGGATAGAAACATCCAGGTCATCTGTCAATGAAGTTAATATTCTGTGTGCATGCTTTTAAACATGTATTAAAATACTGCGAGACATTTCTAACAAAAATATTTTTATAATGAAAGAGCTGATTAAATGTTCTTTATAAAGGTGTACTACAACATTTCCATTTGATACAAAGTGTTCAAGATTAGACTTATAAATTGATTAGAAACCAACTCAGATGATTCGACAATTTACGGATAGAAAAATTTGAATATATTGGAATAAATAGGAATACTTATTTTACCTAAGCTTATATCAACTGTCTCTCTATATTATCTATTGTCACGATGACTTTTTGTGTCCATTTTAAACATTATTAACCCCTTCTAAGAGCTTTTTTTATTTTTTTCTCAGATCCTTCAGATGAGCGTAAAGTGATAGTGAAACGTTTAGCACTTTGCGTTCAAGACCGACCTGACATGGAGCTAGATCTGACTTCTGATCTTAGCCAGTTGAAAAAACAGGTTAGTTGAAATAACAAACATTTAAATTTTTTCAAAAGACTGACCGACCAGTTGAAGACTTCCTTCGCTGCTACCAAAAGTGGGAACAACGACTCCGCCGGTGTAAAGCTGCCCAAGGGATCTGCTTTGAAAGGGATAACATTGCTGCATTATTATTATAACAATAGTATAAAATCAGTCTCATTACTTTTCTCACATGTCTTGTTTCTCATCTGCTGAATGCTCAATTTATTCCGCAAACATCTGACTTTCAATAACATTTTATAATTTCGTTTATTCCACAGATGTCATACTTTTTCTGAGTGAGAACGTTTTTGATCAAACTGAAATTGATATCAAGAGACTTTTCAGGTGAAAATAAACACTTAAGTTGCACAGGGAAGCAATTTTTTGCTCTTTTTTCAAGGATGAAGCCCACATAGGTCTGAGAACTGTGCGTAGGTAATGAATTGGATAATGGTGATTGATTATGAACCTACAGTTTTACGTGGGTTCCGAACCACCGGGAAGTGATCTTATAGCAGAGAACAGAGTCCTTTTTGCAGGCCAATCCAATCGATCACCGTTACAAAGAGTGCCTAGGATTTTCGTAGCTTATCTCTGATTGAACAAATACCTGCTACAGTTCTCGGTTATCACTTCCCTATACTAGGTCATAATCTTTAATGCAAAATCGAACACACACAGGCATGGTGTACGGCAGTTTGATACAGCGTGAATTCCATCATTCCACAGCATGTTTTTGATTTTCCATCTAGGATTATCATCGAGTATGGATGTTTCTCTGTGCAAACTTGTTTTTCTGATCTATTTTCGATATGTATAGTGTTTGTCTATGATTGGGAATAATGGCATTTCTCCTCAGTATGACAGTCAGTCAGACAATATAGGCTACTGCAGTAGATGATATATTATAATTTTGTATTTTATATCTCAACAGAATCTGAATCTTATTTGATAAATTGATTGTTAATAGCAATACATTGTTCTAGGTGTTTGTAATCAAGGAAGGAATATCATACAAAATAAGGATAGACTTTATCGTTCAAAGAGAGATTGTACATGGACTGAAATACGTGCAGAAAACCTGCAGGATTGGAGTACCCGGTGAGTAGAAATGATTAGTTCCTTTTTTTGCTGTTCTGCTTTCTGAACTTACAAATTTTAACCCTTGTCAGAGGCAGATGGAAGGAAAAAGAATTGCGTTTTCCATAAACCCAAAATGTTGAATACATGGATATCATGAAGAAAAATGTCCGTCGTGAGTAATATTTCATTAATTCAGTTGAGGAAGGTAATACTTCCTTATTATTCTCTAGGCTCATTGACTTGATAAAGCTCTCTGTTTTTTAACCTCAGAACTCTGTTCGCAAGTTGATGTTACTGTATTTTGTAAATTCAGTGAGACGATCCATGAAAAAAGAATGATTTGATGTTTTTGTTTTGAATGATCTATATCAAGTGTGCATGTAAATGTCATTGGCCTAACAAATATTAATGACAATGCCTGATTTACTAGTCACCCTACGGAATAAAGAATGAAAGTTTCAATGGAAGAAAAGCATTATTCAAGAAACTGAGAAAATTGATGATTGTCTCTGATAAGACTCTGGCTTGCTGCTACGTCCGTGTTCATACGTTCGAATCCCGTTCAGCCTTTGATATTTTGTGCAAGCATTCTCCTCATTACCCACGCACAAGTCTCAAAACGTATGTGGACATCATCTGACTTGAAAAAAATACCTCGCATCAACCCCACTTATGTTTACCTTGATATTGCAAGCATGTGTACATTCTCACTGAACCTTCATCAGTGTATCCCAATTGTTTGCTCATACGGTAAGTTTTTGCTGTTCTCCAACTGTAATTAGTTGTTCAATTTAAAAAGAAAAGCTGTTGGATTAGTTTCAGATTGTTTAAAGTTTGGTTTTCGTTTTGTAGTAATGGATCTTAAGTCCAGTCCCCACATGCATTTTTTTTTTCATTGCGCAAATAGAAACACAGTTCAACAAGTAAAACATAAATTAAATAATACTTCGTGAATAGAAATAAAGGTGTGGTCCAATTCATTTCTGTTGATGCAGTTAATGAATTAGACCTCACCTTTAGTTCTGTTTGCAAAGTATTTCTATTTATGTGCTTCCCATTAGATAACGCTGTGCTGCTTAGCGCAAGCTGCATTCCTATTTCCGCTCGAATTGCATTATAGAAAAATTCATGTGGGAGTTGGGCTTATTGGAAATAAACCCTGTTTTGAAATAAGAAGCTACTGCGTCTCCCATTTTTAAAATGTTCCACCAAAATGCATTTACCACCAAATACACTTTGGCCCAATTCAACATAATTTACTCAAATAGGCAAAATACAACTGGTTGTAAAGAAACAACAGGCTTCGAGCCCAATACTATTTCTATTAATTAATCAAATTATTAATTTTAAATTTTTGTAGTTTATTTTCACAAGTTAATGAAAACTTGAATTCAAAAAATATATAAAAGTAATTGAAAAAATATCGCAAAAAACTTGTTTTAGTTCGGAGCTGACTAAGCTTTATAAACCCTTTAATTCAAATCTAATCGAGTTTCAAACGTCATTCAATTGAAATATGGGGTGAAAAATGAGATAAACCTATTGAAACCGGTTTTAGAATTGTAAGCTCAATATGTGAACAAAATTGAACGTGTTGATCTGCTTGTCATTGAGGGCAAGTGGCTTAACATCGACTTGAGTTTTCAAATAATTTTTCTATAGATTCCACTCTACTATACCTCAAAGCAATAAGGGTAGTGCTAGCTCGCTTCGAAACTCACTTATTATTAATTCACCTTTCACTTCTATGAATTACTATAAAATACATTCTCTAACTCTTTAAAAACTTCATTCTTATTAAATCGTCAGTGCGAATTATAAAGATCAAAAGCTGATCCCGTTTAAAATGCTATTTTCTGTTGCTTCTGCTTTCATACATTGCTGGAGCAGGTTTAGAAGCGGTGGAAGGTGAGTTTGCTCCTCTGTTGATTGAAAATCATCCTAATGATTTTCATCATCATAACCATCAAGATTTTTCATACTCAAAAGTATTTGCAATTATGTAGCTAATGAAACGTATTCAATGTAGACTTTCAAACAATTTTGATTCACTTTCTGCCCTCGAGTGGAATTGTAGATTTACCTAAAACCCTACTCACCAACCATGTATATATTCCGAATATCCGTTTCCAGTGTTTTTCCTTTTCTCTTGCTTGAAATTTGTAGAACATAATGGTTGAAGTATATGCTAAATCCGCTTTATTCTACAGTTCTATTCACTTACAAGACAGGTTTCTATACACTATACAATTGAAAATTGCTAAATCCGCTTTATTCTACAGTTCTATTCACTTACAAGACATAGGTTTCTATACACTATACAATTGAAAATTGCTAAATCCGCTTTATTCTACAGTTCTATTCACTTACAAGACAGGTTTCTATACACTATACAATTGAAAATAATTGAATATGTCTATACAGTCCCCATATACTACAGAGCATTCAATCCTATGCCTTGTGAGTTGATAAGAACTGTAGAATAAACAATATATTGGGCTAGTTGTGTAACAATTAAATAACTAAAATTACAATCTAAGATAATTCCATAAGACATTGCAGTATAATATGTACTAGTAACTTATAAAACTAGCTTGTAAATTGGAAGCAACAGGCTTTGGTTCATACTTAATTTATTCTACTCGTTCGTTTTATTTTGAACATTCCATTTCAGTACTTTGAGTACTCGATGCTTGATATAGGGCTCTTATTATTTTCTGCATTTTCATTAGCTCATTTTCATTTCGCTTTTATTTTTATTGTTTAATCTTGTACTAAAAATTGTGACATAATGGTATATTGTACAGTACTGTAAACTAATACACTAGTGGTGCCGAACCACTGGTTCAGCAGAAAACAGAGTAACTTGGTTGAATAGTACTGAAGATAAAATATGTATTTGTTACTATCTGTTGACTCGTTGACACTGAAACAAACCTGTTCATTTACTATTTATAATTATTATGAAATATTTAATTTTTTTTTTTTTGTAATAGTTGACAAAATGACACACATGGTTGGCTCCTATCCGCCCAAGACAGAGCTGCAAAGCTACACGACGCCTTTGGAAGATGCGCCTACAGGAATGGTGTCACGAGGAAGCTACACGGTTCACTCACTCTTCACAGACGATGATAAGAACGTTCATCTCAAGTGGGAATGGTGCTTTGAAATTCGCAAAGATTGGAAGGATTAAGCTCGACCTGACCAAAGGTAGGCTGGCTAATCATTGCTCACATTCAAACTGAACTATTCCGGTTTGATTAACAAGTCGTGTTACAAAATTCTTTTCAAAAATTTCTATCAGCTTTAAAATTGAATTCTTTATCAAAAAGATACTGTAGTATTCATATAACTTGGCAGCGTTTAGAAGACGGGACATGCTACATCTGAACCTAACTGCTGCAGCCAAGTTATATGGAAACTACAGTAGAAACAATTTGATTGTTTGAGAAAATTACAGCGACTTGAAACTATAAACTCCAAACTCCAGTTTCGTTTGAGAGTTATAATAAATTGAAGGTTCCAGTAATGAATTCATTCACTTATCAAAGTACAGCTGCAGAAACAAGGATATTCTCATAATTACCCTCTTGACCAAGTATCGCATCACACTCTGTGAGAGTTGATAAATTTTGAAATACAAAATTAATAATTAAAAATAACGAAAAACTAAAAATCTAGAAGAAACAATAAGTGGATGCATCTTCTTACAGAGATTTACTCCTGACGAGGCTGATGGGCTAATTCGTTTATTCTCCATCATCTGTATTATTTTAAAGGAGTTTTGGAATTCAGCACTATTACCTTTCATTCATCTCACCCATGAAGCTGGATAATTTTGCCAGGTGCATGAGCCCTATGTCAGGGATATACTTGTACACAAGTGACATAATTATTAAATTCAAATATTTTTTTCCCAAAAAGACAGGATAAATTACATAATTTTACACAAAATATACCCTACAAGGAATTCCTCCTCAATGACCAGTCGTCTGCGTGTCGGGAAAGTTCCATGAACAGCACAGATTATTAAAAAAAATGAGTAAATGTATTGTAAAATAATCTATAGAAAGAAAAAACTCTAAAGAAACATTAAATAACTCTAAGAAATAAATATACTTTACAATCATCCATAAAATGCGGAAGGATAATATGGGATCGTAGCGCATGGGCTTCCAGCAGATGAAAAGAATCAATAAAAAAAAGTGTATTTATATTAATTTTTCTAAATTTTAGAACAAGTAAATTTGTAGGCTAAAAAAATTACACGTGTTTGGTCTGCTTGGGCCGGTCATCAGATGTAGCGCGAGCGAAGCAGAGCCTCGGCCGCTTCCCAGCCAATGCGGTACAGCCACCTGTCCACCCTCTTTCTGTATACAGGCAAACTGCACACCTCCGCCTCTCTAATCTCACTCGGCACGTTTGAGCCAAATAAAATGAAATTGTGAAGCGGAAGAGAAATAAACGATTTGATGACAGCTGTACAACATAGATCAGTGAGGAATTTCTGTCCCCAAATTACAGTCCCTCACCACTAATTCGAACTACTTGTACTAAAAAAGGTGGTTATTGAAAGCAATGGAGGAGAATACGCCATGTCATCTAGTAATGCCCAAATGAAAATGCTTTTGAGTGATTTAAGATTTACATTAAATTTAATAATAAGCTATTCAACAGAAAAATTCTGAAATAGATTATTGTAGTATGTAATCCATGTAGCTTATGACCAACCATTACAAATTTTCATACATCATAATAGTTCTTTTGATGTTTTTTTATTACTATTCAAGAATTATTGAAGAAACATCATTTTTTTGCAATTGGGTAAACTCTGAAAAGTGATTAAATTTGACTTATCTAACATTATTTGTCGTATGCATCAGTTTATCTAAATAATGTATTTTTTATTAATCTCTACTTGCTCTAATTCTTGTGTTCACTTGGATTTATGTAGATTTTTACATGTTAGTCTTACTTTATTTCTAGATATATCGCATGTTGACAGCAATGGAAATGAAGGTAAGCCTTAACCTAAGCCTGTGCTCTTAAGTGATGCGAAAATGACAGAAACTGAGTACAGGTGGCCTTCCGAATTACTTCTTCCTATGTGCATTATATATATATATCTACTGATATTTCTACACATTTTAGATCCACTATGAATCTATTAATTTGTAATGTATTCCAGTTGAACAATACCAATTAGATCAATACACTTTTATAAATATATTATTTTTATTATAAAATCATTCAAACATTTTAAACTGCTATATTTGCCTTAAGATAATTGTGTGACAATATATTATTCAAGTGTTGAATATTCAAACTATTTGTACTTGTACTATCGATAATAATATTATTGTAATCCTAAATAATGAAATTATGTAAATTTTTTACCGATTGTCTTATACTTTCACATACTATTATAATAAAATAAAGTAACTTCAATCATCTACTGCTATTAAACTGATATAAATTGGTAGTAAACGATAATGGTAATAGAAATTCGTTATTTTATTTGCATAATAAAAAACTGTGATTTCAAACTATTGCAATAAATATCATACAATTTATTTACCACAATAATATTTATTCCACTATCCTTGAATTACGGTATTTGAAATCGAATTTGTCATATTCCAATAATTGTGCCGTTGGTGGTAAAAATCAAATTTTGGACTCATCTGAAAAAATAAACATTTTTGTTTTTTGCTTTGAAATTCCAAAAAGCTACTGATGCAATCGTGAGATTCTAGTAGAATAATGGTAAAATTGATTATTCCATAATATGCAGTCTGTAAACTCATTCCTGGCAGCGTGCAGAATCACACAATTTAGTTTGTGTTACGCATCAATGGTAATACATAGTTCGAAGTGGCTATACTGGTAACTAGTCATTCTACTTCATATGACGTAGATGTGAGAACTTATTTCAACCCTTCTAGTAGCATAGATTGGCTCAGTAGAGAGGTGTTCGTGTGCAAGGCAGATTCATACAACTGCCAAGAATGAGTTGACAAACCTATACAGTTGTACTGCAGTCCCAGTAAATAATTTTATTCATTCCAGTCCTTGACAATTTCAAATAATTGAGTAATTGTAATCACAAAATTCACTATCAAGGAATTGTATGGGGAACGTAATGGGAAATGTTTGTTTTCAATCATCTTTAATATTTCAAAATTGGTCAACAAAATTTTATCATAAAAATATGCTTTTTTTGAAAAATAAACTAAATTTATTTTCAAAATTAGATGGAAACTTATAAAAAGGACCAAATTAATAATCATTGTCTTAATGAATATTGTTACCGAATATGTTTGGCTTGGACCACATAAATGGCTGATAGAATATTTCTACAACATAGTTGTAAGTCAGCCTTTCAAAACCTAAACTGCTTTAGTAGTCTGTTTTTTCAATGCGATTATGTTAATAGCAATGGATTTTTGGGTGTTCTGCCTCTTAAAACAGATCAAATATGAGTTCCTCAAAAAAATCATCTTTCATGTGAATCTTTCTTTATAAATCACATTGTAGTTTTTAATCAACTTAGAAATAAAAATTCTACCTTTTACGGTAGATATTTTTAATGAAGAATTTTGCTGTCGAACTGTAATTAAAACATAGCTTTAAAAAAGTAATACACATATTCGACTAATTAAGCTGATTTTTGTTTTGAATACCTGTAATAAGCTTTCTTAAAGTCTATATCAGTTACGTCTATTGTTAATTATTGCATTCTGTTATAAATAATCATAATGAGTTCTCATTATTACAATAATGATTTTTCTTATACATTAATTTTTTATGTTTAGTGATAAAATTCGAAATTTTGAGGTCTGAAGTGGTTAACCACTACGAGTTTCTGAGTATTGTAATGACCAACTCATTGCCAAGTGGTTCATCAAACTTTCTCCTCACGTTGATCTTTAGTGTCATGTGGATTTATGAATTTTTAACTTTATAGCTTGAATCTATTGAGTTTTTACATTACATTTGGTGATAGGGAGAGCTGTGATAAGGAGGCAGATTTGCATACTGCTCAAAAACATCATTCCTTTCTATAAATATTTGTTCTCCTCTTCATTGAAACGCCTTCCGTTATCTTCCTATGCTATTGCCTTTGTATTATGCTTTACCCAATGGTTATTTTTAATTTACCTTGACATGGACTGATATATTCTTCTCTTGTATTCATACTACTGTCTCAAATCCCTCTCTATTGTTTTTTATAAACATTTTGTTTTGTTTTTGGTTGAAAATCAAATGTGCAATAAATAATAATAAAGAACACTTAGTTGTTGAATGCTTATTAATGAACTAATTTGAAAGCTAGTAAGAAACAAAGTAGTGTTATACCATGGCTAATTTCTGAATAACTAGAAAATGAATTTCCATCAGGTCAAAAAATGTCATATTCGTTATTACTTAGTAGGAATGTTAGGCGTTGTGCTCAATAATTTTTGAAAAGAATCTTTGAAGTAATTGTATTTTTATAGAGTTGGCAATTACGATATGGGCTTGAATTTATAAACGATAAAAAATATAAAATTTGGCCTCCACAACCATTTTACTGAATATAAAGAATTTTTTAAAAATATGTTTGTGTAATGGAAAGTTGAATCAGTTATTTTTTTAAATAATAAAAATTCTCATCACATTTTTGTTTTTATTTTTTTTTTGCGGCCCCAATACTCTTATAATCTCTAATGATTAGTAATTTAAAGTATTGCATTCATAAGAATCGTTTTGATTATTGTGGGGTTTTTTCGTATTTTAATTAGTTTTTATAATGCATGTAGTTGTCAAAATTCTATTTAGATTGTCGTCAAATAGCTGTTGTGACCATGTAAGCCGCCTTATGTAATCATATTTATGTCGTGATGAGCATTTATGTAAAGTTCCTGTATTTAATTAATCTTTTATAAATGCTGTTTCTGTTGCTTATTTTATAGAATATTCGAAAAAAATGGCAAGACTATTGTGATTGTTGTATTGTACTTATTGTATGGCATTCTATTGCTGAACTATTTTTATAAATTAATCAAAATTTACTGCTCAAAATTTGTGTGATCACGAGTGGAAGCACTAGGAAATCTGTATTGTGTTGTCTCCTTGTATTTTTGTGTCGACTGTACTTGTAATTTTCATTCAAATTTAATTTTTGTTGAATAATTCTTTGGTGATCAAACTTGCATTAACTTCACGTGTATATTAAATACGGGGGTTTCCTATAATTACATTATAAATCCATAAATAATATCAATATTTTATTTTTCCTTAAGCTTTGGTTCAACAGTTTGAGCTATCTGAGACTTCATATTAATCATTTTATTTTTAATAATAATAATAATAATAATTGATCATTGAAGTTTTTTGCCAATTAATAGTTTATTTTATAATTGAACATAACTAAAATATATTCAAATTCAGTAAATTCGGTTATTTCTTTTTTTTTGAGGATGGAGCCCACATAGGTCTGAGACCTGTGCGTGGGTAATGAGTTGGACCTACAGTTTCAGGTGGGTTCCGAACCACCGGGAAGTGATTTTCAGCAGAGAACAGTCTTTTTTGCTGGCCAATCTAATCGATCACCGTTACAAGCAGGACCTACGAGAACGCAGCTTATCTATCTGATTGAACAGATACCTGCTACGGCTCGCGGCTATCACTTCCCTATTAAACAATTTGAATACTCTTGCTACGGTTTTTTTATATAACTGCATATTTTGTCTGAGAGATACTAAGCAATATTGTTGAATGACAATAATCAAATGTTGTACTTATTTTTTATTTCTAAAATTCAATTTAAATTATATCGATAAATTGTAGGTGTAATTCTGAATTTTGGTCAATTTTGAATTTTTAAATCGGAATTTCTAATTTACATAAATATAGGGCTCTGATGTCTAACGTCTATAATAACTATCAAATAACTGGGATTCATTATGGTTAACATATTTCTTAAGAAATGTTAATAAACTTTATTCATCATTATAGAATTGAAAACCATCTTCAATAATTATTTGGCGATATTCACAAATGTATAACACCTCCCTTCGTTTTCTTTTAAATTATTTTTGAGTTAAATTTCACCAACTTACTAACAAATAATATAAGTAGATTTTTTTTGGCAATCGTCTTTATGGAAATCTTAATTAGAGTCAATTTATAAGACGATAGCCTTGCATATTAAGGATATCGCACACTGCAGCCGGAGTCAAACCTTGAATCACATGAACACATACAGATGAGAATAAGAATATTTAGCTATAATATTTAGAGACATTAGCTATTACATAATATTTGTATGCATTCACATGTTTCTACCTCAAAGGTTTTGAGTTATTACCCCATGCGTCAGCTTACAGATGGACTTCGGTTGCAGTATGCTTTAGCCTTTATTGTGCTGGACTCCTATATATGGATTGAGCGTCATTATTAACCCGATAGGTCCTATTATTTTGTAGTTATAGGCTATAGGAATTCTCGTAGTCATTAATATTATATGATGTAACATCCAATAGTTAAAATAATACATCGGAGTTTCTGTTTAAATTTGTATAAATTTCCGGAATTTAAAAAAAATTGAAAATTTACTTTCAATTTTCAACCGATTCAAAAAAGCTATTTGTGCCTTGCTCTTGAAATGTACTTTGAATAATAGAGCATCCTTTGATGTTTAATACAATATAAGCGTAATATATGTTTTATCTATATCTGCATTCTTATCAATCATCGGAAATTTAAAACAAAACACTATCCAACAGATTGGAAATCATTTCTTATTAAATCATTACAAACAATAGAAGAAAATCTTACACAAATAATGTACTCTAGATTAAAATCTGTTCAAGAATGTACATCGTTCTACTTATTAATAACTTATAAAAACTATAGCATTTTTCAAACTAATTGGAATTCTTGGGTTTTTTTTCGCAGTTAATACTGTATCTCGTAAAAATCTAAAATATTTGCTTGATTGCTTGTTGAAACAGCAATTTGAGAAAAACTTTTACAATTACAAAAATTATTACGTTTTCTTCACCATTAATATTGAAAAATGTTATTGATGCTCTTCAACTTTTGTTTGATTTGTGTACTGATCATGTGAGATTTGTAATTTTTCATTACAAATTTGGTTATAACCAATTCAAAGTTATGTGTGATTGTTGGCAATAAAAATACAATATTTCTATTGATTAAAATAAGTATATAGGAACATTCTAAAAACGTTGAACTAATAAAGCTCATATCAATGTCACTATTCTCCTCATACATTGACAGCAATATGAGTTTAGATCGAATTTCAATTTACACCAATGTTCTAATGTAAAATGTGTGAATAAATAAATCTGAAAATTTTCAATTGACAAGAATTCTGATGATTGACCAGTTTCAACTTCAACACAATTGGGTAACCTTCGTGCCTTTTTGAAATCCAATTTTCCTTTTTCTGAAAAAGGTGTTATTCTTGAAGTTATACTCTTACCAAAAGTATTTTCATATGATGAAAATGATTTATTTCATCCACTGAATATGTTCTTACTTCATGTCTAGCATTTATTTTAATAATGTATTATTTTATTCTTACTATTCAACATTATGTTATGCTTTTACTAGTTTGTAAATAAATTAGTTGTAATACCATAATAATAATAATAATATAAAATGTTATCTTCTTTCGCTTTCTTTAATTTTTCAAGTTTGAAGTTTTTTCAATTGGTTTAAAAAATTGCCTGTTTTTTATAATGCTTGGATTTTGCTGCATTTCTAAGTTGTAAAATTTATTATTCTACTTTACATTGAATTGTATTACTTGTATTTCAAATAAATTTCGATTTGTGAACACATCGTTTAATTTTCTAGATGAAAATCCTTCACAGGAGTACGAAATAAGAACGAGAATTTTGGTTGATAAGTACTGGTAATGTAGATTTTATCTTAAAAATTTTAGGACTCAAAAATATTTTTTTTCTGAGAACTCCCAGTTGAGTGCTTCAAACCCTTTCTCTCATTTATTCTTTTCATCGGAATAATGGAATTTTTATTTTTCAAATCTGGACCCTAACAAAAACTCCATAGATTCATCAACGTCACTTCCCAACTGGGTTTGGAAGTCTTCTCCCATCAATGTCTTTCACTCTTGACTTGTCAAATGTACTAAACACCGATAACTTTCACAATAACTGCACAAGCGACACGTGGGCACTTCCAGCCGGCAGTGTTGCCAATCCAAATAAAGAAAATTCCCATCGACCAGCACAACAGAAAACTACCTGCTGCGGGTGACCGGCAATCATGTTGGTCGTTCCCACAGACGGCCAAGCATGTTTGTGTTGGGGCTCGGGTTCGCCGGGTCCGACAAGCCGAGCGCCGAACCGAACATACTCGCTGGAATGCTCGTAAACCCCACAAACGGGCGAGCATGTTCACCGCCAACACCGTTGCGAACATGCTCACCCGTGTATGGGGGGCTTTAGACAGAGCCACTGCAGTCGCTGTCGCGCGCCTCTATTTCAGACTAAACCATACCAGCCGGGTAAATTTGATTAAAAAATCATCTGTTGGATTTAAAGAAGTGTATGTCTTCGTGTACAGTACTGTATAGTCTGTTCAGCGAGACTACGGAATGGAGTAAACAAACATGTGCGTGCGTGCAAGCCGAGACTCAACGAAGCCCGATTCACACATAGCCTAGTTTTCGAAACGCATCGAACAGGTAACAGGCCTACCCATTGAAAACGACTTTCAATAATCATTTTCAAACACTCACTTGGATAATACTTATTATTTATTGTAAATGGAAATAGATACATGAGAATAATGAATTATATGAATGAGATGGCTATTTTCTTATTTTCAATGCTTAGGTAATGTATCTAGTGATGCGCGATAGCGAGATGTTACAATCGAAACGTTTCGATTGTTTCAGCCAATTGATTGTTTCGATTGTTTCTGAAACGAATAAATGGAACAATCGATAGCAAAACGAAAGGTTTTGTCAATTCGATTGCTCCGGTTTGAAATGAATAGTTTTGAAACGAATGCATGAAATAATCGATACCGGCGATTGATTCATTAGTGATACGAAAGGACGGTTTTGTCAAGCCGATTCCTTCAGTTCGTTCTGAACATAGATTGTTGCCGGCATATACAAAACATTTCAAAATATATAAAATATAAATAACTTACGGTATGCTTATCATAGTTTTGATAGTCTTTCAATTCATTACATTCATGCAACATCCAAACTATACATATTTTGTGATGATACTTTTTCTGAAATAATTCGTATTCATGAATTCATCTTGGTGCAAAACTTCAAATCGGCCCATTTTTGATAATAAATAAACATTGACTGAATAATATAGACCTAACTTTTCAACTAATGTAAATTTTTATTTGTTTATTGTGGAATAATCTACAACTTAGTTCTGGGCTACTTGCTTACAATCAAAATTTAAATTTTTAAAGAAATAGTTGAAGCCTGAAACCTATAACCTAAATAGTAATGGTTATAATATGCTTTGAAATAAATCACAATAGTTAGTCAAATGGGGAAAAACATCTAAATTTTAAATTTGAAAAGCCTAGTCGTCTTTAAAAACTTTATTTGAATTTTTCTCTGTTAACTCATTTTCTGCTTATTCAGTTGCAAACTCAGCAACAGACATAATGACGATAATATGAGCGCTTGTATTTCTCAATTGTCGAACTTCGTGATCATATATAGCATCATGCTGAGCAGCTATAGAACAGCAGCTATAACTATAATGCGGGTCTTAACGATTGTATCGTAGCTGCGCTCGTGTGCAGCATTTCGAATAACTATCAATAACTGGCTTAACGATAGTAAACAATCGAAGTGTTCCATTCGATTGTATTTCCGTATCGATTGTGAACACTTCGATTGTTAAAACACTTCGCTATCGCGCATCACTAAATGTATCCAAACATTCAGCAATCACTGGTATCACTATTATTAGAATTGTTCATAAATTTGTCGATTGAATTATTTTTACCTATATATTTGAAATGAAAATACTGACTTGATAACTGAATTTAAAATCTAATATGCTCTTGAAATAATGCAATAATAATTTATTTATTTCACAAACTGGAAGTGCGACATCAGCTGTTGAATGAACAG
Organism: Conomelus anceps; assembly: GCA_948455865.1. NCBI lineage: Eukaryota > Metazoa > Arthropoda > Insecta > Hemiptera > Delphacidae > Conomelus > Conomelus anceps. Next base: position 15,068,548 of record OX418225.1, read on the forward strand.
GAGTTGGCAATGAATGTGAATAGGCCGACCGACCGATGCCAGTACAATTCTCTGAATTCCTCACTCACACACATGCAAAGTTTGTTTACTTCATTCCGTAGACTCGCTGAACAGACTATACAAATTTTTGAGCTCGGTCACACGGTCAACTGATGTAATTTAAGCACAATTTTTCATGACTATCTCCAAGGAACTTTGATTATTCTGAAGCTTGTAGAGCGTTTCAAGGTCTCAAAAGCTTATCAACTCTTCAAAATAAACTGGAGAATCCAACAGCAATAGTTCCATATTCGTAGCTATTGCTTTTTTTTTATTGCTGATGATGTCCACATGAGTCCGAGACTTGTGCGTGGGTAATGAAGTGAATGATTACACATAGATGCCAAGATGGAGAAGCGGGATTCGAACCCACGACCACTTAAACCACAACAAGCTGAAGTTGCGACACCTCAACCAACTGCGCTAAGCGGCTTTGTGAACTAAGTGCGCAACCACAAAAATTATATGGTACTTTATGAGGCATTATGCGGTTTACTGGTGATATCTCCAAAACTACTCTTGAAAAATATATCAAACGTTTCATCAGTTTTGCATTAGAAAAAATCCAACTGTGACTGGTAAATTTAAGGGTGTTTGAATGCCTCTGGACTTTGGCGTCGAAGAAAAATAGTTAGGGAGTTCGACACTCGTAGCGCTGAGTGTAGTGAAGCTCGCAATTCAGGTTCTCTCATCCCCCACTCTACCAACAGGCCTCTTGCCCCTCTCGCGACGACTCACTCGATCCTTCTCTGTTGACGCGGTTTCTATCAAACCTGTTTTAGTGAATGTCCACAATCTGCTATTGCATTACAATATTTACGAAACTACCGATGGTCGGTGAAGGAAAATGAGATTGCAATAAATACACCAACCACATAGTATTATCATAGATCAGGGAGTCAGGTTAGGTGGTGATGGTTCGTCTATGGTATTATTCATAACAAACATTTACTGCATTTGAAAATTATAACAATAAAGTTATAATATTAATAATAATAATAATAGCAATTAGATAATTATAATTCTAATAAAATAAAATGAAATAATAATAATAATAATAGACTTATGTTAGACTAATAATAATAATATACTAATAATAATATTGGACTAATAATAATAATAGACTATTAGGTCTAATGATAATAGACTAATAATAATAGAAATAATAATAATGATAGAATAATAACAATAATATACTCTTATATTAGACTAATAACAAACCAATAATAATAATAGACTATTAGGTCTAATGATAATAGACTAATAATAATAGAAATAATAATAATAATTTAATAATAATAATGATAGAATAATAATAATAATATACTAATAATAATAATACTAATAATTGACTATCAGGTCCAATAATAATAGACTAATAATAGTAATGGACTAATAATAAACCAATGATAATGATAATAGACTAATTATTATAATATTGGACTAATAATAATAATAATAATAATAGACTTATATTAGACTAATAATAAACCAATAATAATAATAAACTAATAATAAAATACTAATAATAATTTACTACTACTAATAATAATGATAATAATAATAGAATAATAGATAATAACTAATATTAAATAATAAATATGAAATTATAATTATAGATAATGAATAATAAATAAGAATAGTACTTGATGATGATAGACTAATTGATGGGTTGAAACAGTTGGCAATTACCAAATTTTTATAATGTTTCATTCCACCATGGCGCCTAACGGTAAATAAACTGTAACTCAAAGGTGACTAAAAGGTCTAGAAAAAGATAAACAAGTGGAAGTCGTATGCCAAATGCCAATGCAATCGGTCACAACAACACATTCAAGACGACAACGGAATCCCCAAGGTTACTGCCGGCCGCTCAGCCGCTCAGCCCCACCCATACCGCCCCTTCATTCCTCGCACGCGAGGTGTTGTGCACGAGCGCACGTAAAAACATTGACTTGTTCAAAGAAACTACGTTTCTAAACGAATACATATAAGAAAAAAAATTGCATTGAGTAGGGAATTAAAACCAACGTATGGAAACCAAAATTTAAACCGAAAATTTCACTGAACAATGCAATAAAAAAAGGTTTTTGTAAAAAAAAATATATATATATATGTATATTTTGTTATTAAAAATAGACCACTGTAAAGAGCATATTTTAAAGAAAATTGTCCCAAAGTTTCATTGCTATGGTGTTTTTCGTTTCCATTTGTAGCTTGCACAAAGAATGCTCAAAATGTACACTTTAAGGTTACACATAGGCCGCAATTTATTTTTTAGATTTTTTTAATGTCACATTTGGTTTTGACTAAATGAACTTTAGAGTTTCCAACAAAAAAAGTGAATAAATTTTTTTGTTCAAACACCCTTAATACCCTAGTAGTTTCCGAAAAAAATTTAATGTAAAAAATTATCATTTTTAACAATGTTTTTTACAAGTTAGTTCGAAGTTACTGACAATTGAACAAACTGACAAATTTACTTAAACAGAATTTATTAATTTCGAATTCCTTTAATCGATTTCCATCAGCTATTAAATACTGTTGTCAATATCCGCCATTGCGGAAGTCTTCAGTATAAACTGATAGCAATTAAAGGAATTCGAAATTAATAAATTCTGTTTAATGTTTTTTACTCATAACAGTGCATTTTCGGACATTGGTTCATCAGATGTCCTTATCCTAATTGTTTGTGGAGAATCCATACGTTTTTTATTTTCCGATATCTTGACGAAATTTCATAAAACTACAGTGTGCTAACTTTATGGAATGCAGAGGTGGAGAACCATATATCGATTGATCGGTACGCATTATTCGACTAGTGGTCGATCTTTGATATCGATTTATAGGATAATATAAATGTATCGACACAGACAAGACCTGAACTCTCATACTTCATAGGATCTACGTTTTTAAAAGCCGGGAAATTCTCTATCTCTTATTTTTTATAATACAGAATATAAGTTGTTGTATTTTTGGCTGAAATGCGGTAACAGCAGCAACTTTATCGGCTAGCATTATACAATATTGAAAAACTATTGAGATTTGTTTTTCAATTGTTACCTAGACATCCTATCAACCACAGTAACAACACAGTATTGTTTACTAGACCGCTGCGCACTTGGAAATTCAGTTTTTGAAACCACCCGATTTTAGTGCGAAACTAAAAATTATGAATCGAGGGTGGTGCATTAGTGGTGGATCTACTCAATAATAATAATAATGATATATATTTTATTCCCATTATTGTACATGGCAAATTCAGAAATGTCAATAAAAATATCAACACAACTAATAACATAAAAACTGGTATCATACCATAGTCAAATCATAAATAATATCACAAAAGAAACAACTTTCCAACTGCTCTTAACAATAATTCAGAAAACAAACATTTTCAAAAGGTGTCTAAGAATTTCCTGGCTGCACTGTAATAATTTAGTTAAAACTTTCTGATTGTATAAACATTTCTAGACCATGTGCTCTCTAAGCCTCAATTTGAATTCTCTTCCATTGAAAACTTTGATGATTCTAGGTAATTTATTGTAGAAAATTACTCCATTTACCAGATCTTTCTCAATCACGTTTTTATTCGCCCTTGCTCTCTTCATATTTGAACTAGTAGTTCCGTAAACAGTAGACCTCACGCCCAAGAATGCACAGAGAAACATACCCAATGTATTCAATGATGATCACCACCGCAAAATTAAACACAATCATTCGACCTAACTTTGACCGCACTTCTATTTGCATAGTCTATTTCATATCTGTTTTTTCACAAAAAGTCACTGTATCACATCTCCAAGGCTATGTTTCTATTTTCAAGCCAGCTTATTGCTCAATTCAGATAAGATTCCACAATGTCTGATGAATGAATTTGAGAATAATATTAATTAAATTTGTAGAACAATATTAATTAAATTTCTATAATTATCATTTACTTAGTAATCACTTGTTAGTTTACTTAATTGAAATATTAGAAACGATTTATTTCTCGAAAACGAATATTTTATTCTCATGAATGATAACTTAATTCATATGAAGGTGCAACCAGATGAATAAAGGGGCCCGAGGGCTATCTTTAAATCCAATGCATAATATGATGAAGAAGATCATTTTAAAAATCATTCCTATCAATGAAAAGGCCAGTGTCTTTCTATTTTTCCTTTCAAAAATCCTTTAAATGCAAGTAAGTTTTGAAAACCCTTACACATTCATCGCTGGGCATTCCTTAAAGGAAGATCAATGCAAAATTTCACGCGTTTAGCCATAAATACGTTACAAACAGACAGACAAATGCAAAACGGTCGACTTTAAACAGAGACCTCTCTTCGTACGGTCAATTACGGGGGTTACTGCTTCCAAACAAATTGAGATTCCTAACCAACAAAATTATTCTATAAATTTACAGGAAATAGAACGTTAATAAATGTTTGCAAATAAGTCAGGGAAGTCCATTCCAAAAGCAAATCAAACATAATTAGCATTGAAACATCAAACACATAATGTGGAATGATATATAACAACACTGGATTAGCGTGAATATCACCATTCCACAGCATACCTGAGCCAGCCAGGTCACATGATATATTTTTAGCATGTGTAAGACTTTGCAATGTTAACAATCATCGAGTATTGTATGCTCCGCTGTGCAAGCACACTAATGATCTAATAATACTCGTATTATAATATACATGTACTCAGTCTTGATATATATACAATATAAAATATAATGACCAATATACAGATGAACCAATAATCAGCCCAAATTTGCGCGAGAACACTACAGTGCTTGCACAGTGGAGCATCCAATACTCGGGGATAATCACCATCGCAAAATCAAACACATGATGTTGAATGGTGGTATTCATGCTCCTCCAATCTGTCATACACTACATGATTTTGCGATGGTTATAAACCATTGGGCATTGGGTACTCTACTGTGCTCTACTACTCTACTGAGTGGTGGACACTCAGGTCTCCTTCAGAAAGTAACGGACTATTGTAACTGAAGAGTAGTTTTGGGTCATCATCATCTTCAACGATGAGCATTTAAAACTAATGATTAATAAAATACTACAGAGTGAATTCTATTCTGAAACTACACGAAAAACAAGTATTAACTTTGTGTTGATTTATCCAATTGTTGTTGTTGTTGACAGCATCCAGCTGCTTGGGTTTTGCTGCTAGCTAAGACTCCTTCACTTGGAAATGGTGCATTCTTCTCGTATAGAAGTTCTGGCCTCATTTGTAACTCTGTAACATAATTATTTCAGTTTAATAAAAAAATAATAGAATTCTTAGATTTCTTGTTGCTTAACGATCTGCGTTGTTAATATTAACTTTTTGTTGTAAATTTAACGACTTGCAGTCAGTTACAGACAAAAACATTAATAATACACAACAAAATTTCATAGAAATAAAATTTCACACAACACTCATAAAAGCACAAATATTTTATAAACACCAATTTCACTCTTGGAAAAACCTACCGATTGATGGCATGTTGTAAGCAATATTATTTTCTAAAACCTGTCAGCAATCATTATTTCTAGCATGCATGGATCGTAAATTATTATAATCATTAAAAAAAAATCACATTTGCCATTTTTTTCCAAAATTTTGAATTACAATAACTTGGGGTTCGATAGAAAGATGCAATTTGTGCCAGGTTCTAGGAAACTGGATTGACTACAAAAAAAATCGAAACACATTTCTTGTCCGTCACATAGTTTGGCTGTAAAATCGAAAAGACTAAAATCTGTAAAATCTTTGAAATCTCTGAAAATTTGGCTATGCATAATTTGGTTCAACTTTAAAAGTGTTCTTCGATTAAACGATGAGAAATGGAAAGAAGTAACCTTCGATTTGATACCAAATTTTCATTCTTATCTAGAGTAGTTTCCGAGTTCGGACTATTTATAACGAAAAATTGTCATTTTTCAAGTACAAATTCTAAGCCAAATGTGACATGTTATATATGAGTTTGGATTGCCTCAATAAGCTGAGAAGAATAGAGCTTGTTGTAAGTAGTATAAAAAGGGGTATTCTGGCGCAACCTTGACCTTTGACCCCGGAAATGACCTTGAACTTGACCTCTAGGAACCGGATGTGGTCAGGAACCGGATGGACAGAGCTGGGACAGCGTGGGAACCGGAAGTTGCGCCAGGATTGGTACCAATCCTGGCACAGCGTGTGAACCACTTATCTAATGTCCATCCTGTGTGAATCAATTATCTATTGTCCATCCTGTCCAATTAATTAATTTTCTTGAACCGGATGGGGGAGCTGGCGCAGCGTGGGAACCTGGGGATCTGGCGCAGCATGGGAACCGGAAGTTGTCCCAGGATTGGTACCAATCCTGGGACAGCATGTGAACCACTTATGTGTCCAATTATCTAATGTCCATCCTGTCCAATTAATTAATTTTCTTGAACCGGATGGGGGAGCTGGGACAGCGTGGGAACCTGTATGACAGATCTGACCCCGGAAGTTGTCTTGAAATGGTTACCAATCCTGGGACAGCGTGTGAGCCAAATCTTCTGTCGTTTTGACAGCTTTTGTAGAAATCCCGTAGTCCAGCACGGGTTCACTTGACTTATTTGCATAAATTAAATAAAAATATTTCCATTCACACACATACCATTTACTGTCAATCTTATGTTGTTTCGATAGCTTTTGTAGAAATCCCGTAGTCCAGCACGGGTTCACTTGACTTATTTGCATAAATTAAATAAAAATATTTCCATTCACACACAAACCATTTACTGTCAATCTTATGCTGTTTCGATAGCTTTTGTAGAAATCCCGTAGTCCAGCATGGGTTCACTTGACTTATTTGCATATATTAAATAAAAATATTTCCATTCACACACATACCATTTACTATCAATCTTATGTTGTTTCGATAGCTTTTGTAGAAAATCCCGTAGTCCAGCACGGGTTCACTTGACTTATTTGCATATATTAAATAAAAAGATTCCATTTCCACACCACGGCAGCTTAACACACAGGCCGTAGGAATCGAGGGCGCGTTTTTTTTTATAGTGGTATCCCCTGTAGGCCTACTCCACTGTATGCTCTGTTTCTTACAGAGTCTCTATTTCTCTATTGTCTTGTTCAATTTTAGCAATATAACAATGCTCATCACATTTAACTCTAGTTGACAGCGTGCAAAATGATTTAGTAGATTCATCACCAGATGTGCATACATTATATGTATGAACTTTTCCATCACACTTCTGTATATGGAAAAGTGAACAATGTTTATTGATACACTCTGTCATGCACCGTTCTAAACCAATACAGGAATACAAAAATTCTTGTGTTCTCTCAAACATACCTGGACTCGAACAAAAAAGCCAATGTCCTCCATCACAACACTCTTCTCGATGATATTTTAACTCATGAACGATAAAGTCATCTTTATCTAGTATAGTACAATCCTGCTCTGCCATTCTTCCCACTACTACTACTACAACAGCGGCGGTACACTCTCACACATACACTGTTGAGAATGTACACAGGGGCTTTAAACAATGACCTGTTCAGTCTCAGAAGTAGATTCAGCACATTCTGCTGATTTTGATGAAAATTGAAACTCCAAGCGTTCATTATACTTCCTGTTCCAAAAGGTGGAAAAAGGTAGTATAAAAATTCGCTAAAACCGCAAGAGATGTACCATGTACAATCCTACGAAAAAATTATTAGCATCAAACAATCTCACAACTAATTATAATTGAATAATTGTAACAGGACGCGGTTTTACTCTGTATCGAGTCAACCGTTTTGCTTTTGTTAAGCCTACATGACGAACTAAATAGCGAAGATCTTTTGTGTAAAAGAGGAGAGCTGCACAGAGGAAGAGGAGAATAAGAAGAAGGAAGAGGGGGAGAATAAGAATCAGAAGAAGAAGAAGGAGGACTAAGAAGGAGGTGAACAAGTAGGAAAATAAGGAAAAGAAGAAGAAGAAAGAAGAGGAGGAGGAGGAGGAGAATAAGAATCAGAAGAAGAAGAAGAAGAAGGACTAAGAAGGAGGCGAAGAAAAGGAAGAAGAAGAAGAAGAAGAAGAAGGAAGAAGAAAAAGATGGAGAAGAAGAAGAAGGAAGAGGAGGAGGAGGGGGGAGAATAAGAATCAGAAGAAGAAGAAGGAGGTGAAGAAAAGGAAGAAGGAGAAGGAAGAAGAAAAAGATGGAGAAGAAGGAAGAGGAAGAGAAGGAAAAGAAGAAAAATAAGAAGAAGAAGAAGAAGAAAGAAGAGGAGGAGGAGGAGGAGAATAAGAAGAAGAAAGAAGAGGAGGAGGAGGAGGAGGAGAATAAAAATAAGAATCATAAGAAGAAGAAGAAGGACTAAGAAGGAGGCGAAGAAAAGGAAGAAGAAGGAAGAAGAAAAAGATGGAGAAGAAGAAGGAAGAGGAGGAGGCGAACAAGAAGGAAGAGGAGGAGGAGGGGGAGAATAAGAATAAGAATAAGAATCAGAAGACGAAGAAGAAGGAGGTGAAGAAAAGGAAGAAGGAGAAGGAAGAAGAAAAAGAAGAAGAAAAAGATGGAGAAGAAGGAAGAGGAAGAGAAGGAAAAGAAGAAGAAAAAGAAGAAGAAGAAGAAAGAAGAGGAGGAGGAGGAGGAGGAGAATAAGAAGAAGGAAGAGGAGGAGAATAAGAATCAGAAGAAGAAGAAGAAGGACTAAGAAGGAGGCGAAGAAAAGGAAGAAGAAGAAGAAGAAGAAGAAGAAGGAAGAAGAAAAAGATGGAGAAGAAGAAGAAGGAAGAGGAGGAGGAGGGGGGGGAGAATAAGAATCAGAAGAAGAAGAAGGAGGTGAAGAAAAGGAAGAAGGAGAAGGAAGAAGAAAAAGATGGAGAAGAAGGAAGAGGAAGAGAAGGAAAAGAAGAAAAATAAGAAGAAGAAGAAGAAAGAAGAGGAGGAGGAGGAGGAGAATAAGAAGAAGAAAGAAGAGGAGGAGGAGGAGGAGGAGGAGAATAAAAATAAGAATCATAAGAAGAAGAAGAAGGACTAAGAAGGAGGCGAAGAAAAGGAAGAAGAAGGAAGAAGAAAAAGATGGAGAAGAAGAAGGAAGAGGAGGAGGCGAACAAGAAGGAAGAGGAGGAGGAGGGGGAGAATAAGAATAAGAATAAGAATCAGAAGACGAAGAAGAAGGAGGTGAAGAAAAGGAAGAAGGAGAAGGAAGAAGAAAAAGAAGAAGAAAAAGATGGAGAAGAAGGAAGAGGAAGAGAAGGAAAAGAAGAAGAAAAAGAAGAAGAAGAAGAAAGAAGAGGAGGAGGAGGAGGAGGAGGAGAATAAGAATCAGAAGAAGAAGAAGGAGGACTAAGAAGGAGGTGAACAAGTAGGAAAATAAGGAAAAGAAGAAGAAGAAAGAAGAGGAGGAGGAGGAGGAGAATAAGAATCAGAAGAAGAAGAAGAAGGACTAAGAAGGAGGCGAAGAAAAGGAAGAAGAAGAAGAAGAAGAAGGAAGAAGAAAAAGATGGAGAAGAAGAAGGAAGAGGAGGAGGAGGGGGGGGGAGAATAAGAATCAGAAGAAGAAGAAGGAGGTGAAGAAAAGGAAGAAGGAGAAGGAAGAAGAAAAAGATGGAGAAGAAGGAAGAGGAAGAGAAGGAAAAGAAGAAAAATAAGAAGAAGAAGAAAGAAGAGGAGGAGGAGGAGGAGAATAAGAAGAAGGAAGAGGAGGAGGAGGAGAATAAGAAGAAGGAAGAGGGGGAGAATAAGAATCAGAAGAAGAAGAAGGAGGACTAAGAAGGAGGTGAACAAGTAGGAAAATAAGAAGAAGAAGAAGAAGAAGAAGAAGAAGGTGAAGAAAAGGAAGAAGGAGAAGGAAGAAGAAAAAGATGGAGAAGAAGGAAGAGGAAGAGAAGGAAAAGAAGAAAAATAAGAAGAAGAAGAAGAAAGAAGAGGAGGAGGAGGAGGAGGAGAATAAGAAGAAGGAAGAGGAGGAGAATAAGAATCAGAAGAAGAAGAAGAAGCCGTAGTCCAGCACGGGTTCACTTGACATATTTGTATAGATTAAATAAAAAGATTCCATTTCCACACCACATCCGGTTCCCACACTGTTCGTTTTTTTTTTTGGAGTCTTGTTCAATTTTAGCAATATAGCAATGCTCATCACATTTAACTCTAGTTGACAGTTTTTAATAAGTTAAGTATTAACATCAGTAGAACGGTATTACCATATAAAGTCTAATTATCTATAATACAGATAATAAATAAAATGAAAATATAGCACGCACAAGTCGAAGTCGAAAAAAATATTCATTTTGTTTGAAAGTCATTGATCTCTAACATGTAATTAGAGCAGTGCGTGTCCAGCGCGGGGAAAAATATGTACTAAAATTTTAGTACTATATGATAAAGATATTGGTAAGTATTATATAATAATGTATAATAATTATATTATAAATGAAAATAATCTCACCTTTGATTCTTCAAGGCGATGCATTAAGTTTAATAAGATAACTTCAGCTACATGAAAATAATGTTTCTTCAATATTACTGTTTTGCATCACTGCATACGTAGAAGGAATTTAAATTTATTATTTTTGCAAGATGATAGTAAATATTTAACAAACTAGACTGTATTATTTCTCACGTCAACATAATATTTTTTATTATTTTTCCTTTGTTGAGTAATTAGTTCTGCTGAAATCTTAAAGTTTTGCAGCAGACGAATGTTTGAGTCTTTTTCCTTAGTTTATAGAGGTCAATTTATTGTTGGTGTTGATAAACGATTTCTCAACTTGTTTTTATATTATTAATAGTAGAACAAAACTCTCTCAGTCGTAGCTGACGAATGAGGCAGACAAAACATTGTAGAAATCCCATAGTCCAGCACGGGTTCACTTGACTTATTTGCATAGATTAAATAAAAAGATTCCATTTCCACACCACGGCAGCTTAACACACAGGCCGTAGGAATCGATGGCGCGTTTTTTTATAGTGGTATCCCCTGTTTGTAGGCCTACTCCACTGTATGCTCTGTTTCTTACAGAGACTTTTCTTCAATCTCTATCTTTGGATATTTCTCCTGAGTGTTTTTAAACTTGATCATAAATCGACCTGACTTTGAATTAAAGTCTTGTATCGTGTCATCATTCAAAACCTCTAGATAGCGTTTAGGTAGAAAAACGTTGAATACTTTATCGATACATACAGGATCAGAGAGAGTCATTAGAATCCTATCACCATACCGTGTTGAGCAAATGATCGCTGACAGAATGTTATAGAGATAGTCCTCCTTCATACTCTTGATCGGTTGTGTCTCTCCAACATGAGACCTGTTGTTGAAACTTTTAACGTTGAATGAATGAGACATAGTATCGTTTTCTGTTCGAGTGAAGCTATGCGAATGATGAGCTAATAGAAAGTGTACTAATATTTATAGGTTCCCCACACTGTCCCAGCTCCCCATCAGGTACCCCCTCATCCCCTTCTAGAACACTTCCCACATTGTCCCAGCTCCCTATCAGTGTTCTTGACCACATCCGGTTCCCACGCTGTCCCAGCTCTGTCCATCCGGTTCAAGAAAATTAGAATATTTGTATCCAATTATATTACCTCAGAAACTGATAATAATTATTATAATGAACAACAGCCTTAGATGAAGATTCACCACATCCTGTTTAGGATAGACATAGTACTTTTTCTCACCTTTTATCCCTATCTATTGAAGAGAGGGGGAGATTTTGTATAGAAATAGACAATCAAAGCTTCAGTACCTTTCAGCGAGAGCTACGAGTAAGGTGTTTTCAGCGAGAGCTACGAGTAAGGTGTTTTCAGCGAGAGCTACGAGTAAGGTGTTTTCAGCTTGTTTAATTCAACTCTTCCAGACATTCAGTGTGTTTTACACAAGTAAGTACAAATCTTTATTTTTATTATTATTTTTTTTTTTTTTTTTTTTTTCTCTTGGGGACTTTGAAAATTCAAGTTATCATTATTGTCGTTATACCTACCCCATACAATATTTTGCTATTCCATTGTTGTATTAGACATGTAGAACCTATTCAAAAGCAAAAGTATAACAGATGTTTCTCAAACAGTTTGATAATATGCTCAAATTTATCCAACAACTATAACTGGCAGAGTGAAAAGTTGATTGAGTTTCAATGTTCTTGAATCTCCACTGCTGTTTACAACTGTGATCTGATACTTCCCCAACATCAGCTGCACAAAATCTAAATACTTTAAAAAATGTATGGAAATTTAATGTCTGAATAGCCTAGGCTATTATGAATAAATTAACAATTAAGAATAGGCTATCCTTTATACTATACATAATTTTATAAGAGAGTGTGACATAATTCACATAGAGAGTGAACAGTGAGTGAACAGTGAGTGAACAGTGAGTGAACACTAGATGAATACTGAGTGAACAGTGAGTGAACAGTGAGTGAAAAGGGGGTGAACAGTGAGTGAACACTGAGTGAACAGTGAGTGAAAAGGGAGTGAACACTGGGTGAACAGTGAGTGAACAGTGAGTGAACACTGAGTGAACAGTGAGTGAAAAGGGGGTGAATACTGAGTGAACAGTGAGTGAACTGTGAGTGAACACTAGGTGAATACTGAGTGAACAGTGAGTGAACAGTGAGTGAACACTAGGTGAACAGTGAGTGAAAAGGGGGTGAACAGTGAGTGAACACTGAGTGAACAGTGAGTGAACACTGAGTGAATACTGAGTGAACAGTGAGTGAACACTAGGTGAATACTGAGTGAACAGTGAGTGAACAGTGAGTGAACAGTGAGTGAACAGTGAGTGAAAGAAAGAGAGAGAGCTTCCCCCACCACTTCTACTTCCATCACTGGCCCCCGCCCATGATTTTGTATACAAATAGACAATCAGTACCTCCCAGTGCGAGCTACGAGTAAGGTGTTTTCAGCTTGTTGAAACTATTTCTTATCAAAAGATAATTCCTTTTAGAGGATAATACAACTAATTGAAAATTTTTTCTATATATTTTAGAGAAATCAAGATGAACAAGGCTACACGTTGTCAGCAAACCAGAGGTGAACAGGGCGAGTTTGTTCTACTAGAGGAGGCATTCAACTCCTGCTTGAGAACCCTGTACTACAACAACGCCTGCATGGATGAACCGGCTAAGGACTTTCACTCATTCCTCAGCAGCTTAGAGAAGAAGATTGCAAACGTCATCTCCCAGGAATTCACGACCTATGGAGCTATCAAATTCAACCTTGTCTTGGAGGCTACCTATTGGAAAAGCTTCATCAATGAGGACAACCAGGAGAAGGAGGAATTCCAGAATGTTGCCTTCAAAACACCAAACTACTCCATCTTCAGCATCACCGAACTACCATCCATCATCAAGACAGCCTGCAATAAAATGTTGGAAGAGGAAGCCAAGTTTGAGGGGAACTCCAGCGGATGGAGCCTCCTCATCATTGATGGACTCCTCATCAGGATCAGCAAGCATGTACCGCTGCGAGGATCTTCATACATTGAGCTGCCTGCCAAGTTATCTACAAGAAAAGCCGTCATCAACCCAAAGAATGAGGATCAACAATGCTTTAGGTGGGCCATGCTTGCTAAGCATATTGGAGGAAAAGATCCACAGCGAGTCAACAACCGGTACTACCAGCTGACAGACAAGTATAACTTTTCCGGATTGTCGTTCCCCACCACCATCAACCAGATTGACATTTTCGAAAGGAACAACCCCGGAGTGTCAGTAAACATCTACAGTGTGGATTCTGATGACGTCATCTTCCCGCGTCGAGTTGTCAAAGAGGTCAAGGCCGACCATACTGATCTACTCCTTCTCTGTGAGAGCAAGACAACAGAGGGTGCAGAAGACAGCACAGAGAAGGATGATGATGACTTGCAAGTTAATAGTCACTACTGCTATATAAAAAACTTTGAAAAGCTGTTGAGAGTCCAGCTGACAAAGCATAAGGACCGTATCATCATCTGCAGACGCTGCTTCACACACTACACCCTCAGCAGAGAAGGTGAGCGAAGGATGAATGAGCATGAGGAGTACTGCGCCCAGAACAAGACTGCAAGAATTGAGATGCCCAAGCCTAACAAAGATGGAAGCATACCTACCATGAAATTTGAAAAGCACTTGAACAAGTTTAGGTTACCATTAGTAGCCTATGCAGATTTCGAGTGTTTGTTGGAGCAGCCAACTCCTGAGGAAGAGGGTGGAGCCCCAGAGCGATGGATTGGAAAGTCTACCAAGGTTATCCAATACCATCGAGCAATGAGCTATTGTCTCTACTTTGCAAGGGACGAGGAGCAATTCCCTTCCTGGCTCACTATCAGCAACCTAATCCCTCAGGAGCCAATGATGTACCATGGACCTGATGCTGCAGCACACTTTATGAAGACCTTGACTGAGTGTGCAGTAGACATTGCAGAAGCCATTGACCAGCAGAATAAAGCAATGTTTCCACTTTCAAACCAGCAGCTTGCAGCCTACAATGCAGCTCAGTCCTGTGAAGCCTGCAACAAACCATTTACTGGTGACAAGGTTCGAGACCACTGCCACATGACTGGGTTGTACCGAAACGCTCTGTGTAACAACTGCAACCTCAAGAGACGCCGTCAAACCTACATTCCAGTCTTTCTTCACAATTCCTCAAACTACGATACCCACCTAATCATTCCTCATCTTGGATCCAACACCTGCCAAATAAACGTTATTCCAAACACCTCTGAAAAGTACATCTCATTTACAAAACAAATATCAAAACGACTCCATTTAAGATTCATCGACACATTCCGATTCACACCCGACAGTCTGGACAACCTGGTGACAAATCTCGTCAAGACTGCCAAGGATGCCAGCGATCTCCCCAACGTACTGAGACATACAGCCAAACAGTTTAGAAGCAAACTGGACCTTGTTTCCAGGAAAGGTGTATTCCCATACGAATACTGCAGCTCATGGGAGAGATTGGAGGAGACACAACTACCTCCCAAAGAAGCATTTCATAGTAAGCTAATCAATAGCGGTATCAGCGATGCAGACTACGCGCATGCTCAACAAGTTTGGAGGGATTTTGGCTGCAGAAATCTAGGAGAGTACAGTGACTTATACCTCAAGACAGACGTTCTCCTGCTAGCCGATGTCTTTGAAAGTTTTTGTGACATGTGCATCAAAACCTATGATCTAGACTGCGCTCACTACTTTACATCCCCAGGCTTCTCGTTTGATGTTATGCTCAAAAGTACAAAGGTTGAGCTGGAGCTGCTCACAGATTATGACATGTACATGCTCATTGAAAGAGGTATAAGAGGAGGTATCACTACATGCGTTCACCGTCATGCCATTGCCAACAACCAGTATACTGGGACACCTGTGAACATGGAGAAGCCAACATCATATCTCATGTATATAGATGCTAACAACTTGTACGGCTGGGCAATGTGCAATCCACTTCCTTGCCGGGGATTCAAATGGATGGACAAAAAGGAGCTGGAAGCAGTGACCAAGAACATTGAAGGTCTAGCAGATGAGCAGAAAATTGGATACATCCTTGAGGTAGATGTGGAGTACCCTGCCGAGCTGCACGATTTACACAATGATTTCCCATTTCTACCAGAGAACCAGAAAACGCAGGAATCCAAGTGTGTTCGACTGATGACGACATTGCAGTCCCACCAAAAGTATGTCTGCCACTACCGCATGCTCAAACAAGCAGTTCAACATGGCTTGAAAATCATCAATGTCCACCGAGGGATCTCATTTGAGCAAGAAGACTTTTTGGCACCCTACATCATGCTAAACACCAGGCTCAGGCAGCAGTCTACAAATAAGTTTGAGAAAAACTTTTTCAAGCTTATGAACAACGCTGTTTTTGGTAAAACCATGGAAAATGTGAGAAAGAGGATGAGCATGGAGCTGGTCAACTGCGAGAAGCGATTGAAGAAACTTGTGGCTCGCCCATCATACAAGGATCGCATCATTTTTGGAGACGACATTTGTGCTGTGACCCTCCATCAAGAGAAAGTCGTCCTTGACAAGCCCATCTACATAGGGTTATCAGTGCTGGACATTAGTAAGATCCTGATGTACGAATTCCACTACGATGTGATGAAACCCATCTACAATGACCACCTGAAACTGCTATATCAAGACACTGACAGCCTGTTTTATCTTGTTCAAACTGAAGACATATACAACGACATCAGAAATAATGAGAAGCTTCGAGATGCCTTTGATACCTCAGAGTACCCCACCGACCATCCATGCTACTCTGAGACCAACAAGATGGTATTGGGCAAATTCAAGGATGAGTATGCATCAAGAGCTCCACTTGAGTATGTTGGTCTACGATCAAAATTGTATGCATGCAGATGCTACAACGCTGATCCTAGCCAAGTAAAAAGTGGACTAATCAAAAAGGCCAAGGGAGTACGACGACCTGTGTTGGGCCAAGAGCTGTCAAATGATCATCCTGACGCCGACCAATACATTGTATTCCAAGACTATCTGGACTGCCTGTTTGGAAACAAGGACATCTACAGAGAACAAGTGATGTTCAGCACTAGAAAACACCAAATAATGACAACTGTGCAGAGGAAAAAAGCTCTTAGCAATGCTGATGAGAAAAGGTACATAATGGATGATGCTGTCAACACTCTAGCTTTTGGACATTATCAGCTTCAAGACATAGTTACAGCAGCAGCAGCAGCAGCAGCAGCAGCAGCAACAGAATACTCTACAAATTCAACATCATCAGAGATGAATGATCTGGAACAATTCCTTGAAAATGGATCCAATGAAGAAAAAGCGGTAGCACCATTCACACCGGAGGAAGAAGAGATGATGAATGATCTGGAACTATTCCTTGAAAATGGATCGAATGAAGAAAAAGCTGTAGCACCATTCACACAGGAGGAAGAAGAGATGATTCTTGAACTGCAACAATTCCTTGAAAATGGATCAAATGAAGAAAGTCAATTACAGCAGGATAGTGAAGAAGTGATATGCATATCTGATGATGATGATGATGGAGGAGAGGGCCCACCAGCTAAACGTTTACGTCCCAACAATATTGACTAGAGAATGGTGGAGTATCACAATCCAATTGCTTTAAAGATAGAAGCTGGCTACAGAATGCAATGTGGAGGAGGACCTGTGCCAACAAGTCCATTGCGCATACAATCTACGCACATGTCTCCACCCCCTCCTCCTCCTCCTCCTCCTCCTTTACATTGCTGAACTTTCTTGAACCATTGTTGTTGCATCAGACAAGGTTTGCATGTTGCACTGTCAAGACGTCCATACAGCTATACCAACTACAACTGTACCACCAGCTGTCAGCAGTGGAGCCAGCAAAAGCAATATATAATGTGTGATTGTGGAGATTGTCAACTTGTTACCAGCAACCAGTGGATTGTGGAACCACTATTCAGTTTTGGTTATAAACATCTACCTGAACCATTTGAATCATTGGAAAACTTTGTAGAAGCAGTGTCATCATGCTTTCCTGATACCTCAATAAGTGTTTTCAACAATGACGCAGTTATTTTGAATTTTCCTTTTGGCAAAGGATTTTGTGAAATTGTCACCAATCTCGGGCAGCTATACCATTGGGTGATTGTAGATATCCTAGACTAGAGAACATTATCTATTGTAAAATACAAGATATATATATATTCATGTATTGTCTACAGTAATTATACATAACCTCACTCTCTGTCAGATAACTGATTCAAACAGGATGAAACATGTTCAAGGTCAGCAGTATATAGCTATAATTGTAATGTTTGAGTGCTAGTATATAGAGTCATGTACATATACATTTTGCTTCAGTATGGAGAAGGCGGTAATAGCAAGTGAGCTGCACAGGTCAGCTCGTCGGAATTTTCCAACACGTATGGTCACTGTGAAAGGGCTAGATGACCTTTATCAGGCTGATCTTGTTGAGATGATACCGCATGCACGTCAGAACAAAGGTTACAGGTACATTATTACAATCATCAATTGCCTCAGCAAGTATGCTTATGCTATACCGATAAAGAGCAAGTCAGCTGATGCAGTTGTCAAGGCAATGCATCCTATATTTGAGCGGAATCCAATGAAAAACCTTCAAACAGATGATGGTAAAGAGTGGTTCAATTCAAAGTTTCAACAACTTGTGCAACAGTATGGTGTTAACCATTATTCAACTAGCTCAGAAAGAAAGGCCTCAATAGTGGAACGTTTCAACAGAACACTTAAACATTTGATGTGGATCAAATTCACCGAGCATGGAACCTATCGCTGGACAGATATTCTGACCTCACTTGTCAAAGAGTATAATGGAAGAATCCATAGGACAATAGGTATGCGACCGATTGATGTTACAAAGGAGCATGAGACATTACTGCTTTCCAGACTTGGTGAGCAACGTCAAGAGTATCAAAAGAGCTTGTTGGACAAATCTGAAAACAGGTTCTATCCAGGTGTTCACCAAAAGATCGATCCAGGTGATAAGGTTCGAATAAGCAAGTATAAAATGACATTTGACAAGGGCTACCTACCCAATTGGACAAATGAACTGTTCACAGTAACACGTGTGCGACCTACAGTGCCTGTAACATATGAGTTGGAAGATTGCAGAGGACAGCCAGTGCAAGGAGGATTCTACGCAGAAGAGATTGTGAAAACCAAAGTACCTAGTGTTTTTGAAATTGCCAAAGTGTTGCGGAGGAAAGGTAATAAACTGTTGGTGCACTGGAAAGGATACGATCACAGTCACGACTCTTGGATTGATAGAGCAGATTTGGTGTAATGAAGCAGGTTGTGCAAAGGAATCACAAGTTTAATATAATTGACTTTGATCAAGTGGTGAGAGGCTGTGGTCTAGCAGACCCAGAAATGAATGCAAAGAAACGTCATGGGCCTTTGTTCCCCAACCATATGCGATGCATTATATGTGGACCGTCAGGCTGTGGAAAAACCAATTTACTTTTCAACATGCTTTTTGATCATAAAGGAATCTCATTTTCAAACATTTACCTCTTCTCAAAAACTACATTTCAACCGAAATATCAGCTACTGCACACCATTATGGAAGAACTTGGACCCGAACTGAGCTACACCGAGTATGACACCTGTGAAGAGATACCTGCACCACACGAATTGCCTGCCAATTTAATAATAATTTTCGACGATGTGATCTGTGAGCAACAGGAAGCCATTAGAAGTTACTTTACCACTGGTCGACACAGTAACGTTGATGCATTTTATCTGGCACAGACTTATAGCCGTATACCAAAACAGTTGATACGTGACAATGCCAATTTTCTAATCATGTTTAAACAAGATGAACTGAATATGAAACATTTGTACAGAGATCACGTAGGAGCTGATATGACCTTTGAAGAATTCAGAAGAATGTGCAATAACGTATGGTCATCATCTGCGCATGCATTCCTTGTAATTGATCAGTCCTCAGACAAGAATAGAGGGCGCTACAGGAATGGTCTTGATACATTTTTAGTTGAAGCACAACAGTGATTATGCTTAGTCTAGCACTAGATGTCAAGTGAGACGGACAAAGAGAGAGAGAGATGAAGAGTTTTAGTAAGCAGCAGAAGCAAACTGTGGAGGAGATTGCACCAACCATCATGGAGATTGCCAAGCTGAAGCGTAACATCAAGAGGAAGCATAGAGAGCTGACACTGGGCAGGGAATTGACAGAGGAACAGCATGCAAAACATTTCAAGCCTCTTAGTGATCCACTTGCCGATATTGTTGAAACACTCAAATCTTCTCACCCACCAGCTCAACAACAACAACAACAACGACAACAACAGCAACAGTTAGTTCCAATGACTGCACCATTATTGGATACACCCCGTATATTGCCTACACCGCCAACAACACCAGCCAGCAGTAGCAGCACCCCCTATCCAGGAAGGATAAGGCATACACAGCGGTCACTGGCAGATATTAGAGAAGAGCCACCACTCTTTGAAGCATATGGAACAGGTGAAGGTACAAGT
Organism: Conomelus anceps; assembly: GCA_948455865.1. Classification (NCBI taxonomy): domain Eukaryota; kingdom Metazoa; phylum Arthropoda; class Insecta; order Hemiptera; family Delphacidae; genus Conomelus; species Conomelus anceps. The sequence continues at coordinate 15,088,546 of OX418225.1, forward strand.
CCGGCTACAAGTACTTTGGGTGTTGCACGACAATTGTGGAAGCAACAAGACAAGACTTTGAGTGATGATGATGATGATGAGGAAAACCTTAGTGTTGAGAAATTGCTCGATACTAGCAGTGATGTAGTACAAAATGTTCTGGCCCAATCTGATCTGGCTTCGAAACCAGTGGGAGAGTACATTATGCGATCAGTGCGCAAGGACTTTAACTTTGATGATGCGTTTGGACCAAGAGTGATAAACAACTTGTACTATCTAGGCAGCAAGCTGCTTACCTTTGGACCTAAAGGTAACAAGATTGTGCTGTCTAATCCTGCAGATGGTAAAATTGAAAAGACTTTTAGAGCTACACCAGGCCTTTGTGAGTTGATTTTCATGAAAATGCCTGACAAAGGAAAATTGGAGGGGGACGACTTGAATGCCTATAAATTACTTCTGGACTTTACCAATGTCTACAGAGAAAACTATAGTCCAGATGGCAGAATTGTAAACTATAACAATATCAAGTACAAGAGGACAATCAGAGATCTGATAAGAGGAGAAGCAGTCAGTGGGAAAGGAGCCAAAGTTGTTGGAAGAGGACTGGTAGCACCCTTCAATATGGTGGCAAGTGATGGCAACAGGATTGAATATGTCTATTGGAATAATCCTAACGAACTTGTGGACAGATTGAGGCTGTTGGATCAGTCTAAAGCAGTTGGCAACACTGGACATGAGAATGAAATCAACTCAATCTTGGAAGAGCTAGAGGAAGGTGGTTACATAGTTGGTAAACCTGTATACTAGTTGCACACACACTATATAAGGCATAATGTTACAATGATGGGGACAAAACATGAATTCTTTGGGGAATGTCAATGTCCGCCATAGGCGTATGATCAATGTGGCAAATCCGCGCAGCAATCATGATGCTGTGAATCTGATTACATGTAGAGATATGATTTCATTGTGGGTGCCAAAGAGAAGAGATCCCAACACACTGCAAGTAATGACAAGTCTTAAGAATTCAATACTGACAGATATGCAAGATCCAATTCAAGCTACAGATGGTGTGAACAAACAGTATTTGGAGAAAAGGATGGATGAGCATTCAAAGGCTGTGGTTGAAAAGTGTCTCACTGTCATGTTGGATGTTACTACGTCAAGTGAAAACTTCAGTTTGAGTAAAGAGCAATTGAGGGATAAAATGTTGGAGCTTATGGGAATCTCCAAACCATCTAAGGGGGGTATAAAACCAGATGACAAGGCAGCTGTTTGACATTAGATGGCTACACGCAAAGGGAAGCGGAGGTATCAAGGAAGAGGAGTCCTTTCAGCAATCACAAATGCAGCGGGTACAATAGTCAACAAAGCAATAGACTTACTGCCCATAGAACTTCATCTTCCTGGTGGCTACCAGTACTGCGGACCAGGTACAAAGCTTGAAAAACGATTGGCAAGAGGTGATCCAGGAATCAACAAACTTGATCAGGCCTGCAAGCAGCACGACATTGCCTATTCGAGGAATAGCAATACAAGGAGCAGAGCAGTAGCAGACAGAGATTTGGCTGAACGAGCTTGGAGTGTGGCAACATCTTCAGATGCTGGATTGGCAGAGAGAGCTGCAGCATTAGCGGTAACCAACATTATGAAGGCCAAGGCAAAGTTTGGAGGAGGAGCTAAACGACAAAGGATTGGTAAGAAGAGGAGAGCTGCACAGAGAAAGAAGAGAACTACAGCAGTTTCCAGGAGGAGGAGGAGGAGGAGTGGTGGAGGTCTCTATCTGAGGCGTCAGAAGACGGGAAACGGGGTGCGTCGCCGTCAATGTGGCGGCAGAAGATGATTGTTGCTCTACCCGACCGAGCACTAACAGATGCCGACCTCTACAAGTATGCCTGTCGTCTCAAGCTGAAGAAATTTCGAGGAGTATTCATGCGAGATGCTCTACCTGTCAACGGACCACTGGATCAAGAGTGTGGCATCATCAACCTGGACAACAGTGATGGAGCTGGTACACATTGGGTGTGCTATGTGAAGAAGAAGGAGGATGGCATCGTCCACTACTTTGATGGCTTTGGCAACCTGAGACCACCGCAGGAGTTTATCAACTACATGCATAGAGGATCGAGTCCAGCAAAAAGGATCGAGTACAACTATGATCAGAAGCAAGAGGATCTCTACTCTCATATATGTGGACACTTGTGTTTAAAATTTTTGCTCGATGAAAATAAATAACATTATATATTGTACAACACTTTTCTTTTCCTTTCTCCCCACCCACATAGTATAAAGGTCATAGTCTATACTCTTATCGGGTTATTGTGTAATAGTACACTGAGCAGTCAAGACCATGATGCTCTGCTTTGGAGGTAAAACCTCAATATTGAAAAGTGACTTTTACCCGCCACTTGATACAAGCAATGGTGAATGGGAAATTGGACTCATCAGCTTTACTAGCTGCAACTCTATACCAAATGTTGAGAATGGCTACAACAATGCATTACATTTTCTGGCCCCACTAGTGGGCGGTCAAAAAGCAGAGGCGACTGATGAGACAATCGATGATGCAGAAGAGGAGGAGGAGGAGAAGGAGGATTATGCAATGACTCATGAGGAAGTTACAGGACATGTGTTTGCTCAGCATTTGTATAGTGATACTGACCACCAAATTGTGCCCTGTATCAGGAAAACCAGATCTGCCCCAGTAAAGGTTTGGCAAAAGATTGTATTACCAGAAGGCAGTTTTGAATTTCAAACAATTGCCGACCTGCTGGCAACAAGGATGAAGAAGCGTGGAGTCAAGTTTCAGATGGCTGTGGACCCATCTACCTTGAAGTGTTTAGTATTATGTGATGCCATGTTAGACTTCAGACAACCTGATTCAATAGGAAAGCTGCTGGGATTCGACCGAGTTGTGGAAGCTAACAATGAGACCAGAGGTAGTACTACAGTGCAAATCAGTCGTCCCAATGTGCTGCGTATAAAGTGTAACATTGTGAGTGGATCCTACTCAAATGGTATCAAGGATCATGTGATCTATGAGTTTTACCCAGATGTTGATCCAGGGTATAAAATGGTTGTGACTGCACAAAATGTAATCTATTTACCGGTGGACACCAAGCAGATTGGCAACATTACATTGGAGATTGTTGATGAGAACGGACGTCTGGTGAACAATCGATCTGAAGTGATCAATATTACTCTACATTTGCGACAACAACCCAAGTGATGGTGCTATTATTTGGAAAGTGGAATCAAGGACTGGATGTGGAAGCAGCAACTCCCATGGAGGTAGAACAAGAAGAAGAGTCTATTAATAGGACGCCATTTGTGAAAGATGTCATTCAACCATTGAACTCTGTAGAGTTAACATCGAGCAGCATCAAATATCTGCAGAAGAGAGGCTATCAAGTGAGAAGAGGAGGAGGAAGAGGAAGACGACAACAACTACAACAACAGCACTGAAAAATGGGAGTTTTGGATGTGACAAGTGGTGGCCCTTCGGCAGACAATAGCATCACTGGCTATGAATATCATTCTCATGCACCGTATACTACAGGCTTTGGTGCCAATGATGAGATTCGGATATCAATTCAGCAGCAGGACATCTACACACTGCCATCGGAGAGCTATCTGCATATGGAGTACAGGGTGAGCAATGCCTTAAATGCAACCTTGGGAGGCTCACCTTGTGTTTCCGGATTCTTTGGCCACCTGTTTTTGGAGATACGCTACGAGATCAATGGAGTTGTAGTGGACAGCATACGTAGCCCTGGCATCACCAGCCTGATGAAGAATGCCATGACCTTTGAGCGGGAAGAACAGCTCAAGATGGATGGAGCCGGCTACAGGTATGATGCTCAGGCAGGGTTTGGCACGTTTGATGCTGATGGTACCAACACAAACATCATGAATGTGCCACTTAGATACCTGTTGGGCTTTGCTGAGGACTATAGACAGATCATGCTGAATGTGAAACAGGAGCTGGTGCTGAGACGTAGTGCCAACACTTTGGACTGTTTGAATGCAGCAGGCAAGGTCATAATTGAGAAACTGATGTGGAGGATGCCCTATGTAGAGGTGTCTGATGAATCTAAATTGCGTCTGCTGAGACTGGTGCAAAACAACACACCCATCTCAATGCCATTCCGACATTGGGAACTGTACGAGTACCCATCTTTGCCGCAGACCACAAAACATACATGGACTGTCAAATCAACTACTCAGCTGGAGAAGCCAAGATACATTGTGATTGGACTGCAGACTGGAAGAAGAGGAGCAGCTACTGTGAATAGCTCACACTTTGACATGTGCAAAATGAAAGATGTTCGAGTGTTCCTGAACAACAAGTACTATCCGTATGAAAGCATCAATGGTGACGACAACCAAGTGTACAATATGTATGCAGCATTCAATGGAGTCTACAATCATGATGATGCTCGAGCAAGCAACCCACTTTTTGAGAAACATGCTGTGCGGGATGGTAAGATGTTACTGTTTCCCATTGACTGTTCATGTCAAAACGAAACGCTCAAGATGGGGAGCATTGACATCAGAGTGGAGTTTGAAGCAAGTGAGAACATTCCAGGGAATACACATGCCTATTGTCTAATGATACACGAGGTGGTCAAGGAGTATCAGCCAATGACTGGTCTTGTTCAATCAGCCTAGAGAGAGAGAGAGAGAGCAGAAGAGGATATAAAGGTGGTTGACAAGCAACAGAATAGTCATAGTTGTGAGAAACATCAATCAGATATCATGTCCAGGAGAGTTCTACGCTTTTTGGAGGATGATGAGGAGGAGGAGGAGGAGGTGAAGGATGTTGTAGGCTGCTGCTGCATAGGCTACTACACTCAGCATGAAAAATCGTTGATGAAGGATACTTCTACAAGTTCAACTGATGACACCACCACTGATGATGATGGTGATGATTATGATGATGATGCTAATGGAATTGCGTCAAGCAGAGCTACCAACATTTTTGGACCACTACCACTCTATGTGATGGACTTTCAAGGCTTTGAGGGATTGAACAATGAGTTTATTGTCAAGGAGATGGCAATACTGGAGCGAGATGATGAGCATCATGTGACGACACATCACTACTTTTTCAAGTCACCCTACCCGGACATTGTGCTGAATACAGGCACAATGATTGACAGCAATGCTTTGCATCGAGCTAAACATGGACTGAGATGGTCGGGCAATGGAGTCGGCCAAACACACCTCTAGTATTCATCCTTGATGCAAATTGTGTGTCACACAGTTGGACGATGGCTGAGGGAAAACAACGATTCAGGATTTCCAATCAAGATCTTCATCCATGGCTATGAGAAGATCAGTCTACTAGCATCATTGCTGCAAATGGAGAATGTGGAGTATGTAGACCTGAGTTCGCCATACCTATTTCACAAGATACCCAATCTGGAGAAGCTGATGAAGACTACAGGAGTTTACTGCCCAGAACATTACCTACTCAACTTTTTGGAGACTGTGAAGATGAAGCTGGCTGGCGTCAATGGACAAGGAGGAAGCATGGACATACCACCATTTTGTGCACTCAATGTTGTAAACATCCTACACAATTGGATTATGGAAACTTTGTTTAAAGATAGAGATTTTTGTCAAAATCTTTTCATGACAATAGAGACTGTGTAATAAGATTTGGTAATAAATGGTTTGTGTGGAAATGGAATCTTTTTATTTAATCTATGAGAACCTCTCACAGGCTCCTCACCTAGATGTTAACATCCTGCTCATTAAAATAATTATAAGATTGCACTGATTTTGACAAAATGATATCCTGCCAGATAATTGGTTCACACAGGATGGACATTAGATAAGTGGTTCACACGCTGTCCCAGGATTGGTAACCATTTCAAGACAACTTCCGGGGTCAGATCTGTCATACAGGTTCCCACGCTGTCCCAGCTCCCCCATCCGGTTCAAGAAAATTAATTAATTGGACAGGATGGACAATAGATAATTGATTCACACAGGATGGACATTAGATAAGTGGTTCACACGCTGTGCCAGGATTGGTACCAATCCTGGCGCAACTTCCGGTTCCCATGCTGCGCCAGCTCCCCAGGTTCCCACGCTGTGCCAGCTCCCCCATCCGGTTCCTAGAGGTCAAGTTCAAGGTCATTTCCGGGGTCAAAGGTCAAGGTTGCGCCAGAATACCCCTTTTTATACTACTGTTGTAGTATTTCGAATTGTTCTTGAGTGTGAGGGACAATTTTTATATCCCCCTCACTTATCTTGAAAACTTAACAGTTCTACGAGCTAGGAAGATCGAAATTCGGATTCAGTGCCTCAAAATACATAGAAATACCGATTAACAGAACACTTATTCCATTATAATTGATTTTTCTCGGGCAATAGCTAGTAGAATCATGACGAGGGGGGGGGGGGGCGCGTCCCAGCTTATCGCGTCGCTAATCCCCTCCCACAGTATCATCCTTGATCGTGAGTATGCAACTATACACATCATTGGATTCAGAAAATAATGTGCTAAAACCTTTGTCACCTTTTTCCTGTAAAATGGCGTACAAAGTCCTCTCTAAAATACGAAAAAATCAAGTTGAGAAATTCGAATTTTCTGAGTATTTCAATTTTTATCTGTAAAACTAGTAGGTTTAACGTAGAAATGAATAGTACCATTATTGTAGCCCACTATATGACTAATGTAATGGAAAAAGAATCAACCCTATCCAATGATCTTTTACTGAGTTATCGAATTTCCAGTAATCACCTACATTTTGGAACTATGAGGGGGTGGTGGTGGAAAAAGCACCGAGGGGATTTTCGGGACTTTTGGGAAAATACACCTCTAGTAGTGGTCCAACTCCTGGGAGAGTTTCAGCTTTCCAATAATTACTTGCGACATAAAACCTTTATTTACTGGGCCATTATGAAATAGCATTGCCATAAGTCTGTACTGAATACCGGTACTAAGTTTTGCACGGAAGTTACGGAAGTCCGCAGACGGAGCGTTCACCGAGCGTCCCAGGCGCTAGGCGTCGTAAACATACGGCTGTAATTGGATATAAATAAGAAGTCACAGTCATATATTTATATAACGCTTGGTGAGCGCTCCGTGTGCGGACGACTCTTAAGAAGAAATACTAGTGAACTATTCAACTGACCATATACACCAGGTTTTTTCTCTTTAGCTTGCACCACTCTCGTTCGGAGTTCATCTTCTACGGAAATTGATAATTTCACCAACTGAAACAGAAACGCAAAATGAAATGGAATTAAATAAATGTCACCGAAAAACATACAAACATGAAAAATGAATGAATATGATGAGACACGTTTTCATCACAAAGCTTTTTTAGAGATGACCCGTGAACAGTGGGAAAGATGAACGGCTTTTTTAGAGATAAATAGCTTGAACAGTGAAGCATCCAATACAATTGCTTATCAATCATCGCACAATCAAACTTGCCAGGTGTCTGTTCTGTCAGATAAGACACGTTCGCTCGGGCAGCCCTCGGAAGGGTGACCGCTTTGGTTTGGCCAGTAAAAATGACTGTTCTCTGCTTTATATTCACTTCCCAGTGGTTCGGAACCCTTTTAAAAAACTGAAAGTTCAACTCATTACCTATACACAGGTCTCAGACTTATATGGGCTTCATCCTCTGCTAAGAAAGTGAAATTAGTATAAAAATGTAAAGAACATTGATATGCACGAAAACTTCAAAATTATACGGTAAAATGTTAAATTTGGTTTTAAACTGTAGAGAACTTCCCCAGAGGAATTTTGAATTAAAAAATATAGAGCGTTCACAAGATATAGAGATCAAAAACGTTCAAAGTCAAAAAATGTTAAATGTCAGAAAAGTTTTGAATTTGAACTAATATAGCAGGGCCAATTGCGGCTTTACCGCACGTTTGATAGAATTAATGTTGTATGTAAATAAATTAACTCGATAAGCTACAATTTTTTCAAAATAATGTTTTTCTAAAAACCTAACCGATTTCAAACTATTGACCGAAATAGAAATTTTGGGCAAGATCACAGCGGCCATTTTGGAATTTTAAGCTTTCTGCCAAGATGGGATTGATGGGCATTTTAGATGAAGATTGAACAGCACTCGTTAAAAAAACGGGCATTTTGCAATTCATTGATGTTGAGCCATATTAGTATTGAGCCAATTTCTTTTGAAATGATTTTACTAATAATGAAAAATATCACATAAATTGGAGACACGAAGATTTCATTAGAAGAGGATTGAATAAAATAATATCTGATAATCAAATTTTATTACCATTTTGTCATTTTAAGTAAATGAATTTTACTTTTTTTACATACCTCTTCGATTGATTCAGCAGCGTTCACATGCTTGTTCTTCTTGAATTCTTCATTTATTCTATCTCTGGCAGCTATAAAAACAAAAACTTAAAAAATGTTAAATCATTTCACCAGTGGTGTTTCAAACAATATAATAAAAAACGTGAAGGGCCTTGATTCCCCAAAAATAAATTTACAAATCTATATTATAATAAGAGAGTAGGAGTGTATTTTTTGTCTTATGGATCCCACAAAAATGGTAACGATTTGGTACACTAAATTTGGCAAAAAGTTTCCTCTTAACTCAATTCAGTATCTTAACTCAAAGCCCAATATTTTTATTTTTATTTCAGACTATGTGTATTGAGCTTTTCCTGTAATACATTATTCTAAAGAATCAAACACAAAACTAACTATGTAGGTGGGTAGAGCTGCAAAGTTGCTACTTATTTTAAAAATAAACACTAAAAATTTTGTGGTCGTGCAACCTTATTTTTGAAACTTTTGGAATCACTCGATGTTCTATGGAATCACATGAAATCAGCTACTTCAATCAACTACAATTTGTGAATGTGTGATTCTTTAAAAAGACCTTCAAGTACCGTAGACAATTTTCTTGGAAAAGAGGTGGAAATTAATTTACAAAGAAAAACTCACCTTTAAGAGCAAAGTTGTCTCCTTTGAATACGGTTTGCCTTGCTCTGTGTAGTCGTTTGAACGAGCGCAACACCTGCAAAAATAGCGATAACAATATGTGATTGTAAAATGTAAATTACCGCTGCATCGCCGTTGACCAGATGAGTCTGGATAGCCTGTGTCAAGCTCCAGAGCCTTCAATCATTGAAGAGAATGCCAATGAATGGCTTTATGTTCAAGGATCCAGCATAAATTCGTCTATCGAGTATAGTGACCTAGAGACAAGCCTCCACCGGCTTCAACTCTTCTGGCAACAGGTTAAAAAGCTCCACCGCTCTGAGAGGAAAGGAGCTTTGAGTTTTTGCCAGTCTGCACCTTTGGATGTTTCAAGTCATTGGCTCTTCTGGTGTTGTGCAGATGAGTAGCACTCTTGCGCTCATACAAGTTGGTGTTTTTTTTTTTACATAAACAAGCGAGTCCATAATGTAATGCCTATAAATAGTAGGCACTTTCAGAGCCAAGAACAAAGGCTTGCAATGATCCATTCTTCCTGCCGAAGACAGCAATCTGATGGCCTTCTAAAGGAGCATTATTATTTTGACTTCAGGTGCATATTTGGTTGAAGCCGGGCTCTTGGGAGTGTATCACACTAGAGTCGTAGTGTAGCATTCTACGCTACGCTATGCATAATGATGCTAAAATGATATTCACATTCTATCGGATCTTCAAAAATTTTGAAATGCAGTTTATTTGGCAATTAAATATCTTACAATAGCATTTATCTTAATTTGTCAGAAACTAGTAATAAAGCACAGAAATTTACCTCGCCTTTTAGAGATCCAGCCATTTAAGTTAATGTGAGAATAAGTTCAGACTATGAATAAATATGAGAAAATCAGTAGTCTGGTTTATTGTATTACTTCATAATATTTAAAAGACCATTAATTTTAACGAATCGCATAAACACAGAAAATTTTAATACTTCTCAACATAACCTTTTTTCAGTTATAGTATAACAGCTGATGTCTGAACTTCTGAAGGAGTCGTCTTATATCAGCTGATTCCTTACAGTATACAGCACAGTCGTGGCCTACGTTACTAAAGGCCTTAGAACTGTTCAATGACGTAATCTGATCTAGGGCCAATGCTCAAAATCGTATGGTAGAGTTGATTAGCCGAGCAATACCTTATTCCCAATTTTCATAAATTATTAAACAGTTCAAAAAAATCGATTAATTTATGTTTATATCATGATGACTGCATTTGTTCTTTTAATAAAAAACTTGAAACAATATCGTTCTGTAAGAATTTCACAAACAAAAAATAATTATTGATCCAAATCAAAATCATTTATTTGCCAATCATAAATAAAACAAAAACTTGAGACTTGGGCAATACATAACTGAAATATAAACTTCAATTTTTAATTGGCGTTGCCAGCAAAACCTAGGTTTGTGTGATCAAGTTCAGGAATACTTACCACATGCTGTTTGCAGACTATTGATTCTGTAATATTGGTAGATAATAAGGCCACTGACAGGTCCACTGACAGGCCACTGATAATAGAGTTACTGACAGCAAACATCGGGGAACGTTGGGGCCAAGACAAGAAACCCCAATTACCAGAAAAACGGTTTCATTTCTCCATCAATCCCAAGCTTAATCATTATTAACACTGATCATTCCACACTATTATTTTTGTTTTTAGTCATATGAAGATTATTATAGATGAATAAATCCACTTGAGCTCACTTCACATAATAATTAGAATAGTCATAGGCCTACCATCCCATCTTACTACTTTACATCCAAATCATAAAGTACTTAATTAAAAATCAAAACACTTTCCAAATTCAAAGAGCTGCGTTATGTTAATAAGTAACTTTTGCTGCAGTGGCACCAATATGTAAATACCAGAACCACATTAAAATTACGAATTAAAGGCCTTTTCACTTTTAAGAAGCCTTTTGCTATTATAATTTTCCTAAATACAATATTCTACATTAAATAGAGTTGTAGAAGTTCATTAACTTTCCAACTGTCCGAAAACAATCTACTATTCTCTGACCCAGTCCTTGCTTATGTATGGGATTGTAGGATGGGGAGGAACCAGCTTCCTGCATATTGAGCCGCTCCTCAAGGTTCAGAAGCTGATTATGAGGGTCATCAACCGGAAACCACCACGCTATCGATCGGACCAGCTATTCAGCGAATTCGTTGTGATGGATCCAAGACAGCTGTACTCCAAGGAAATACTATGCAGAATACACAAAAATCCAGCCAGCTTCCAAACCAGAAACCATAGCCACAACACCAGATACAGGAACCTTCTTATCACTAATGTTGCTAAGAAGGCACTATACCAAAGACATTTCAATCATCTAGCACCAAAATTATATAATCTACTTCCTGAAAACATTAAACACATAACTCACTTCAAAAAGTTCAAAGCAACAATACAAAATTGGTTAACAAGCAAAGGAAGACAGAGAATAGAAACAGTAATTTCAAACAATTCATACTATCATAGAACACATAGCCACAAGACATTTACTGATTTACTTAACACTTACTAATCTTACTTATTCGCTCACAAAAATTCAAACCTACTCTAGAACATGGCTTGCCATAGTGGAGTAGGTCAATTTTCCACACAAAAACTTTTGTATTATAACATAAATTTTGATCTTTTACTAACACATTTTTGTATTAATAACTGTAGATGTTTGTAAATTTGTAGTAGTATTAGTTTGGAAAATAAATCATTTATTTATTTTACTTTTCTTATAGGTATATTTTTACTCACTAGCTTATGAACATTCTTAGTTTATATGTTAGTTTCTTTTGGTTTATATGTTATATTAATTTGCTAATTCGATAAAAAAATATTCCATGATGTAGTACTACACTATAAGAAATATATCATGTTTTCAAAGTTTGAAAATTCAACTAAAAATCTTAAAATAAAACAAATTTTGAAATAAAAAAAGATACTTCAATGAAATTATACTTGAAAATTAAATAAAATGCACTAAAAAGTTTAAAATGATAAACTTTAAACTGAGAAAATTAAAAATGTAATACAAGTAATCTTTTAAAGTTGGCACCAAATAATTTAAGAAGTTAATAATATTTATTCTATGTTATATTGTAGAAGTTTAAATAAAATTTGACGCCAACTTCAAAAGGTTACTTGTATTAAATTTGTTCAGTTTCAAGTTAATCATTTACTTTAAACTTTTTAGTACTGTATGTGAGCATGTTTTCATTTCATTGAAGTTGGTTTCCTTTTTGGTTTTAAAATTTGTTTTGTTTCATAAGTTAAGATAATTTGAATTACAAATACTCTAGGTTCAGACAAGCTACCTAGGAAGATGCGGTTTGTGCCAGGCTCTCAGGAACAACATAGATAGTCATAGATTTGAAAATTTTCAAATTCATTTTTTTACACAGTTTGGCTGTAAGATTGAAAACCCGGAATAATTTCCAAAACTCATGAGAATTGGCTACTTATAATATGGTTTAGCTCAATTTTTTTAGATTTTGATGTCAATGATGTGGAAGAGAAAGATATTACTTTCAACTTGAAACCGACTCTGCGGTTTTATCTTGAGTACCTAGTTAGGACTATTCATAGAAAAAAATCGTCATTTTCCAAGAACAGTATAGGAAAAGTCTATAACACACTGTTGAATTACAAATTACTATACTAGATGTGATAAATGTTAATGAATTTGGATCGTTTCAATGAGCTGAGAGGAATGAGACAGAGACGGGATATGACAAGCTGTTCTTGAGGGCCCCTCCCTATACAACTTGTAGGCTATAGATAACTTGGATACAACAATCTTATTTTATATTGTAATGAAATGATAGATTTTTATTAATTGAACCACAGATAAAGTAAACTTACCTGTGATTGGATAGATGGGTTGAATAACGTGTTCCCGTTTTTGTTAGTTTCAAAATCTTTATTTTTGGAATTTTTAGCCAAATATAACTTAATATGTGATAAAATAAATATAGGTGCACAATATTCAACAAAATAGAATAATTTGGTAACAACTTACACATTGCCATCTTCTCCGGTTAGCAAAAATATTCCTGTACTTTATAAAAATTATACAATATCTTCACTACAGAAGACACTTTGTGCAAAACCATAATATTGCATAATTAATTTCTTAAAATTACAATTTTTAACAAATCATAAAAATAAATAAAATAATTCTGTTTTATATCACAATTCTATAGGACAAGACACTCTTAGTTAAGTCTGTTCACTCACAAGATAAAAGTCTCTATTCAAGGAAGCCACAAAAGCTAGCACGCTAAACAATACAGATACATAAAATGGAGACAATACATTCTGCAATTATTAACAAGAACATACACTACAACTACTTAATCTTATATTGAAAGCAAAAGCTGCAATTTAGGATAAATGATGGAATCAGACACACAAAAACACATTAATTTTCAACATTGTTATTTTTTTAAATTTAAATGTTCACCAGGAGAGAGAAAAACGTACTACAAAAAGGAATGATTTTAAAAAAAATAATAATAAAATAGGAAGAATAATTTGAAATGCACAATTTATTTTAGAATGGTAATTCATCGTAATTAGCTCTTGTGAAATAAATCAATTGCACTGATTTAATGTGATAGTCGACAAAAGACCTAATGAAGAATTAACTTTTTGAGTGAATTTGCAAGAATGAATTACAGCAAGTCATTGAAAATAATATTAAAATAAAAATGAAATGAAATACAGGAATCTAATATAGAACTTGATGCGTAATTTGATATGATGCAATTTATTCAATCTTCTTAATTTATGTTATATTTCTATACAGATCTCAATACTTTTCTCATAGCTATCGGCACAAAAATGATAATTGGACAATTTGTTCTCTATTCCATCAACACTTTCAAATTCGTTGAATTCTTAATTTCAAAGGTCATAGAGATGACAGATAATTGGGCAGTTAGTACTTTATTCAATTATCAACAATTGCAATGCAACTTTGAACAAGTTCACACAGTCATATAATAATTGAAATTCCTTACAATGTAAAACACGAGACAAATAATACAGAGCAGGAATAAATAAACTAGCATCAAAATAAGATAAAATAAAACACTAATATAATACAGTTATAATGTTGGGTGCAGGTAGCTTAACCTTTCATCCCCCATCGCACCTGATTGGGGTACCCTACAGTACCATATTTTAAATTTTATTTGAAGGGGGGTTCGAGGGTACTCCCGTGGAATATTTTTGACAAAATAATTCCTATGAAACGACATTTTTTGCGATTCTAGACATTTTCTTTGTCTTTTTCGTCAAAAATAATTGTCTCACAGGGGTTGCTGAAATTCAAAAAAATTAGGTATTTGGGGGATTTATCCTCTTGATACACCCCCCTCCCTAGTTACGTAATTGTGTAAGGTAGAAGATGAATACAGAAAGTGAGAGACAATGTGGAAGACTAGAAATTTGATCTCAAAGTCAAAATAGAAGATTGAAAAATTATAATAATATCAAAAGGTTAAAAAACACACAATGTATCTACAAAAATGGAAGTTGTAGCTTGTAATATAAGATAGTTACTATAAGAAGAATGATGATGAAGAAATATTAAAAAAATCATTCACACAATCCAGTATAAAGCCTAATGTCACAATCAAATTCAAATCATAAATTTAAATTCCCTTCAATAATATAATTTACTTTTGTAACACTCATAATCAATGTATTAGGCAAGTTATTTCACGTAGTAAACTATCAAATATCATTGTTAATTATTACACAATCTGATTTATTCTATTAAGATAAAACTATGTAAACGCAGTACATGAATTTTAAGTAGCATCAATACTCAATGGATTTGCTGAAGTACATTTATCTACGAAATTGAGTTCATTACAGATGAAGTACAACCAGAGATGGCCATGATTTCAAGTCTATGACAAGATTCGTAAGTCATCACTATACTACGAAAGTATCTTCATTAGATGTCTGTGGTGGAATACAATAATGCAAATTAATGTGAATAGATTTTGAGCATTCAGAACGATTCAGCATTTCAACATACAGACAATACATAGTTATTTGTAGCTTTGAAAAAATACTGATAAAGCAAGACTTTGTCCCTCTGAAACTAGAATTGAATAATACTATTTTATTATTTAATATTATGTTCATCAATACTGAGTAATTAATGAAAACTGCGAGTACAATAAGAAAACCAAACTAACAATCAATGTGAATACAACAGGCTATTGCCCAAAACTGATTTTCACAAAATTTCAGAGTAGAATCAAAATGTTAGGTTAGGTCTCTTTCATATTATGAGAAAGTATCATACAACACTACATGATAAATTATGTTGAAGAATCAATCTATGCAACAATTCACCCATTTGTCAAAATAAATAATTTTTTAATATGTTGTTAGAATTGAAAATTCTCACAGAATTCGTAAATTGAAGATTATGCGACTATTCCATGGGGGTATAAAAAGTGGAGGGAGCATAACGTTTTCCATCTATCTTAAAATTGTCCAACTGGAATGGAAGCATGTTTACAAGATGAAGATAGCCAAACAAGATGGCGTCGATATCACTGACAACAGTTATACCAACGCCATCTTGTGCGGCTATTCTTCAACATCACTTTCCAGAATTTACGCTGGCTTCAATTTCTTGACCTCATTCAGTATTTACAATTAAAATTCTACAATGTAAAATTCTTTTCAAATTTTAATTTTTTCTTGTCAAAACAAATTCAAATTAGAAGTCATAAGACTTAAAACTGAATAAAATATATTTCACAAAGCCAATATTGAACAATGTAAAAGGAAGTCAAAGATAATAGATTTGAGAAAATCTACGCTAATGATAACATTAATTCCACATTTACAACTTGGGCAAGCAAGCACACTCGATGTCTATAGCAAACAAATGGAGGAATAGATTGGTCATGTTAAAATAATTAGCGTAATTGTCAGCGTAGTTTTGCTGTCTCTCTACTACTCGTGTTATTATTTTTATTCATGATACAGGCCAAAGTGAAGTTTATCACAGGTCTAGTCTACTTCTTAAAACTACCAGTCTAATTAATTAAAATCAATTAACAGGTCTCCTTCTTACCCTCTTTTTTCTTTTCTTTCATAATCATCATCATCATCATCATCATCTTCTTCTTCTTCTTCTTCTTCTCCTCGTCATCCGATCGTCTTCTTATTCTTCTTCTATTACTATCTCTTCTTCTTCTTCTCCTCCTCCTCCGTTCGTCTTCTTCTTCTCCTTCCTCTTCTTTGTATTTCTCTTCTCCTATTCCCTCTTCTTGTTTTTCCTCCTAATCTTCTTCATTTTTCTTCTAATTCTCCTTCCTCTTCTTCTTATTCATTCCCTTATTCTCAAGTGCTTGAGTTTCGACGACAGAAAACAGCATCTAGACGTTTATAATATAAGAAAGGCTACCCCTGAATGTTTCGATTGCATGGTTCACAATATAAATAAATGTACTCTTATATACAAGATAAATGACTCTGAACCAGATGTTTAAGCATCGGCTGGTGGATCCATTGCACAGACAATAGCTTTGACGATAGCGGCAGCAGCCAGGGAAGCATACGGTTGCCATGGTGATTTACGTGTGCCATCTTTGTAGTCTGATATTCCTCTAACGACAGCGAAAGAGTCTTTACAGTTGCCCTGCACTGATTCAATGACTGAATCAAATTCTGAATCCCACGCGAGCGCCAGAAGCTGCTCTGAGAATTTCTGTCTTAGTTGCTCGTTGCGACAGACAGCCCGACCTGATGCGATCACACCCGTGTGGATTCGTGAGCGGCCTTCGAATCTGCAACACAAGACGATAAAAAAAGTTAGATAAAGAATCTTATTTCAGTAGATAAGGTCAATAGAATCTATTACAATATCTTACTTATCCATTGAATATCTGATATTCAATGGATAAGTAAGATATTGTAAGAGTAAGATCCTGAGTAAGATATTAAGGCTGTACGCAGGGTTTTTGGTCATATTTTTTTTCGAAGTTTATTGTATTGGATAAGGTATTGAAATTTTGACTATTGCCAAGAGAAATTATTTTTTTCATCAAATATTTTATGGAATATGGGAGTTTAAAGTTGAATTTTTTCTGTTTTTGGGGGCAATTGATCTCCCCTACAAGTTATTTTAAACTTTTGATAAATTTTTATTAAATGAGAGACACATTGACGAATAAAATGACATACTTTTCATTCCAATCAAACAATTTGTTTTCTCAAAATAATTTTTTTTAAAAAAACGCGGAAATTTTGTTTTTCAAAAAAATTCTTTTGAAAAAACCAATTCTTGAATTGAAATAAAAAATCTGTCATTCTTTTCCCCCAAAGTGTCTTTCAGTTATAAAAAAAATATCAAATGTTTAAAATAATTTGTAGGTGAGTTCAATTGCCCCCAAAAACAAAAAAAAAACAAAAATCAAATTTGAACTCCCATACTCCATAAAATATTAAATATCAAATTTTGATGAAAAAATAATTTCCCATGGCAATATTTAACATTTCAATACCTTAATAATATCTAATACAATGAACTTCGAAAAAAAAATTATGACCAAAAACCCTGCGCACAGCCTTAAACTGTCTACACCCTTGCCCATTGCCTGTTGGCTAAGAGTTGGCGTCAGGACGGACATCCGGTCATAAAAACCAATGCCAATTTCACATGGGATTCACACCCCACTCGACGTGGGATGTGAAAAGAGAAGAATAAAGAATCGAATTATTGAACAGCTACACCAAATATTTTAGCCGACAAGTTTACTTTGAAGTAACTGACAATTAAATAAACTGACAAATATACAGAAACAAAAGTTTTCATGTCGAATTCTTCAAAGTGCTATTAATTTATACTGAAGACTTCCGCAATGGTGGAAATAAGCGGACTATAGCGACATGAGAATAACCTTACAGCGGAGGCTGGAAACATTCCAATCAACCAATCGTATCTTGCTTACCGCTATTTTTTCACAACATAAACACTGAATTAATCAATTAGTTGAATAAAAATTTAACTAGAGTCAACTCATTGTTGGTAGTGTATGGAAACACACCTCTTTTTTGTCTCACTAGGCATTCCTGGTAACACAGAGTTCCCAGCGGCTATACTGGGAACTATCTTCATAATATAACAAAGTATACTGCAAGCAAATTGAAATCTACCTTATTGGAATTCCACCTTGCGAAATAAGTGATAGTATTGGAAACATGCTGAACCTAGAAGGCATTGCAAGCCTTCTATTAGAGTAGAGCACTAGTCGTAATAGAGAACTGAGATGTGCGAGGCAAATTCATATAATTGCAGAGAATGAGTTCACTAGCTGTACCAACTCTGGCTGACAATTTTGTCTATGCCCAAAAAATTTGTATTTCATTAATAATTGAATTGAGAGTCCCATATTATGTACCGGAATCAAGAAAATGAATTGTACTCACTTTGATATTTTTTATAATGGAAGTGATAACTTTCTTATCTACTCTATACTAACAACTTACAGGTCTGATTCAAATAGAAAAAAATGTGAGAAACAAAAATTAATAAACTGTCCACTTACAATCGAGGGTAGGTCTCAGAATTGCAAAATTCAGGATGTATTAATTATTGTGAGATTGTATTGTGTATTGTGAGAATTATTGTAAGGTGGTCTACAGAATATTGAATGTATATGATCGAAGAAAGTATGAAGGTTAATTTGAAGATCCTACTTTATAAAAGTATGCTAACAATAAGCTTTATAAAGTAATTAGATTCAAATAGAGCATTTCTCATGTATTCTTTTTAAATTTGTTTTTAATAAAATACAAATTTATTCATTGTGAAAACTTTCTATTCGTAATGCCTTATAAAAACAGAGATATGTAAAAGCATATCTTTATCAACAACTCAATTATGATAACAACTAGAAACTCATTGCTTTTTTCACAGACAAAATAAAAATCACACAAATATAAAATTAAAAGACCAACAGTAAGATTCTTTGTAGTGGTGTAGGTGATATTGTGGAAGATATCCATAATGAATAATAAGACGAAGTTGTCACAACCACATTTATTGAAAATAGTGAGATACTAGTTTCGGATGTTACTCCATTATCAATCTTAAACAAACTAAAACTAAAGTACAGAGTAGCTTAATATAAACTAAACACGTGTTTAGTATATATTAAGCTACTCTTTACTTTAGTTTCAGTTAGTTTGAGATTGATAATGGAGTAACATCCGAAACTAGTATCACACTATCTCTATATATAAAAATGAATGTCTGTCTGTATGTATGTATGTGTGTTCCCTATAGACTCCAAAACTACTTGACAGATCGGCATGAAACTTTGGGAATATGTTGTGTGAATATTGGGGATGGTTTCTGACCATAAATTTCAATAGGGGAGCTAATAATTATTATTAATTAAACCATTTTATAGACCTAACCTACTGAACTTGCCAGCCAAACAGCTTAAAGGAACAGCTGATATAAGTCAACAGTTTTTAATCATATGGCAGGCCCCTTAGTGGCGTTATTTAAGTTGTCTTTGAACAGCAAAAGACTTTGCACTTTGCATGTAGGCTAACGTGCAGTTGGAGCCTTGCAATATGTAGGACACATACGACTGGGTATGATGAAATGTAATTATGCCAGGTTGATGAAATCTGTTAACCAATGCAGCTAGAAATTTGAAATGCAGCCTCAGCGGGAGGTGGCGAATAATAAAATAAAAAACCTAGCTTCTACCCTTATAGTCATAGGAGGTTTAAATTTGAAATGCTTCTTCATTCAGAGGTGGTGATTAAGAAAACAACGAAGCCTATGTCTATGATCAGCTGGAAGAGCCCTAGGACTAACTTCTTTCCTAATTTTAAATGTAACCTCAGCGGGAGGTGGCGAATAATAAAATCAAGGAGAATTTTTATGAGAATGCAGCAACGCGCGTTGGGCCAGCTAGTTTTTAATAAATGTGGTTGTGGCAACTTCGCCTTATTATTCATTACCTACTTATAAGCTTTGAAGCCACTTTATAATAATTCCGTATAATTATGATCATTCACAATATTTTATAAATAGTTCATTTTTTATGACTGAAGATTACAAAACACATAATTAATTTTCTTTCCTTTTGCAATAAGAAAGCATTTAAGAATAAATACGAAATAACCTTTTTTTCAGATCTGGGTCAGTGGAGGTGGGATGGGCCACTTCAATAACTCCTTCCTCGCCTATACTCATGTAGAGTTTGTCGGTTTCTTTTGGTGGTCTTCGGAAATCACTTTCAGATTCTGCTGAGCTCAGCAGACTTTCAGCTTCGGCTAGAAATTTTAGCCATGGTGCCGCATCACCCTCTGCTTCAGACTGAAAAAGATGATGAAATAATTTTTATAAGCAACACACGCTATTCAAGGCAATTGGGAGTTTTGAATATTATCTTTTAGCATATGACTTAAATTGGTGGGAAATTGAAATCTTACCTTATTGGGATTCCACCTTGCAAAATAAGTGTTATTATTGGAAACATGCTGAACTTAGTTTAAGAAGAATTCCGAACCACTCAAGTAGTGACGATAAAGCAGATAGCTGATAGCCAGAGCTGCCGTGGTCACCCATTCAAGCGCACACTCAAAACTTGTGGCTTGAGGCTGTTTGCAGTGGCGTTTGTCATATTTTTTCGAAGTTTCTTGTTTTGGATGTTACTAAGGTAATGAACTGCTAATTATTGCCATGAGAGAAAAACATGTTCAATTTTTTTGTGAAATATGGGGGCTAAAAATAGAAATTTTCGGGTTTTGGAGACAATTGATCTTTTTTCGAAGTTATTTGAAACCTTTGGTAATTATTCTAAACTTAAACACGCCTCGGGGAGTAATATGACTTTATTTTAATTTTAATCAAACAATTGGTTTTTAAACAAAACTTTGAAAATCTTAAAATACTTGCAGTTTTTCGAAAAATTATTACAACAAAACTAGACTTTCAGTAGGAATAAATAAACATTATATTACCTGAAGTGTGTTTTAGTTGTAAAAAAATATTAGAAGTTAAAGTACCGTAACTCATAGAGTTACTAAAGCCGCTCAAACCCGGAAAATGTAGACTTGGAGCACCTTATTCCATAAAACAATTAATGGAAAAAATTTCACTGCAATAGGTAATATTTCAGTACCTCAATAACATCTAATACAAGATACGTTCAAGAGAATATATGAACAAATCCCCGCGAACAAGATAAAGTTTAATGAGTTACATGACTAGATTATTTAAATGAAACTAACTCATTTGACATTAAAATTTTATCAATAACCGTTTTGATAATTATTCATTGTAATTCCAATTCGTTAATCATCCATCAAAGCATCGAAGGCTAGATTTTTTTCAAGTCTTTTTTCTAAGTTATAATTTCAATTTGTTTCAAGCAATTAATACATTTAAAAGTGTAATAGAATATAACCTTTTGTCAAATTGAAAAAACTATTGCAAATAATGAAACAAGATAATACGTACTTGTGCTTTCAGCTGGGAAGCAATGTGCTGCAAACAGAAATTCGATGGTTGATAGTCTTTATGGTCGAATGCCAACAGTCCGTCAGGTCTTTCATTTGCGTTTTCACAGTAGGTGTAGACAGCTCTGAAATAAATAAGAAACGACCAAAAATGAACAAGGATATATTATTGATTAATTGAAAGGTTTAGGGTCTTTCAAAGTTAAAATGAACTTTCAACATTCATTGCATTTTATTCTAAACCAAAAATATATTTTAAAAAACTATTAACATCTAGACCAGGGGTTTCCAAACTACGGCCCGCCAGTGTCATGAATCCGGTCCACGACAGTGTGAGCAATCCGGCCCGTGACAGCTCATAGGGTTTTGCCACTTAATATTATTTTCTACTAATAATTCCACTACTCAACTGATTGTATTAATTACCAATACATAATTTCACTGTTCTAATTTATTATCAATACATCAATACTACAGAGAGAATCCTGTAGGGAAAGTTTTAAGTTTGAAATTGTGATGGTACCTTCATTGTATATTTATTACAATTTGATCCATGTTAAAAATAATTTAAACAATTTTGCTCAAAATAGCAACAACCATAATTATAATACTAGAATGAACTCTGATCTTCTTACTCCTTATATAAGATTGTCTACAACTCATAAAGCCATATGTCCCAGAGATGTATAATATTTAATAAACTTCCTCTAGAAATAAGAATGTTACCGGCAAAGACTTTCAAATTAGTTATTAACAAATGGCTGAGAAAAAAAACCATTTTATAATTTAAGAGAATTCATGGATTGTGATATTGATATTGTGGCATGATTGTACTTCATCATTGTAACTTGAAAACTGACTTTAATGTATTTTACCATGACGAAGCCTATTGCAACTTCATCTTTGTTTAATGGCTAATAAAATTCTTATTCTTATACATTTATTATCATTTTACTATCAGATTTAGTAGTTGTATTTAGCTGGCGCATACTTGACGACTTTAGAAGTTTTCGATAAGTGGTCCGCAGGCTCGCTTCGCTCGCCTTAACCGTCTGAGTTTTAACCATGTTAATCCACTAAAAAATTGAGAGCCCCTGATTTTATAACAATTTTTGTGCATATTATGAAATATCACAATAATTACGGCAATAACAGACTTGTAAAATGTTTATCCTATCCTTATCTATTGATTGTACCTGTTATTGTTTGTAGAGTGCGCCACCACCACATCTCCTAGTCTGACGTGTTTGTTAAAATCCGTGTAATGAGGCACTCCACCTCCCAACCCAACTAATATCACATAGTCAACCTTCTGGAAAGTACCTGTAAGCATAAACACATTGGAATTGAAAACTTTGTTCATAAGCATTAGAAGTATTTCATCTTAATATACAATTCTGCACTCTAAATGTAATACTACTCTAAACTCTATAAATCTATAACTCTATAATGTAATCTATATGTTTATACTGACCAAATTTTCTTTTCTGAATGAATTGTGAGTTAATAATAAAGTTATACGGTGAGTACACAATGAACACCACATTCCTTAATTTTTCGTTCTTTGTTTTGCTTTAACTGAATCATTTATTCTTGAATGATTTAAAGTAAAAACCCTGCCAATGATGAAGAATAAGACAACATTGAAGCAAGGCATTTTCTCTAAATTATTTTCTAATATTTTTGTCCAAATACTACTGTGATGATATTCAACATACCCATAGCAACGAGCCCATAGCCTTAATTCACAAAAGGTCTAATAATTCTTCATTACAATTACAGAAAGAAATGTGATGCATTTTCTTCTCGGAAATGTGATAGCTATCTTGCACTACGATTAATGTACAATTTAGTTGTAACTTTGTAAAAAAAATCAATTTAAATGCTACTGCTATAATATTGTATGTACCGGTAGATGCGTACTTATACGTACAGTACATGAATAAACATGCTATTTGTTGAATACACAGCGACAGGAATTTTCCAGAATGATCCAAGTACAATACAACTTACGAATATACAAACATTGTGAGTTCTGAAAACTATATCATTGTAATGAATTAAATCTAAATAAGTTCAGAATCAGTTTCCTGCTGTGTTAAACGGATACATTTTACTTTTGTATGATGCTGTTAAGAAAAATTGTACATGAAAACGAATTCTGTATCTTGGTTTACAAGGTTCAGTAGTTGAAAGGAAAAATAAATTCGTGTACCAATACAACAAGAATAGAAGAGTTAATTCAAATTTTAGCTTATACCATGTTTTTGGTTTTTTAAAGATTTAGTAGTTGGAAGAAGAAGGAAATATGGTATGTAAATATACCAGTAGTAGAATAAATTATTATTATTAGACGTGAAACTCCCAAAGTGAAAGACTCTGAGTAAAGATGGTTCATTTATTAGACTTTTTCTTTTTGTATGCCCACCAGCTTTTCATTTTTTGTACAAATTCAGCTTTTCTCTCCACTCCATTTTGTTCCAAAATAAATAGAATAAATTATTATTAAACTCTCTTAGATAAGACATCTGCTACAAGGTGGTTACTAACTGTGTCATAAGAAAATCAAAACGCTCTAATATACTAAATTAAGATTTTATAAGAAAATACATTGATTGGAAATTCACCCAATAGTCGAGTAGTAGTATTTCCAGCAGCTGTCATAGCTTCCCTGGTGTGACCCACTGATGGTAATTTGGTACATACAATACGATGAGCGCCCATGTTACCCAGAGTATAAACGTTTGACTCTCCTGTAAAAAAAGGAACAGTGAAATTTAGAAACAAATTGGAAGAGTCCTAGTTTGAGTCAATAACCTGAACTAGAATGTTAATTTCGTGTTGAATAACATTTAGCATATCGATTTAATGCAGCGACAACGTCGACCGAATATGATTTCGTCAACTCACAACAAAGTTGACCGCTGAAAACCTATGCTAGAATTTAGAGTGGTCAATTTGTCTGGTGTTGGCAGAGACAATCTAACCTGAAAAAAAAAATCCAGGTTGTCGTCGGTCGACTTTGATACGGCCCTCTCAGTTTAGACAGACTAGACATTGAAGTTAATTGATAAAAATTTGAGAAATCACCCTTGCTTGTACCTGGTTATTAGAAAAATCAAATTAAAAGAGACAATTTAATTTTTGTAAAAAAGCTAGCAAGATATAACAATTTTTTTAAAATTTTTGCAATCTGATGGATGTAGAGCAACAATTTATTAAAGAGATCGTCAACACATTCGGCCAGTTGCAGAAAAGAAAATTGAATTTAACCACCGTAAGATGACGCCATCTTATGGAGCCCAATAGGGAAGTCGAGGAAAGTCGTTGCACTGGCTCCGTCAAATGACGTCATCTTACGGTGGTCAAATTTGATTTTCTTTCGTGCAACTGGCCGATAGTTTCATTTATAAATTTTGCGAGATAAACCCAAGCAGTTTACACATGAGTGTATATGTTTCAACCACGTACATCGACATTATTGCCACACCAATTTTAATAGAAACATATATGTCTTGGAGGCCGGTCTGAAGCAAGGTTAGTATATTTACATTTTGCATTCTATTAACCTTGAGTCTAAAATTCTAGATGACAGCAATAATGAGAATATTTACTTTCTTCTATTACCCGAGCTCTGGAACTCACATAACAGATGTTACAAACTAGATTTTGAATTCCGCTCTAAGTTAGTAAGCGACGCTGCTTTACGCTCTCACTCTATGGCGATGAATGCCTCCATCTAGAACGTCCTCAAGCGAAATTAACACCTTTTAACAAAATTATTATTAAAATATATAAAACTATAAATCACAACAGTGCCCACGATCCTTAAACATTGAAGAGAATACAATTAATTAAGAATTGTATATGTATACAATTATTCCTTCTTTCAACTCAATTATTCAACTTTACACGACCAATACATAAAGAGATTTGAGTTTAACTCAGGAATGACCAGATAAGGAAATAAGTATTTTTGAATGTCTTGGAAACTTGATTTCCGAGTTACAAAATGAACAAATTATTTAGTGCTGGAACTAAACATCTGGTGATGATCTTGTTGAAGACAAAACTAGTATTTTGCTAGTGAGTATAATAGTGCGTACTACAACATTGTATTTAATGTGCTCTATATTACAGTGAGAAGGATATGAAAATCTTCTTATTAGTGCTAATGAAGATATAATAATATATAATACAGTCCATATTATGAGGATATTATTTTTGTTAATTTTCGAGTCAAAGAAAGATGACGATGGCCCACACTCAATTAGTCTTGACTGAGAAAAAAAATATTTTCACTGAAAATCTTTTTCAATCACTGTTGGATGCTCTAATGAATTTATCAGTCAAAAGCGTCCCAGCCGGGCGGACGGATATTGGAACGTCCGACTTCAGTCCACTGATCTTCATTTCATATTTGGCTTTAATTTCGAAATTTGTCCAAATGTCGTCGTCAAACAGGCGTGAAACAAGCCTAAGGCGTTCTACCGAAATTTTCGTGGTTCAATGATTCGGGGAAGATCTGTGGTTCGATTCCAGGTATTGACTGAATATTTATGTGTTGTGGAATTAATCGAATTCAATTAGATATTGCCAATGTCTGCAGTAGCAGAGGTCTTCGGCATACTTGTAGCATCAAAAGGAATTTCGAAATTTATTATCTTATCAGTTTGCGACCTTCCAATCTCTGATGAAAACTTCTAGCTGAAACTGCACTGCATTTATAAAAACTTTTGAAAACCGAAATAGACAACTGAAAATTATT
Source organism: Conomelus anceps (assembly GCA_948455865.1). Classification (NCBI taxonomy): domain Eukaryota; kingdom Metazoa; phylum Arthropoda; class Insecta; order Hemiptera; family Delphacidae; genus Conomelus; species Conomelus anceps. Next base: position 15,114,796 of record OX418225.1, read on the forward strand.
AGTAAAAATGATAATATTAAGCTGTGACAAGTTGTGAGCCTATATTATTATTGCTGAGTGAATATTGAATAATGACATCACAAAAATAACAGAGCCTTTGGTAGAATAAATGAGACAGAACAAAAACACAACAAAGCCTGACACAAACATAACGAAACCATGAAGCTGAGTGCCAATAACATGAAGCGTAACGTTGAAATTAGGAGGAGCCTCAAGTTGAAATACCTTACCAAACCGGGTTTGCCTCTTAATAGTCGCCCCATCCTTGCTGTATTCTTTCACACCTAGACATTGAAAATTGTTGCCAGTGAAACGAGAGCTTAATAAGAATAGAATTATTTAGTCGGTATGAGGATTTGATTCTGTACAATTTTACTGAAGCATTCGTAGTTGAATATTTGTATTCTATTGACACACTGAAAATATTTTGTGATACTGTATATTTATTTGTACTGTATAATGAAGTGCCGTAAAGTAAAGCTTGTTCTCGTTCGTAAGGCAAACTCGGCCCGCACATGCGTACTGCCCAGTTTGACTCTCAACTCCGCCTAATGGCCGTACAGTCATGTTCTCAGTCTGCGAACCTTCCAAACTCTGCCCATGCTTAGTGCTCATCGCAGTTGCAATTCCTTTATAACCCGACTGTACTGCCGGTCGCCCGACTCCCTTCCTTTGATTAGCCAGCATCCTTGGCAAGGTTTACAAGTGGCTTAATCTACTTATAATATCACAATTTGTGGCCAATTTACTTCGTGAGTAAATAATTGCTTTATATATATTACGGGTATTATTTTTGTGAAATAGGACAGAAAATTGTACTATTATAATTTTAATTAATCAGTTTTATTCAAGTTTTTTTACGTTTCCTATACGAATATTACTAAAACTCATTCTAACTGGTTAGCCCAGGTGAAACGCTTATGAAAGTTTATTGAAAAATTCAGTTCTAGAGAGATTAATGACGTAATAATTCACTCAGAACTCACTGATAACAGCCAAGTTTCAAGCTCAAGCTAATTATTTTATGAATTTCATAATAGTTTTCATGTGAAAGCTTTATTTTTAAACTACAGCTATAGCTTATCTACGACTATAAATCTGTAGCAAAGTTTGCTTCACATTGAGGCAACATAACAGTAAGAAAATTCAACAGAAAATCTAAAAGAAATTCATAAATGAACACTGTCAATAACCTCTTCTATTTGCGCGTTTGAAACATATTCAAACTTCTTTCAACAGGATCTAATTGGGAAGGTTTGTTGCCTTTCTAATTCATCAAGGACGAAATTACTTATGCGGTTGATCTTACCTGCCTACATAATTTTTGATGTTTGACATAAAATTTAGGAAATTGGAAATACAACTGGAAAGTGTATAATGCCAGTATACTGATGTCAATGTGTTCTGTATTCTGTAGATTATAGTGCAGTGTTCAAGTGTATTTTAGGAGTACAAATACAACGTGTGATTTATTACTCACCTACAGTGGTGTAACGCACAAATGTTTCTTTATTTTCAATCATGGCATCCACAGCGAGCTTTTCACAGTACTGTGCCGTGATGATTGCAATAGTCGGTTGTTTCGCCTTGATCATTGTCGGCATGTGTTTCACTATCTGCAAATATACAACAATAAATTAAGAACGCGAATAAAATTATTCAAATAATTGATAATTATTTATGAACAGATGTGCTACTAAAATTTGTCGGAGGTTTCTAATTGTAAATGTGAGTTATATTATTGAATTATGTATGCATAGTATTATAGCCGATTTCGAATGTAGGTGACTCTTCATGCTTCAACATCATGTTTTGGTCCAAAGAGCGTACTACACAAACGAGGAGTGAGGTTGGTTGCGATTGCTTTCTTCACTGAGATAACAGAGTTGTATCTATGCCACGCCTACCGAAACAAATTGTGAAGCCTATGCTTGACTACTCCCATCTTTAGACCAGGTCTGGCTGCACATGAGTGTGTATACTATTTAGCACAGATAGATAGATAGATTTAATAGCGTCCATTGCCCTCCTATGCAGAGGGATCTGGAGCTTGTCAAAAAAATTAAAAATGCTCAGTAAAATAGAATGCTCAAGAGCAAGACAAATCAAACCAAACATCAGATTCTCTTCAAGCTAAAATTGTTTACCCAAAATCAGGGTATTTAAAACCGGGGAATTGTTAAATTAAAACGTTTGAATAATAATCTCTGAACTCTTCTATGGAATAAATTCCATACTTATAAAATCCTTTTTCAACGTGGCTCTAAACTCCCTTTCACCTAATTTTTTTATGGAATCAGGTAAAAGATTATATAAACGGATTCCCGAACTCCTGACACCTCGCTTGTAGAATGTAGAGCGATGAAGCTCATCCCTCAGTAAATGCCTATTCCTGGTATTATTCAAATGTATGTTATCACTATGCTTGAAAATTGACTCATTTTTCTTTACAAAACAGAGTGTCTCAAGCACATATAAACTTGGGAGAGGCAAAATTTTTAAACTTCTAAAATGAGGTCGGCAACTATTCCTGATGGACTCTCCCATCATCACTCTAATTGTCCATTTTTGAGCCCTAAAGACTTCAACAGAGACACAAGAACTCCCCCAGAAAACCACTCCATAAGAAAACAGGGAGTGGAAAGAACCAAAATAAACATCCCTGAGAGAACCTAAATCAAGAAAACGATTCAATGACCTCAGAACAAACTCCACCGAACTTAATTTATTTTTTAAACACTGAAGGTGAGGCTTCCAGGATAGCCTCTGGGCTCCTCCACAATTAATGTAGCCGTTTTTTTATCTGACATGAACAAAACTTATTTCATCTCAAGTTACAATAAGGCAACACAATCTAAATTGAATTATAAGTTGGCATTATTATAAAAAATCATAATATATTGGTTTATTTCAAATTTAAACTCCTGTTTGAGCCACATGTTTCGACAGCAGTCGAACTCGCGGCGCAGCATTTGATCCGGAAGCAGTGATTTGATTATAGAAAATTAGCTGGTCAAAAATTTGTCGGGGATCATTTTTTACTCTGTACAACCAGCCTTACGTCTTTCAACAGCAATAAATAAGAGGAGTGGAGGTGTCCAACAAATATGTTTGAAATGTATCTAAGAAACACAAATTGCTATAACTACTTCAGCACCCAATAAAATGAATTATTAATTAATCAGTATCAAATTTTCACCTGTATATCAGGATCGTGGCTTACAACCCTGGTGAATGCACCATGTTCCATAGCTTTGACCAGCTTCTTATTCTGCAGTTCTTTTATGTGCATTACGATCTCTTCATCCGGCCAATTGTGCTCTCTGAAAATGTAAAATATTGTGAACGTCTTTGAGTGAGGAGAAAATTCCAACATTTTGACATGCTATAGTCCAGCTTCATTAAGGCAACCCTACATTATTAGCTACAAAGAAATGATAAAACTCTAGCTATTTGACATTGCTATTCTATTTCATATCTATTTTACATAGATACCTGAAAACTCTGACACCAGACCTGAGCCAGCCAGGCTCAGACGATATTATTATTATTACAGCAGATATTTATTTTGTGCAAATACGAAGTATAATATACTTCGATTTATTACTGCGTATACCACTGGAATATTATTCCATTAAATATAGCAGAGTCCCGCTATTCCGTATTAATTGGGACCGAACCTTGCACGGATTAGCAGGTTTTCAGAATAGGCGGATTTCATTCAGATTTCAAGAAAAATATCAACGTATTTGCTTGTTATGACGTATATTAAGTGCAAGGACATCGACTAGTCAGAACTATGCATTACAGTATTGATCGGCTCTAGAACGCATTCAGTCAAATTTGGAAGGAAAGGTAATGTTCTGGAATGAGTCATGCACTGAATACTGTTTAATAGAAATATACTATAAAATGCACCATTTTGTAAATAATTATTTTTTTGTAAAAAGTGAATGTTTTCTTTTTTGTTTAAAAAAATCATTTTCCAGAACGTCGTTTACTTAGGAATAGGCGGATTTTCGGACTATCGATGTTCGCTATAGCGGGACTCTACGAAGCAATTCATTAAATTAGACTAGACGCCTAGAAAATTCTAAATTTTTATTCATTTTCTTTTTTTCCTGATGACGCTCATATGAATATGAGACTTGTGCGTGGGTAAAGAGGTGAATGTTGGTACTGTATTTATGTATGAAATATATAAAAAAAAGTACACTTAAAGAAAAGATAGTGATACATCTAATACCACCTTCTCTCATGCTGAATTGGATAATTATATTTTTAGCAAGGAAAAGGTAGAAACAATATTCAAACAGTAGAAACATTCAAAGTTCACTTACTTGACCATGTCTTTGACTGTAACTGGATTAGGGTAGGACGATTCTATCAGTTCCAAAACTCTCTCCTCTGATATTGGTATTTGCTTGCCAAAAATACTTTCATCAGCAGATACTGAAAAATTAAGACCAATAATAATTATTATTGAACCATTGTGGAAAAATGTGGAATAGTAATACTTATATAGTAATACTTTCAAGTAATAAGGAAATAAAATTCTAATTCCAGGTTTATTTAATACCATTTTACAAAGACCAAATCAAGAATTCTTAATTTTAACTTTTCAAGTGAATTCAACGACTTGCAGTCAAATTTTTATTAAAAATAAGTAGTATTTCACTTACTTAGTAGGCCAAACGTTTTGGAGTTCTTGAAACCCATCTTCAAGGCCTACAACGTTTGGCCTACAAAGTAAGTGAAATACTACTTATTTTTAATAAAAATTTGACTGCAAGTCGCTGAATTCACTTGAAAAGTTGATATTAACAACGCAGTTCGTCATGGAACAAGAAATCCAGGAATTTAATTCTTAATTACTGATCCTAACTGAACTACGCCCATCATCTCCAGACAATTACACTTCTTGAACCTATTAATTATAATCTCGAAAACCATTCTTAATGCACATGGTTTTGATGAATTTAATAAATATCGTCTCATAAAATCAATCTCCCATCAGTGTTGATCGCCACTCTTTTAGGACAGTTTGGAAAGTTCTCTCCACCTCAAGCTAACAATAACTAATGATAGATTAATAATATTAAGAGATTAATAAAAATTAATAGATTATGAACAACTCAATGGATTATTACTAGTTAGCAGCTCCACTAACTTTGAATTCAATCGGCTTAGCAAAAGCCTCTCATGCAAGCTTGTCATGGATATTACTACTCTATTAATTAAGGATTTATATACAAAGGTTTCAATACTCTCACTTCAAACAAGTTCTTTTAGTTGAGGAAATCATTCTAAGGAAGCTAATTTTTCAAATGCAAAGGCAGATTCATTAATGATAGTAGCTTCTAATGCAAAAATTGTCGTCAAAGTTCACTAGCCGTTTTTAGAATATTAAAAATATTAAGAAATTTCTTTTTGATTGAGTATTTTTCTAGTCGATACAGGACCTAGTAATAAAAACTTCCAAGTTTTATTTTGCAAGGTCTGGAATGTGGTTTATGGTATGAAATAAATTAGTTGAGGATAAGTCAGCTTTAAACATAGTTATAGTTTATTATTTTTATTGTATTTAGTGCGTATTCTAAAAGAAATTACTGCTTCTAATGTAATGTAATGTCTGTAATGTAAAATAATGGGATTTTTGGAACGAAGAAAATCTCTGTAGTTTTAAACATGCATCTTATGTAGACAATAATACAGTCTCTTCATGAAATAATGAGTATGAGACTTATTTTTACAAGCGTTTTAAATTAATTATAGTTTCACATTAATTTGAAAAAAATTAAGAGGTACATTAGATGGTAATCACTAAAGTAAAAGCGCAAAAGAAGCATTCTAAACTTAAATATTATTATAAATACTGGTCAGAAATTGCAAAAATTGTTCAACTTGGTTAACAGTACAAATATTTAGTGTTTTTTGCTTCTTCTCTTTCATAGAACAAAGTTCCACTGGCATTCCAACTATTTTTGGAAACGAATTAACATATTAGTAATCTATATTAATTGTTAATCTACTCTAATTTCTAAACAATCAGTTCAACAGGCAGACAAATGAAGAATTTGAACTGCTAGCAAACCTGATTTATATCCATAAATGCCCGAGAATGAAATCAGCAGACATCCTCCTTGGGCTATAAAATACATTCAACTTACTCCCGTCACCAAACAGTTAATTGTTCAACAATGGACAGTAACTTATTTATGTTTTATACGTTATATTACATCATCTATTTGCGTTCACATAAGCAATCCACTTACAATTAAGGCTATCAATATTTTTCAATTTTTCATTTCAATTTTAATACACTTTTACTCATCAACTCTTGATTAGATTGATAGCAATTGAAAATACGGTATACATAGCATTAATTATTTATGGTTTCATTACAGCCTAGGCATTCAAGTTCCATTCTAAAAAATGATATTTTCTAAACAATCGTGAAGTTCTATGACTGATGAAGTTCTAGAACTTCTATGAAGTTCTATGACTGATTCAAGTCCTAATTCACTTTTATCATAATAAAACGATTAACATGACAAATTAAGCTTGTTGAATTTGAATTACTTTGAAATAATTGATAGTTTATTGAATGATCATCAGAAATAATATCAGAGAATCAACTTTGATAACGGATGGTTTGTGATTTGTGTTTACAAGAAAATTGAAACAAATGGCAAACGCATCAAATAAGAAACTTAAAAGAATGATACATTGATACACGAATGAAAAATACAGTTATCCTTCAGGAGCTACTACTTGCACTCATGCTTCTTAGTTGATTTTTATAATATAGACTGATTAATAAAATTTTATATAACAATCATACAAGAAACTTCCATTTAGCTTTCGAAGTTTCCATTGCAGCACAAATTTAGTTATATTGGTAGGAAATTCTACAACAAGCTACCGCAGTTTTAAAAGAGTCTTGAAAATATAGAAATATTTAAAAAAACAATTGAAAAAATATTTAGTTGATAAAGCTTTTTATAGTGTACAAGAGTTCCTTTCACATCAAAATTAAGCCTCACCTCAACTAATTGATATGGTAATTATGATATCTAGTGTATAATTGTTGATCTGACTTGTCTTATACTCCTTAATTGGAGTCTCCAAGACGTAATCTACAAAAAAAAGCAACCGATTTCTTTTGAGGATGAAAGTCCACATAGGTCTGAGACCTGCGCGTGGGTAATGAATTGGATGATGGTGATTGATGAATTGAACCTACAGTTTTAGGTGGGTTCCGAACCACCGGGAAGTGATTCTACAGCAGAGATCAGTGTCTTTTGTGCAGGCCAATCTAATCGGTCACCCTTACAAATAGCCCCCAGGAGAACGCAGCTTATCTCTATCTGATTGAACAGATACCTGCTACGGCTCACGGCTATCACCTCCCTAATCTATTGATTGATCGTTATAGATTATCAATGAGGAATGAACAATGAAACTACTACTCTTCTATCATTAAATGATTATTCAAATATTTCCGTCAATCGCTGACAATACAGTCATGAACGGCTTCAAATATTTGTCAGTATTAATAACTTATTCTACAGCGTTCAACCTATCAAAAGAATGTGAAAACCTAAAATAATTTTCTTGTGATATCATCGCTAATGGTTTTGAAAGCATTGCTTGATAAAGACTTCAAGCTATTTTGAACTGTGAGCTGGCTGTCTTTAATGTCTAGCTAACCACTTTCTTCTTATCATAATGATGAGTCGAAAACAGGTAATTAGGAGTCGATTTTTAAAAGTCTTTCAAGTTATTACAAGTAATTATTGAGTAAGTTTAGAGTTTCTTTATTAAGTAATATGGCGCGTGCTAAATGGCTAAAACTAAAAAAAATCTGTTGACAGTTTTTTTTTTGTAGTTTATAATTATTCATTTCATAATTATTATAGTTTTCATTATGAGTTATTTTTATATCCATCCTTTAGTTCTACAGCATATTTCATTTATTTGTCAAGAATTTCCACGATTACGGATAGAGCCAAAGCAAAATGTTGACATCAGTGAAAATTCATGAAAGGTAGTAAAAGCGGCGATTTCAAATTGCCGGTGTTCCGTCCAAATAAAAATAACATTATAAAAAGGTATAATAAGTGATAGGTCTGTATTGAACTGTATATATAATTATTGTTACATTTTTCATTGAAAAAATTACTACAATATTGACTATTAGAATAATGTGTTCCAGTAACATTTTGAATAATATTATGAATAAATAATAATATTATAATTTGAATAAATATTTTGTAATATTTTTATTGTTTTTGTGAATTTTTCTTCCCTTATCAATTTTAATAACAAGGGAGCAGTTTTGGACATCAGTCTGTGCTTCACATTCATTGTAGATTTGTCACAATAAATGAATAAATAAATAAGCTGTATACTTTGAGCAAGAACTTTGTTTATGAGAAATCTTATTGGTATACGAACTGGAAATCGGATCAATTTATAATTGTAATATTGGACATTACTCATAATTGCGGTGATCATTCTCCAAGAGCACTCAGCGTTATGAATAACATACATTATACTATACTAAAACCAATTTGTAAACGTTATTAAAAAAATCATTAATTCTTCAATAGTCTAATAGTTTGTTGCATGAACTTGAACCTCCATGTATTCTACAAGTAACGCAACTCCTATAAATTTTAAAAACTTTTGCAGAGTTCTGAATATTCGAAGTATGGTGAGAAATATTTTTATTTAATTGATTGTGAAAAATGAAAACTAGTAACAAACTATAATTATAATTCTAAAATGCAGTGATGTTCAAACGAAAATCTAATGAGCTCCTGTGTGTTTTTTAAGGCAGCAGCAATTTGATAGATCTTTAGCAAGAGAAATAAATGATTAATACAAATTGTGTAATAATTCAATAATAGCAGTAACAACTAAAAGGTGCTACTTACAAGGTCGAGACGGTAGCTTCTCAGGCTCGTCCAATTTCCTTATGATAACTTCTACTTTCTTGATGGAAGAATATTTCAGCTGCATCAATTTCATGAGTTTCTTGATGAATCCTACGTAATCTGAAAGCATACAGCCAATAAATTATGAAATTCCAGTATACTGCTAATAAATAAAAATGATTATATTTGTACTGCTTATCAGTAATTAGCTATAAAAGTAACTATAATTATAATGATCCACATTAAATTATTGAGGCTTGAGGTGGATTCGCCTATATTGATACAAGTTCATGAAAGGTCTGAAGAGGTATTTTAGACTGAAATAATATTGAGGCACAAATAACCTAAACCTATTTGCTATAAAATTATTTATATTTTCAAATTTAATTGTATTTTTTTTATTTTTTTTTTGGAGAATGAAGCCCACATAGGTCTGAGACCTGTGCGTGGGTAATGAATTGGATGATTGATGAGTTGGACCTACAGTTTTAGGTGGGTACCGAACCATCGGGAAGTGATTTTACAGCAGAGAACAGAGTCTTTTTTCTGGCCAATCCAATCGGTCACCTTTACAAAGAGCGCCCAGGAGAGCGTTGCTTATCAAATCTGATTGAACAGGGGAGTTCGATCCCACTAGTGGTCAAATCTACAAGAAGGTAAAAACCAATAGCTTATCTCTGATTGAACAGATACCTGCTACGGCAACAGTTGTATTCAATTATTAATATTATATCGAATGGTAGTCACATTGTCGGTGACGGCCAACATGGTGGAGACTCTGCCTTGCAGCCATCGGCCTGGCCGCGCCGGCACGCTGCCATTATCCCCCCTACCCATATTATGTTGGTATTGAAACTTTGCACAATAAAACACATAAAGAGAGTAATCAATATAAGTATAACTGCTATCTGCGAGACTCTGCTCGATTTCAATAATATTAACGTTCGAACAAGTGCCCTTGACAACGTGACAAGAAATCTTTACAACATATTTTACAACTTCATTTGTAATTGACTTTTTCTTGTGGGAAAGCTTTGCACGCACAGTCGCCCATAGTCTATGAAATCCTGGCCCCTTTCACGATCTATCTCCAAGGTCAAGTATTTTAAGATAGAAAAACATTTTGTCCAAATTTCCCCGTTTTATGTGAATGCACTTTGATTTTCATCACTTGATATTATTTGCTTTATAGATAAGTTTTTTTATTACTATATATGGGATGTTGATAACATTGCTTTTTAAACACAAATATGAAATTTTTTTAAATTTACATTGAAGTATTCTGATTTAATCCAAACGTCTCTCTCCTCGGCGAATTATCTCTATTTTCAGTATTTTCTATCTCTTTTATTCTCAATTCCTTTTCTCTTTCCACACCTATCCTTCTTGGATCCTCCTCCACACGACTGGCCTTCCACTTTTTATTATTCTCTCCGTACATGTTTTCAAAAAAAAAAACCAGCAGTATTTTACTACCCACTTCCCAAACATCCTTCCCTTCTTCTCATACACTATATTTTTTCGAACATACTTTCTTATTTTTTTCTTCACTGTACTGGATAACTGACGAAAATCTAAAAGAAATAAGGGAGGAAATTACCTCTAGGAAATTCTTGAGGACTGACGAGTTCCTTGAAGAAGTCTTGAGCAACGGAAGCATGCTGGAAGCTGGACAGTGAATTGGAGAACCAGAATAGCAGTGTTCTTGATTCTTGAATGTGCTTGCCATTTTGTGCATTCACCAGGAAGACACGGAACTCGAGCGACAACTCAGCTGGCTGATCATCAACTTCTATAATAGATAATACTACAATTCAAAAAAATCATGAAAAATATGCCAATCAATAAAATACATTAGTTAATCATGGAATAGAAAACGTCCATACTGTAAAAATAACACAGTGGTTAGTTCATAGAATTTATAAAGTGAGTAAAAAACACACTGTTATAAAGGTTTCTTCTCTGTTAATTTTTCGTTTATATGTTTCAATCAACATAAATCTTGATATTTTTCTAATTGTTTTGACAAACCATGTTGGATTTGACTCTCAATTATTTCCAATAGTAAATTGATATGTTTACAATAGCCTAATTTTTATACATCAAATATTTTTACAGTAAACCCTATCATATCCGGACCTTTCCGTATGTACCCGAAATTATGCTCATACTTTGGTTACACCGCAGCACAGAACAACAATTTACAATAAATCATGTTTACTAAGTTTTTTATATATGATTTTATCGTATTCATATTATGTTAAATTTAAAATAAATTATTGTGCAACGATAAGACAGGTAAAATAAAAACGCAATCAAAAAACTGTATAAAAACACAGTGATACAGTTTGAAACCTCCATAATGATTGCGTTTTTATTTTACCTGTCTTATCGTTGCACAATAATTTATTTGAAATTTAACATAATATGAATACGATAAAATCATATATAAAAAACTTAGTAAACAAATGCTAGCTATTTTTAAATGACCTAGTGAAATTTTGATTTCTTCATATCCGGATCGTTCGGTCGCACCATTGATCCGATTGTACTATTTATCGATTTTGTAAAGTACAGTATAACACTTCCTTTCTAAAAAAATAAAAATTTATTGTTTTCATCCATTCACTATTGAATATGGTATACTGCATAGTGAATCGATTAAGTTATGTTTTATATGGAACATACTTATACTAAATACGTCAATCAGATAACTAGACCAGATAACCAGACAATTATTATTATCAACCCTTCAAGCAATATAAAACTACTATAAATAACAATTCTCAACTCTACTCAAAAGTAAAATAACAACAAAAATTAACATATTTTGTGGAAGAAAAAATATTTACCTGAAGCGACAAACTTGTTGATGACAATGCCTTGATGATCTCCACCTGCCACATGAATCTTATCGCTATCAGTGCTATTCTCTATTTTCACAGTCTTGCGTTCGATTATGAGGTTTGTCTGGTTGGCAGTGCGACCCTTTGGGGTCATCACTATTTGCTCTGAAATACACAAAATTAATTTACATTAATCAATTGTGCTAGGCTATATAAAATATAAAAAATAAATTAAACTGAAATAAAGAACGGAAATAAGTAATTGATTTGTGACTAGAGAGTGAATAGTGGTAATAAAATGAAAGTAAAGCCTCTTATTAATTATATATTAGTCTACTATAACTATTTATTCATGAAGACAACAGGTTACCCCTTATATATGATACATAAAAAAAAACTTATCAAAAAAATGAAAGTTTATACTGTTAAAAAATATAGACTGAAGAACAGTGATAAGAGGATACTATTGTAATAAGTTAAATATGTTTCAATGATTTAAAGTCACTGCACTTAGAATAAAATTTAAACAAAATATCTTTAGATTATTAATTACCTCAACCTTGGGAATTTACTTATCAATTTTACAATGATGTGAGAATATAAAAATGCAAGATTCACAATTTCTAACTCCTCATTTGGTTCAACATTATTTATAAAAACAAGATTCCACGGAATTCATGTTGTAAAATGGAAAGGGTTAATTTCTCCCAAACAATCACAAAACAAACAGAACACAATTTTAGCTTGGAATTAACATAATAGGAGCATTAAAATTTAATGAAATTAAATTAAATTAACTAAGAGTTAAAATTTAAGAGTTGCATTGAATTTTTACATAAATTTGATTGTTTATTACATTATAATGCTTAAAAACATAATTAATTGAACATGAATCTTCAAAAATAGCACAATACACCTATGCTCAAATCAGGATAACCAACATTGAACAACTACTAGAACATAAAATTACCAGACAAAAATAATTCACAGACTGCAAAACAACAAGAAAAAATTGGATTTTTGATAAACTTGTGAAAATGTACATGTTTTTAAAATCATTCCTGTGGAGTAGTGGTTACTGCTTCTGGCAAGTTCCAGCTCAAATTATCATTTATTTGAGTGATTGGTATTTTTTTAATGACTTCCAAAAAGAACAAGGTTACTATATTCGAACTGTTTTTTTTTTAATGTTTGTACATCAATCATTCGAACAATATTGAACCGATATTGAACCATTTCGATGAATTTTTTTTTAAATGAAAGAGCATCGCTCAGCGGTGGTCCCATCCAAGTTTCGCAAGGATCGGCTCAATACTTAGCCCAATATTAAACAAAAAGGAGCATTCTTTGATGTCTTCATTTCAATCAAGTTTGAATAGGATAGTTCCACACACAACCGCCAATCGGATAACCGGTGTCGTTTACCAGGCTGATCATTGTATCATATGGAGCGCTTTACATCTAGACGGTTTTCGAAATCACATGATGCAATGCAATTATGCCGGGTAAACGACATCGGTTACCCAAAGCTGGTTCAGTGTGAAACAAGCCTTTAATGTCCCGTTTTGACCAATCACGTGAACTTAATTTGAATTGAGAATAAGAAGAATATAATATTTCTGTCCATATGTTCATATGAAAATTGTAAATAATTTAGTTGATGTTATTGAGTCATAGTAATAAGGTTATTCAGTTTCAATCATAAGTTGGAGAATTTGGAAAAACAGCTGATCTCAGAAGTATTTTTAGTTTCGCTGCTGTGATGGATTAAGTCGAGTATTTATTCACCATAATCTTACATGTGTGTACAATAGGATATTTTGAGGTTATGTTTAATGATCCTTTTGTACTAGCTCAAAGTTTATGTTTTTTATATTAAAAAATATATGACTAGCTGGCCCAATGCGCGTTGCTGCGTTCTCATAAAAAATTCTTGATTTTATTATTTGTCACCTCCCACTGAGGTTACATTTCAAATTTCAACCTTCTAGGAATATTAGGGAAGAAGTTAGTCCTATAGGGCTCTTCCAGCTGATCAGAGAGGCCTCCTTAGTTGTTTTCTTACACAGCAAGACCTTACTCACCACCTCTCAATGAACATTTCAAATTTAAACCTCCCACGAATATTAGGGTAGAAGCTAGGTTTTTTTATTTTATTATTCGCCACCTCCTACTGAGAATACATTTCAAATTTCTAGCTGCATTGGTTAACAGATGTCATCAACCCGGCATAATTACATTTCATCATACCTAGTCATTTGTTTCCTACATACTGCAAGGCTCTGACTGTACGGTATCCTACATGCAAAGTTTTTGCGTTCCAGACAGCATAAATAACGTAAGGCTCCACTAAGGGGCCTGCCATATGATTAAAAACTGTTGACTTCTATCAGCTGTTTGGCCGGCAAGTTCAGTAGGTTAGGTGAATGATGATTTGCAAAACACACAAACAGCTTGTCCATCGAAACAGCGTGTACAGCAGATCGAAAAATTTCAAATTATTTTCCATATGATTAAAAGATTCCAGTAAGCTAGCTAGCCATGTACCCGTGCTTTGCATAGGCAAAAATTTAACCCCCTAAAAACACCCCTAAAATTGCGAATTTTGAAAAATCCTTTCTTATTGCACGATGAAATCCTATAAGGATTGTTTATACGAAATTTCAAGTTCATAGGCCTAGTAGTTTTGGCTCTGCGTTGATGAGTGAGTCAGGGTATCATCCTTTTATAGATAGAGATAATATCACGAAAAATATCGTACATAACTCATCCGGGAAGATGTTTACCATACTTGTATGATAATACCGCACTCAACTTCATCTACTGCGTTTACTTATCATATTTTCAGTAAGCACAATTTTCCACACTTGTAACGTAATAGGCCTACTATTTCAGTGAAAGGGACCACATCAAAATGAATCAAAAGCCATTTCACTTTTGAGAAGCCTTTCGCTATTATAATTTTCCTAAATACAATATTCCACATTAAATAAAACGTTGTAGAATTTTCCTTAGTTTATCTTTTCTTATAAGTGGATTTTTAGTTACTTAACTTTCGATGTTATGAATTAATTATTGGCTTGCTAATTTGATAAATATTTCATAATGTAGGCTTTAAGAAATTTCTCATGTTTTCAAAGTTTTAAAATTCAACTAAAAAGCTTAAAATAAAACATATTTTAAAACAAAAAAAGAAACCGACTGAACAGTTATTGCAATTGCTGGCTTTAATCACAAATACAGGAAAGCTATTTAAATTCTGTTAATTTGACATAGGCTACGATACATTGAAGAAACATGTGTTAAACTTTTTGAATCATTAGCTTATTCATCTATTTTTGCAAATCCTACTAACTTGACATGAGGTGATCTTGAAATAGCAACTAAAAGGCTTATCAAGCAAAATTAACAACATTCTTAAATAAATATTTTCGAATTCTTCAAAAGCTTCTTCACTTCTAGAACATCCTAACTTAATGATCAATCTGATCAGCTCTAATCTTATCGACTTCATTATTGATCAATGATGCTCATCTAGATAAAGTGATAAGAATAATTTCAGAGTCTGCTAAAACTTGAAGTATAAAAGGGTTAAGAGTATAGAAGGCCGTTTTGAGAGTATTGTATAATCAGTTGATTACACACTGCATCAAAATTCTTTCAAAAATTGTAGTTTGCTTATGTAGTTCCATCTTCTTTTTCACTTTTATAAATAAACAGCTGATAATAAACTGGTATACAAGTAAAAAAATTAAGATTGACTCTTAAGATTCAACTGCACCTGTACTGAGCAAGCTAGAAAATGAGCATTTTGTCCAGTTTTATTTCATTAAAATCTCAAGAATGGAACCTCAAATTGCCTTGAAAATTTACATGATTTATCTTCATACTTTTACAAAGATCACTTGCTTTTCAAAATTCGTTTTTTTCTTTCAGTTTTTCTTATTTTGTGAATTTAACATGATTATGTCATTTTTTTAAAAGAAGCATTAATCAGCGAAATTAAAAAGCAAGACACCTAGAGATTAACAACACGAATCTAAATCCATTGAAATTTTATTCAAATTCCTTATACTTTTGTCATAAACTGTGAAACAAAAACGTATGACGTCACGAAATTGGAACAAGAAATAAACGGTTTCATTTGAAAAATAGTTGAATTGGTCGCTCACCAGAAAGCGCCACCGGTCTCCATTACCCCCACCGCCACAGCATGGAGTCGTAGGGGGTTTCATCGAAGTGAAACCTAACGAGTGGGGGAATTGGCTTGTCGCCAAACGACAAAAAGTCTGCTGAATTTTGATCCGTACAAATTCATTCCCAATGGCATTTCACTATCTGAATATTGATGGAATATTTTTAAATTTGGTAGATTTAAGAAACGATATTTTGTGATTCGAGCGATGCAAAAAAACATAAATTTCCTGCACACGTTCAGTTTTTATATGAGAATTTATCCAACGATGTTTCAAAAACTTTGTGATGTGACATTGATGCAGACCCTAATCGAGAATTTTTTTCATTTCTTGGGTAGGAAAGTTTTGAAAGCGTGAAAGTTTTAGATAATGATCTGATCTAAATTTTTTATTTGAAACCTTTTTCTCTAAGAGGGACAAGTCTCTTTGTATTGACATGCAAAGAAGAGAGACAAGTACTTGAAATTGAGCGCGCGCTGTTGGAGAAATGATTTTTGTAGACAAAAGGGGAAAAATGGGGTTTGTTGTCAAAATCATGTTTTTTTCAAATACAGGGGCAACTTCATGTTTCAAAATGTGAGTACTGCTTATTTTGTAATCCGGATTGGATTATTGAGGCGCAAGAAAGTGTTAAAGAATACACTGGACCAAGCTGACACCCAGGTCTTTAATTTTTAATTTAATTATTTTAATTTAACAGGTTTTTAATTCTCTTATTTTTGTTATTCTTTTTCTTAATTAGTAGATTTTTTATTTATTATTATATTATTTTAGATACGGTACTGATTTACTTTATATTTATGACTGTAATATTAGTGTAATACTATTTTTGCTATTCTTTCTTCTCAAGTATTAGATCTTTGATTTATCATTATATTATTTTATGTATGGTATTGATTTACTATTTATTTAGCAGTGCAATATTAGCTGACTACTCCTGTCTTATGAATTTACCTATAATGGTATTTTATCAGCCCATTGTTTATCTTGTTATGAATAGTGTGTTTATTTGGTAATTTTTTTATACTCTTCAACTGATATTTTCATAACACTACAGTGCATTAATGTTGTAACCTAGAACAGATTTGGGCTTTGCTTTTATTCTGGAATAGACTAATACAGTACAGTAAAATTAATAGTATTATTGGCATCAGGAAACAGACAACATTTCATTATTATTTCCTGGTCATCTCAGCAACTTTTTTTAAGAGCAGCCTTCTTATTTATCTCCATATTTCATGGCTGAAGAACTTTTAGCGCCCCCATACAAAAGTTCAAGAACAATATTTTGACAACCAGTGAGTGGCGTCCTCTTACTAATCCTTCCAAAATTCGATGTCGTTATTCGTTTACGCCTCTATCCAAGCCATTCAGCGAGCTCCGTGAACTTGTAGCGCACGTGTCTAAAAAATTATATTTGTTGAACATATTTGTTGTTTCTTTGCCAGTCAATTCTACAAGTACTTGAGTGTTTACTGTATTGTGAGATTGGTAGATCTCGCGCAAGAAAAAACGTACGGTACTTTTCTCTTTTTTGGCTGATTGAAGGTTTGATGCTTCGTGACGTTTAGTGTGTGTTTACTCATAGCTGTTATTAGAAAAACGTGCATAAGGCTTGTTTCATACAAATATACGGTTCCATTCTACGCGAGAACATAAATTTAGGAAGTGAAGCAAATTCATACACAGTGCAAATACTACTCCCTCCACTCACTTATACCATTGATCAGGGATAGTAAGATGGTTCGTCTATGCTTATACCTACCTCAATGACTAGAACCGAAAACGGACTATATATTTACGTGTGAAACAAGTCCAATGCTGTTACATTCTTAGCCCAGTTAATTATTGTATAATTAACTAGACTTCTAGACAGTGGTTCCCAATCAAATGATTGTAGACTCATGCAGCAAGCCTCTAGATTACTCTACAAGAGCACCCTATTGCAATAAGTGTTCTTGCTCAAACAGTTCTTCAGTCAATTAATACAGTATAAACTATAATATTGTAGTAAGTTACTAAAATGTTCAATACTCTGAAATTCAATAACTTATGATGGTGTACAATATTTCGACCGATGAGGAGGTCCTTAAAAATATTTTGTTGGAAGCCACTGATATTGAATCTATATAAATATAACAATATTAATTATTGTAATATAATCGGCAAGAAGTACTTTTGTACATTACACATGGAAAAGGTACGACATCCAACTAAATCTCTAGTCCCTATGCCGTGAAGCCCAGTGGCGTAACGTTTTCCAATTGGGCCCCCCTGCAATCGATTTCCCGTCCCCTCTCCACAAAATCATATAAATATCCCCCCTTACCCTCGCCACCCATCCCTGAAAAACTTGCGTAATTATTTTGTGGACAGTTATAATTATGTAAAAACTAAACACCTTTTTGTCTATTAAATTTAAAAATTCAACCATGTTTCAAGTGGGGCTAGTCTAATGATTTTGGCTGTTGCCTACGGGCTCCTGAAAGATGGAAATAGTCAGGAAAATAGAAAAATATTGACTTTCATTTCTAGACAACCCCCCCATTTCGCATTACTTCGTATATGCTAATATACATTGAGGAATTAGATGAGAAAATAATATTAATTTCCTCTAATATTTGCACTGTGGAGACATAGCCGTCATGATTTATAACAGTCTACATAAGTTTGTCTAAAGAGTGTTTTGTCCTCTGTATGTCTCCATTCCTGAAGAGTGAAGTCACCACATCCTGCTTCTAAATTCCTCCACTAAATCTATCAGCAAATTGATAAAGTAAACAATAAACATTGACCTGACAATATTTAGCCCATTCTTTCTTTCTTCCTTCAGTGTTTCAGTTTTATTTCTTTTGAAAAAATATGTATATTTCAGTCTGGGCACGGACCATTTCTTGAAAAAATATATTTCCAGTCCGGGCCCCCCCCGCGTCATGGCGGGTCTGCGGGTGTGTACGTTACGTTAGTGCATTACAGTTGCAGTATACTAATACTAAAATTTTCATATTTTTATTAATCAGAATCAGATTTTAATGTGCAGGGGTGCCCACAGGAGGGAGGGGGGCTATGACGCAGACTGCGTCATTGATATTCCTGGGGGGGTTCTAAAAAAAGTTGGGGGGGGGGGGGGTGGCTAAAGTTGATTGAAACCGTGTTTAACGTGACGATATTCAAAAATATATTATGAAGTCACCACATAGAATGTCTATTTATTTATTGTGACAAAATTACAATGAATGTGAAGAAGCAACAGACTCAAGTCCAAAACTGCTCTCTCCACAAATTTTGAATATTTTACATTGTTCAAAACATTAATGACAATAGATTTATAATTATTATTATACTACAGTATTGAATATGAATCAGCTAAAATAGTTATGTTTAGTATTTGTGCAGGAAGTTATTAAGCTATTTCCTTTTTACCTTTACAAAAAAAAATTTTACCTATGTAAAGAATCCAGGGCTTAATGTCAGCCGGAGCACATCGGAGCGGAGCACATCGGAGCGGAGCTCCGGCTATCTAAATCTATAATAAAATCATTTATTTTAAACCAGATCTGAACTAGCTTGTTATTTTGCATATTATGTAATATTATATGTGCATTACTAACCATGCTCAAATGCGTTTAAAATGCACCAATTCAAGTGTAATTTTCAAACATTTTCCGAGGGAGGACCCCGGACCAGCCTGTGAGTCAGAGCTCCGGTATTTCTCAATTTCGAAAATTAAGCCCTATAAGAATCTCAAGAAATATACATACATTTTGTATATTATCGACTGGGTTTAATTTTTTTCAATACCTATATAAATCTTCTTTTAGTTTTAATATACATACATTTTGTATATTATCGACTGGGTTTGATTTTTTTCAATACCTATAGAAATCTTCTTTTAATTTTGTTTGAATATTGGAGCTTATTTTTTCGCATTTTTTTAGGGGGATGCCTACTTTATTGGGGGGGGGGGTGCGTCATGAGACTAGGGGTGCGTCATGAGACTAGGGGTGGATGGGCACCCCTGTAATGTGGATGAATTCACTAGTTGAAATTCACAATCAACTTTCTGTTCAGTTTTCAGTGCGGTAAACACAGCGGTGTGACACCGAGATTGCAATTCCAAAACACATCCTCTCTTGCTCATGACTCATTAGCGAAACCAGTCTTGATGTGATAAAAATGTAGCCTGTAAACGTCTGTCCATCGCTCCCTCACACACTCTCATACGCGCATACCCACTAATGGTCAGTTGGTGGGGGAGCCGCCGCTGTAGGAGGAGACTCTCCCTACTGCGTACACTAATTCCGTTCAGCGCTACGCTGTGAAGTGCGGAGAAATATTAAACTAAAATGTGTTTTCTCGTCTAACTGCAGTTGAATCTTAAGAAAATAAACATATGTTGTACTTCATAATGTGAGTGCCTGGTTCACCTTAAAAGTCATTCATAAATTATTTCGAGTATTTGGAACAGTAATGTTAAGCTGTATAGTTTGTATTTAGACACTTCTAATTATTATCAAATGCTATAATAAAACTTTGTAGAATTTTCCTTAGTTTATCTTTCCTTATAAGTAGATTTTTAGTTACTTAACTTTCGATGGTATAAATTAATTATTGGCTTGTTAATTTGATAAATATTTCATAATGTAGGCTTTAAGAAATTACTCATGTTTTTAAAGTTTGAAAATTCAACTAAAAAGCTTAAAATAGAACATATTTTAAAACAAAAAAAGAAACCGACTTCAGTGAAATGATAAAATACTCATGTACTAAAAAGTTTAAAATAAAGTATCTACTTTAAACTGAGAAAATTTCAAATTTCATACAAGTAATCTTTTGAAGTCGGCGCCAAATTTCCCATAAACTTCTAAAATATAACAGAATTACTCTGTGATGTTTTCCATGACGAAATAACTGAACAATCTAATATCAAAACTGACACTGTATTTCAGTAAAAGTGAGTGTAAATCACATATTTAATTGAAATACAGTGTTAGTTTTGATATTAGATAGAATTTCTGATCAATCACTTCCTGGTGGTTCGGAACCCACCTAAAACTGCAGGTCCAACTCATCAATCTCCATCATCCAATTCATTACCCACGCAAAGGTCTCAGACCTATGTGGGCTTCATCCTCCAAAAAAATACACTGTTAGTTTTGATATTAGATAGAATTTCTTATCAACTTCATAAAATATTTGGCGCCGACTTCAAAGACTAATTTTCTCAGTTTAAAGTAGATACTTTATCTTAAACTTTTTAGTACGTGAGTATTTTATCATTTCACTGAAGTTGGTTTCTTTTGTTGTTTTAAAATATGTTTTTCTTTCAACAGTACATCCTATTACCTAATCACAAAATGCAATCTCCTCTACTCTTTAATATCAACCTTAAATTGCGAGCATATTTTGAAAAATCGCAAAAAACTTGGCAGTCAAAGAAGAAATTATAATCGATTTTTATATGCAAAAGAAAAGAAAAATAGTTTTCTGAACAATTTTATTAATGACAAAATTGAAGCATTCTAAGAAAACACTTCTTGTATCATCCAGGAAATTTCAATAGCATGTGCTTTTATGAAAACATCTCTTGCTCAATTATACTTGAAACAGTTATTCGAAGTCCCAAGATGAATGTGATTACATTAGCCTATAGGAATTCTAAAACTTTATTTGACTAGGCATGATCACATTGCATTGAATAACAGTAAAATGAGCCTCCGACCACTGATACAAGACTGTGGTTTTTTGGTTTGCGTATTATGATCGTATACAGTAAGTATTCTGTTTCAATCATTTCTTTCAGAAAAATAAGAGGAGTGCAACTAGTTTCAATCCATGACCAGTGTTTGATTACTCCAGCCCAGCTCGGCACAAAGGATTTATTGTGCAGTAGTTAGTCTGTATATTCCCTATACATGCAATATAAAGTGTGGTGTACTTGTATATATGAAAATCACGTTTTATTCTGCACTATCTTGATCTAACACTTGGATCAGAGCATGACTCATTCACATCCTTATTTAGACAGCATTCAAGACACATGCAATCAGGATGACAAAGGAAGTTACTGCTGACAGTAATTATTGAAGAAAAAGGAAGGTAAAAAATGTATTGCATGTGATAGCCGCTAACACTTGAGAATAAATGAACAATCATAAGTAGGCAGTTTCTTCATTAATTGAGAGCAATCTTGAATCTAGCATGTAAATAGTTATTACAGTTAATTCAGACATATTTTGTTTTTCATGGTACCAACAAGACTAAAAATTAGAGGTTTTAGTTCTGGTGAAAATGAAAAAAAAGCTTTGCTGTTCACGGTATTTCAATCTGGAATATGCTTAATAGAACTGGATTGACGTGTATTTTAATGTTTTGAATAATCGAGAGTGGGATACAATCATTGCAGTTTGATAAATATTAATATTTGTAGGGTTACCATATCTCCGGATTTCACCGGAGATTGTAGCTTTTTAAGGGTGAAATTTAAACACCGGGGAATTTCAACATAAAATGTAAAATCTCCTCTTTTTTGGGCTTTACTTAGTGTAATTCCCTCTTTTATGTCTGCTCAGTGGACAAAAGAAAGGAATCGACTAACTGTAGAGTCAATCAATAGTATTTTATGAGTGAAGAATAATTTTAAGTAATACAATTGCCAAGATTTCTACAAATATATTTTAGCTCAAAAGGAGTTATTGAAACAGATTGGTTCACAAAAAATACTGTTGGTACAACCCATCGACCCCTGGCCCTATCACTAGTTCGTCCCCACAAGTGAGCAAGTGAGTGTGACTTTTCACACAGTGTTGGGTACATTAACATTGAGACTTAATAAGTATTTTTTGAAATTTATTGTTCTAGAATATCTCATTCTTGAAATTTATTGCTCTAGAATATCTCATTCTTATAGCAGTTACTGTGTTATGCAAAGTAATAAATTAATTCTTGGTTTCCTCCTTTGAAAAATTTACAAATTTTAGTAGCAAACTGAAATATTCTACAACATAATTATTTTTTATTTCATAAATTTTTTTATTCCATACCCCCTAGTCTGGTTGGGAGTTGCACACTAAAATCTTTCTCTTTTTCCCATACTACCACATGGTAACCCTATATTTGGCACTTTCTACTGAAAATTATCAACATATTTCAGTGATAAAATGAAGCTTTTGTTTTGTTTTATCATTAGAGAAAGAGCTAAATCTGTAAACAATCCTGTTGAAAAAAAATTTGAAAACTGAAAAATACTTAGTGAAACACTGTTCATATTATAAAGGACTGTATTGAGAGCCACATGAGTTTGAGATCAAGACACTAACTAGAGTGTACAGAAGTAATTGACATTTTCATGAGACCTCATTCCTAAATTATTGAATTATAAATATTCAAACTCCTTGATATTGATATCAAACCGCTAGTTGAGCATGAGAAGAAAAATATATAAAAAAGTTCATCCATCTATTGAAGACTGCTAGATTATTTAGAACCGTAGCTAATAAATGTTTTGATTACAAATGTTTTATAATGAATTCCACCAATAGTGGATTAAGATATATTAATGAATGTGAAAACAAATAACAAATCACAAGTAAACAGAGATAATAAAGTTGAATTTATAATAGCTGTGAGCTTGAGAGCGGTGATTCTATTACAGAGCTGTTGACTCACCCAGCCCCCATGAGAAGCAGGAAGTATTATATTGGTCCTGATAAGAACCACTATTGACTATTATTGACTGAGCAATTGAGGTTCACAAAGCAACAAAATATAGCCGAAATATACTGTATTGTGTAATTTTAAAACGAAGCCGATTAGATAGTATGAGCAGAATAATCTATTACGTTATTATCATTATGTAAAGACTCACAACTCAATTGGAGTAAAAGGTTCAACAATGTTGCACGCATGATAAAATGAGTTGAGATGTCTTCTCTAAAGAGGAAAATGTGCAATCATTTTTCAATTAGGGAAGGCTCAAGTTACTCTACAGTTATTCATATTGATATATATTTTTTCATTTCATAAAGATTTACAATATAATGTAGAAATAATCTGACTACTATACTGACAGACACATACAGGCATACTCTATAAGATACAAAATACAGTCTTGCATTGTAAGTAATTCAGACAGTGAAATGTTAAGATGAACTTCAAGATGAAATTTCATGGTGAATGTACTTATCACTTATCAGATACCAGAAACCAGATGCAGTTGTTACATTGAAAGTGATTCAGACATTGAAATATTAAGATGAACTTCAAGATGAAATTTCATGGGGAATGTATTTATCACTTATCAGATACCAGAAACCAGATACAGTTATTACATTGGAAGTAATTCAGACATTTGAATGCTAAGATGAAGTTCATTAACATTGTCTCTTAGCAAACACATCTATATTTATCACCATATCATCTAATTTTTAAAATTGATATTGTATAGTAAAGAACTTGAAGCTACTACAAGAAGCTAGGCTAAGTGTTACTTTTTATAATGTCAATATTCTACTCTGATATTTTTTGTATTTGTATTGTATTTTTATGATTATTAATAGTTGTGTTAAGTGGGCAAAAATTGGACACTACAGTTGCCCTCAACGATACTTATGAATAAATAACCAAACAATGCAGTTACACTTGCCATACATAAAGCATAGTAATTTATCTATTTATAAGTTGACGATTTCCACTCCGTCTGATGAGACCCGTAGTGGTACAAAACAAATTAAATAATACAATAATACAGAATATATACATGTATGAGTAACTATATAATTGATATATAATTATTAGATAATAAAGAAAGAAAAAAATAATCTAGAGAAAAAGAACCATGCAATTAATAAATGAGGTTTAGGTAATTCATTCATTTTGTTTAACCTTATCGGAGAAGAGACAAAAACACAATAAAATAAAAATTTGAAGAAAGAAAAACTTACGCATAGTAATCAATGAAATCATCACAATAATTGTTCATTTAAGAATGCCAAGTCGTCTTATTTAAAAAAAAAAATTCTATACAGGCCAATGAAAAAAACTGGAAGTATTGAAAATAAAAAAGTTTGGAAGAAATTTACAGTACCTCCAGGTAAGTTAAACTAAGGTAAAGTTTTACTATTTTTAAAGAAAGTCTGGTTGGAAAAATATTCCAAATTACCATAGCCTAACTAAAAAAAATCGCACTAAATCACTGTCACGATCTCTTGCTGTCAATTTATTAAATTTTTGTGAAAGCGGTAAGTGGAGTGATTGCTAGATCGCCAGCTCGCTAACCTAAATTCAGAGCGAGCGGTTCATATTTTGTCACGGTTTTTTTAGGATGCTGCTCGATTTCAGGTAAAGGCACATTCGGTAGACATTATAAGAACGCTGACTGTATTGAACGCGGTTTTTACCTATAGTTTTTATTTCTGTTTCCCTTTATTCTTCTCCTTCTGGACGCTTTCCAAACGTCAAAAAATTTTGCTATCTATAAAAAAAATGGAAAAGCTTCAGTTCATATCTACAGAACATAATAATAATAATAATAATAATAATAATAATAATAATAATAATAATAATAATATCGTGTGACCTGGCTGGCTCAGGTCTGGTGTCAGAGTTATCAGGTCGCACCTGAATAAGTTCAGGGCCTCTGACGTGACTTAACGACTGTTTTTAGGCAGCCGGGACGACAGCTTAACGTGTCCAACGAAACACGGGAGAACATAATGAGATTGGAATTAATAAAACTTGATTTTCAGGCTCTTTACAGTATATGATGCAAACGAGAAAATCCTAAAATATCCAGACATTCAAAAGAAAGGATGCAGTGAGCAAAGAATGAAAAAAAAGACTTATTGAGAAGATTTTAATTACCTTTCAAATAGATTTGAGGAATTTGGGAGTTTGTAGTTTTTTTTAACCTTGCCTTGCTGAATTGCTGGAAGAACTTTCGTAACCTGTCCCTAGGCATTTTGTTCAGGACTTACTTCGTATTAGATCGTATACTTAATAATATGCTTACTGACAATATCTTTCGGGATTGGGTGCTTTTCCTCAATATTTTTTCATCCTTGCTGCATTATGTACCTTATTGCAGTGGCGTATATAAAAAAAAATCGGGGGATGCCCCTATAACGGGCAGTGGCGCACTCAGGATTTTACTATGGGGGGACGAAACTATCGAAAAGGGGGTCCGAGGGTCATTTTTGATAAATTGAAGTATTTCTGCGCATTTTTTCATCGATTTTCCTGCTACATTAGAAATAGTCCATATAATCACACTAAATTACGTATTCTAGAACGTTGTAATAGGCCAAGACTGCCTTCACAAGCTCTTGGGCCAAAGTCGTAGCTTAATTTTAAATATCAATTTAATATCAGGACGCATTGTCAAAATAGACACTATACTAAAAATGTAGTAAGAAAATAGCTCACCTTCATCTTAAAGAAAATAATACATGGTCATGTACCTACTAATTTTCCTATTTGAGTGTGAAATTCCAAGGGGTTCAAGCCCCCTGAGACACCCCCCCCCCCCCTAAATATACGCCCATGCCTTATTGTGCAGTGTATGTTATTGATGTTAATCTTAAATTGTAACAGGAACTAATTAGTTCTGAGCTGATAATCTCACCCAGCGGACAGGAATTTTCTTTGCTGGGTAGTGCCAAGTTTTACTTTGTTTTTGTTTTAAATTGTGTGCGTAAAAAAATACTTGTATAAGATTTATTTGTTTGATCATGGCATGCAGATGTATTTCTTTTTTATCATATACCAATGCATAGATATATCTTGTTCTTATTGTGGATTTTTGAGGCAATAAATTGATTTGATTTGAAAAAATGTCGCCATTTCAATGCCGATTCCAATATAATTGTGTGCCAACAATGTACAATGAACTTTCTAGGTTTTTCTATTATAATAAGCAAAATATGGTTTATATAATGTGTGATTTTATAATGTACAAAATACGATCATGAAAAAATGTTAGTAACTAGTTCAACTGTTTAATATTACGGAAAAGTTCTAAGTGTATAATAAAATCGAATAAAAAAAATCGGTACTTTTTAGCACTTGCAATCAACAAGAATTTACTATTAATTACTTTAAAAATTCTTTCTATTAGTGCTATTTAGAAGACACTAGACTATCGCAACTATCAAAAGTATACAGCCAAGAAGGTTGTATGCAGTCATCTCATGTACTGCATATTTCAATCACTCATATTACTCATGTTATACTCATATTAATAATATGAGTGTTTTGTACTCATATTACAGATTGAGGGGAAGACTGAATAAGAATAAAAAATTGCACTTGTCTTAACAAGTAAATTGTCAATAAATCAATTTCAATAATTGGATGAGTATCAGGCAACCAGTTCCAATGAGAAAATGAGTATGCCAATCAGTCTAAACCAATTTTGTATGTATGTAGGCTTTAGGCCTTTTAGCAGATTCTGACTGTCAGTGACTCTTCAGCATGTTTTGGTACCAAGATCGTACGAAGGAGGAGTGACGTAGGTTGTGATTGTTTTTCTCACTGAGTTATATCATTAGTGTTATTATAACTTGTTGTAACAGAGTTATATCAGTATGCCAAACCCACCGAAACAATTTCTGAAGCTCTATGCTCAACAGTCCACCCTCATCACTACCACCCTCTATACACTTTACACTCTACATGTAGATGGTGGTGCAACTACACTGTCTTACTGCATAGAAAAGAGTGTAAACTATTTAGCACTATTCTGCGTGCAAACAATCATTCAACAGAAAAGTTAGGAAAGCAACACTGATGAAGCCTTTTTGCATCTGATGAGATCAAAACTTAATTTAACTCAAGCCAAATTAAATAAATTTTAATTGTGCCATATTGAATTAAGATCACAAGATAAAGAATAGAGAAGGATCATCGCCAATAAAATGCCTACACTTAAATAACTTCTTAATGAATAATAGGACGAAGTTGTCACAACCACATTTATTAAAAATAGTGAGATACTAGTTTCGGTTGTTACACCATTATCAATCTCAAACTAAATGTGGTAGTCACAACTTCGTCTTATTATTCATTATTGATATCTTACACAATATCACCTTCACCACTACAAAGAAAGTTAAATCACTTCCCAGCTGGCTATCAATACAAAAGCAGAAGTTCTTATTTACAGCACTAAATTCTGAAACTCTGCTGAATGCACAAGTACCTAGGGTACCCTATACAGGAAAAATATTCATTTATTAGATAAAGTTTAGTTCTATCTTCAAGGTAATTTAGACTACCAAGTGTTTTTTCTGATGTCATTTTTCTACTAGTTCTAGTGCTCAGAAATTCAGAAGTTCTGTTGAAATGAACGGTTTTTACAAGTACGGAAAGTTATCTTTTCAGCAAGGCCATTTACTCTACAAACATTCCACAAAATTTTCAACAGCTGTCCCTTTATCTTATCTATAACAGGACGATGGCACACCCGAAGATAGTTTCTCCACTTCAACAGCCCACAATAGGAAAGATAATGAATTTTATTGAAAATATGTTGCATTCAATTAGCTGCAATACATAGAACGACAAAATTCATTATCAAAATAGTTGAAATGATATTATAACATAACAATAGAGTTTGACCGAGAAAGCTGTCGAGCAACCTAAGACATAGAGTGATCAGGTTAGAATTAGCGTTGTCGTGTTTACTTAGTTTTAATGTTTCTCATATTGTTTTTGCTGATGACGTCCATGAGACAGAGACTTGTACGTGAGTAATGAGATGAATAAAGAATAGAATATAGAAGTGCTTTATTCATCAACAATAAATGTAAAAAAAATATCCAAAATAATAGTCTGTCGGAAATTCCAACAAACAAAATGACCAATAATACATTTTCTTGAACAAAACAGATTTTCAATGGAATCGAATTCAGAATCGAAATCAAAACAGATTTTCAATGAAATTGAATAAACTTTACAAAATATGTTAATTAATTATGAAAATTTCTGTTTTCAAAAATACAATTGCAAAGCAAAAGATTATTCCGCGTAGACACTTCAGTATATTATCTCTTTTTAT
Organism: Conomelus anceps; assembly: GCA_948455865.1. NCBI lineage: Eukaryota > Metazoa > Arthropoda > Insecta > Hemiptera > Delphacidae > Conomelus > Conomelus anceps. Next base: position 15,143,834 of record OX418225.1, read on the forward strand.
GAAGATACTCAATCTTAAGTTGAACACATATTGGGGAGTCCGGTCTCACAAGATGTCAAATTATGATAGTAACTACAAAACTTCAATAAATAACAACCAAACTTCGTGAATAATGAGGTGAATGAAAACAACACTTCTAAATTATTCAAAAGGCGGTTATAATAAATAACACATCCACAGTTGTTTAGAGCATGAGGACAATTCCATTCATAATATAGAGCTTTTTTAAGTTTAACAAACTAAAATAGCAATAACACTAATTTTCTAACCTGACGAATCTTTGCCTTCGCTTGATCTAAACGCAAGGTGCTGCAGAGCAAGCATAGGTATAGAGATCAGGATAGAGTAAGCGTTATCACAGCTTTGCTAAAACTTTTATTTCCACTAAAATCCTACCAAAATAATAGCTTTCTGCTAAAATAAATCCTACCACAGAGAAGAAGAACTGAGTAGAGTAACAGCAATGAATACTGAATATAGTATCTGTATTCATTGGTAACAAGCCTACTGTAGATAAGATTGATCGTTACATTAGCAATTATTGTACCATGCAAAAATTATAATTAGTTCCATGAATTTTTACTGAACTGAAATTCATGGATAGCATATTAAAACTAATGTTAGTATAGAGTTCCACCAATCAGGTTTTAACTCCTTGATAATGACGCTGTCTCTTGCAGCCCCCGCAAATTTTTGTCAATAAATGGCAATGACTTCATAGGCGGAAACGCCGCTCTATTTCTCTCTGATGATGATGATGACAATAATAGTGATTAGTGTTGAGCGAAAAGAATTGAATAGGTAGAGGAGATGAGGATAGTGGAGAAAAAAAGTTTAAAAATAGGAAGAAGTGGATGAGAAAATAAGGTAAGAACAGAAAAGGAGAGGAAAATGAAAACAAGGATGAATTAATAGGGAGAAAAATATATGAGAAATGAAAAATTGGGACTTGTGGGAAAAATGGAGAAATTGTAAAAAATGGAAAAGAAGACGCGAGAGAAATATAGAAATGATGGGATCAATAAGTGGAGAAATATTAGAAAAATGATGAAAAAGAAGGAAGTTGAGGGAGGGAAAAGAAAGAGGAGAAGTTGGGAAGAAAGAAGTGGAAAAGAATTAGTAGAGGAGGAAAGAACGGAAAAGGGAGAAAAGGGAGAAAAAGAAGAAAAAGAGAAGAAGCATAGGAAGAAAATAAGAGAAAAAATGAAGAGTTATAAATGAAATGAAGACGAGTTATAAAAAATAAGAAGGAGAAATTTACAAATTGGAAAAAGCAAAATAAAACGGAGAAGTGAATGTAGAAAAAAAACAAAATAACTAACAGACTAGAGAAGTGCTGTGGGAGAAAAAATAAACACAATAGAAGGAAATACAAAAAAGAAGAGCGTTAGGTTAGGTTATGTCCCACCTTTTTTTATTAATATTGGGCTAAGTATTGGGCCGATCCTTGCGAAACTTGGATGGGACCACTGCAGAATGATGCTCTTTCATTTAAATTTATCATCTTCGAAATCGGTCTAATAGTGCTCGAGTAATTGATGTACAAATATAAAAAACAGGTCGAATTGAGAACTTCCTTTTTGTTGGAAGTAGGTTAATAATAAAAAGGTGCAATAGAAAGATAACAATGACCATGGTGACATCAACTGAGTCAGATACAGTAATTGATGCATTCAGTTATACGAAACAGGGCAAGCGTCCAGAGACCTGTTTCAGAGCTCTGTTGGTCTCTAGGGACGAGGCACCGGGTTATTCACTCTCTCAATTGACCCGTCCATCAGTCCCTCCTTATACACTAATTTACCCTCCCATTGTACTTTCTCACTCACTCCTATTAAAGTGGCCCAGATATCCAGCACACGTTCATTTCTGACTTTACTTTGCGGATAAAATACCGTTCCGCTTCCAACGCCCCCCCCCCCCAAACACCAACCACAACAACTGGATTATGCGGTTAAAACAATGTTTCAACAAGATCACGAATTGAATTGCTACAAGGAACTGCTCTCAAACTGACAACTCTTGTCATCAGTTGCTGATGATATCAATTTCTTTCAATGATAGCGAATTAATGATGTTTTAGAATGAATTGTTACCTCAGTCACAATATTTAACTAAATTTGAATGCAGATTTATTTTTGCAGTTTTGGCACCATAAAAAATCAGTTTTTACAATAACTGAAAATGAATACAGTTGGATAAATAAATGAAATCCGTTGTCAAACACAATCACGGGAAGTGATAGCCGAGCGCCGTAGCAGGTATCTGTTCAATCAGAGATAAGCTACGAAACTCCTGGGTACTCTTTGTAAGGGTGACCGATTGGATTGGCCAGCAAAAAATACTGTTCTCTGCTGTAAAATCACTTCCCGGTGGTTCGGAACTCACCTAAAATTGAAGGTCCAACTCATCAATCACCATCATCCAATTCATTACCCACGCACAGGTCTCATACCTATGTGAGCTTCATACTCCGAAATAATCAAACAATTGAAATATATATTGCTGAGAGGCTTAGCATGATGCTCAAACTGCATAAGAGCTCATTTCAAGTACTATACACTGAGGAACGAACTGTATAAGCCACCATTATTGAAATTTAAAGGGAATATCAAGCTGAGCTGGGCTGATAGTGCATGAATAATTACATTTATTCACTGGAAAAGTAGAGATCATGTAAATTAATTCAATGCCCTTCTTCTGTACTGAGTGATTATCGACTATCAAAAACAAAACGATATTGTGGGGAAAAAATACAATCTTCTTTACGGTACCATTTTTCCAAGCTAATATTAATATATGTCTGCAGTAGAACGATAATTAAATAAAACTGATAATTTTTAAACTATAATGTTTGGATAGAGGTTTTGTTTTATGACGATATGCTAACATGTCAACCCATGATTCAACTAGCAACACAATAATGAATTACAGGGTAAATTTATTTACTTGCTAATATGCTAATATACAGTGTTATTGAATTGACCAACGATCATCCTGCTTCTTCTCCATCTTAATAATAAAGGAGAGAAACAGATGTCAATAATACTAAGCTTGAGATGACAGTATTTTTTACTTTTGAGATGACTGCAATAACTTTTTAAGGAACTGTCAGCTATCATTTCCTAACAAATTAGTAACTTTGTAAGGAAAGTCTTGAACAATAAATGAGGAATGAGATGGAGTAGTGAACTTTTTTTGGCGACAACACTATAGCTAATTAAATTGTGGAAAATAATGCAGCTCTAGAAGCTGAACTTAGAGCCCCATTGAATAAGGGGGACTTATCTAATCCGATTGAAGTCATGGTTAAGATACTGTAGGATTGATAATGGGTTTCAAAATGTCATTGACATGTTTTCAAATCAATGCTTATAAATTCTTGAAATTTACAACATAATCGGCCGGTTGCACAAAATTAAATTAAATCCCCGTGGAATGACGTCATTTGAGGAGATTTTACTTAATGGAGAGAATTTAGTAGCACAAAGGACGATTACAAGCTTTAACGCCGATTAGGCTAACCGGCGTAAAAGATATTTAACCAACCGATCACCGAGGATTAAATCTCACTAATGCCCGTTAAGTTACATTCTATAGGTCATGTTTTTTGTACCAGAAGTTAAGAAGCTCAAATTTTGAGATAATTGTGAAATTCATTTCATCGGTGGAAACACATCTTCCATTCGAAAAAATGATCCCCATTGAAGCTAGGAACGGAAATTTAAATTTCACTGGAAATGGAGGGTGAACAAATTTTGAACTTTTTTATTAATGGATAATTTTTATTTTTTATAATTGGAGGTTAATATAAAGAGCTGCTAAAAGCCAGAGTAGCTCTTAGGTTTAAAGGGTGATTTTTTAATGACATCAAAACTGTTGGTTTTTTCAAATATTGATTTTTTCAGTTTCTATCACCAATGAAAGTTGAGTTGAAAGTGCTCTTGAACTAATTAAAAAAAAATCATCTTCTTTTGAGTGAGGAGTGTTGGGCGAGTGAGGTCTGCTGTTCACAGAACTATTATTAAAGCACATTTACAAAAACTTGTGCAACCAATGACTCATTCTTTCTCATCAGAAAGTTCTTGGTATCAAAAGCTTCGCCTAAAGCCGAGAACAAATGTGGCAAAACACAATGACGTAATTGCATGAGAGCCCACATTCAAATTTACAGATCGATAGAACAACGCACACATCAAAAGGGAGCAGTTAAAACAATAGCACACCATTTGCATAACTTACTGTTACCCATCCATGGTACCGGCATTTCTATTTCGATCGGTTTGGATTTGCAATCATCGTTTCAACTAAGCTTTCAGCTCTGAATAAGCTCTAAGCGCATACGACCTTGACCACCATAATAAAAACGGTGGCATTAATTTATAGTCTGAACTAACCTGCCCTTGACAATTCTGGTTTCTCGCTGCCTCAACGAACACCTGACTGATCTGTCCCACTTTCAGAACACACGTTGTTATTGTTTGCCAGCATTTGCCACAGACACTGTTTCCCATCCGTTTGATGTGCACAATAGAGCTTCCACAATGGAATTGGTGAGAAGGAAATGCATTTCTCAAATGATGTACACTTTTAGCAAAATTAGTTCCTCTATTTCTAGTGGCAACTTTTGATTTCTAGAGACCAGGAGTGTTCAACCTTCAAGGGAACTACTTAGCAATTGAAATTCAGTTCAGATGAGTTACTTAAAAATAAAAATCTGAACAATTCCACTCCCAAATCAACAAATTAGATGTGACCCTACAGAATAGGTCGGACTTATGGGAAGAAGGATGTGATGGAGAAGAGCAGCAGAATGAGTAGTTAGAAGGAAGAGAAAATAAAAGCAGCAGTACTAGCAGTAAAATAAGAGAAAATAAGGATATAAGAGGAAAATCATATGAGGAAAATTGAAAGAATAAGAAAGAAGTTGAGAAAGAGACGGCAGAGAAGGATGAGAAGGATGAGAATAAAGTAATAACAGATTATGATGTGCAACAAGGTTATATAAGAGACTTCCTCCTTTTACTAAATGTTGATTGATTTTTTGAGGCTAGAAATGATTTTTTTTTTTTAGGATGAAGCCTACATAGGTCTGAGACCTGTGCGTGGGTAATGAGTTGGACCTACAGTTTTAGGTGGGTTCCGAACCACCGACAATATATTGTATTTATAGGAGAAATTATTTTAAAAAAAACAACAGCAAGGAGAAATTTATCTTTAATTCACAACAAGTAGAGTACAACTGAACAGGATTCTATTTTTGAGTTCTAGTATGTTTAATACTGTATTATATTTGATACTGCGTTTTCTCATTTAATAGTGCCCGAGTATTCATTCAGCAGTATACTAGTCAATCTAAACCGAAAAATATTTGTTGTGACATTGGACAATGATCAATAATCTAGGAAAGCTGTGCTATATAACTAACAGGAAGAAATTGGATTTATCAGGTCAATAAAAGTTTCGGTGTTCGAATATTAATTATGAAAGTTGCAAATTTTTACCACAGAGCATTTTCTTATTTATTGATCAAAGCAAAATGAATATAATTTCTAACGAAAGGAAAGAAACTGCAATTACTAAACAACATCTCAAATTACTTTTTCATAACAGGTATAAACCCTATTCACAGCTTATTTATAAATTTCTATTTCTATTAAATTAATTTTGTTATTAACAAATATGCTTATAAAATAGTGTTAGTAATTCTAAAATCCTGATAATTAATGCTATATTAATGGATTATAATCCTCCACTATATTTACAGCTAATATTATTTATGCATTTCTATTTTGACATTAATTTTGTTATTAACAAATATGCTTATAAAATATTGTACAATCCTGATAATTCATCCTATAATTAATGGATTATAATCCTCCACTATAATTATAATAATAGCACACTAATAACTGTAATGGCAATAAAATGAAAATACCCGACTATATCATTTGAGTGAATTGTTCCTCCGCAATTCCTCTGTTGCTTTTATGTGATGTTTTATGAGTTCCAAACGTTTCGGTTTGTTGAATGCCTTTGAAAAAAATGACTTACAGTCAGAAAGGTTAGCATGATGGTGCGCCATCCTCATTGCTAAGCAGAGTGGAAATAGTAAGAAATCTATAAAAAAAAATGAGACCAAATAATTTTTTACTCAACGAAATAAATCATTTGAATGAGACCGTAAATAATTTATTAGGATGGGAAAAGATTCTATCTCAGAGTACTTTTGCGTTCATAAAAAGTTTCAATGGTGGAAACAAGTTTTCCATTTTTAAAGAAAGATTATCATCCATTTCCATGATTTCCGCAAGTCAGCTACAAGTCTCATATCAGCTATGGCCAGCAATTGTTTGAAATATTTTCAGTTGAATTTTTTTATTGAATTCCTTTCCTACTTGACTTATGAGTGCTCGGGACTGTAATTTATCTGACGTTATCTGCCTTATTATCCTTATTAGAAATGGAGATGACCATTTTTCGGTGATTTGCAAACCAACTACAAATAAAGTTCCTCCATTCATCATCCATGTATCACACACGCACAAGTCTTCCACCACACGCACAAGTCTTCCACCACACGCATAAGTCTCAGACTTATGTGGGCATCATCAGTAAAAGCAAGTAAAAAGTATTAAGCCAACTATTCAACCGTAATTTATATCACAACTTTCTTAATATTGGTAATGGAGATCGTGTGGTAGATATTCATAATAGGAAAATAGATGCTGTCATAATCACTAAAATAATTAAAAAAACAAGATAGGTACTATAGTTTTGACTGTCATGTCATGTTCAATCAAATTGAGATTGAGATCAAACTCTGTTTGATTGAGATTAAAAATGACATGACAGTCAAAACTATAGTACCTATCTTGTTTTTTTTTAAATTATTTTAGTGATTATGACAGCATCTGATTACTCATTATGAATATCTACCACACAATCTCCATTACCAATATTAAGAAAGTTGTGATATAAATTACAGTTGAATAGTTGGCTTAATACTTTTTTACTTGCTTTTACTGATGATGCCCACATAAGTCTAAGACTTGTGCGTATGTAATACATGGATGATGAATGATCGACTAACAAAATACTATAGTTTCGACTATCACGTCATTTTTAATCTCAATCAAACAGAGTTTGATCTCAATCTCAATTTGATTGAAATTGAAAATGACATGACAGTCAAAACTATAGTACCTATCTTGTTTTTTAATTATTTTAGTGATTGTGAGAACATCTGATTACTCATTATGAATTTCTACCACACGATCTCCATCAGCAATACCAAAGACAATGTAATATAATTACGTTATATAATGTAATATAATTACATTATATTGTCTTTACCAATACTAGAGGCTTCAAGATAAATTTCGGTTGAATAGTTACTTTTCGGCTTGATACTTTTACTGATTTTCAAGTACCGGTTTTGATTTTCAGTTGAATACACTATTTATTATCATCTATATATAGCTGTCTACAATCTTGTGTCAGTTGGGCAGTTCCTAATATAACAATAGGAGAAACTCTTCTAGAAAAAAACTCTAATAAAAAAATTCTCAATTTGAAACACTTGTAAACAAAAATAAAACTACATCAACCGGAAATTTATTTCGATCTCGAATGTGCATCTCGACTAGACTAGTTCAAAATATCTAATTGTTTCCTGTTTCGAGTGGCAAGTCAGATTTAGAAGCTGTAAATAAAAACCAAAACACCAGAATTGGATAGCAAGCATTTGGAACCAACTGCTCTGACTTTCTTCAATGATATCTTAATGAATTTCTTTGTTAAGGCGCATGAATGTTTCTATAAACTTTGTTGGCCGGCTGGAAAAGCAATGGCAGTCTCTAAAATAGATTTTCATAGCTCGTGTTTACAAAGCGTATCTCAAAATAATATGGTGTTCAGAGTTTACGATTTTGTTTCTTAACTGCACAGTAAATCATATATATAGTAAATCATGTCTATATTCATCTCTAGTCTGTGCATATCTTGGCTATTCTGACAAATAAAGATTTGAGTTCCAGTCGATCTTTTCCAAAAATTTGATCGAGTTAAAAGACCGAATAAGAGAAACCTGAGAACTCTGACAGGAGACGGTTGCTAAGCAGGTCACACGATATTATTGTTATAATAATTATTATTAAATTAATTAATTATTATTAAATATATAAATTTATTATTAAATTATTAAAAGAGTTGCCTGATCACTCAATCCTAGGCTCTGATTAAGATTATTCTTATCATCCAAGTTCTCATCTTCGGCACTTCTACACACAGCAATCCATTTGATCGTAATACACCTAATTTTATCGCAGTTTGTCGAAGGAAACTTCCTTAACTTCTTTACCTACCTTAGGAGGGTTAAGAAGCAGAGAGGGCCGGCTGCCCCCTAACTTCGCCCTCCAAGTACAACAAATAAAGGCAGTCATTCTATTCATTACCTTCAAAATCTTGATTTCACACAAGAATTATCCTTGTTTATGTCTACTGTGTAATTCATACTATTTCCATAGCCCTTAGAACTGACAAGTTTTAAATTAAAATATAATCATTTATACTCAACTCACCTTTGGTTGTATCCACCATGTTTGGAGGAGGAGCACTTGTAAACTTAATCTGTAAAAAATAAATAAAAAATTAGAACTGGAACTTTGAAAATTTCATTCACATAATACACTGAGAATAACATTCATCATTATTTCAAGTCGTGATTTATTTTTGACCAATATTATTCAGAATGTTGAAAATTCAAAATTGTATAGCATTAAGAAACAAAAAAGAGTTGCGAAAGTTGACATCAAATAGTAATATTTGCTGAAAATAAATTTCGATCGAATGTTGAATAGAAGGAATTGGAAAGTAGGATGTAAGAGTAAATTTGATATTCTAATTTTCTAAGAGAAAACTGCACAGTCTGCAACTAATTAGCTTGTCGAAGGAGTTGATTGACATTTTTCAACAAAGTGTCCGGCAGGAAGTGGAAGTTGGTGTAATCACGAACTCTTTAATCAGCAGAGTATTAAATTGAATTGGTTTCAGGCCCAGAAAATGATGCACATACACCTAATGAAAGTATGAAACTTTCGATATCTCTACTATATCGTAATTAACCGTTACTAGTTAGGCTACAAGAAACAAGGAAAGCTATTAAAAATGTAATTGTTTTGTGAGCAAAGAAGACATGAATCAAGAGCAAGAAGCCATTTCAGAAGGTCATTTAATCATCTTAGCAACATCATCTTAGCAAAGTTCATCTTGTAACTTTGGGTTTTTTAAAATAATTTTTCGTGTTTTCTGGATGATATTCAGTGATATGACTAATCGCTAACATTAGATGGCTATGAAATTTGTAATATTAGTTGAAAAGTATATTAGTTTTCTGTTCACGCACTATCTTCAAGGCAATACGGTAATCAATATTAAAAAAATCATTTTAAAAATACAAAAAAGTAATAAGTCACACTGGACGACCTACTGCAGGCTAGAAGGTTTATCATTGAGATTTGTAAGTCATCATTTGACATTTGCCGTTATTTTTACAATATTTTTCTGACAATATAAATTTTTCCCATTATTTTCCTCACAGAGAATACATTATAATCGTCGTATGTTTTCCCTTTTACCTTTCCAAAATCTTTCCATCTCTAAGATTGTTCTTGCGCACCCACATTAAAAAAGTAAAATCATATAATTATTTATTTTGGCAAAACTTTATGAATTTTTGTTCTCTATTTTTCTTTACTTGTATCTGTTTGTGCTCTTTGTTTTTATAAATGAGATTGAGTCAGAGGTTGTCAATCCCACTAGATTGACTAAATGAGTCACAGGACCATGGTAACTGAAGCTTCACACATCTTCAGCTCAACTGCTGAGGTGTTTCACACGAAATCAAGGCTTAAACTCATTTAGTCAATTTAGTGGATCGATAAACTATAAAAAATAAATTAATAAAATTGACAACCTTTCAATAAATTTCAGTAATGGGCAGGTTCCACAATATCAATTCTACTGTTCATGCTTGTAATGTATCTCACATAAACGCTTGAATAAAAGTTTAAAAGTTATTGGATACGAAATAAGTTTTGGATACAAAATCGTTATTCTCATTGAAGAGACGCTAGAGAGTTTAGGGAAAAGCTACGCTAACGATAACTCTAATGTCAATTTGAAAACTCTAAGCATCTGCCTAATCAAAAAGCACGATGATATAGAGCAGGCAGTTGCAAAGAAAGTTCAGGTTAGCATTAGCGTAATTTTTAACGAAGTTTTGCGACAAAAACACTAAAATATCCTGCTCTAATCCACATTAAAACGAATCTTGATGTTCATGATTTCACTCAACTTAAACATAAAGATTTAGTCAGAAACCCTTTCCAAAACCTCAGAAGCAAACAATGTTCTTCAATTGCAAGTGAACCGTTTCTTTATAGCTTAATGCCGCATGAAAATTGACACCTTTGCGGTACCGTCTTGATCGTTCCACTACCGGCACTTCTAGCTCAACTTCAGAACACTTCTTGTCAACAGTAATAAACGTTTAGAATCAATTCTATCCGGATAAGGACAAGTCTTGAGTTGGACCGCTAACTTCAAGGTGTGCACCAAAAGCACAAACCCATAAACTCCATCAAATGTAAAAAAAAACTTTTTATAGATTTGTTTTAAACAAATAGATGTATAACTGTACCTAAAAAAAGTGATGACAAACGACCGCATTTGATTACTATTTACTGTTCTGTGAGTACTTTCTGCCAAATTCAGCTTTCCCCTAATTTGTTATGACAATTGCTATTTTTTGCATTCATTGCCTGGACTAATAATAGTTCTAACTCAGCATAGTATTCCATTTTCCATACATGAGTAACTTTTTTAAATTTAAACTGATTTAAAACGCCGGTAATGGAGGTGAGTGGCAAAACATTTATAAACAATAATAGAGGTAATTTAAATTCAGATTAGAATCTTGAATTTACAACAATAAACTTTTCTATATAGACAGTTGTGTTCAAGTTAATTTAATACCTTTATAATCCAGTAGCCAAATAAATTTAATAAATTTTGAGTTTCAAATAACTCAGGATCTATGCCTTGAATAATCATGATAATGGTATAGTATTTTTGGAAATTTCTTTAATCTAAGTACTTGGGTACTGGACTATTAGTTAAATTACAGAAACAAATCTAAGAGGTTGTACTATGTTTCTATACAATTTTTTTTTTCAAAGAAAAACTTTAAAGAATAGCAAGTTTGATGTTATAGTTCCGTATTACTTTTTCACTTAAAATTTAAGCATGATTTGGAACCAATTTAGATGTACTGTATCTATAACTACTGAATGCATATGAATATAGCCTATAGATATAGTAGATTTTTGTAGCAGTAAAGGCTCATCATGCTTCCTTTAAAATGGCTCAAACAAAAAAGGTTAAAATGGCACAAAAAAGGTTCATTCGTTATTTCTATTATGATTTTACAACAATGTGCTATTTTTGCAATCTTTTCCGATCTGTGGAATTTTTTTTAGAATTTCCAGATCTATGGAGTGTCTGCAGAGACTCTGATATTCTAGTAAACACCCTCAATCATGACTGAAACCTTTACAAGGAACTGTTTAGAGTCATGGCCAAAGTGATAATTATTACTAGGCTTCAGGCACTTTCACTGCAACTGACGGTTCACGGACGCACTAAACGGTACCGAAAGAGCATGATGCACTTGAATGGTGCAACAAACGTTACAACCGGTTTTGGAGCAAATAAGACACAAAACATGGCGTCATTAGGTCTCTGACGTCACTTAAATCATGATGTCATGGTTAGGAAAAGAGCGTTTGTTGTGGGGAAACTAGTTTTTGAGAATGAAGACACAGCTACAAGTTCAAAGCTTCCGAAAAATTTAAACTACTGATGACTAAGAATTGATGATTCATGTTTTCCTTGTATAGTTTCTTGGTATCAAGCCGACAAAATTTGTTAATACAGTATGTGATGTGATAACAAGTGTAAGCCCACACTCAAATTCTCAGATTAATGAGAGAAGCATCAGAATAACAGCTCTTCTACTAATAGAATATTAGATAGATCTTCTATTAATAGGATATTGGATAATGTTCCATTGATAGATTCCTTTCAAGATTTTAAAATTATTTCAACAAGTGACAATTTTCATTGGCACTGTCATAAATTTTATTGAATATCAACTGGCCAGAAAAAAACATTTGGTGCTATATAAGGTTTATAAGAATGTATGTAGTCTGAGAACTCTCTCAAACTATTTGGACATTTCTTCAGATTATAAATGCCACGATAAAAGGCAGGTGTGAACCGAGGGATAAATATGACACATAGTTTCCACAGAACAAAATTGTCTTTAGAGGTAAGGTCAAGTTGTAAGCTTAGTTGCACACTGGCCACATGTACTGGAGGTAGTGGCCAGTTAATTTCCTGGATATTTTTTTTTTCAAAATTTGTATTAGGCCTATTTGTTTTTCTTGGTTGGAAATAAAATTCATTATTCATTTTCAAAGTGATATCCCTTCCCCAAATTCAGTTGATATCCACCATGAACGAAATTTAGACAATATAATATATTATATAGAAGGTAATGGACGGGAAATATATGAGATACATTTCTACTTCTTGATACACGCCAATTGCTAATGTTACTCAAGAATTCAAAAACACACATGAGTTATAAAATTACCAACCTTCTCTAAATTGGAACCTACCTAAAACTGTAGGTCCAACTCATTACCCACGCACAGGTCTCAGACCTATGTGGGTTTCATCCTCAAAACAATTCAGAGAATCATTAGAAGTTTAAATTACACAATTAATTCTTTAGTTTACTGGAGTATTGTGACAATAACAGACGTTAAAGCAGGAAATAATGTTATCATTTATACTAAAATTCAGTGCACGGATCTAATCAAAAGCATTCTCATGTTCCAGGAAGCCTGTTAAGAGGTTTAAGAGGCACTGGCGAATTAAAACAATATTCCTTCTTCAAACACGTAACACCGTTCTATATTTATATATTGAAACAGTTTCTAAGCCAGTATAACGTTTCACGTATACAAAGTATGAATATTAAGTTGGCACAATATTGCTGGTGCACTAGTTCTTGACACCCACAATTGAACTGCATTTTAAAATGGAATGCAAATTCAAGTGCATTCATGAGCATGAATAGATAGCAAGCGAGTGAACAATAAGTTGATGCATGCCATAGCTAAACAAGCGGCTTGAAGTGTGAATAGCAGGGATTCCACTTGAAAGGGAGCTCATGCAGTGGGCAGATTACTATGTGGTCTGTTTGTTGTTTGATGAAAGCTTAATCGTTCCATTGAACTAGATTCAGGATGTTCACCTTCAGATTTACATTTTGACTATTTTAAGTTGAATAATATTAAGTGCAATCCAAAGTTAAATGTCAAATACATAATTAATGGACACAGCTTTCAATGAAGCTACATTTCCAAATAAGTACATCAATATTAAGTGTGGAACATAAATTTGAAGATTTAGATTTCGTAAAAGGAACATTTTTGGCTATAAAGCTGTTTCCGTTCTAAACTGTATGTAGTACGTATGTAGTTCTAAACTGTGTGTAAACTCGTACTGCACCGTAAAGACTCACCCGAACGGTGATAGCTAGAGTGACATAAATTGCACGCTGTATGCTGAAAGCTTACAGCAGTGCAAATCAATGTGGCTTCTAACTAGTTAAGATGCAGCAGCGAAAGAGCAACTGTGGTCTACGCAATTAGTCTCGCCGTTTGAATAGGTCGTAGCACAATACATTTACAGAACTTGTAAGCCAATATGATTCAACAACGTCAACGTTTACAGACGTATCAGCCGCATTTACAATAAGTAACAATGTTATACAACAAATTTCTATAACATTGCTATGAAAATGAGGGGGGAAATATTGTTGTATATGTATTGGTAATAAAGGTACATAAAATAAGGTTGAACATTCATTTGTGCAAAGTTGTACAACATGGTAATATCATTCCATGTTTAGTATATATTAAGCTACTCTGTACTTTAGTTTTAGTTTGAGATTGATAATGGTATAACCGAAACTAGTATTTCAATGTTTTTAATAATTGTGGTTGTGACAATTTCGTCTTATTATTCATTATGGTTACATTATAACAGTTTTTATTACAGTGTGAATGAAGCTTTTATATAAGAAGTCATTATATGAGAAAAGTTTTCCCCATCAATAAGCTTTATTTTTTTCAAGTACGATCTAAACTACTGTTTAAAAATTAACTGGCCAATATCAGAATGAGAAAAGAAGTAAGCAACTACTACACAAAAATGAAACTATTTTCCCATTGGTGAGAACTAGAGTGGACCCATTCTATTGGCAAGAAAATCGTGAAAAGATTACTGCCAATTCTAAAGACATTTAATACAACTGGAGCAGTACAGGGAAGCATGCTTTCACTTTCATTTATTACGCCATGGACGCTGGACTGTCAGTAGATGATTACGTCATATCGATGAAAAGCCGAAAAGAATGGACAAAACAAACTAACAGAACGAGCTAGCAAAGAATGGAATACTTTGGAATAGGAAAGCCGCTACTCATTTTGACTGAATGGAAAACTGGCCTTCTCAATTTCTCTTGTTCTGTGAGACTTCTATTTTAAATTATTCTACATGTTCAAAACGTGCACTATTTTGAATAGGTTGAAGATATTATGACACATTTAATAATTATGTTTGTGACAACTTTGAATAGTGACTGCTCATAGTAGAATCATAGATCAGGGATTAAGTAAGTATTGATGGTTTGTCTATGGTAGAATCTTGAATTGGTTTGCAGATTGAAAAATTATGAATGAAGAGTCAAATTTGATATTCGAAATGGAAAAATGACTCAAGGTGTAGTAAGAAGCCACGAATTGAATGAGAGGAATATTGAAATATTTGGGAAGCGATCTTGGATGGAATAAAAAAAATAGGGCAAAGATGGCTTAACTATTTAAATGTGTTTCAATTTCGATTAATCTAATAGAGAATCACGAATTAAGTAATTATAATATTGTGTGACTTGGTGGTCTCAGGTCTGTGTCAGTATTTTCTAGCCACATCTGAAGAAGTTCAGGGCCTCTGACGTAACTGTTTTTAGGCAGGTAGAAAACCGGCGAAAACTTTTCAAATCAAACTCATACATTATAAATTTTAGAAAAAGAAAATTTGAAAGATGGTGTTTTTAAACCTTCAACAGCCCCTCCCTCCTTACCTGAACTTGAGCCATGCTGTTTAGTGAAAAATCTAAAGGCTTTTAGAAATTCATAGAATCTACTAGTAATTTAAATTTAATGAGTCGGAGATGCTCTGGCCCTCAGGAAAAGCCCCAACTAAATGACTTTCTTTTCATTGAGACTGCAAGCAATTCTCACTCCATAAAAAAACACAGCAGTGCGGCTTTCAGAGTAATGAATTTTCAACTAGACTTGACATACAACACACGGTTCAATTTAGGCTTCCAAGTAACAGGACAGAATTTGAATTTTAAAAATTCAGCAATATTGTTGGAACAATTCAATTAGAGAAATGATAATTAATTAGGGAGTTTCAACATTCACAAATACACATATGACAATTGTACGGAAAGACAACCATTCATCGGATACACACACTAACACACACACACCAATAATGAGTTAGAAGTCCACGCATGGAATAATAATTATTGTGATATTCGTCGAGATATAGTACATGAAATACAAAAAGAACAGGGTAATAAAAATAAATAGTATAAAATACTAAAATAAAATAGTACAAAAATAGTAGTAGGCTATAATTTATAGTAATTAAGAATATAATAATTCATGAATATTAATATACAAAAATTTCAAATCTATTTTCGATACTGTATTTTTATATTTACTAGATCATTGCTACTGATGATAAATTTGATCATTATTTGATCTTGTTTCAAGATATGTTGAAAGAAGGTTGTTTATATCTAGGCCTAGTTTCATGAGAATTGAATAATTATTTGGTTATTCATTTATATTTAATCTTGTAGAACAGATTTATCAACCTCCTTATTATAAAAATTGGAAATACTTCTAATTATTTTATCATTAATATTAGAAATTAAGACATTTGGAGCGTTCAACATCCAAGAACATTATTTGGAGTGGCCGTAGCCTAGTGGGTAAAGTACTGGCTTGCTAACCTAAAGGTTTTGGGTTCGATCCCCGACTGACCGAAAGATTTTTCCGGAGTTCACTACCGTGTTTCGGAGGACACGTTAAGCCTGTCGGTCCCGGCTGTCTTAAAACAACCGTCAAGTCGTAGATCCTGTTTGTAACGGTGACCGATTTGATTGGTCAGCAAAAGACACTGTTCTCTGCTGTAAAATCACTTCCCGGTGGTTCGGAACCCACCTAAGACTGTAGGTCCAACTCATTACCCACGCACAGTTCTCAGACCTATGTGGGCTTCATCCTCAGAAAAAAAGTCACGTTAGACATGGAAGGACATGAAAGTGTGACCTGATAGCTCTGACACCAGACCTAAGCCAGCCAGGTCACACTATATTATTATTACATTTAAGAAGTATTTTAATAAATTAAAATAACCTGAAAGGAGAAAAATCCACAATAAAAATGCACGGATAAAATCTAGCTGATAGGCCTAGGTAACTGGGTATAATATTATTTTCAAACATGTTTAATGCCTTATTGTAATTTACTAATTTCGTGAACGTAATTCTAGATTTATTATAAAAAGTATTACTTTGAAAATCACTTTTATATGTCACTTTCTTCCAACGAATACAAATCAACCTCCACATTATTTCAATGTACTTTTAGAATTATAAAGCGTTAGGGATGATGTGCTAAATCAGTTTTAATTTTAGTTATTGCTTCATGAAATTATGTAACTGTATGATGTTGATACTCTATTGTAACAAAAATTATTTTGATATTTTTATATTATAAAAATGAATCCAATGAGTTTATAATCACAATTCTTATGATACATTTTTCACTGATAGATCAATAAATAAATGAAAGCAATATGCACAAAAATAACAACAATAATAGTAAACAAAAAGGTGTTAATGAGCAAGAGCTTATTTCCAGTGAATTATAATACTGTACTGATTTTACAAAAGCCGAGTGGATCCACAAATAGTGTAATAAAAAATTACACTGATAAAAATTCACGGATTTATATCCACGTGTGCAATGAAACATATTTACCTTTCAATTCACGTGACAAGATTAACAACTGAAGTGTGCTGAGTTTATTTTAAACTGTTGAAGCTCAGTAAAATATATAACAATAAAAAATAGTTATTCACATTGCATAAAATTACTGTATAGCTGAGAACAAGTCCCCGAAATTTCACAGCAGCCACAAACTAACTGATAACGTGATTCACTGGAGCGCACAACACAGTACTTGTTCCCTACACCAAGTCACAACACTGACTGACTGAGACTGTTTGCTTGCACAGTGCCGATGACTGATAGCTCTACGCTCCACACTTTAGTCAGGGAGAGCTGGAGGGGATCGCTAAATAGACCTGTCATTAGGAACGGTGAGCACAAAGAGCATTTTCCAGCTCTATGGCAATTAATCATTTTTGATAGATGTTATTTTTAACATCCAACGACCCAATATTGTTCCATCATTTTGTTCCTACTGGCATTATAAACTGCATTTAATGATAGAAATGATAAAATTGTCCTTGGCTAGAAAAAATATTAGAAATTTATATAAAATCTACGAAAAATTAATTACGATACACTACCGATATTTACTACAAATTTGAGGAGACTCTACAGAGGCCTACTTGCTGAAAGAAACTTCGTGGAAAACCATAAGACAATCGTAGTAAACCATAGTTCAAGAGTAAACCATACTGAAATGAATATTTTGATAATGCAATCTAAAAGTGATTTGGAATATTTACACACAATGTATAATATAGCCTAGATTTTTATCAGATAATAAAGTACATTTGTGCCCGAATAAATACTTAAATTATATAGACACTTTAATATCTAGTCTGGTAGTGCAGTAATATTAGAAGGCTATTAGATGAAAAAATACACAATTATATAAAATATAACTTTAGAATATAGAGTGATCATTAAGTCGCGCACATGTAAATAAACGTTTCTATAAATAATACTTTCGTTGAATTAGGTATGATGGCTTCTGCAAGATATCATCATATGTGGTACGGACAAATTTTCTAGGCATCATTGAAATGGATACTGGTTACAAGTTATTTAGAAATGTACAGTTTACTACTTAGTCTGCTGAAGAGCAGAAAATCAAGCATGAAATTAATGCATTTCAGCACTGAGCGAGGCAGCCATTTTGAGCATTTGTTGTAGAAACTCAAGTAATTTGTGTATATTGTACTAATAATAATTAATGTTTGTGAATAAATTTGATTTACATTTTTTTACCGTTTGATTACCTTCTGATGAGCGCAACTTAATTAACATTCTGTATTACCATTACCATAAGTATTGAGTTATTATGAGTAGAGGTAGAATGGTTTTCTAGTTTTTATTTTATCTATAAGGGGTGTTTTATCTATTTCAAGGATTAAGCCCAAGATTGAGTATTATCTGGAGTTTATGAGTGAAAATAAGATGAAAAATATCATAGATACCCTTAAAATAAGACCAATATGTCAATACTAAGTTAAAACTATGAATAAGAGTTAGTGTCAAAGAAATGCTAGCTGAAATAAGAAATCATGGATATAAATTGCAATTTATTTCATGGATTTTATTAGTGTTCGCCCAGAATATAATGGGTAGATCCTTCATAAACTCAAGCTTGAAACTTAAATGATGAAAATCACACCAACATGAATCATTCAACCAAAAATTACATTATTTAAGTGACATAGTATTGCACTTGCCGTAATTCAATAAAAAGTAGTCAAATTCAAATAAGAACGGATCAAATCACAATAAATTGAGAATTATTTAAAATTATGTTAAAATTAATATTATAAACTTAAAAAACCTTTTTAAATGGAAATTGACTCACGTTATGGCGTGACGGCCGTTTCGCTCTGTTGTCTAGAGCATCATCAGACGACCCACAGTATACTGGAGTGTACTGTGGGTCGTCTGATGATGCTCTAGACAACAGAGCGAAACGGCCGTCACGCCATAACGTGAGTCAATTTCCATTTAAAAAGGTTTTTTAAGTTTATAATACATATTAGTGGAAACAAGATGGATCTTCAACATCATTAAAATTAATATTGAAACGGATATTCAAGCACTTTATTCCAGTTCCAAATTAATAGATTGAAGCAAGAGTATAAAGAAATAAGTAGTTACTTTGTTATAAGGAGTGGGAAAAATGATTATAAGTTTTATAATATAACTTATTTGAAACAGTAAATTATAGTGAGTTGCATTGAATGTTTTTTCTAATACATGCATGTCAGTTTCAATATCCTCTTAATATGATTTTGGACAATATAACTTAAGTCAAAATTTGCGAAGAAAGTAGTTTTAAACTTAGTTGCATCTTCACTTCATTGTTATTCTGTCAATAAATAAATAAGCAGAAGTTTTAATTATTCAATTTTATAGCCGCAAATATGGACAGAATTATCTTGTCTAGGATGAATGATAGATAAATGTAAACTTTTTATAGAAAATTCAACGACTTGCAAAAAGTGAGTAGAAATATTATTTATTCATAATTAAAATTGACTTAAAATCGTTGGATTTACTATAAAAAGTTAATATTAACAACGCAGATCGTTATGAAACAAGAAATCCAAGAATAGATGAATGCGTTTAATTTATCTGTTATTATAATATTCACTGTCATGAAACGATTCAATATCATTTGAAGTTGATTGGGTAGAACGTTTTAATCACAATGTAAAACTCATTCCCCATCTTGAATCATACTTATTAAAGAGTTCCACAATTCTTGCATTCAAATAAACAGTTGAATATCATTTTCAAATAGCAAGTAGATTGTAGAAGTAGGTTGTTATAAGCATCTGAATTATTTCAAGTTGTCATATTCTTATCAAATTTGATTGTACAGTATAGTAGGATGTACGAACAAATTGACCTAGAACGCATAGAGGCAAATCAACAATATTCAAGTTTTTGGTTCATTAAGAATAACAGCCAGATAGATCAGAACCAGATAGAAAATAAAGCAATAAAGTTGGCTCTCTATACCTAACGGTACAACTGGTAATCCAAAATTGTATGTGTCTATAGGGGACAGTAAATGTTAGTCAAATTGTTCAAGAATGAGCTGAATAGATTCACTTAGCTAAGACAGACTTTTAAAACATTGTGTTGATATTACCTAGAAGGGGGTCAGACTTTTAAAACGTTGTGTTGATACTGCGCCTACATAGAAAGGGGACGGGGGTATCCATACTCTGTTTAACCTGGTAATAGTGAAAGTGAAAAAGGTATTTCAAGTTAAAATATCTCACTATCAAAGATTTGAATTGTTTTGTTCTGACATTGGCTTTTACCTTCTTGTAGATTTGACTAGTGGGATCGAACTCCCCTGTTCAATCAATTAGATAAGCAACGCTCTTCTGGGCCATCTCTGTAAGGGTGACCGATTGGATTAGCCAGCAAAAAAGACTGTTCTCTGCTGTAAAATCACTTCCCGATGGTTCGCTTCCAACCTAAAATTGTAGGTCCACCATGTTTCCAATAACATGGCTCAAGCGGCGAGGTGGTTCTAACCGTAAATCTCCCCACCAATAAAAGCCATACTCATTTACTTTTTTACAATCGAAGATTGTACCAAAAAGGGTGATTATGTCTCAGAAACGGGCTAGAATAAAATCATTTGAAACAAAACCAGATAAATCAAAAACAAATTCATGACTAACGAACATGGCTCAAGATTCAATTTCACCCTACGCTAAACATTGGATCAGCAAATTTAGTTTACATGGTGATGATTTTAAATAATTAAGGTCTCATTGCCGGTCAAAATATCCAAAAGTCAAACAATTATTACAGAAAAAATAAATGAATTAATTTATAAGCTTACTAGCAGCATAACCTAATATTGATGCAAGCTTCACTCACCTTCAGTCGTAGTAAATAAGTTTCCACTTCTTTTATATAAATCACAACCGATTAGCAATAGATTGATGTACGATTAGCACAGGCTACATATAATATCACAGAATGTAGATTAATATTATTTTGAAACGATAACTATTGACAACACACGCCATTGCACAGTTTGAAATGAAATCTGTAATATTGATCGGGAGGCGGCAAACTCATGTTCATGGATGACGCCATTTGCAAGTGGCAATCAGCTGTGAAACGAAGCGGGATCTTCAAATGTTTTGAAATATTGAAGATAAGCTTCAAATTTATTGATATAAGCAAAATCACATACAATTTACGAAACTAAGAACTTAAATGATCCATTATTCATTAGATGTATCCACAATTAAAATCGTTCAATTATTATTATTTATAATTAAATTATGAATTTTATAAAGGAATCAATGTCAGTGATTTTAATAAATAGCCTAAGACTTACCATAGACTAATCAAATCAAATTACTCTGGCGACAGACTATTCCTTTCAAATAATATCCCTTTCAAGAAATTCGCTAATTTTCCCAAATACTGTGTCGAAATACTAATTCCAGCATCATAATCTAGTATTGTATTGTTACGGTTTTTAATTTAAAAAAATAATAATGTAGGCGTTACAGCAGGGTGGGCCAATCGTTGATTTCCGTAGTCTTTATGGTACCAGTAATACCGTGATACATGAAAGTGAAATATGGTAGGTAGAGAGTGAGAGTAGAATATCAGTTGTTTTCTATTGAAAATAAATGAAGATCGATATTTCTTTGCTACAAATGTTCAACATTTAGAAAGAAAAACCATGAACACTGGTTGCCCTTGAAAACCAGTGATTCCATGAAGTGTTGAATCAAAATGGGTCATGTAAACTCCAATTGATTCTGAGACAAGTTATTGATCAAGAGCTATTAAGACATCAAGTAATAAACTAATTGGCTTACATTTGTTTAGAATTCTGCTATAATGTATAAACATAAAATAAAAAAATTAAGTAAATAGCAATAAGCAAATCTTGGTTAGTCTGTACCACTCTTTCTGACCCTAGATCTCATTCTCTTGTTCTGGCAAAGCAGACCTAGTGAATTTTTTTAAGCAAACCCATATTTTGAATTTTCTCAATTTTATTATTATTGTTTATTAGAAAAATAAATTAATAGCATCCTGGAGTTTCCAGTAGAGGCTGTATTTAGTAAACTAATTAGTCCAGGATTATGAGAATTTCACTGTAATGTATGAATAATTGAGAAAACCGTTTTTTCGTAAATCCGTTAAAGCTGAATTATTGTAAAATGAGCTAATTTCAAGTTGATATATTTATTATATTGGCCTAACTTGAATTATAATGAATATTAATTTTAATTCAATTAACTTCATTTTATGAAATGATATTATGTTATTAATAATTTTTTATTCAAATTTATAGTGAAAAGTAGCTTCCATCCCCGTTTAACCTCAGATGACTTTAATTTAAAATAGTTATTAATGATAAAAGCTCTACTCGAATTAAACTGATTTGTCAATTTGAATATTTTATTTTTATTTTATTGGTGTTATTTTTTAATCAATATATTAGCTTGGCATATAATATACAACTCTGTTGGCTTAGTGAGGAAAGTAATCTCAACCAACCTTACTCCACGTCTGCGTAGTACGCTCTTTGGATCAAAACATCATTCAAGTGAAATTCAATTATTAATTTCAAATCAAGTAACTAAATTTATTAGATATATTTATTCAAGTAAACTTTACATAAAGTATAGATTTATTTATATCAATCTGATAAATTTAGAAACAATAGTTGTTTCTTACAAACAGAATTCAGGACAGATTATTCGGAGAAAATGATAGGAAATGAGCATATTTCAACTCAGTTTGCCTATAAAAATAAACAAATTATCCCTTAAAATTTAGATTATTTGTGAACAAAAAAGTCACCTAAGGAATCGAACCCCGGGCCAACCAATACGGCTGCATTATGGAATCTTATGCAATTGGATGCATTTTAACAATAAAGCATTTCGGGAAACTTGTAAATTAAAAAAATGAAATTTTTAGTAGTGAAAAGCTAAATGTAGTGGCTCATTTTGACATTTTTTTTTTAGATGTCGCAATACGGTTTACAAGTTATGGAACTTATTTGACCAAGACATTTTAAAATCCTGCAATAAATTGAATTATTATCAACTAAAACCAATAATCGTCTTATGACAAATATTTACAACGTTTTGGTCGCATGCTCAATTCATTTTAAGCTTAGATTAAGTGGTTCTTTGCATGTTATCACTGTACTGTGGGTATGCTCTACTTCTTTCATCAAGTGTGAAGCAGAAAACCAATTAGCTTAGGCCTATATTAAAAGAGATTTGATTTTAGTGTATGAGAAGGAAATGAATCAATTATTGTGTTTCAAAATACAATTAAGATGATAGAAAAATATTATTAAAATAAAATGTAAATGCCTTAACAAATTTTTACTGAACAAGCTTAAAGCTTAGTACGGTACTCTATACCAATACCAGATCATTTGTACTCAAGAGCCTTGTAATAGTAAATATTCTGCATAATTGATAATTATTATTAGAAAATTGGCTCAAGAAATATTTTAAACTCTATGGATTTCTTAATTTTCTAATTTGCTTATTTATTAGATTTATTGTATATAGGCTACTGGATAAGAAATTAAATATGCTATAAATGATAGCAGCTCTATTAATAATTATTATTCTATCAAGGATGCAAAGAATAAATCTGAATCAAAAATGTATTAATGTACACTTAGTTTTATTGTAAATAGACTACTGAATTGTGGCTTTATTTGATCAATTTTCTGATGATAGCTTTTATCAACTCTTCAACTACCGGTATTCATTTTAAGTTTATTTTAGAAAATTAAAATTCTTCTCCTCACCTGTATCATATTGCTTCTCATATTCTGTGCACAAGGACCCTTTTACGTAGAATGGAATGTGATAGCCATAAGGACAGCTTATACTGTTGATCAGGGGTGTTTACTGGGATCAGTCCACGTTTGAGACAACTCAATAGGGGTTGTTTATCTCATCTCCATGGAAACTGAAAGAGAAGTCTTGGTATTAAACCGGCCTGAATGGGGAAATTCTCTTCACTCACTTTTATTTGTGCTACCGATTACCTACGGCGGTAAATCAATGCCCATTGTTCCTCATCATTGTTCATAAATTCTGCACAGCGAGTTTAATTGCTTCTCAAATAATATTGCTGAGATAAACAATATGCTGATAAAATGATCTTGTGCAGAACTGCATTGAACATGATCTTCCTCTATTTCCTATGCCTTAAACTGATTGAATTCCTTTATTGATTTTACTTATTTCTTGAAGATTTCAAAATAATTATTGCACAATTCCTATTTTGGGTAACTAAGTATGGTGGTTTCTTTAATAATGAATTTGTCTTCTATTCATTTGGGTCAATTACTTCAATCGTTTAGAATAGCTCTAGCCCAAATAAATGTTTATTCGGTTTGAGCACCTCTGGAAGATCTGAATAAGAACAAAATGAAGAATAATGTTCATTCAACAGCAAGAGTGATTTTCAGTAAGGTAGGTATAAAAAATGACAATTTTTGCATACAGATCAAAGATGGCTTTTCTATAAGGCCATCCTGGATTGAATTACATAATAGCATTCAAATGACATAAATGCACTAATATGGTGGTTTACATGTTTACAAATAATTTAATGGTAATGAGTCCAAAGACAAAATATATTATTTTCAATCTCAGGAAAAATTCTGTTTGTACATCACCACTCTAAAGTTTAAAGTATCACAAAACAAATTGTACATTTGACTTGCTTAAGTACAAATGTCTGTATCTAGAAAAAGTGGAACAAATAAAAATACCTAAGCATCTGTGTCGACAGTAAATTATATTGGAAGGTGCATGATTGTGTCATATTTGAAAAGTAATGTGATTAAATATATAACGTACTTGAATATTCTACATGCTACATGCAGTTTGTTATCCATAGCTATTGAGATTATTTATTTTGCATTAGTGAGATTCAATATATGGCTTAGACGTCTGGGGAGGCACATATTTCACAACCTTACGTCCAATAATTATACTTCAAAAAGCATTCATAAGGATAATTTCATAATAATTATAGAACCAGACTTGAGCACACATGCCAACTATCCAGAAACCCAAATATTTCACCAATTAGAAATTTATGAAACATTGAAAATATTTTTTGATAGTTTCTCATTATAGATTGAATGTTATTGTCCAATACCTAATCTTACGGTATACGGAATACTTACAGTATTCAGAAATTTTATCTTTTTTTGGCTCCAACATGTTACGAACATTAACCAACTAATATCAAGGAATGTCAGATAAAAAATATTTTTTTGAAGAAATTGCCTAGACACCTATTAATGGAGGATGACATAGACAGTAAGGCATTTTAGTATTGTAGTTTAGGTTTATTATATAGAAGGCGACATGTAATTAATCTACTTAGAAATAAAATGTTATAATTATATATTTTTCTGTTATTATTATTAATGGAGGATGTCATAGACAGGAAGGTATTTTAGTATTGTAGTTAAGGTTTATTATATGGAAGCATGGAAGGTGACATGTAATTAATCTACTTAGAATTAAAATGTTATAATTATATATTATTTCTGTTATTATTATTAATGGAGGATGACATAGACAAGAAGGTATTTTAGTATTTTAGTTTAGGTTTATTATACAGAAGGCGACATGTAATTAATCCACATAGAATTAAAATGTTATAATTATATATTATTTTTTTCTGTCATTATTATAAATCTTTTGATGCTTTTGATAGGAATAAGGAACCTTTCATGTAAGCTCAGTTTTGAAATATGGTTAGATATTTATTATTATTTTTAAAGCCGGTTAATGATGTATTCTCAAGAGTTGTTTTTGTTTAAAAAATATTTTTATTTCCCACATAGGTTTTACCGTTGGGTTTTATTGTTATGAGATCGGTAATTTTGTTTGTATTTGATTGTATTGTACGATATGTTGATATATAACAATAAAGACGTTTCAAAATCAAAATCAGTATGACTGGACAACTAACAGGTGCAGACATCCATCACCACAATACAAGTTTGGTGTTCAATTTCATTCAAAGAATAAATATCACAATTTGAAACAGCTTAATAAATTCAATGTCACAAACAGTTCAACGATGTACAATATGCAGCATACAGAAGCTCAAAATAGATCATTACAATTTCATAGTTAGCGATTTTTAAATCAATAAATGAGGAATAAGCCACGGTTTGTCAGGTTGTAACATTTTACTACGGAAAAGGTTGATGAAACTAAAATTTTAAGAAATTATTCATTATTACAGTACGGTTGTAGTGCTTTATCAACTACGTTATTATAGTTGTTTGCTTGGAAAAAATTATTCTAGTAACACGTCTTGTATTTTCTTACCTACATCTCATTTTCCTAAATTGGGTTTTAAAAATAATAATTGTTGTTGAAATTCATTTTGCTCAGCAAATTTCTGATGTTACTATGGTAGGTTTTTTCTATATCCATGTATAGGCCTACATGTATATTTTAATTAATGTCCCAATGTTGTATTATTATAACGCTTTATGACAATAACAAAATCAATGAAGTATATCCGTTTATATTCAAGGCAAATATGTATTCCTGGATTTCTTGTTCCATGACGAACTGCGTTGTTAATATTAACTTTTCAAGTGAATTCAACGACTTGCAGTCATTTGACTACAAGGCGTTGAATTCCCTTAAAAAGCAAATATGTTATTGAGAATAAATAATTTATTTACTTTATTGCACAGGAAACATTTTCTAGTGTGTGTTGATAAGTGACTAGGCTATATTGTTTTGTGTATTTCAATATTGAATCGAAATAGGCCTAAGCTACTGTAATTATTTAAAAAGTGATTGTACATTATACAGTATGGTATCTGACATTGAAAAGATTTCAAGTGTCGAGCTTGATAATTGAATATTTCAATACTGGACTTTCTAAAGCAGAAGGTATTCGGGTGTTTTTTTTTGGAGCAATGGATAATCTGCAGACGAGGTATAATAGTGTAGAACCTAGAACGCCTTTAGCTACATCACGTGGAATCTTAGTTTCCATAATAGCTGCTAGATGGCATATGCTTGCTCTCTGACTCAACCACAGAATAAGGTGAAATCCACGAAACAGCAATGAACTCGCAATGCTCTAATATTCTCTTCCAATCAGCCTAAATTTATTCTGCAATAACTGACTCAAAGCATGCTAATTCCTTTCACATCTCTGAAGTTTTCTTTCATAACTTTTTCTGACGCTCTTTTATAAGAATAGTACGGTAGTGTCTTCAAAACTGCAGATCTTAATTTTCAAAATAGAAATAATTTATAAGTACAGTATTTGAAACTGATCTTGAGAGCAGTATAGCAGGGTCAAGGAAACTATTTTAACTGAGAAGATTTTACAACGAAGCTAAGATAAGGGTTTAAAAAATGCTAGCAATTGTATATTATTTTCCATTTTCCAAAAACATTTTAGAAAAAAATAGGGTTCGATATTATAGAGCACAAAATTTCAGTCAAGAATGATTGATTACTAGGCACATTTATGAGAAATTCACCAAAGTGCTTCAATAGATTAACTTCTTAAAATTAATATCCTCCTCACATTTATGTTAATGAAAAGGACAGTTGTGTATCTCAATTTTATTCTTACAGCATCAATTTGGGAAATATTTTGCTCTTAATAATAGAGTTGATTGAATATTATTGTTACTATCTAATGTTATTGTTGTGCTTGTATTCCCAACTTGTAAATTATTACATTAGGACTAGTAGGCTGATATTTTTAAAAACTATTAGATAAAATGGAAGACATTTTTTACTATGTTTCAAACTTTTCTATGATATTTTTAGGATAATGCAGTTATCCTGAAGTTACATGGAGTAAATTTTAAGTAGAAAAATGGATGATTTAGACACAAATCTGAGGAAAGCAATAAAGTTCAAAAACTTTTTTATTGAAATTGTTGAAACACAATACATACAATATTATTAACTCCAAAGAATATTGTAATTCAACTGATGGAATGTAAGTAGTCACATTAAAAAGTATATTCATAAACTGAATAACTCACAGTTCAAGCACTTTTCCAGAACTTTTTTGTTTGAATACCGTACAGTCGCAAAGAAGTTCAAAGTTATTGCAGAACATTATTGCACATCTAACGAGCTGCACCACATCTATGGGCATGACCAGGAAGATGGCATAGTGGCCGAAAAATGCTGGAGTGAGTAAATAATTTTCATTTTTTTCTTCAACAAAATTACTACAATGTCGGTATTTTTTCTAAAAGTTTTATTCTTCACTTTCCTCTTATAGAAACTAGAGCATGGAATGCTGAAAACACACTATATAGGTGATTCAAAGTATACGGTAATTTTCCGTTTATTCATATTCATTCTCAATTTTCTTTAATTTTAATATTCTTTATAAACAAAGCATTGGACAATCAATTGACGTGAATTGAGATTAAGATAATAATTTCAAGGATGCGAATGTAATGTAAAACCCCCTCAAAAGTAAAATGTACGTTTCTGCTTAAATTCGTTTTGTACCGTATTTGTGAAAGAAACCCCTTGGATTTCTTGTTCCATAACGATCTGCGTATTAATATTAACGTTTTGTTGTGAATTTAAAGACTTGCAGTTAGTTTTATATTGTGAATATATAATAAATGAACTCACATATAAGGCCGAACGTTTTCGAGGTATTGAATCTCATCTTCAAGGCCGTAATTGAGTACATTTATTATATATTCACAGTATAAAACTGACTGCAAATCGTTATGTTTACAACAAAAAGGAAAAAGAAACCCCCTTTGCCGGCAAACCACCATATTTATTGAGAACATAAATATCTTCCAAACCCAAACAGCCCCCCTCAACCTGCATCCAACTATCAGTACTTATGTTATTCAATAAAGAGCAGTGGAACCTACCTCACAACCTTCCATTATTTGTTGGGTTTGAATCATGGTTAGAAATAAATATGATAAATTATTCCACTGACCTTGACATTTGTTCTGAAGGAGCGACGCATCAGAGTGTTCAAGTTGGGTGAAAACATGGTGAATGGGTTTGGAGAACAAACAGCTTTAAAAATAGAGCAGCTTGTACTACCACATTGAATGTAGCTGGAGATTAATAGCAGCTCGCACATTAGAAGCCAAAAGTCAACACGTTATTCATTGCCGAAGGTCTGGGTGTGATGTAGAGACTACTGTTGACTAGCGACTAGAACGATTTAGAATAAATTCAGATGACTTGACAGTGGTCTGCTTCTATCCTTTTTTAAAACAGTCTTATCCTTTCTATTCCGATTTGAATAAGAAATTCAGTGGGAGTCAGTGTGTTGATAAGTCTGTTCAAAATTAAACTCAACAACTAGGTTACAATCATGCAAATTCAACTAGAAGGTCTACCTTTCATTATTATTTTCCATTGCAAAGCATTTCCAGGCGTATTTTTTCCGTTAGCTAGAGATGCAAAAATATTTATGACAGCTCGCAGGCTGTGTACATTGATTGTGAATGGACGCGTCGTTGTTTCATGGCTAAAAAGTCTTTATATTCTAACACACGGAAAAATTTAATGCTTGAGGATCAGCAGACTTGAAAGGACACTGACAAGTGTAGGTGTATTAATTATTGTGAACAATTATTAAAAAAATAGTAATCATAACAGCAAGATTTATTGGAGTGTACTAAAAACTTCCTTTACTAGCAAAAAGGACCCTCCCAACAAAAAGTTTCATTAAGCGCACTTACACGTTTCTAATAATTATTATTAGTTCGTCTCTATACACAAATATTGCATTTCCATCTTCCCCACAACGTAGTGAAAGCGTTTTTGTTTGTCTCCATAAAAAATTAATTCCTTTTTTGATCATCCTCACAACACAGTGAAAGCGTTTTATGAGGATAAATGACTAATAGTTGTTGAACATCATGAAAATTCTGCATATTGTGACTCTACATAAAATAATTATGATGTATTTAAATTGTTTACTAGACTATACGGCTATACTTTCTGTATTTGACTCGATTTCTAATATATTTGATAAAAGTATTGGACGAACCGATTGAACATTGTGCTTCGAAGGCTATAAATATCACTCACCATTTACCAATACTTGAAAATAGTCACAATCACAAAATCTGACACATGCTGTAGAATGCTGGGTAGCTAAGGCCGGGTTCACACGAGCTACAATTGCGTGATTCTAGCCAGAGCAATTATTGAGAGTTGCGCGATTCTAGTAGAGCACAGGATCAGATTGTGCAGTTCCCTCGAGCTATACTTCGCTGCGATGTAGCCGGCCTGTAGCCGATTCTACTAGAATCGCGCGCTTGAAGCCAAGGTAATTAATTACCGCTTTTAACTCAGCTAGCAACAAAAAAGATAATTTTTTTGATTTTTGATTTTTTTAAAATCCTAGCGTATTCTGCTCACTGTCGTGAATACGTAGGCACTTGAGATTTTTTCCAGCATAAATAATAACATTTTCATAGAATATTTGTTTGAACTGCATAAAGTTGCTAAGTGATCCATAATAAATTATCGATATATTTTATAGCATAAAAATGTTAATTTTAGTGATAGGAGAAAAATTAAAGTTGGTTAGGATTGAGGTGGCTGAGCACAGTAGGATAGGACTTTAAAAATTTGAATATCTCAATTTTTTATGTTTTTGTATTTGTATTAGGAAAAAAGTCAGCGACAGCTCTGCGATTCATAGTTGCTTTGGCGAGACTGTTGCCCGTCAGAATAATTGCTCTGGCTACAATCGCGCGTTTGTAGCTCGTTTGAATCCGGCCTAAGAGTTACGGTAGGTAGATCATCCACTGTATTATGATAAAAGTATCGTAGTTATAAGAGTCGCAGAATAATGATTATTTGTTTTCTACTTTTTCCTATTGTTTTTCAATTAGTTTTCTGTTGTAGTTCTCCCTTTCCTTTCCTCTAGATTGTCACTCAATTTATAACTAAAAAGGGGAGAGAATTATTCATAGCTATTCAATTTGCTCTCCTCATTAAAGATAGTGATCATCTGAAAAAATATTAACAAGGAAAAATTAGCTGAAGCAGAGAAATTTGCTGAAAAATATAGAAAGAACAAAGAACCATATCATCTCTTTGGAACTAGAAGCAAATTTCATTATGAATTTGAACAAATTTTGCATAGGCTTCTCGAATTCTCATTTTTGAAGTAGGCTAATATTATATTCCCACACTGCCCTGCATTCAGGTTGTTAATAAATTTAACCAAATATTGCAGCCGCATTCATGTTTCAGATTTACTGTTTAGCATACAAATTGAACGAAAAAGAAGTTAATGACGGTGGTGTTTGTTGAACGGCTGAAATGATGTTGACTTTTTCAAATTGGAATAGGATCGAGCAACAGTGGTGATGAATGGAGGCGACTATTTTCGAAAAAAATTCATCAACGTAAAAATAATTATGAGAATAATATTGAGGTGGTTCTTCATTGAATCCAACGTTTTTAAGCAGAGCCTATGGTGGAGATTACGTTTAGCGTTTTCCGTGGTTGCCAAAACAAATCAAATTCTACACAAGCAACGTTAGATGTTTTGAGCTTTTCATAACGTAAAGTTCTCCGTGTTGACACTTTGTGTAGATTACTTTCACTTGTGTCCGTGTATTATGAAGGATCTGCACTGGTCTAATATTTACAGAACGAAATGTGTGCTCCACGGAACTCTCAATTATGAATGTGGGTGACTTTTGGGTACAGCTTGCGCAGCTTTGCCCAGATTTCAGAATAGGAAACGGCACCAATCTCAACTAACGCACTTTGATTCTCTCTCCTAAATCCTTTAGCCTTATAAACTTCTGAAAAATTTCATCATTTCGTACAAAATTTATAGGTGTGAGCGATATGCTCAATATTGTTGAAATATGAGATGGATTTTTCCCTCTACTAAATGTATTCCATGTTTCAAATCAATAAGGCATTTGTTATTACAGGGGTGGCCACCCCCTCAAGCATCATGACGCACCCTCCTAAATTTAGCACCAGCCTCCCCCCCATAAATTGGCCACCCCCAAAAAAATCAATAGTATAATAATAATTATAAATCTATTGTCATTAATTGACATTCTATTTGTAGCCTTCGTACTATATTTTTCAATGTCGGTCACGTTAAACACGGTTTTAATCAACTTTATCCCCCCCCCCCCAAACTACTACAGACTGGAGACAAGTCAAATGTGGAAAACGTGAATAGTAGACGTGTATGTACAACACATAAACAAACAATAAAAAAGAAAAAAAAAACACCATGACAAAGGCACATGGAGAGAACATTAATTACTCCATTGTAGAAAATCACCAACAGAATAGAAGGTCCGCTCAAGGAGCCACCCTTTAAATTGTTTTATAAAGTTGTCAAGTCTATTTACATCCTTTAACTTGTTGGGTAACTTATTATACAGTTTGGGACTCTTGAACATAAGAGAATTCTCAAAAAGCTTGAGACTGTGAGGAAGCGGTATATCAAGTTTCAAGAGTCTAGAATTTTCCTTTCAAGCGCTAGAATACAAACGGACGGACGGACAACGGCAGGATTTCAATAAGGCCATGTCGGGTCCTTAATAATTATAGTTAAGCAATAATTTATATTTATTTCAGTTAAATTAATGAATAAATAAATAAATAATTACGTTTTGAATAATAGTTCGAGTTCAATGGAAACATTATTTTTGTGAAATACCAAAAGTTTATTAATTATCAATTTACATGAATACTTAAAGGAAAGGATAGTTCATTCAGAGCTAAATGTAATGTTACCACAATAAATGTGATGTGACAACTTCGTCTTATTATTCAAAATGTAATGTCAACTACTTATTGTTAAGATTTATAATGCGGTACTTGATTGCAATACTGTTATAGGAATAGACTGGTGCAGACTGATACAGAGAAAACCTAGTCAAGCCAAATATTGGACTAAAATCATTCAAACGCTATATATGTATCAACAAGCAACATGGCTTATTGTTCAACAAATTGCCACGCATATTCAGGTGCCTGCCAACAAAAAAGTTCATTCCCACAGTATTCTATTGGCTGAAACAAAGGGCTTTTCACTCGATTGAAGAGTTCTTTAATTTTAAGGTTGACAATACATGTCATTGATAGCTGGACTGGTTACAGAATTTAAATTTAATTGACATTCATAACTGATGGAGTTATTCTTAACATTATTAATAATTATGTAACATTACTTGGTGTCCATGTATATTTTTGGTGCCTGACTATTTGAACTTTGTGATTTATGATTTTTAAATGTGATGTCATATGAACTTGTAGCATATTTGACCGGGTCGCGTGATGCCTCCTCACAACTGACAAAGACAAGCCTATTGTATTTATGTACTTAATGGCCAATAAAAATATTGTCTAATATTAAAACTGACACTGTATTTCACTTAAATATATTGTTTTACTCACTTATATTGGAGATGCTTGAGGGATGCATTTCACTTTATCAGGCTGACGAAGCTTCTTTTCAGAAGTGAAATGCATCCCTCAAGCATCTACAATATAAGTGAGTAAAACAATATAGAAAAGTGAAATATAGTGTCAGTTTTAATATTAGATTGTTCATTAAGTATTTCGTCTTGGAAAACATCACAGAAAATTATTGTATTGGTAATAATTGAGAATGAGTAAAAAAAGAATCAGTACATGAAGTTTGCAATGATACGTGGGAGAACTAGGATAAATTAAGTAGTTTATCAAATAGTTCAGAGTAACTCATTAATTTATGAATTAAGAAAAATAAATAATATTATATGAACTTCTATGCGGAGGAGGCGTTTTTGAATTATTATGGCAGATTTAAATCATTATTCCCTTATTACCAATATTTTACAAATAATTTATGATAATTACAAATTATTTTTTTGGCCTTCATTAAAACAAACTTTTTAATAAAAACGAAGCTTCTTTTCAGAAGTGACATGCATCCCTCAAGCATCTCCAATATAAGTGAGTAAAACAATATATAAAAGTGAAATGAGTGTCAGTTTCAATATTAGATTGTTCATTAAGTATTTCGTCATGGAAATCATCATAGATAGACAAACTTTTCATTTATTATTATACAAACAAGTAACAAGGGGTGAATGGATCTATAATTTAATTAAAATTGGGTCATGACTATAACAATCCTGTTCAGGCACTCAATGCTTGTGATGAAACAAAGGAGAGGATCACAGAGGAACACAAAACAAGTAGAATAGAGAGCAAGTACATAGGCTAGTGATTGTAAACAGAATAGTTAAAGTGGCAAAGATAAAATGAGTTTCTAGTATGTTGCGGTGTGTGCTGCAATATTCAATGCGTCCCGCGTTTCTTGAATAATGCATTCGCCAATTCCCGGTCATATTCCAATAATAATTATTGCTGCAGCTATAGGCCTAATATTTCACCTTTCGCATCACTCGTTTGCTAAACATTCTGCAAAATGATTATCGTCGCTCTTATTAATTCATCTGAACCCTTGTTGCCTTGTATACAAAAGGCCACCATGCTTCTCTTGTCCTCAAATGTAGAGAACTAATTTCAGTTACGTTATTATAATTAATCCACTTTTGAATAAATCGTTGGTTGATTTAATATTGTTCTCTGATGCGCTATCCAACTCTAATAACTGTTTATTTAAACTCTAGTACCGTATCTGTTTAGTAGCATAAATACAGTCAAAATCGGTTATAGCGAGGACGAAGGGACAGCGAATTCTTCTCGTATTAACCGGCTGCTTATTATTCCCGGTAGTTATGTTATACGAGGTTAATATTTTTATATTTTGTAAAAATTCTATATTCTGTACATGTGATAGGGAAGTGATAGCTGACTGCCGTTGCAGGTATCTGTTCAATCAGAGATAAGCTACGAAACTCCTGGGCGCTCAAGGGTGACCGATTCAATTGGCCAGCAAAAAAGGCTCTGTTCTCTGCTGTAAAATCTCTTCCCGGTGGTTCGGAACCCACCTAAAACTGTAGGACCAACTCATCAATCACCATCATCCAATTTATTACCCACGCACAGGTCTCAGACCTACGTATGGGCTTCATCCTCTGAAAAAAAAGAAAACCTTCATACTCTAAAAAAAAAGAAAACCTTCATCATTCTGTCAATGATGTGTTTTCTTCTTATGCTGGGTTAATAACACATTTGAACTAGAACTAAATACACATACGCTATTTATTTATTCACACATACACTGTAAAAAAATTGTAGATTAGTTTGCAGAACTGTTCCTCATTTCAAAAACTACATAAATTCTCTTAAGAAAAAGTATGCCGTTGGTAAAGCTAGCGGCATGGCTAGAGGCCAGCTGGGGGACAAAAGCTATCGTAGTATGGCTAATTGTATGGGGTAATTCATCAAAACAAAACCTTGATAGTGTGTTTAAGATCCAAAAGAAAGCGGTTAGGTGTATGGAAAGAGTAAATAGATTAGATTCATGTAGGCCTTTGTTCAAGAGACTTGGTCTCCTATCTGTACCCTGCTTATACGTGTATGAAGCTACTTTATATGTAAAAACGAATGATATTAACCAAAATCTTGGCGTACACGATAATAGTACAAGAAGCCGAGGAGATTATCACTTGGTGAGTCACAATAGTAGCTTATTCAAACCTAAACCTAGTTATATTGGTAGAAAACTCTACAACAAGCTACCGCAGTTTTTGAAGAGTCTTGAAAATATAGAAATATTTAAAAAACAATTGAAAAAATATTTAGTTGATAAAGCTTTTTATAGTGTACAAGAGTTCCTTTCTCATAAAAATTAACCCTTACCACAAAAAATTGATATAGTAATATGGTAACTAGTGTATAAGAGTATAATTGTTGATCTGACTTGTCTTATGCTCCTTAACTGGAGTATCCAAGACGTAATCTACAAATAAACCACTCAGTTCCTCCAGAAAAGTCAAAGTATGAGGGTGAAATGAGGATGCGTGGCAGAGATCGAAGTAAGAGGTATCAAAAAAATGATAAAATATCAACTTTGTTTCACATATGAGGTTAAAACATTTTTCATTCTAGTTGATGTCAAGCTGTGGTGAGTGGAGAGAATGGAAGGAATATGGCTTATGAATCCTATCTTATGAATGAAAATCAATCTTATGAATCGTATAAATTATGAGCCCATATGAATATGTAACTTAAATCCATATGGGTTCATTACAATCCATATGTCTATGAATTACAATTGCTAACAAATAGGATATGATAATACTATTCTTATGATTTATAACATTGTAAAAGAAAATGAGACGTTTACAAGCTGGTTACACTTTGTAAGATTAACATATGATACTAGCCTGATACTAAAAAAATTCAAATTATCGACAATAAGCTTACACAATTACAGAATAGAAGATATTTTCACTCAGACGATATGCAGAACTATTTAAATTAAATAAGACATTTTTTTCTTACTTGGAGTAGAACATGTATTCGGGCTGGTAGCCCATCCTCAGTGCCTCCAGTAAGAAAGAAAAAATCCAATTACTTATCCATTTTCAGTTCTGCATGTCTTCTAAGTGAAAATATCTACTAATTTATCTACTCTATTGGCAGTTCGTCGTGGACCAATGAATCCTTACAATCACAGACTGATTCATTTATTTTATTTACTTATTTATTTACAAGTTGATGATTTCCACTGGGTCTGATGAGACCCGTTGTGGTACAAAACAAATTAAATAATACAATACTAGTCTACAGAATATATACATGTAAGAGTAACTATATAATTGATATATCAATATTAGGGAATAAAGAAAGAAAAAACTAATAACCTAGAGAAAAAGAACCATGCAATTAATAAATGAGGTATAGGTAATTCATTATCCTTATGATTAACCTTATTGTAGAAGAGACAGAAATAAAATAAAAATATGAAGAAAGACAACTCATTGTTTCTCACTGATAGGCACACTAATTACCTAATTATACTTTTCACAATTCATAAATATACTATTTACTCATTATGATAATTTTCTATGGTTTCTGTTCATTGTAGATACAATCCACCACTGGAGGGAGAAGACTGTAGTGGAATCAGTAGCCCACACACAACCTGATCAAATACAAATTCACAAGTATACAGGAGTAAATATAAGAATAAATGATCGATTATTAATAATTGCTATTTCCATTTTTGCTTTCCCTGACCTTTCTTGATCTAGATTCGGGTGATACAGATCATTCTAAAAGAATCCCAACTACTTTCAAACGATTAACGGTGCTAGTGGACAAATTTGTTCACACAAAATCAGAGACAAAATTTACATGTATACAAAAGCAGATCTAAAAGTTGTTGTTACTCTCATATTTTGCTTTCCCTGAGGTTTCTCAAACTTTTGATGTAAGTGAAGTCCCTACTGCGTCGAAACAAATAACTTAACTAGTGGGAAAATTTATTTACACAATCTATTCAGATACAAATTTACATGTATACAAAAGTTAATTTTCAGAAAGATTATTAATATTGATAGTTCCACACCTTTTTAATATTAAAACTGACACTGTATTTCACTTTTATATAATGTTTTACTCACATATGTTGGAGATGCTTGAGGACTGCCGCCAGGGGTCATACTTTGTTGACGAAGCTTCTTTTCAGAAGTGAAATGCATTCCTCAAGCATCTCCAACATATGTGAGTAAAACATTATATAAAAGTGAAATACAGAGTCAGTTGTAATATTAGATTGTTCATTAAGTATTTCGTCATGGAAAACATAATAGATTCCACACCTTTCTTTCGCTGACTTTAATCTAAGTCTTAATATGGGTGATATCATTACTGCCTCCAAACGATAACTATACAAGTGGAAACATTATATTTGTTTACACAATGTGATCAGAAGCAAATTCACAAGTGGACTAGAACAGTAAACACGGCCCCCCTTCCCCATTCAGCACCCATTTAGTGTTTTCTTGGCCGTTTTCAAAATAGAGAGCAAGTCGATTTTCGTCGTCATAAATTTGAAAAGCACCGAAGCCCAATTGACTGTGGAAAGCTATCCATTCAGTTGGCCCACTTGCCTGGAGTGCTGAAGGCCATTTAGATTTTCCAAGCCAGCGCCCAGCAAGCAGCAACGATCTCACCTCCCAATTCCTACCAGCTAACACTTCTTGTTCATGTTCGTATAAGTGTAAGTAGTGTAAGTGTTTGTGTAAATAGTGTAAGTGTTAGTGTAAGCAGTTTTCATTGACACAGTGCAACATGCTGTGGGTCATCCATCTTCTCCACAAGCACGACTGGAATTTACGCCAAGATTCTACCCTGAGAAATGTGCACAATCCAACTACCGTACTTCTAGTTATTTCCTCCGATCTACTGCTAGAATTCTGTAGCTCTCAAATCATTATTTTTGAGGTGAATTCTTTTTTCTGATTGGGAGAATGAATAATCTATAAAAATATAATGAGAAATTATTGTATGTAACTTACATTTTTCTTTTCTAGAAATCGATATATTGCTGATGAAACTTCTTCTCAGAAGGGAAATGCATCCCTCCAGCTTCAGTGTGTGAACATAATAATAAACTGGAAATACAGTGTCAGTCGTATTAGATCAACTAGTAGGCCTACTCAGTCCTTAATAGAGAAATCACAGACTTCCATATACCGAATTGAAAACGGAAGAATAAGAACTGATTGATTGATTGATTGAACTTTCTATGTTTTACGAGTCTCATTGAAGAAATATATTTTTATAACTATTCAATTGTTAAAATCTATTTTGATAGATATCCCTTGGGTTTAATATTGCTTTAGGTATTCTGTATAGTGTATTTGAATGTTACTTTCAAGTTTTGTCAGCTTTATATAGTGTTAGAACCCGTAACAATACTGGCTACTATGTTCTTCAAAGCAAGGCATTGAAAATGAAAGAAATAAATATAATAATAATATCTTTATTACCAAAAAATTTCACACATACTACAGTATAGATATAAAAGAAATATAAAACAATGGGTAAAAAAGATCCGATTAGGTACCCCATTAGAAATTGGTATTGGGGTTACCTTCACAAAATTTGAGATGCTGATGCAGATGCTGAAAAAACAATAAATTAAAAAATTAAAAAGTTACTCTATTGATAAAAAAAGATTTTTTTGTAAGCAATACAAATATAATTTTTACAGACAGACAAACCTTAAAAAGAAAAAAACTAGGATAAAACATGCGACATAATTCAAATGTAGAGAAAATATTATAATAACATAGTCATAAATCCAGATAACTTATAAGTGAATAAATGAAATAAAAAACTAAAATAAGCTGTTTCAAGGTCATTGACATCTCTTGTAAGTAGCTCTTCAGCTCACTCAAAAACTTTGATAATAAAATTTATCTAGAGATGCCAATTTAATTGGTATGTTATTAAAGAAATTACCAGAGCAGAAAGTAAAAAAACGTTTATAAAGCTCACAATTTGGTTTTGAATTTTTAACTCTTTTCTGAGATCTTAGCCTTGCCGAGTGAACAAGAGAGTTCCCAATTTTTTTACCTCTCAGATAAAACACTCTCAATACTCTAAAAACAAATAAGTGTCTGAATGGAAGAGCATTTGAATTTGAACCATCAAAAACACTTGAACAGAAAGACAAAAGAGCGTCCACAGTTGATCAGTTTTCCAAAAACCCATATTTATTTACTCCAAAAATTTGTGCAAATTGAGAAACTGAAGTAAGTGGTCATTGACAATCCTCTCAATCACTTTAGAAAATACAGAGAGGAGAGATATTGGCCTATAACTATTCAAATCTAAAACATCACCTTCTTTAAATAGAGGTATTACTACAGCATTTTTCAATGCCTCAGGAAACTCACCTGTCACAAAACTGAAATTGATAATGAAAGCTAAAACAGGAGGGATATATTTACGAATTTTCTTCATAGTAATTATCTTCCGTGTGTGTTTGCACTGTTGGAATTCATGCTGGTTTGGACTAACATATATTTTGAAAAATATAATACTGAAATATATGCCATGTGTATCAATTAATAGTGTACATAATCACTTAATACAGCAAGAATGATCTATTGAAGCAAATGATCTATTTGAGAATTCCCAAACAGAAATTGAATCCATAGTCTATTATTGAATTTTGATGAACCTAATTATTTGTTTATTAAAATTTGTAGATCCAATGTTTATATTGTGAAATCGTTCCATAATGAAAACAAATTAGAAGTTGTCAACTTTCACTTTATTGATACAAATGAATACAGGACCATGGTTTCATGTCTTACCAACACATCCTCGGCTAGTACAGCCGAGGATGTGTTGGTAAGACATGAAACCATGGTCCTGTATTCATTTGTATCAATAAAGTGAAAGTTGACAACTTCTAATTTGTTTTCACTAATTATTTGTCATCGGCACTGATTCTGTGTTCCCACTAGTCCAATAAATTAGTGATGCTGATTCAAAACACTTTTTAAAACTGTAATACAGTAATTATTTTATAATTCAAAATAGGTTATTCATTTGAAAATACTGTAACTCAAATAGATGATTTCCGGTTGGGAATTGAGTTTATAATAAAGAATGTAGGAGCTTGGTTTCTGAGTTAGTATTCAGTAATTTATATTAATATTTTCAAAAAACTTGAGAAAAGGTGTTTTTAAAAATTTTATTTTGAATATTATTGAGTAGTTTAGTTTTCTAAGTTTTTCATGTTACCCTGAAAATGGATATAATAAGAGAAGGTAAAAAAATCAAATTTTTTATTTAATTAGTTTATTTATTTTTTTGAAGCTATTCCAGTTTTATTCACCTGATAAAACAGGAGGAATTTGGGGAGGATTAAACTTTTTTTAAATTTCAATGCAACACTAAAGCTTATCTTGAGCACTGGTTTACATATAGTTTCATAAATTTTCAAGGAAGGTTTTCTACTTCAAACTGATAGAGGAAGTTTGCTTCATGAAGCTTTTAAGAGGTACAGTGGCTCTAAAAGACTTATTTTCCCATAGCCCCAATTCGATTTTACTTTGAAGCTAAGCGTTGAAAGTTAAAGTTGACCATTCTCCAAAAGTTTTCCTCCCAATATTGTCTTAAACGATGAAAGCCCAAAATGAGCCATTCAGAAATGGGCAACTACAAAACTGAGTTCAGAGAAGATGCTTGCTGATGAAATCTTAGACATCCAATTCGAAATTGCGCC
The DNA here is from genome assembly GCA_948455865.1 of Conomelus anceps. Taxonomy (NCBI): domain Eukaryota; kingdom Metazoa; phylum Arthropoda; class Insecta; order Hemiptera; family Delphacidae; genus Conomelus; species Conomelus anceps. The sequence continues at coordinate 15,185,284 of OX418225.1, forward strand.
ATAGAAGGGAAAGCTATTTAGCTCGTCTCGACCTTGGAACTTACTGTCCATTCAATGATTCAACCTTCATTTTTCTCCATCTCTTCTCATTGCCCTTTCTGCTTTATCTGTCTTCCTGCTTATCCTTTAATTTTCCTTATTGCTTCCTCTTTCTCAACTCTTTTTGTCTCTGAACTTGCCCTAGTCTCATTTCCTCACTTTTATTATCAATCTCAAGTTCATATTATCCTCTCACCTCTTATTTGAACCCTCCAACATTTCCACACACATCACCGTTTTCTATTATATTCAACTTTTTATATTGTCTTACTACCTATACCTTTCTTTCCTGCTTTATATTTTCAAATTATCAAGCTTCTTATCACTTTCTACTCTTTGTAGGAGCACTTTTCATTTCCCCCTCGTAATTTTCTCTTACTCTCGTTATATATACATGTATAACATTTATATATGTATATTTTATCTGCTCCTTTCAATTTTTCCCCTTCTCTAACTTAATCTGTCTTCTTAATCCTTAATCTGGCTCTCATTGTCACGCATTTCTCAAATTTGTATTCCTTTCCCTCACTTTATTATATATATCTCCCTTTTAAAGCGATCAAGGCTAATTGTACCCTTGAGAGGACCTCTTGTTGTCCTAACTTTGCTCTCTCATTTGAAACATCACACTGACCCTTAGATTATGTGTTCCAACTCGTTAAACTCTGTAGAAATTGTCACAAACAGTAGTAACAACTCCCATTTACTCATTTTTGTCTATATAACTTAGCATCCAGCGTGATTTCATAATGCTCTATACAATATGTCATCTTAACATATTCAGGTACTTAAATTTATGTATTGGCTGTATAGATATATTTTTATTCTACATGAATAAAATCAACCTAATATAATCTTTTCCATTAAAACTTTCCCTTCTTTTTCCCGTCCCACATTTTATATACAATCTCAAGTTTATTCTTTCACCGTTCTACATATCTGTCCTACTTTCCCGGTAGCTATGTTATACTGGGGTATATATTTTTATATTATGTAAAAAATCTATATTACTGTACATAGTGATAGGGAATTGATAGCCGAGTGCCGTAGCAGGTATCTGTTTAATCAGAGATAAGCTACGAAACTCCTGGGCGCTCTTTGTTAGGGTGACCGATTGGATTTAGCAGCAAAAAAGACTCTGTTCTCTGCTGTAAAATTACTTCCCGGTGGTTCAGAACCCACCTTAAACTGTAGGTTTTACTCATCCAATTCATTACCCACTCTCAGGTCTCAGACCTATGTAAGGTACATCCTCCTGAAAAAATACATCTATATATCTCTTAATCCCCTTCTATCAAACTCTTTTTTATTCAATCCAAACTTCTGCTTCACCTATCCATTCCTTCTCACATTCTCTATAATATTTCCTCTTCCACATTAATTTGTCTCTGTCACTGTCTTTGTCCACCATGAACACTAGCAATTTCTCTTATTCTGTTGCACACTCTAAAGATCCACCCACTTGGTTTTGTTCAGCTTGAAAGCTGGACCAGGAGCAGAATAAGCAGAATGTGTCAAAACAGGAACAGTCTCGTTCATTGCAGTGTTCAGTAGAATAAGACCGAGTAATCTACCTGTTTGTCTGCTTGGTCCGAGCTTATTATTTGATAACACATTCTGCATAGCTAACTACAGCACAATGTATGTGTCTACAAACTTTATACTACAACAATGTTTGACTCTGGACTTCTGTAGAATTAAGCTATATTACGAGCTTTACGTCTCCTGACCAGAAGAGAAAAACAGAGTGAAAGTGATAAAGATGGAACAGAGGACGTACGAGAAAGAAGAGTGGGAGTGAGAAAGATTGAGAGTGAAGATGAAGTGAGAGGTAGGAGAGAGAGGCTTTTGTTTATTCTACCCGACTTTCAGTGGCAGGAAAAATTCTGGCTAGTCCGTGTGTAGGTGGCCGAATTACCTGCAATGTTTGATAATTTTCATTTTCAAAATGAGCGTCAGTTTATGTGCCAACGTCGCCACAAAGAAAAGAGAATAATAATGGTTACTATAGACGAGAAAAAGCAGGAATGAAAATGAGAAGTTCAATTCAAGGTTCAAGATATATTCTTCTATAAATTAATGTGTAAGCCAACTATAAGATGTAATATACCATCAAATGAAAAAAATATTAAAATCACCCATCTATTCAAATTTAAAGAACAAGTCCTGGAAAGATCGTGTTAATCGAAAGCGCACAGGCAATATTGTGAGGTTTAGCCTGAAAGTAACTAAAAAAAGGAAAAATATACAGGTGTCTTTAATCATGTAAATTTGCACGTGTAATCACGTGAAATTGTCACATATTTCAATGTTAATTTGCAACTAGGAGGTCTAAGAATTATTTATACATAATTTTACAAATACAGTACTGTTTATGAGTCTCAAGCTAGTGAAGTCAGACGATATATATAGTGATGCATACAATATTCTTTCCAATTTTAAGAAACTTTTAAATAGTTAATCCAAAATTAAACATGAATCATAGTAGAAGGATAGTATAAAAACGAACAAATATGTGATAAATCCTATTAAATAAATTTTCAAATTGACAAGAATGGAATGGTACTCAACAGTTGAAAGAAATTAAGTCGAAACAATAAATCAGGTTGTTGTTACTATTTTTTTCTATCAGTTCGTGTCGACTTTGACTGCTTTTGAGTTATAAAATTCAAAGATTATAAAATGAATAATTCAATATTGTCCAGTCAAATATTTTTTAAATATTCATCTTACTTCTTCTAATGTAAAATTAATGAAGATAAAGGCAATTACCACACATTCTACTGATTTTTAATGAGAATTGATAACAACGCAAAGAGGGACTGAGATGAAAAAAAGGAAATTGCAAAAATCTTATAAAGAGCAAAAAATATTAAGGGGTTTTCAGTGAAATTGAACTTTTTTCAGCTATATTGAAGTATCTTTTACAGTATTGAATAAAGAACTGGGGAAGGAAGAAAGTTTTGAGCTACTGATATAGAAGCTGTCTGCGAGTAATACACTACTATTATATTTAATAAATTATATACTATGTATATTTGTGTATAAACATTACATTTTTCTATATATAATTATTATGTTTTATTCATTTGCCAATACAATTAAAAAAATATATAGAAACAAAAGTCATATTAGAATATACTATTCATATTGCAATATAATGAGCAAATGATGAATTCAGTTTGGTAATGTATTGAAATATTTTACATTTCAATCTGATCAATATAACTTAATTTTCTCCGAATATTTAATATGACATCAATCTAAATGACTCAGTAATGTCAGTTAAACTGTCTTGAACAAGTCCTTGTCTGGTGCTAACAGAACCTATACAGTCTTTGGAAAACTTGGAATAAAACAAACGGTTCCTGCCTTTTTTCTTTGGCTCCTCATTTTCTCCCCCATCCGAAAGAACAATTAGAAAGAGTCGTGGAGAATTTCCCGGTTCGCCAGTTTTCTTTTTGTTTCGAATTACATCGGCCTGTGAGAACTCTTACCGTGTTCTCATTTATAGGGGGAAACGGGCCCTTTGCATTGTAATTAAAGCTTGCCTTTAAAGCTCGCAGTTCTAGTTCACAACAGAAGACTTCTTATAATCTTCTGATTAGGCACTGACGGTATATTAAAAATAGATGAGGCAAATTTCCACTCATTCTCCCCTGCTTTTGTGCAGTCTTTGAAGACTTGAAGCTGTCAAAATGGTTTGAACTATTCGCGCTATTTATTTCATTCATAAATTCCTTCATAATTCCTCGTTTGAAGACAATGGTGTTGGAATATAAAATGAACAGAATTCTTATTGGATGAATTTACATTGTTTTATCTTGCTAAGAAATTTATTTCTAATAAATTAAGGGTGAATTCACCTAAAAAGTTAATATTAGCAACGCAGTTCGTCTTGGAACAAGAAATCCAGAAAAAAATTATTCCACCTTTTCGGTGTGCAACAATTTCCCTCCTTCTGGGAAAAGAGGAACTTTAAGGTGTAAGATTGAATTCCTATTTTTAATTAGTACTGGTTTCTTTTGATTCGAAAGTTTCGAAGTTATCAGTTTCTTTTGTAGATGAAAAAATGTTCAAGCACCGACTTTATTAAAAATAGAGTCCAACAGGGTGTGCTATCGCAATAATAAATATTATGCCTTTATAAATATTCAATTTTTCTGCAGGTTATTACTAGGAATTCTAGCATTACTGCATAATAAAGTGAGAAATATTGATTTTAATGATAACATCACAATAAATCAAAGATTGACTTGATTTTACATTCAGTAGGGTAGTAATCTGAAAAGGGGTAGTCAATGAATAATATTATATGAGGTTGAATTAGGTAATGATATTATAAACTGTCTGATTCTGATCATTTATTGCTCTCACAACTATTGTTTCAAAGCTTAAGAATATCTTTGAGATCAATGAAGCATAGAATAATTGGATATCTTCTAATAGGCTGGAATAATCATCCTTTGATAATAAGACCGAGTAGCCAATATTCATTTATAACTACCAAGTAGTCAACTATAACTACTACGTGTAGGCTATTAGTAGGCAATGCTCATCTATCATCTATGATGGCTATAAGCAAAGAGACTGAACTAAGTTCAGATACTATAACTTTGTTCAACATCAAAATGGAGCAACTGATGAACTGATCGATTCCCTTACCAAAGAGTTCACAGTGTTGAATACATAGTGCTTAAAGTGAAATGGTAGAAGGGCGGAAGTTGAAAGGATCTGAACCGGAAACTGTTAAACTTTATCTTAGAGGATTTCTTCAACAAATACTACAGTATTTCCAGCAATTTTTCAATTTGTAGATGACAGTAGGTCCTAAATATGTAACTTTTATCTATTTCAATAGCAATGAAAATTTATCATTCCCATATTCTTGGACATAATAGTTCCAACTATTTTCATAACAGTGAGCCTATAAAAAATGACTTTCAAAAAGTATTTATAAAATAAGATTCTTTGGTGATGAAATAATACAATTTTTTTAATATTTTTCCTATCTATTTCTATTCAAGCAAATTATCAGAGTATTATACAATAATAAAATTAATTTCATTATATGATAATAAATGAAATATATTTTGTAATGACCTTCTTAAATTAAATAAAATATATTTTAAAACAAAAAAGAAACCGACTTCAGTGAAATGATAAAATACTCACGTACTAAAAAGTTTAAAAGAAAGTATTTACTTTAAACTGAGAAAATTTTAAATTTCATAAAAGTAATCTTTTGAAGTCGGCGCCAAATATTTTATGAAGTTGATAAGAAATTCTATCTAATATCAAAACTAACACTGTATTTTGTTGGAGGATGAAGCCCACATAAGTCTGAGACCTTTATGTGATTTACACTCACTTTTACTGAAATACAGTAATTGAGAAGAAATTCTATCTAATATCAAAACTAACACTGTATTTCAATTAAATATGTGATTTACACTCACTTTTCCTGGAATACAGTGTCAGTATGATATTAGATTGTTCAATTATTTCGTCATGGAAAACATCACAGAGTAATTATGTTATATTTTAGAAGTTTATGGGAAATTTGGCGCCGACTTCAAAAGATTACTTGTATGAAATTTAAAATTTTCTCAGTTTAAATTAAATACTTTATTTTAAACTTTTTAGTACTGTACGTGAGTATTTTATCATTTCAATGAAGTCGGTTTCTTTTTTTGTTTTAAAATATGTTTTTTTTAAGCTTTTTAGTTGAATTTTCAAACTTTGAAAACATGAGAAATTTCTTAAAGCCTACATTATGAAATACTTATCAAATTAGCGAGCCAATAATTAATTTATAACATCCAAACTTAAGTAACTAAAAATCCACTCATGAGAAAAGACAAACTAAGGAAAATTCTACAACGTTTTATTTAATGTATTCAGGAAAATTATAATAGCAAAAGGCTTGTGGTTCATGTGGAAAACATGTGGTTCCTTTCAGAATATACCTACACTGAAATAGTAGGCCTATATTACGTTACAAGTGTGGAAAATTGTGCTTACTGAAAATATGATAAGTAAACGCAGGAGATGAAGTTGAGTGCGGTATTATCATACGAGTATGGTAAACATCTTCCTGGACGAGTTATGTACAATATTTTTCGTGATATTAGTCATATATATATTTTTTAATATAAAAAACATAAACTTTGAGCTAGTACAAAAGGACCATTAAACATAACCTCAAAATAGCCTATTGTATGCACATGTTCGATAATGGCGAATAAATACTCTTAATCCATCACAGCAGCGAAACTAAAAATACTTCTGGGATCAGCTGTTTTTCCAAATTCTCCAACTTATGATTGAAACTAAATAACCTTATTCCTATGACTCAATAACATCAACTAAATTATTTATAATTTTCATATGAACATATCGACAGAAATATTATATTCTTCTTATTCTCGATTCAAATTAAGTTCACGTGATTGGTCAAAACGGAAAATTAAAGGCGTGTTTCACACTGAACCAGCTTTGGGTAACAGATGTCGTTTACCCGGCATAATTGCATTGCATTATATGATTTCGAAAACCGTCTAGATGTAAAGCGCTCCATATGATACAATGATCAGCCTGGTACACGACACCGGTTATCCGATTGGCGGTTATGTGTGGAAATATCCTATTCAAACTTGATTGAAATGAAGACATCGAAGAATGCTCCTTTTTGTTTTATATTGGGCTAACTATTGGGCTGATCCTTGCGAAACTTGGATGGGACCACCGCTGAGCGATGCTCTTTCATTTAAAAAAAATTCATCGAAATCGGTTCAATATTGTTCGAATGATTGATGTACAAACATAAAAAAAAAACAGGTCGAATATAGTAAGCTTATTTTTTTTTGGAAGTCGGTTAAAAAAAGAATAAAGCAAAAATTATAGGCCATCGGACTTATAGGTCGAACCAGCAAGAAGAATACGTTCTTATTAATTTGAAAAATCCTCTCATTTTCTCCAATCTAATTTCAAGTTGAAATAGAATTATTTATGTTAGGTGTTCATTTACTTTTCAGAACAAACGCACAAATCAAATCAATTTATTGAGCCATAAAAACAATACACGAATAGGCCAAGTCAATAAGTATAAAGTGAATTACACAGGGACTGATCTGCGAGTTTCTCCTCAAGTGTTGACTATACTAGTGAAACAATTTTGAAACAGGAATTTTTCGAAGCTTGCTAAGTTTTAAATCAGTTGATTTGGCATTGTTGGCGCTGCTTCTGCTGCTGCCGTAGCTGCTATTGGTGGAAACTGTAGGAATTTCTCCACACTGGCTGAACAAAAGCAGGAGGTTTGGCTGCTGGGTTTTCAAAGAAACAGTGCGGGAATTGGATTCCACCGGCTTGGAAAGGCTGATCGGGCAGTCTAATCAAACAGCTACTGCAATTGTTTCAGACAACAGCTCACTTTAATTGCTCCAATTCAAACATAGCGAGTTCGAGCTTAGTGTCATGGCGAGCTTAGAGTGCCTCAGGACTTCGAGTGTCGATCAAAAGGTGAATGGAGAGATGACTGTCTCCTCCAACGTATTATTCTATTGAAAGTTTCAGGTACAGCACAAACTCACAACACTGCCGTCGCTTCTGAACATGTTTATGTTATCTCCAACACGAACTTTACTTCTAACATTCTCTTCTAATCATTTTTGAGCTATTTCAGTGCCCATGATGTTTACATTCTCCCTTCACTTTCATAACATTCTCTATTTATGCTTTTCTTATATTCTCTTGATGCTTTCAACATTCTCATTCCATGCTCATTACATGACTTTTCTTGCTTTTTCCACAGCCTTATCATTGAATTAATTCCTTTTTAGGGACGAAGCAAGTATACCCCCCACCTACTACTATTGTATTCTAGGCTCCTTGAGCTTTCACATCGTGGCGATTCAAACCACATTCATTATGTATCGTGGCTTTTCACACCACCCGAGTTTCAAGTGTGGCGATTCACACCAACTCTGTATACTATTATTCTATTGCTCCAATCTGTTACTTGTGTCTGTTAACCCAGCCTAACCTAACCTTACCAGATTAAATTAAATCATTTTCAGTGTACAGTAAAAAATACAAGACTTGTACTAGTCAACTGTACTAGAATATAAAAATTCTATTCTCTGTCAAATAAATTGAAGTTCTAAACTGTGTTCTTTCAACACATAATCGTTACTAAGTAACAGCTCACATTAACAAATACAAGTAACAGAATAGAACAATAGTATGCTAGCCAGTGTATTGTTGGTGTGAATCGCCACGCTTGAAATTTGGCTGGTGTGAAAAGCCACAATAATGACTATGGTTTAAATCGCCACGATATGTGAATCGCCACGCCACCGTATTCTAGTAGGCTACTACAGTGGCGGATCCAGGAGGTGATTTTTGGGGGGAGGGGTAACACGGGGTATTCCATACCCCCCAACCAAAGAGGAAGGTCCGGGTGTATTTTGAAATAGTTTTTAGTGCCCCTCATAATAATGTTGTCATGGATAGCACTGTTTTATCAATATGTATGTACAAATTTGTATTTGTATTGGTAATTTGCATTCCTAACCGCTTTACCTGATATCTATTTATGTCATTGTATTTTTTCTTATAAATTAAGTTTTCAAGTTGTTACGCATCAAATTTCAAATGAGTTCTCATCCAATTTACTAAATAATTATTGAGCACATTTTTTTAGATATAAAAATATCAATATGAATAAGGTAATGATTTAATAAAATATGAAGCATTTTGAGCGAAAAATTGTATTACAAACCAAAGAAGTTATCTAAAACTATTTATTTGTTCAAGGATACAGTATTCTTAAAGCTGCAACTTTTAAACAATGATTTCCAACTGAATCCTTCTTTTGCCTCCCTTAGTAAAGCGTTCGATCACTCTTTCTTCATTGACTTCTATGTCTTGATGTATTTATTGAAGACATAGCCCATTCAACCTATCCTCAACCATTCTTGATCGCAGCCTGGACTTCACAAGCCTGAGGGTGCTGAAGGATCTCTCAGCGCTTGCTACGCTGTCAGGTAGAGTCACGAGTATTTGTAGAATACTCCCCCCTTTTGCCCCCCCCCCTTGTATCCGCCACTGGGCTACTACTTGCAGTAGGAGTTACAGTTAACTTTTCAAGTGAATTAAACGACTTGCAGTCAAATTTTATTAAAAATAAGTAGTATTTCACTTACTTTGAAGGCCAAACGTCTTCGAGTTGTTGAAACCCATCTTCAAGGCGAATCTACCTTGAAGATGGGTTTCAACAACTCGAAAACGTTTGGCCTTCAAAGTAAGTGAAATACTACTTATTTTTAATAAAATTTGACTGCAAGTCGTTTAATTCACTTGAAAAGTTAATATTAACAACGCAGTTCGCCATGGAACAAGAAATCCAGGAGTTACAGTTTGATAACATATTGTAGCCTATTATCCTCTTTGAATGAAATAAATGCCTGTATTTATGAACGTTCCTCCAATGTCTCTTGGCTCGAGGGAGTCTTGAAATGCCTATATAAATACTTTACATTTCAAGAGTCCCTCGAGAGAAGAGACATTGTATAAATAGCCCTAAGTTACACATAGACTGACTCATCGCTTACGCTACTTGTTGTCATAAGCTAAATAAATAAATCCTTCACGAAATTCTAAAAACAAAAGCTTTTCTGTCTCTTATAGAAGTTGGAAAACATTTTACTTTGTATTTTTTACTACCCAATATCTATGTAAAGGTATTCAATTCCCCCATGTAAAATTTTCAAGTTGGTTCCTGCTATTTTTCACTCACTACTGAACATGAGACCGTCAGTCTGTTTTTCTCTTTCGATTAAGATTGGAATAACAAATGAATGGATTTCTTGTTTGCACTTGAAATATTTTGATATTAAAACTCAGTACTGAATGGAAGAACAATATTGCACTCATGATGATGGGTATCTCACTAGGAATAAGTGGAATATCGACTGAGAACTATGACAATAATATCTCCATCAATAATAAAAATATAATGGAAATCATATTATACTGTATATTCATTGTACTAGAAGGTGAAAAACAGGGGAATTTAACACTGAAATTCCCACAGCATTATTTTTCTAGTGTCCTACAAAAGTTTATCATATTTTTGTACGAGCGATGCGAGTTCTTCCTTTTGACTTGTCTGTATGTTCCACGATAACTTTCGAACGCTTTGACCAATCAACTTCAAATTTTAAACACATATTCTTGGAACTTAATGCAGATCAAGTTCGTTTGCCAATGGAATTGACCCACTTCTTCATCCTTTTTGATGCGAAACAAAAGGATAGGCTCTCAGCCCTTCATTAATATATCTATATATTACTATATATAGAAAATAGTTGTTTTCACCATATGGAATTCGCAATAGATTTCAAAATATATTTTGAGTTATCGTCAGCTGTAGATGAATATATGCGATAAAGCTTTTTATAGAATCTCTATCAGCTGATATACTAATTTCATTGCCCTGATATATGGATTTATAAACAGCTGTTTTTAATGTGGTAAATATATTTACTCTATAGATACACTAATTCCATTGCCCTGATAAATAGGTATATGAGTAAGGTAGGTCTTTTTTGTGGAAAATAAATCTGTGCATCAGATGAACTTGAACTTCAAGTGATAGTGATGTCTTGTGAATTTTATCTGAATCAGTATCTTCAAAACAGCCGTTTTTCGTTACCACCTTCCACCACGATAAGCTTCTCAAATGAGTTTCCCTTTCCAACATTAGTTGTTTGCAAGCGAGTTCTCCAGCCAGTTGGGCTCACTAGTTTAATTTCCTCATACACACAGTAATATCTTTCTTTGTAGTGGCGAAGGTGATATTGTGGAAGGTACATATAATGAATAATAAGACGAAATTGTCACAACCACATTTATTAAAAAATATTGAGAAACTAGTTTCGGTTATTATACCATTATCAATCTCGATTGAGATTGATTGGGTTTGATTGAGATTGATAATGGTATAACAACCGAAACTAGTTTCTCAATATTTTATAATAAATGTGGTTGTGACAATTTCGTCTTATTATTCAACACCGGAATATGACTATTCATTTTACTACCTGCGTTGAAGGAAGGTTACAAATAGAAATTCATTGGTGGGTGAGTAGTGAAAAACAAAATAGTTGAGTATCTCAAATACCACAAACATTAAACATGAATCAGCAATCAAATTATCACTCAGGATTCTTATAGTTTAAGATTCTCATTAGAATCTGCCTAATTGTGATTTTTTTTCAATTCAATTCAATTTTATTTTGCCAAAGAATATATAAGCATTACAATAAATATTTCTTTGTTATAATAATAATTATTACAAATATAAGAATTTACAAGAAAATAAAAATCTCTTGGCATCACCCAGCATAGGAAAAATCCTGACCGCTAGGTGAGAGTACCAGTTCCAAATTCTATTACAATAAACAATCAAATCACAACTCACAATAAACTCATCAAATCAAAAAACACAAAGGGAAAAAAATCATATGTTATGGATCACTGTGACAAGTGAACGCATTGTGTATGGTTATGTTTCACCATTATAAATTATGTCAAAGAATGGGCGCCATGAACCACTCAGTTCACGAAACTGTCCCAAGTGACGCATGAGGGTGCCAGGTTTCACACCTACAACCTCCAGTGTAATCTTGCTGTGTTACGGGTACCTTTATGAAATAAAAAATCTGGGTATGGAATCATACAGATTTATTATAGTGATCAAATTAGGCAATAAATAACATTTAATTACACGTGATATATGGCGTTAATCGCACTTAATATGGAAACTAATATTCGTGATAGGAGCAATTCAATATTTATAATTATTATGACCGGCTGGTCGTGGATTAGCCACATCTAATCCGCGAGTAACAAAAAAGATTGAAACATGTACCACAATTATAAACAATATACTTGGCCAAGCACTAAACTAATTAACGATTTGGTAAATACCTGGGCCCAGAAATTATTGGAACTGATCAGTGCACATAATTCATTTCACACATGAAATAGAATTTAGAATATACAATTTTTTTTCGTTTTCTCCTAATCCTTTTAGCCTATATCTCTTTTGACCTTATTCTGTCCTCTGTTTTGTTTTTGACCCTTGCACCCTATCCTCTTTTATTTATTTGATAATTTATGATTGTTGTCCATGAGAAGAAACATCAATCGTGATGGATTTCCGAATACAGAATGAGCCTATGGCTCCTCAAACTTTTCACAACTTTGCTTTAGAGAAGTAAACTTTTGAAACCTTTTGAAAACTTTTTGTTTGTTGTTGAATCAATCACAGCTGTTGAATCCTACTGAAGCAGGATAATGTTACAATATAGCCTACCATATTATAAACTGGATGAGCCATATACATATAATACAAATGAGGCTCGAATCAACGCGGAACAAACTTGGTGCGTGACTGAAGTTATTCTATTACAACAATGGAAAGTTTGTTTCACACTGTGAGCAAGGCAGGGATGATCCATATTGAAACTTATTTAGAATATTCCAGTTTGAAATTGTGTTTTTCAAATCCGTCAATCTGTGTTTACATATTCATCATCAACTGGATGATCATTATTATTTTCATCAGTAGGCTATTGGAAATTAAAATTTGAATTTAATATACAAGAAATATATTTATCGCTTCGCTTGCCTTAATCCTCTACGTCTAGTAAGGTAGATCCGCCCCCGAACCGACCAGGGGGGAGGGGGACAAAATCATATGTAAACAGCAGGTGCGTTATATATATATATATATATACTGTAGATGGAATTAGAACTCAATAAATAAAATCGAAAATAGATTATATTATTATTAAAACTTTTCTGTTTGGAGATATTTGTTGAATGTTTCAACAAATATTTGGAATATTTGTTGAATAATTCATGGGAGTGAACGTTTATTGAAGAATATATAAGAACCTTCGGTGTAGATTTGAGAAGTAGGCTATTCAAGGTATGCGGGAGAGAGATAAAAATTATCAGAGGCTTTGAAATTAGAGAACGAGCAATAATAAACAAGTCAAACTGAGGGTGATGTTAGTCTATAGAAATCGTAATTATAGGGCTTGTTCAGATGTTTTTTTTAGAGAGGATGAAAGAAAATAGAATCACTTAATTATATTTGATAAAATTGTTGGTTATTGATTAAAAACCATCAATATGTTTGTAACAAACACCTGATCTCATTCAAGGTTGAGAGTATAAAACAATATTTTCATTAATCCAACGGTGTAAAACCCCTTTATTGTCTATAATACTGGATAGAGTACGGTGATAACGGATGAAAATCAGGAGCTATAACAGCTATATCAGTAGCGTGTTATGGAGAATAACAGTTTGAGTTCAAACGTTTGAACAAGGCTCGCTTTTCATCGCTGGAAAAGTCACGTGACTATGGTAACTTTTCCTCCTGTCCTGTTCATTATAACTCTTTGAACAACATTCGCGAAGAAGAAAGACCATCCAATTAACATTTCCCCTTCACTTCCTCATCATTCCTTCTCCAACTCACTACACTTCTTCACCTACCACTCCCCTTCCTTTATCCTTCACCCTTTCCAATTAAACTCAATTCATAGGTCGAACTTCAGCTGGGGAAAAAGCACAAAGTATGGCTGAAAGAAATATCGAAGAAAATTATGTCAACTGCAACGGAAACTCTAGAATAGTTAGCGATCTGTCCCTTGGAAAAGAAAAACCGTAAGGTGAAAAAGTAAAAACTGGGTGAAGATGAGTTTTCCTGGTTCAGGTCATGCTTTAACCGATTTCTGTCCATGTCTGATATTTTCTATTCATCATAGTACTCTCAACCTGTCTACTCCACAAGTTAATGCGGGACTCATGGAATGAACAGGTGAACTTACATTTCTAGAATGAAGAGGTCCTTAGTAATGAAGGCATTCCTCCTATCCTGTCCTCTACGAATAATATAGATTAATGAATTTAACTAAATAGATAATGTTCTTCCGTATCTTATCATGCACTACAAAAATTATCCCACGCACAATACCTTCCATGCAGTGACGTAGCCAAGATTTTGAAAAAGGGGGGGGGGTCGATTGACCGGGGGGTTTGGGGGCACTTGCCCGGAATTTTTTTGGAAAATAAAGGGCCTAGAACGGTCTTTCGGGGGCACTTGCCCGGATTTTTTTTGGAAAATAAAGGCCCTAGAACGGTCATTTTAGCTCTCCTGGCATTGAAAATTAACACCAACGTCAGTGCTTTCTCTTAGTATGTCCAGGCGTCTTTCTAATATGTTTAGTCAATTAAATGAAAAATTAAAGCTTTTGGTGAATATTTTGTCTCTTATTACTAAGTGGCTATGTGCTTATAGTTAATTGCTGTAAAAATATGGTAATGCTATAAATTATTAATCTAAGTACCGTAGTGTTGAATTGAGATTGTTGCTAACTCATCAATGCTGTAAGTTGCGGCGTTGCTAAACTTCACCGATATAGCGTTGCCAGATTGTGCATTTCTCCATTTTTCATACCAAACCATAGATAAGTTAGTAGTTGGTATATACAGAGTGTCCCACGAGTAACCCGACAAACTTCTAGGGTGGTTTCCTCTCATCAAAATAATGAAAAACGTTTATATAAACATATGTCCGGAAATGCTTTGTTAGGGAGTTACGGCTAGTGAAAGATTTCCCCCGATTTTCTAGGAAAGGATGGAAATAAAGCCAAACTGATTTTTTTATGGCGTTAAGTTAGGTGTTACATCTATTGGATTTTATGTAAAATTAACTGAAAAATTGAATAAAACACGCCACAGACCTCTAGAATCACCCATATTTGAGATATCAGACAAAATATGCAAAATTCGGTCTCGAAAAACATGCTTCATTTAGATTTGATCCACATTACCTTTGTTAAATGGGTAATAAACACGGAAACTTTATGAATAAAACTTGAAGTAAATTTAATTTTGAAGAGAATGATGTAAAATAGCTTCAT
Source organism: Conomelus anceps (assembly GCA_948455865.1). Classification (NCBI taxonomy): domain Eukaryota; kingdom Metazoa; phylum Arthropoda; class Insecta; order Hemiptera; family Delphacidae; genus Conomelus; species Conomelus anceps. The sequence goes on from OX418225.1 coordinate 15,200,328, forward strand.
AATAAACAGAGAGTTTAAAAAATCAATTTTTAATTAAATCAACACATAGATTTTGAACTCTTTGTAAATTATATGTATAGAAGTTGTTCTCTTTCAATGTTCTCCAGACTGAGATATTATGTTTAATCTATTAGAAAGTCGGCGAGTACTAAGTTGAGGACTACGCTGTATCATGTCATTCATATTATCTTGTTCGCGTACAGCCTGTATTACAGCCATTACAGGACGTTCACTCAACAAGTAACAAATGGAAAAAATCCATTTGTTCTTAAGTTATTGAATACCGATACAAATGTTTCGTAGGCCTAAGTAGGAGATCTTCTATTCGGAAATCGTCTTTCAAATTCAAGTTTAGCTGCCCGACTATTTCCATTGGCAAAACCATAATCGAAAACAATATCTGCGTACTATTGATTTGAAAATGTGAATGGCATCTTTTCATTAAAAAAAAAACCACGAATAAAGTACAAATACAAACCGCACATGCACTGCAAAAATCACAGTTGACAGACTAGTTATTGCGACTGCTGTATCATTGTACAATAACTTGGATTCATGAATTGTTGCAGAAGTGCTGCCAATTCTTGATTTTCAATAAACTAAAAGCATTTCACTTGACGCTGTATTTTTATCATCTTATTTCTCAACCAACAACTTTTTTATGCTATGAATTTTTTGTCATTATTTAATTGAATGAATACTGTAATTGCGAATAAACCGCATGCCTTAAAATGTACTGTAGTTTTCATATAACGTGGCAGCAGTATGTTGGGTTAAGGTATAGCATGTCCCATCTGCTACACGCTGCCAAGTTATATGAATACTACAGTACAGTTTCGCAACATCTTAAAATGTTTTGTTTAATTTCTGTTTTTCTGCTGTCTTATTTTCGTATGTGTTGATTTGATTGAAAATTAAATTTTTAAACTTTCTGTTTGTTTATTATAAAGCCATTTTACACCATTCTCTTCAGAATTAAATTTACTTCAAGTTTTATTCATAAAGTTTCCGTATTTATTACCCATTTAACGAAGTTAATGTGGATCAAATCTAAATGAGGCATGTTTTTCGAGCCCGAATTTCGCATATTTTGTCTGATATCTCAAATATGGGTGATTCTAGAGGTCTGTGACGTGTTTTATTCAATTTTCCAGTTCATTTTACATAAAATCCAATAGATGTAACACCTAACTTAACGCCATAAAAAAATCAGTTTGGCTTTATTTCCATCCTTTCCTAGAAAATCGGGGGAAATCTTTCACTAACCGTAACTCCCTAACAATGCATTTCCGGACATATGTTTATATAAACGTTTTTCATTATTTTGATGAGAGGAAACCACCCTAGAAGTTTGTCGGGTTACTCGTGGGACACCCTGTATAAATATGAATCTGAATAACCAATTATTGGCCTACTAACTTGTAATTTTAATAATAAGAAATAAGGAACAGTATAGTTATATAATTTTACGTTTAATTTTATGGAAAATTATATAAAATGTAGGTCCTGAAGGGGGGGAGGTCCGGACCCCCTGGACTCCCCTGGCTACGTCACTGTGTTCCATGTTTTTCAATAAAAAAATTAACAACAAAATCTTCTTATACTGAAATAGATTGATATCAATATGGTTGATTAGTGTTGAAATACTGAACAACATGAATTGCCATTGGAGAAAATAAGGTATTATTTCATATTCATGCAATCTAGCACAGCAAAAATTATGCCACGCACAATACCTTCCATGCTCTCCAATAAAAAAAATTAACAACAAAATCTTTTCATAATGTATTGAAATAGATTGAAATCAATATGGTTGAATAGTGTTAAAATAATGAACAACATGAATTGCCAATGGAGAAAATAAGGTATTGCTTCATATTCATGCAATATATGAGTGTGTATAGAATTCAATAATATCTTGATAGTAATTTTGTTGTTACTTGAAGCTTGACACCTAGATCCCTAATGAAACAGTACCAATAATTCACTATTATTATGAGTGATATGTATATGACTACTGTTATTAAGTGATTAGGAGCTGAAAATGTACTAGAAATAATATTATTTACCGCATCACTTTAATAGGGCATTAGATTATTCCCATACCGTAGCCCAAGGTTTTTCAGTAACCTTGACCGTAGCCTACTGTATGTTTTACTGAAAGTCCTTTTGATGGAACTATAATATTGGTAGTGCAAGGTGTTTTTCAGCGGTGTAGAACACAAAAATAAATTAAAACACTGCTGAACTGTAGTAATTCTCATGCATTCGGCTTTATTTGAAACTGTAAGGTACTCCTGAAATGTTATGTATTCATATAGGCATTTCGAAAGTCCCTTGAGAGTTAAGAGACACTGATGAACGTTTATAGGCCTAAATACGGGTATAAGTCTAATAATATTTTTAAAAAACTGTTAGGAACATACTCTTCATAGTGTATATCTTATGAATGTAGACTTAATGATAGAGCTGTCACCCGTAACGTCGAACAAGGCTTGACATTTATTTGATGCCTCCCGTTGACATTAAAAAGAGGAATCGATTGTGGAAGGTCGGTATTGCGAGAAGGCAATTACTGCACAAAAGAAGAGTGAAGGTCTAGGACTACGTTTTTGTGAGCCTAAAATGTAAATTTGCTCTCATTCTTGGAAGGAAAACTTAATAGATGTTATGTAGGAGTATCGCCTGGGGTATTTTTCCAATATGAAGGTCTATTTTGGTAAGCTGAAACAGCAGTCAAGATCATCATCATCATCATCATCATCATCATCAACAACATCATCATCACCAACATAAAATTATTATCAAAAAGACTTCAAACCTTGAGAGAGTAATAAGCAACCTACCTTTTATCTAGAAATAATATGCTTTCCTCAAAAACTTTGGACTGTAACTTTGCTAGACTGAAACTAAAGCTCCCACATGTTGTCTGAGTGTGGGATGAGTCACTTGGTTTGATAACTTCCTGAAAATGAAACTAGATTTCCTAAGTGTTTCTTATTATCAAGTTTTCTTACATTACTGGTTGAAATTTTAATTATAGTTATCACCACTACTTTCAAATCCCAGTTAAAATTCATGGAATATAAATACCAAAATAGTGGTAGTATAGAATATAATAAAATACATTTTAATTCTTCAACTATACAGCAATATATAATTAGATAAATATGACAATTTAGAACTTTATAATGTCAAATACAGTAATACGTTCAACTATTTATGAATATAAACTTGAAAAAAACCACTTTTAAATGGAAATTAACTCACGTTATGGCGTGACGGCCGTTTCGCTCTGTTGTCTAGAGCATCATCAGACGACCCACAGTACACTGACTTAAGGTATCTTATTAGGTTAATGATACCTTAATTCAGTGTACTGTGGGTCGTCTGACGATGCTCTAGACAACAGAGCGAAACGGCCGTCACGCCATAACGTGAGTTAATTTCCATTTAAAAGTGGTTTTTTCAAGTTTATATTACATATTAGTGGAAACAAGATGGATCTTCAACATCATAACATATTTATGAATATTTCAAAGTTATGTCAAAACTGTCATGTTATAATAATTAGAAATAATGCCTAATCACTTCTGAATTTAAGTCTTAAAGTTCTAGGGAGTTTTTAATTTAATATTATACAGAGTGTTCCAAATAGTGTCTCATATACCAATAGCTCGTGACATCATTATAGCCTACTCGCAAAAATTATGAAAAAGTTCTTAAAAACTTTAAAAAACACTTTTAAGTGGAAATTAACTCACGTTATGGCGTGACGGCCATTTCACTCTGTTGTGAAGAGCATCGTCAGACTACCCACAGTACACTGATTTAAGGAAAAACGTGAGTTAATTTCCACTCAGCTTTTATTATATATTAGTGGAAACAAGATGGATCTTCAACATCATCAGAAAAAGTTCATTTAAACATAGCTGCGAAAAAAGTTTGCTATGTAAAAATGGTGGAAGTGTCTATTCATTTATTCATCCGATTCATTTTGCGAGCTCATTCATATTTGAGCATTCTATTTGGCTCATTCACTTTTATGTATTTAGTAGGAATAATTTGGAGGATTATTAAACAAATAATGACAACATGTGGGCGTGCATGATGAAAAATGAAAATGTTAAATTATTCTTTTTATATCTGATTGATTTTGGAAAATATCATGACGAATACATCAATAGTAAAATTATTATTCCGTGACAATTATAATCCAGATCAAATGCCGTCATTCCTCTGACTAGAAAAAAACGATTTCATTATTGAAATAAATAACAATTAGTCCATAATATTATAATAACTATTAGCGAATATTATTTCAATGAACTGGAACATCTATTCACAAAGCATTGTACACGTCTGGAATATTAATATGATATATAGATGTCATATTGATATTCAATATTCATTTCAACCGTGGAACATTTATTATTATTGTAGCCGACATGGTTCAAAGGATTTTTAAATTATTGGATTCGGATACGCTAGAACTATTTGAATAGAGCAAGGTAAATAAATGGTTTTAATTTGAGCTGATCCTGTTTGAATGTTTGAAAAAGGAAACGATCTTTCTAAATCGTGGATCTCACTGCAATATATATAAAAAATAACTACTTTAAATAATTAACTTTTTATGGTCAATTCAACGACTTTCAGTCAATTTTAATTGAGAAAAAATAATATTTTTAATCACTTTTTGGCCAAAGTCTTCGAGACTCATGTTCAAAGGCCTTTGAAGATGAGTCTACATGACTAGAAAAAGTTTGGCCAAAAAGTAAGTAAAAATATTATTTTTTCTCAATTAAAATTGACTGCAAGTCGTTGAATTTACCATAAAAATTTAATATTAACAACGCTGATCGTTATAGAACAAGAAACCTTGGAATTTACTTCAAACAAATTTATTTGAAATCTATCTGAGCTTACCACTATTTTATTGCATAGATTTCTATCTGATGACGAATTATTTATGAAAATGTTGCAGCTGAAATAGCAGATAATTGGAATCCCTACCCTCTCTTTTCAGGTACTGCCAGTTCAATGCGAGTAGAGTAAAGGTTTATTCTACTCGCCTTGCTGCCAGTTAAGCTGAAATGGGCTAGAATCTTGTAATACCATGGTGGAATGATGCATTGTAATAAGATGCATTCATATAATTTATGATATGCCATCCGTTTCAGCTACAAATGAAAGATGAAATGAATCAGAAACAGGAAATTGAAAATATATTCCAGTTCTGGCATTCAAGAGAAAAGTAATAACTAATATCTTCTCTACAGTAGGTTTTGTATAAGAATATAAATTTTTGAGTTTCTTTTCTTTAGGATTTGAGAGGAAGTAATTGCAAATAATCCTGATTTGGTATCCAAGGCATCAAGTTTTTGTGAACGAAAATTCAATAAATTTAACATCTATTAACTTCCAGCTTAACAAGCTTATGTTTACATATAAAGTTATATAGATCACAACTGAATATTAGGATTGCTACTCACTTTAACCTCAAATTTCAATATATTCAATTCAAATAATGTTCTAAATATGATTTTTCAAATGCTTACAAGAATTGTTATTTAGCAATCCATTAAAGTGTCATTTAACAATGACATTAACATTTGTGTTCTCAACATTCTTTTCTTTTTTGGAGGATGAAGCCCACATAGTTCTGAGCCCATATTGATAATCCATCTCTACTGATCTACTTACTTTCTATTTCAGCTTCTACTGATGAGAATACTGTCAACGTCTCAACTACAGGCTATTAATGAGTATCGCGAATTTTCTATTCAATAGATTAAAGCCTCCGATTGATAATGGTTGAATTGCTCAATTCATCAATAGTTGATGAATTTAGCTAACTACGTAGGAGAGAACTCCAAGGCTTCAACGACAATTATTCATTAATGAGAGCGCAAACGTAACAGATTTGTATTGGTGAGAGCACATGTTGAGTAGGTAGACGAGCCAATAGTTACTCTTGATGAATGGAGTGTTTACCATCATCCGATCTTGGCAAATGTGTGCTCTATTGGCTTAAAGCTTTCATTGGATTGTATAAGTAGGTGGGTAACTAACTACAAGCAGTTTTAAATAACTTGCACTTATTGTAAAGATGTAGCTTAACATTTCTTTAATTGAATTTATTAATTTCGAATTCCTTTAATTGCTATTACTTTATTTCATATTAATTTCTCTGTTACTTCAAGAATTTCTATTGAATAACTGTTTTCGTTTGAAAGTTCTCAGATATCTTGCAATTGTGTAAAAACTTCACAACTACAGCCCAATTTGAGCGCCTGCGCTTGATTTTTGTTTTATTTAATACTAGCATTTTAACCGCTCTTGGCCTGGCCGGAAATACAGTTTGGAGCTTCCCTTATCTGGTAAATTTACTGATGGTAGCGGTCACAAAATTAAATTGAGTTTTATATCATATTAAATTCATTATATCCACCATTTTATTCTTATTTAATCCAAGTAAGTTTCGATCTAGGTAACTTCATTTCATGCTTTTTATTGATTCATTTCTTAATAATATTGATGGGCAAAAATAAATCCCAAAAATCCCGTTCAAGCCCAAACAACATTGGATTAAATTAGTTAAGTTACGAATATTTTTATTATTGTTTTAAAAAAACTAGGTATTTATTCATTCTGCTGATTAGAATGGAAATAATAGTTTCTCTTACAAAGAATAGTTTCCGATCAAAAGAGGAGAAAAAATTATACAGGTGAAACTAAAATGAGCTTCTCCATCATGTGCAATTGGAATCAGATTTCAAGATAGCTCTTGGACCCTATTATCCAACTGGATTCATATTAATTATTATTATTATTCATAAGAATAACCTATTTTATTGAGGGAAACAAATAGCAATTTTCAATATTTCAATTAAGTATAATAACAAGTGGTTAGTAAGTAAATAATTATTGTACAAATTTAATTTATATTAACTTTTTCCTGGATTTCTTGTTCCATGAAGAACTGTGTAGTTAATATTAACTTTTTATGTGAATTCAACGACTTGCAGTCAAGTATTCATGCAGATCAAATATTTGACTGAAAGTCGTTGAATTCACATAAAAAGTTAATTTTAACTTTTTGTTGTAAATTGAACGACTCGCAGTCAGTTTTATATTGTGAATGTATAATAAATGTACTCACATTCGGCTAACGTTTTCAAGGTATGAATCTCATCTTCAAGGCATCCTAGATCGGCGATGTTGGTTAGTTGGTTAGAAGAATTGTGGTTTTTTTATAATGTAGTAAAAATGTGTGTGTGATTTAACATTTAATTGTTCATTGAGAATGTTTTGTTTGTTGTGTGCGGTGTGTTTGTAAATCTCAAATTGTTCCAAGGTATGAGTTCAGTCTTGGTATGAGAGGTATGAGATCGTCTTTTAGATTTTATATGTAGAATGTGTAGGTTGGTAGTGATGTCAGTAAAGGTGTGTCCAGTTTGAGTGAAATTGTCTGCAAAAGTCGATTCGGTTTTTGTATGTAAGTCTTGTAAGTGTTCTTTGTAACGTTGATTGAATGCGCGGTCTGTTTGCCCTATGAATATTTGTTACAATCAGAGCAGTTTAGTTTGTGGATCCCTTGATTGTTTGCGTTATATGGTTTTGGGTGCAAGTGCATTTTTTATTTTGTTTTTTTGTTCTGAAAGCGATGGTGTGGCCGGCTTTTTTGAAGATTATTGCTAGCCTGTTTGTGGATTAATGCATCATTGTGATGCATTTTTTGTCGGTGGTGTTGGTGTTTTGTTTTTTGGTTGTTATTTTATGATTGAGTTTGTCAATTAGATCGTTTTTAGCCGTTTTATTGTGCTAGGTATTTGATTGTGTTTAGTTCAGTGTTGTAGTTTTCGGTGAATAGTGGTGTGTTGTTCAGTCTTTGTAGCATTGACCTGAATGCTGAGTGTTTGTGTTGTGTTTGGTGCTGGGTATCTGTCATTGTCGGTTTTCTGTAAATGTTGAAGCTGTGTTGTTGGTTTGTGTTCTTTGTAATTGAGAGGTCTAGGAACACCATTTGTTGTGTTCATATTATGCTGCGTATTGAATGTTTTTGTGTATTTTGTTTATGTAAGATCGGAGCTGTTCATATTGTTTTTTGTTTCCTCTGTATAGCAGTAGAACATCATCGACATATCTGTGCCTGTATATTATGTTCTGTGAGAATTTGTTGTTAAAGAGTATGTTGGTGTTTTTGCAGAGTTGGAGATAGTTCTCAGCAAATATGCTGGATATTGGTGAGCCCATTGGCAATCCATCAGGTTTAGAGTAAAATTTGTTGTTGAATGTGAAGAAATTTTGTTGAGTGATGATTTTTAGGATGTCTATTATTTCATTTATTATGCATTTAAAGTCGTTCATTTTGATTAACGCTCATGTTTATCAGCAAATATGCTGGATATTGGTGAGCCCATTGGCAATCCATCAGGTTGTAAGTAAAATTTGTTGTTGAATGTGAAGTAATTTTGTTGAGTGATGATTTTTAGAATGTCTATTATTTCATTTATTATGAATTTAAAGTCGTTCATTTTGATTAACGCTCATGTTTTGTGGAAATATACTCATGTGAGCAAACAAATTTACTTATTAATACCTAAACGATCCTTCGATTTCAATTTTTATATCATAGTGGTCTACCGAAAAATCTAATTATAATATATATACGAAATAAAGTATTAAAGTACATGGTTCTCCTACATGAACCTAATTTCAAATTGCTCGAACAAATTGATACATAAAGATTTCATTTCCTTAGTGAATTTTCTTCTGTAAATTAAAAAAGACTTTCCAAGAGAAAGGGTCAGTAAGCGGTTCTGTAAATGTTGACATTTTTAAGCTCTGAATTACTGCCTCTGCCAGGAAATAGCCTGTGAAGGACGGTGAGCGGGTCTGGCTCATTTCCTGTTTAAACTTCTGAGCTTCTCAAAGACATTCTCTCACTCTAACCTCTAACCCCATATAATAAGTTGAAGGGGCTACTTTCTCTTACTCATGCCCCTCTAGTAACCTACAATTTAACGGTGCTAACACAACTGAACGATTTGCTTTAGTTAAACAATCTACAAGCGAAATGCCCTACAATTCATATATTACTCTTATCTTTCCTCGGCCTCCCATTTTTCATACACATTCTACTTAAACATTGCGGAAAAACTGTTTAACAACGCGTCTGAGCTCTTGTCTCCACTGGCTCGCACACATGCGAGCACTGCTATAAATCCTGGTGTATCCAAAAATACAAGTGATTAAAATTTTTTCCAAAGTTTGGTTTCTATCTATTGATCAGGTATGGCCTATGCATTTTTTTTGACTAGAAGGAACTTCATCAGGATCAGTCAGGGGTGCTATCGTCTGTCACGTCAATCCCTCCTGCATGAATTTCTTTGGGAATAATGGACAGTGATTGGTCCAAAAACCGATCTTGTTGGTGTCCAATCATTGTGTTGAAGATCTTAAAATCTTAATTTTGAAACATCCCTTCCAAAAAATTTCATGACGCCATTGGCTTCATACCCACCCTTTGTAGGCACCTCTGGGATCAGTTACTGATCGTCAAAGCCATACTTTAGAAATTTCCTCGTGAGTTCATTCTCTTGAACCACTATCTAAACATTTTCAACTGCAACTTTACTGTGCAGGTAGTTGATAAACTACAAAAAATTTCAAATCAGTTTTAGTGATGAACAACCTACATCTGTGTTGCTGTTAGGCATTCTCTAATCAATGTTATTCAATAATATTGATTTGTGCATCTGTGTTGATGATAGGCATTCTACTGTTATTTACTGATATGCTAGTATTTATTTCACTATATTTTTCAAACGTATGATTTTTTCTAAAACGAAATGGATGCCCTATCATCTATATTTACGGACACGGTAAAGGTTAATCTGCTAATGTAATTAATTTTGTATAATTATCATAGTTATACTGTAGCCTATATATTGTTATATTAGAGAATAGAAATTCTTAATTGTCATTAAACATCAATATGAGTAGATATTCTCAATAATCGAAACAAAATAAAGTTAGTTTTTCAAGTTGAGATAATTCAAAATAAATTCTCAGTTGTTATCTATATAAATAAAATTAGAGTTTTGTTTGTACATTTATCAGAATTATATAATTTTTTGGTTATTTTTACGTTTTATACATTAAAGAAGCCGAAACAAGTCTTATCTCGTTTTCTGTCTGTCTGTTACAGCCCCGAAGGCATTTTACGTGGCCTTCTCCTGAAAAACGAGAGCATCGATCGGGATTAAAGTTATTTATCAGTGTAGAAAACCTTTTTGACAATGTCTTTAGCTATAAAAAACGAAAAGAAAACAATTTTTTAACAGAATAATAAACGTTTAAAAACCTAGTATTGTGCGATTTTGGTTACATTTCTTCTAAGTTTTATTACCACATAAGAACAAATCACGTAATTTATCATGATATATCAATCAGCTGTTCTCAAATATTCTCTCTGATAACTGTCACTGAATTGTTAACGTTCTATGTTGTTTACTAAGCTGCTAACAACTTCATGATCGTTGCTATCAAAAAAGCCGAAACATATTTAGTCTTATTTCTAAACATAATCCGTACGAAGGACGGGTACAATAGCTAGTCAATCATACAGTAGCATTGTAAGAAAACTAACTCAGAGAATACAATTGAATAGAAAATTTACCAAATAGACAGTCAGCTAATATTAATTCCAATTCTTTCACAGAATCAATGCTTTTTAAAAATTAACTATGCTAAAGAACAGACATTTGGTTTATAATATATAACACAAACTGGCAACAAATAATATGCTAAAAACTTAAAAAACACTTTTAAGTGGAAATTATGACTCACGTTATGGCGTGAGACGGCCGTTTCACTCTGTTGTCAAGAGCATCGTCAGACGACTCACAGTTCATAGTACACAGTACACAGTGTGTAGTGTACTGTGAGTCGTCTGACGATGCTCTTGACAACAGAGAAACGGCCGTCTCGCCATAACGTGAGTCGTAATTTCCACTTAAAAGTGTTTTTTAAGTTTTTATTATATTAGTGGAAACAAGATTGATCTTCAAAATCAAAATAATATGCATTTCCATGTCAAATTTTTTTAATTCTTGCCAATATTAATACAAAGTATCACAAGCTAGTTTGAAGTAAGTGAAAATTATTAACAAACTGACAAATATACAGAAACAGTATTTTTAATTTCGAATTCCTTCAAGTGCTACAGTATTAATTTATACTGAAGACTTATACTGAATTGATCTAGATTTGAGGTTTAGAGTCGTCCATTACAAACTTTTTATTTTCCTTTTAGCTTCAGGCTCTGGAAAACCATCTTGAGGTCAACAACCACCTTAGAGTATAGAAAGAAAAAAATCCTTTTTAAACGTATTTCAGAACTATTGTGAGATGCTGACTCATAGTAGACAACTAATTAAGCTGAATGTCAAGTTGAGGGCACAAGTACCCGCTGATCGAAACAACAATCGTATGACATGACTTTTAATTAGAATCAGCAGCTCTAAATAATGCACGAGATTGGGTACTGACATTGAACAATCACGTAGACAGGCAGACACACCGCGAAAGATTCGGTAATGAGTAAAGTAGAAAAGGTATGTACGAAGTTCCGGAACTTATTACAAGTTCCAAACTTAATCATCGCCTATCAAAGCTTGTAAAGTTCATTTACTGAGTCTGCAAACTTTTCGAAAGACGCAAGTTTCCTGAGCTCGCTTTTCATACAGATCACGATTCGCGATCAGCTACCTATTTGCTTCTCTGCTGCTTGTTCAACTGTTCTTTATCTGGCATCAGCTACGTGACACTTTTTCAATGATTCTTCGTCAACATTTTTGGAAGATTTTATTGCGTCGATTTGACAGATTTCATGTCGAAGAATGCGTTCTGATGCCAAAATACACATAAAATATTAGAATCTGCGATGGCTTGTTCGGCAGTCATTAATAAAAATTAATAATTATATGAATAAATCCAGTTGAATATAAAATGTACAAGGACTTGATTAGAGTGAGCAGAGGCTCAATTTTATCAATTGAAAACTTTATCTTGGTGACGAAAATAAAATAACAAATTTAAAACCATGATGTTGAAGATCCATCTTGTTTCCACTAATATATAATAAAAAATTGAAAACACTTTAAAGTGGAAATTAACTCACGTTATGGCGTGACGGCCGTTTGGATTTTTTCATATAATTATAAAAATAAGATTAATTTTAGAGGAGTGTACTGTGGGTCGTTCGACGATGCTCTTGACAACAGAGAGTTAAACGGCATAAAGTGAGTTAATTTCCACCTAAAACTATCACTTGAACAACTATCTAAAATAACTATCTAACTTAATGACAAAAATAAAATAGCAAGATTTTAAAATTTTGATACTTTATGTACCAATGACATGTTACGATATCATCAATTTTTGCAGATGCATAATTAAGGGATGTTGGAAAGGATATTGTTAGGAAACGGAAGGAAGAAAAAAATTTTCTGCGCTGCCCATTGTGTCAACAGTAGGCTACTTCTGGTTACGTTGATAACAGGCCCTTTTGGCTTATTCTCCTCCTCTTCTCTTCATCTTCCTTACTCTCAAATGGTCATCTAGATTGTTCGAGACAACATTATCTGTGTAAATAGAAACATTGAGATACCTATGGAGATTTCGAGAATTCACCAGAATGTCCAGATTATGTTATAAGTTTCCAGAATCTTCTGGAATACTTAAAAACAGTATATAAAGAGCAGTCCTTGTGAACAGTTAGTCAATCATTGTTCAAACTTCCTTTACATTCGTTTTGTAACAACTAAGGCAGTTTGCGGTTGCTGTATAGAAACAGACATAACAGTGCTCGTGATAAGATTATGTGGTAAATTATTTTTAACAGTAGACATTATTTGTGGCTGAACACTCAGTGGTATTATTGTGATTATCAAATACCGTGACGGCCATGTGCTCCATAAAGTGTTCAGTTATTTATTGAATTAATGATCGGCCTATTGACAGTTAGTAATTAGTTTTTCTTGTGTGATAATATAAGTGATTAGTGCGTGTTGTGAGTAATTTGTTGAAATAACGTTCGACTGTTACTTTTATGTGTTGCCAGAATAAATTATTTTATAGTGATAATTTCCCATAACAATATGATTTATATAATTTTTTATTATAGTATCGATAGAGTTCTTATTTCTACTCTGGAATTTTGAAATATGATTATTATTGTCATCATTTTAGTATAATTGCATCTTATTTTACTTTTCAGCTTCAAGTTAACTGTAATTCTTGAAACTTTTTTATGTTTTTTTTTGTTCCTTTTAAATACTGTTCTTTTACGAGTGTCAGTTTTTAACATCAGATGGGCCATAAATAAAATACCAGTAAATAGAAATGAAACATTATATTAACTTTTCATGTGAAATTTAACGACTTGCAGTCAAACAAATATTTGACTGCAAGTCGTTAAATTTCACATGAAAAGTTAATATTAACAACGCAGTTCGTCATGGAACAAGAAATCCAGAAACATTATAATCGAAATTCACATAAGTACAATAATATGTTTACTTCTCAACATGATCACTTTGAAAATTGAGGCATTTGTCATACCTCTGGACAAGTTTTTTCAATACCCTTTAGCTTTTCATGCTAGCCTGGAAGTTCGTCAGTAGTTTAAGAGTTCTGTACTCCAAGCCATTTCTTACACGATTAACACAGCTGTTTACTGCCAAGTCTTTTAACATTTGCAACAATTCATTCAGAACAAAAGATACTTTTTTAAATAAAGAGGCATGCTGACGTCTGGAATTGTTCTGAAGCATGACAACACCCGCTCTCACAGTTCCTGTGTACCCCAATAACTTCTTGAGTGGAAAATCGTTGGCCACCGTAAAATCCTGACCTACAAGCTAGCATTTTTTATAGCTCCAAGCAACATCTTCGATCTATTTCTTGAACAGAAGAAATAGCTTATTAAGATCAGCACTTTCCAATTTCCTGAGGGACTCAAAGACAAGATTCATGACTCATTTAATTTCACTGGTGGCGACATTTCATGAGCAGGGTATTGAAATGCTTGTTCACGGTATAACAAATGGCTCAATCTTTAAGGTGATTATGCTTAGAAGTGAACATAAGTGTTCATACATTTTTGTAGTGCAACAATTTTTTCTATTCTCTGTTCTTTCATTTATGGCCCATCGGAGGTTGAAATAAACGACCTCCGTACTTTAGAGTTGTTGTGTTTTATGTTGCAAGTTTATATAATATTTACTGATTTAATTCATATTTAACTAGCTGGCCCGACGCGCGTTGCTGCGTTCTCATAAAAAATTCTTGATTTTATTATTTGTCACCTCCCACTGAGGTTACATTTCAAATTTCAACCTTCTAGGAGTATTAGGGAAGAAATTAGTCCTAGGGTTCTTCCAGCTGATCAGAGAGTCCTCCTTCGTTGTTTTCTTACACAGTAAGACCTTACTCACCACCTCTCAACGAACATTTCAAATTTAAACCTTCCACGACTATTAGGGTAGAAGCTAGGTTTTTTATTTTATTATTCGCCATTTCCTACTGAGAATACATTTCAAATTTCTAGCTGCATTGGTTAACAGATGTCATCAACCCGGCATAATTACATTTCATCATACCCAGTCATATGTTTTCTACATACTGCAAGGCTCCGAGTGCACGTTATCCTACATGCAAAGTTTTTGCGTTCCAGACAGCGTAAATAACGCCGCTATGGGACCTGCCTTATGATTTAAACTGTTGACTTCTATCAGCTGTTCCTTCAAGCTGTTTGGCCAGCAAGTTCAGTAGGTTAGGTGAATGATGATTTGCAAAACACACAAACAGCTTGTCCATCGAAACAGCGTGTATAGCAGATCGAAAAATTTCAAATTATTTTCCATATGATTAAAAGATCCCAGTAAGCTAGCTAGCCATGTACCCGTGCTTTGCATAGGCAAAACTTTAACCCCCTAAAAACACCCCTAAAATTGCGAATTTTGAAAAATCCTTTCTTATTGCACGGTGAAATCCTATAAGGATTGTTCATACGAAATTTCAAGTTCATAGGCCTAGTAGTTTTGGCTCTGCGTTGATGAGTGAGTCAGGGTATCATCTTTTTATAGATAGAGATTATAATGCTCAACCTGCATCCCACAGCAGATTATTCTTTGCGGTCTTCTAATCATAATTGATGGATAAATGTTTATATATTTGTTGTAATCAGAATGAATGAAATAAATGAAGTTTCCAGTGGGATGATAAAATTCCACAGTCCAGACCCGGTTTATACGACTGCACAAAATTTGAAGATTATGATCAACTCTTGCAATTGTTATACTCGTCTGTTGGAGCCGGGGGCCCATTTCCTGGACATTGCAGCGACTAGCGTTTATCAATGGCCTGTAACGACGTGTTCCACCATTCTCTGCCTTTCCCTGCGCGTTCAAACCGAACAATCACAGTGGTTTCTATACCACAATCAATTGGACAACTGGAGAGTCAGATGAGAGACAGGACCTAAGGGAGGGTTTAACGAATACCCTGGGTGAGGGATGGCCTAACCCTTTAGGGCCCGATGGAATCAAGCCAGACCTCAGTAATTAGCGAGGGTGTAGATCAGTGTAGCCAACTGACATGACCAGAAATTACCACAAGCAAAAACAAGGCTAGTGTTTAATGTACATGTATGTGCGGTGTAACGCCTACAAAATATCAGTGCATGAATAATAGCTCCAATAGTTGAAGCGCATTCGGTTGGATATAAGTATTTATTGTTATAATTTTCATAGTTCTATAACTCAAACTGGATAAAATTACAGATTGTATGAGAGTGCTGGTAAGATATGATAGAATAACCAATATGGTTAATATTGATATTCCAACAAAATTTAGCAATATTTATTGTCACAATTCACCTAATAATTAGGTAAATTTACCTAAGGTGTGGTAATGATATGCTGGTAAGATATGATAACATATAAAGCATTAGCGAAATGCTGTGCTCTTTCCAACAATGTCATCATAATTCCAATCAGATCACTCGTTTTTGAGTTATTAAGCATTTAATGGCGGGAAGTGAGCGTATCTCGAAAAAGTCATTGAATCGAGATATCTCGAAAACAAAGGCCCCATTTCAAAAACGTCACTGAACATTTTTTGTCAGAAATTTGATGTAAAATCTATGGTAACCGGCTTTTACACCTTACATGGGACACCCTGTATATGACAAGATAATAAGATATGGATGATATTGATGGCCAGTGAACTATTTATCACAATAATTAAATTACTACTTGGGCCATGACTCAAACTGAATAGAATCTCGGATTGAGTGTAGAACGATAGAGTGAAACTTGGTATATATTGTAAAAGTGAATAATCTAATAACAGTTGTGGACATGATCACATGATTAGACTCTTTAAAATCGTTCAGTTTGAAGGAGTGAGTTATGAAGCAGCATCAATATAATTGACCATTTGACAAAGTTTAAATGGAAAACAAGAAAACACACATAAATAATTGATATTAAATATACCTGTTGATAGCTTTTGCTGTTGAGTGTTGATAGATTGTACAAGTGGTTATTGGCAAAAATGTATAGTGAATACATAACGATTTAATACACAATTCATTTTCTGGAAGAAAATCAATGAATGATAGCAAGATATAAAAGTGATAATTTGTCAGCCAGTTATGAAAACTAGTTAATTCATGGCAATAGAGTGCACCCATTACAATGCCACTCAATAACCTCCTGAGACCTGAAGCTGAATATGGTTTAAATTAATTAGAGACCTGAGTAACTAATACTAGTACATCGGCAAACACCAGCTTGAGACCCAACATTCGTTATCACCAGACTAGAAGTAAGACCGAAGTGCCTAGTATTAGTCACTCAACTTCAAGATTCATTGACACATGTAATGTCTGGAGGAGTGAGCGCTAGGTCGCTATTCTAAAAACACGCAAAAAAATGTTCAGGTCTCAAGGGTAATTTTTGCAAGTGACTAGCATTAGGCACTTCGGTATAATTCCTAAATATCTAAGAAAAATCCAGGTCTCAAGTAGTATAAGCCATAGTGGCTAGTATTAGGCTCTTGGGTCTCAGGAGGATAAAGAAGCTTTCTAGAAATAAACTGTACTACCAAATTTAGAATTAATCATTTGTGAGCTTTTAAAATAATCATGTTTGTGACTAATAGATTCTTGCACACAGCACCCCCTGGAGTTTCAAAACCTTTTACTCTCGTATACACAAACTCACCCCTTTATTTTTTCTTTTTTAATTTCTTGTATTTTTTTATTGCTGATGATGCCCACATGAGTCCAAGACTAGTGCGTGGATAATGAGGTGAACAATAAAATATAGATGCCAGACGGAGGAGCGGGATTCGAAACCACGACCGCTGAAACGCCAGGAAGCTGAAGTTGCGACGCCCCAACCAACTGCGCTAAGCGGCCCGTACTTCCTTCTATGTGACTGTTCATTGATAATACTAATAAATTTACAGGCAAATTTGGTTGTAATGATAAGGTTATAACTTCTATTGGTAAACCCGGTACAGGTATAGTTCTACCTCAGTGTTAGAGTCATGTTTGGAACAAACAGTTAAGGGTGGGTTCTAAACCCCCGAAAATTTATGATAAATCTAATTGTAGCCTATAGCACAATGTATAAATAATAATTATTAATAGTTACAGTTGATTTTTTTTAGTTGTAGGAACAGTGATACATTTTAAACATTTCTGAAGATTAAGAACTTAAGTACAATACATGGGTATTTTCTATTGGCACATTGGAAACGTGGGGAGACATCCATCAGCAGTATCGTCGACACTTTCTCTACTGGCGCTGTACTAGGCGTGGTTCAAAATGAGCTTCAACCAGGAATTCAATATCTTCTCGATATGCTCAGCACGTTCTCTTCTTGCTTATACGTCATGCACTGCTGCGGAAATTGGAGACAGAATACAAAGGCGAAAAACAATAAAACGAGTTGAAAATTTGTCGCAGACACTTATCAGAGTTCCGCTCTAATGCGACTACAGAAAAAATGGGCAATATCACGCAAATTTACTGAAAAATCTGTTATGCACTTATTAGAAACTTGTTTTAATTTTTTCCCTCAAAACGTGATCGCAGTGTCATAAATCAGACACGGTTTTTGTGAGGCACATGCATTTTCAAATCGACATACCAAATATAGCTTTTATAATAATATGCACTAGTTGGTTTCAGTTCACCCATTGTAGTATGTAATTGTATGAATGGCTGCATGTGAATTTAAATGACGTCAAGATAGGTTTCGAATTAATAATATTGGTTTGTAACTGAATACCAATAATAGATAGATAGATGACTTTTATTTGTGTACTTTACAAGTAATAAAAGTGCTGTGGGCGAAGTTGTGGCATAAGAGCCCCCTCTTCCGCTTAATCCACAGTATAAAAAAACAACTTTATTTACAATGCAAAAAAAAAGAATATCAATAAAACAATATTGAGATAATTCACGAAATAAATTAAAATATCAAGATAACTTTGAATTTGACGAGTTTTAACTGAATACCAATAAGAAAAATTCAAATCAGAGAGGATAAAGATCAGTATGTAAAAGTAGAATATTTATTGAGATGAAATGACCAAGTCATTTGTTATTGTTCCTTCACAAAAATATAAATAAATACTGGATGAAATACAAAAAACACAACTACAATCGATGTAAGTTATAATAATATCAATAATGATCAGTAGATACCCTTGGTAATTAGAACTTAGTAATTAGAACATTGAATAATGAAAATTATTGAATTTACAAAGAACTTCAACATCCGACTTTCGTTTAGTTCCATTCAGTTCTACAGACTTAAAAAAATATATTGGTTGGAGACAGGAGACAGATAATCATATTCTCTTTCATAGTATGATTAAAATTGAATTTTTATTAACTTTAAAATTTAACGAAATAAAATGTATTTAACATCATCAATAATATCAGGGGGAATAGCACTAGAAAAATATCCTGCACTGCACCGATCCTGCTAAGAAAAATACAATAGTAGCATCTTTGAAAAAATATTGAACATTACAAAATATATATAGCCTATATATTTCCTTTCTGTATAATCGAGTCAACAGCAAACAGTATTTTATATCAATATTAATTGAGATTGAGAATATATTTTCTTATTTTGAAATACTTTCCCCTCAATTATCTCAGAAATTTGACGAATGCTCAGATACTCACTCAATGTGCTTTTTTAGACTACTGGAATTCATCTCAATAAAGAGCTAATCATTATGAGCGTGTAATGTGCAGCTCTGTGTAATCAGCTAAGCATTCCACAGAGAAAAAAAAAATATTTTTACTGCATGAAAAGAGTTTAAGACACCTTCTGCAAGGAATTTAATCACTGAAGCTTCCAAAATTCTTCACTGAAAAAGTTTTTCCCCCCACTTGGCATATTGAAAACTCGATATGGTACACTGGAATTATCATATAAGTTGAGCGATTTTAATGTAAGAGTTTCAAAAGTGTGTGCTTCGTTATCATAAAAAATGAACATCCAATTTAAAAATATTATGCTGATGAACCTTCAGGCCTGTTTCACACACATCGATTTCATCCGTTTGGTAAAATCTTGAACGGTCCACATTCCAACAGTGGCGTGAAGAAATAAATGAGGCTCTTCACACACATTGATATTATGCCGAATGGTAATGACAACCGTCCGTTGCCGTGAAGCAGCCGTCCAATGTCTCGACCAGGATGGCCGCCGTTCTGTAGGCAATGGGTAGAGGTATAGAAAACTTGTGTGCATTTTCAAACATATCGAATTTGACCATACGATAATTTGCATTGTTTATTCAAAGAATTATCTATTTGCATTGCTTTTCCTCTTCAGAGACTTCTCTGTCTCTGTCTATATGAATAAAGTGATTTTATTTTTATCTTATCTTTATCTATCCCCATAAAACTGTTTGGAGTTCAAAATTTGTTCACTTTTGTCCATTCCGTATGAGATCAACAGAACGACTGAAATCGTACGGCCGATAACGATGTGTGTGAAACGGCCCTCATCCGTTCTTCACATGTCACCATCTCTAATAGCCTAATGATATTACTAATAATACCATATAAAACGCCACCCATCTAGCTTATCCTCATATTCATGTAACCTATAATATATAACTAAATGAAGAGCATTAGTGAGTTATAACTTCAAGTTATTATACAATATTTAACATTACCCACCATTCTTGAAGTGACAAGCGTAAGCAAATACTACTTATGCTTATTCTTGAAGTGATAAGCAAATACTGGAAGTGAAAAATGATTGTTGCCCCTTTTACTGAAATGGAAATTGGTCGAATTTTACAGCACTTGAAAATTAAAAAATCAACCGGACTTGATGGAGTTTCCACAATAGTAGTCAAGTTTTGCAAAGAGTACTTAATTGCTCCACTAACCCATATAGTGAATTCATCTTTGGAGAACGGTGTATATCCCCAGAATTCAAAAGAATCTGAAATTGTACCTATTCACAAGGGTGGGGATGAGGGTTCAACAAATAGCTTTAGACCAATCACTATAGGTAATACTCTTGGTAAAGTATTTGAGAAATCTATGTTGATCCGCTTTGTTGACCATCTTACACAAAATGAAATATTGGCTAGGGAACAACATGGGTTTCAGGCTGGGTAATCAACAAAGTCAGCAATTGTATCTCTTTATGAGGACATAATAGACATAGAGAGTAGTGGGAGTTTTCTTGGATTTAAGTAAAGCGTTTCACTGTGTAGACCACTCAATATTGTTGAAAAAATTGGAATTTGTAGGTGTCAGGGATGCTAAGCTTAGTGGTTCAGATCCTATCTAGTTGGTAGAACTCAATGTGTTGAGATAACAAGGGAGGAAAAAGGGCAGATAGTAAAATATAAATCAATCAAGGTTCTAGTCAAGACAGGGGTGCCACAGGGTTCGATCCTTGGACCATTGTTGTTCTTATTATATGTGAATGATTTACCACAATCAATATCTAGTGGGAGAGTTCTAATGTATGCAGATGATACATCCTACATTTGTGGTGCTCAGGATGAGGATAATTTGGAAATAAACACATTTGAATATACATGCTATAGCCCAAAGTCTAAAGTGATCTAAGCTTGAAATAAATGAGTCCAAAACACAGTTTCTACTATTCAAACACAAAAATAATTACAGGTTAACCAGGGATATAAATGTACAAATAAATGAAATAAATGTTGAGCAGCCTCCTTGTGTAAAGTTTCTTGGTGTCCTATTGGATCGAAACTTATCCTGGGATCACTACATTGAGCATCTATGTGGTGGAATTTCATCAGGAGTTTTTGCAGTTAGACAGATCGCTAGATTGAAAAATAATAAATTTACAATGGCGGTCTTCCATGCCTTAATAATGTCTCATGTCCGGTATGCAATTTTAGTGTGGGGTGGTTCTAGTGTGCATCATTCGGAGAGGATTTTTAGAATGCAAAAGAGAGCTGTAAGAGCAATAAAAGGAGTTAAGCCACGTGAGTCATGCAGGGGATATTTTAAAGATCTTAGCATTCTAACTGTGCCATCCCTCTACATCCTTGAAGTTGTAATGTACTCTAGGAGTAAAGAATTTTTAAGAAACTGTGACTTACATACGTATATAATACGCGACATAAAGGTAACATGCTTCACAGTACCACAGGACTGCTCTGTTCGAGAAAAAACCTACATACATGGGTCCTGAATTTATAAGTAAGCTGCCACTAGACATAAAAAATTGTGAAAACCTGGCCACTTTTAAGACAAAATTAAAGAGCTACTTGATAAATGGGGTATTTTACAGTATACAGGAATTTATAGATAGTAATGGTATGGGGGTTTTATGATGATGATAATGTAGGATGATAGTGAGGATACGATAGTGTGTGTGGGTTGTGTGATTATTGTGTGGGTGGTATTTGTATATACTGGGGTTTCCATTTTGTATGATCTCTATTCTCAATGTTGAGGTTGATTGCATGTTGCTGTGGTCAGCTGGTTATTGTAATCAACTAGTTAATCGGTTCGTTGTTCAAATGTATGATTGTACAATATTGGACGAATTCTATATGCATTATATGTATCTCCAGGATGAATATAAAAAAAAATATTAAATTGATACAGCTAATTCAAATTGACTTCCAGTTGTTAGCGACTCCGAGATGTGGGACATTCTTTTTTTTGTAGATTCCGTCTTGAAGACTCCAGTTATGGAGTATAAGACAAGTCACATTAAGAATTATACTATTAACTTTTCAAGTGAATTCAACGACTTGCAGACAAATTTGACTGCAAGTCGTTGAATTCACTTGAAAAGTTAATATTAACAACGCAGTTCGTCATGGAACAAGAAATCCAGGAATTTAATTATACTATCTTATACACTAGTTATCATAATAATTAGTTCAGGTGTGGCTTAAATTTGATTTGAAAGGAACTCTTGTACACTATAAAAAGCTTTATCAACTGAATATTTTTTCAGTTATTTTTTGAAGATTTCTATATTTTCAATACTCTTTAAAAACTGCGGTAGCTTGTTGAAAAGTTTCCTACCAATATAGCTAGGTTTTTGTTTGAATAAGCTACTATTGTGACACACAAAGTGATAATCTCCTCGGTTTCTTGTATTATAATCGTGTACATCAAGATTTTGGTTAATATCACTCTTTTTAGATATAAAGTAGCTTCATACACATATAAGCAGGGTAGGCACAGTTAGGAGACCACGTCTCTTGAAGAACGGTCTGCATGAATCTAATCTATTTACTCTTTCCATACACCTAACTGCTTTATTTTGGATCTTAAACACCCAATCAAGGTTTTGCTTTGACGAATTACCCCATACTAAGATAGCATACCTAATATGTGACAGCCCATGGTAAGCTGTAAAAAGTAGCTCATTGTCATTATTTAATCTAGCAAGCTGTTGTAGGAAAAATACCTCAGATGAAATTTCACAGCATATTTTCTCAATGTATAGGTCATAATAGGTCATAGGTGTATTGTAATGTCTAGGTCAATCATCTATCCAACAACGTCTATTCATTCTGTATAGGCGACAGGCTACTCTATAAACAAGCTGAAAATAAATTAAATATCGATGTGTATTTCAAAAGAGGAAGTAGATTTTTCCCCCAACCACAAGTTCATTTCCTTTTTATATAGTTTATGCTTCTGCCTTCTATCACAGCTCAACTCCTCTACCCCACAGTAAACGCGCAAGCTTTAGAAGGATGAAGACGTAGCAACGCATATGGGTTTAGGTTGGATTTCAGTATGAAGCCTTCTTCGCTGTTTAATAGGATAATGCTGTGGGAAAACGGGACAAGCTGTCTCATCACAGCTGTATTACTCAAATCTGGCGAGACGTGAGTGTAGTTTATCATATCTGACACATCATCGCGCTCAAGACGTTACCCTCGACACACTTTCTATACACATCACAGTACTTGAAAGGCATACATGTACACATTCTTATTCTAAAAAAAATACCTCATAATACTAAGGGACTGAATTTTGCAACTTTGTGTATTTGCAAAATTGTACCATAATTCTTCAGCTGAAGTGAATAGGTAGCAGCTACTACAATTTTAGTTGAAGATGAATTGCTGGATTTTTTTTTGTTATTAATTAGGCATCAATGACGTTCATGTGAATGTTATCAATTATAATTAATAATTTTTTTTTCAATTATCCAGTTACAACTTCCAGTCTGGTCGGTAAAGATGAGAAACATTGTAATGAATGCAACGATCATAAACATATAAAAATAGACTCATATGTGATAACAATGAATGAATGAATGTTTGCGAAAGCGTGATAGAGTACGTAGGCACCGTACTATTTAAGTTCTAAAATGTATATATTAACTATTATAATACAATCAGTAATGAACCAGAATATTGGAAAGAATTTTTTATTGTAAAAACCCATTCTCATCCCATTTTTACATTCCATTAGTAAATTTGAAAAAAACGTTGAAAATTTGAATTGTACACTTTATGGTGAAAAATCAATAGGGAATATTTCCATTGCACCAAATACAATCTGTATTAGTACTGACTGACTTTTTGCACAAAAACTAGGATTAGAAACAATCTTTCTGTTATGAACTCATCTCTAACCCATTCTTATATTCTGGAATGCGATTTACAATTGTTTCGCTTGAACACAATATTTTTATGATTTTATGCATACATTAAGGAAAGGTTCTGGAAATATATAGAGATGAGTGATTAGTAGGAAGACATGTTTTTTTATTTTGGTAATAAAATTGTAATTTTTAATAATTCTGCAGCTTAAAAATAAGCAATGATTTATTGCCTTCATTTTACATGATAAAACCACCTAAAATAGCAGGTTCACCATGCTCCTCATATCATGGATTGAACGGTGAGGTGGAGCTACCCGTAAGAGTCTCCACCTCACTGTATTTTATATGATATCATGATTCATGATAAATTATTTCAAATCATACTTATTGATTTTGAAATAGATTTTTCATTTAAATTAATTTATTGAACTCCTAAAGTTGCCAAGTTTGAGCATTGCACAACGCACGGTATCTTATGAATGTAAGTATGAAGGCGATGATGTAGAAAATATGAATTTCTAAGTATCTAAGGCGATTGAAAGGGACAAGGTACTCTCCTAGGAAATTAAGTGAAAATGTTCTTTCGATTCTGTCTCCGAGCGTTTGTTCTTATCAGCTTCCAATTCAGAGATATTTATCTGTGACTAAATTCCCTACTTACAATGCGCCAAAACTACTGGAAACTCTCACTTATCACCGTATACAGTAGCTCCATCTATTCTTATCCCACATATTGAATCCTCATCTTGGTTTTGTGAGTTAGTTCTGCATGAATTGATTTTTTTAAATATTTTATTATTATTCATAATTATTACTTTTGTCATTTCTGCAATATTTCCACAAAAGTATATAGATGTGGATTGTATATGGATGTGCCAATATGATTTGCTAAAGCTGTTACAGATCCAGATCCTCAAAAAACTTCTGCAAGAATCATAATTATATCGTATATCACTGAAGAGATTTGAAAAAAATCACACATTTTGATAAAAAGACTCGTCAAGACTGCACTGCATTATGTCAAGCAAATTTGAAAAATAACATTGGTGTATTCTACAAATGTTGCAAAATTAAATCCCATTCAAATCTCAAGCTAGTTAGTCATTTCTTGAACTAATACAATCACATTGCAAAAAAATCACAATATTACAATAATGAGGGTGGATGCTCTCAATAAATAACGCAAATATAAGCTAACAAACATTTGAAAAAATGGATAGTAAATTCAATTCCAACATAGGAACCACAGCCACAACACAAGGAATAGAAACCTACTTCTCACTAACGTCGCTAGGAAAGCAGAGACACTTCAACCACCTAGCACCAAAATTGCGCAATCTGCTTCCCGTAAATATCAAGGACATAACACACCCAAGAAAATTCAAAACACTGGTTCAAAAATGAATAATAAATACAGGAAGACATCGCATTGAGAACATTATTTCAAATAATATGTGAGCTCACCCAAGATATTTGCACTCTCACCCAAATTTCGCTCATACCTACTCTAGTACATGGGTTACCATAGTTGAGTAGGTTAATTTCCATCTACTTCTTACTCTTGCTAGATATCGGTGTAGTTTTTTTTAGTTTTGTAGTAAATACGCATGCTACTTAAAGTATTTGAAGGAAGGAAATTTATTATTATTATTATTAATTAAATAAATTACAACAGAAAAAATTAGATCACACAAAAAATATTGGCATGAAATTCAACAAGCAACCAATGAATAATTTTCATTATTCATTCTTAGAATCACTGAAATTATGTCAATTTCATATTTTATTATTATATATTTTTTTGTTATAAAGTGGCCCAAATTTTTCTCTGAAAAATGTTTGGGAGAGTAGAATAATGGATTCTTCCATAAAATGAAATATATTCAATAAGATTGATTGGCCAGCAAAAAAGACACTGTTCTCTGCTCAAAATCACTTCCCGGTGGTTCGGAACCCACCTAAAACTGTAGGTCCAACTCATAAATCACCATCATCCAACTCATTACCCACGCACAGGTCTCAGACCTATGTGGGCTTCATCCTCAAAAAAAAAAAAAAAGAGTAGTAACAATAAGTAGATATTCATATGTATACACTTGCTGTGCAGAACTGACCTTTTTTTGAGTCGCGGCGTACGCGTTTCGAACTATGTCATTCTTCTTCGGTTCTTCTTCTTCTTTGGTTGCAGACTGTAACCAAGCGCCGAAGAAGAACGACATAGTTCGAAACGCGTCCGCCTCGACTCCAAAGAAGGTCAGTTCTGCACAGCAAGTGTATATATATGAATAGTTCTACTGCAGTTCACGAAAAATGGATATCTACAACAATAATAAGTAGATATATGCTTTATTAAGGAGAGCGCTTGAGGACTGAATAATTCTGAAATGCTGATGTCACAAAAATCAATTCCAAACTCAGTACACACTATTAGTCTCATACTCATGTAAAGTTTCAATAACAAAAATTCATTTCTGAATCTATGGGTTCAGTATGATTTCCAAAGTGGAAAGTTTAGGTTTGAAGAATGGGTTGAACGATAAGTTATATTCTCAGTCTCGCTCTTGGTTACTGGGGTAGTGCCATGTCGATATTCTCCTCTTTTAGTACTTCTTCATCGAGCAGAAGTTTCATAATTCCGCTTTCTGACCTATTCAAATACGATTTCTAATAAAGCTGAACGCTAGCGACCACCATTTCCCCTTTTTCCTTTCCATTTCTTGTCTTCCTCCGTTCATTTCTTCTTCTTCCAACAGAAGCTTTTCCGCCAGAAGGCTTAAACTTTACTGCTAGCTCGAGAGAGCATTGGACCCCTGCTACTGTAAGCAAACGTCTACATTTCGGAGACCAATTTCCACTGTGAACTTCCTTTTGAATTTTTCAAATCGCAATCTAAATTCAAGATAATTTGTCCCCTATTTCGAGGACAGCTCTGGATACTGCCTGAAAAGACCAACGGGCTAGTAAGAGCAGTCACCGTACTCAGCATTTATTTTCTTTTTTATTTAACCTTACACAATACACCATTACCCTTGAAATATAGCCAATGAGTTAGGCTTCCATCTAGTGAATAAAATGCACTAGAGAAACTTTCTCTTGAATGCTCTTTTACACTTGGTTATGTAAGTTATGGGCACTATCTTACTCGTGCTCCTCCATAAATGAGTAGACAGTAGTTCAATCCTGTTTTCTAGTTGATATTCAAAAAGTTCATCAACTTTAAAATATGGTTTGTTGCTCGAATGCTTTTCTGACTATTGTTTAAGTTAAGTCATTTTTTGCCTGTAGAGGGTTGTTGTGTAAACAAGGTTCTCTACTTCATTAAAACTCAATACAAATCTTCAATAAAGTTTTGTATCTGACAATTTATTTCGAAATTATTATAATATGTAATAGATGCAACAGATGTAATGCATTAGATGCAACAGACAAAGACCAAAATCGTATTATGCAAGACAATTTCTCATAGATTAAACTGATGGATTCTACAACAAAAAAGTGTGCTGTAATCTCTTACAGTCATAATTATATAAAAGTCGATGTATGCATGCATGCATGCATGTATGTTCCCAGTAAACTCCGAAACCCCTGAACCGATTTTTATAAAATTTTCAGGCACAATGTAGATTGTTCCTGTGAAGTTTGAGGGTTCAAAAGTCCTCGCTGAAGGACACGAAAAGGAGAAACCTATCCTTAAAGTAATAGCTGGAATGAAAAATAAGACGAAATTGTCACAACCACATTTATTAAAACTTCAAGAAACTAGTTTCGGTTGTTACACCATTATCAATCTCAATCAAACTGAAAAACTAAAGTACAGAGAAGCCTTATATATACTGTACATGGAATGATACTATTGGCTAAGAGGGAAAGAGGCTGACCTTAATCGGACGTTGTGATTGGCTGTCAAGTCACGCCCCCTGGTGGGAGGAGTAACAAGCAAAAATACGAGTCAAATCAATAACTAAACACTGTGAACATCAAGAAAGCAACAAAAAATTGAATAAGGCTAGAATTTAGTCAAATTAAAATTGAAAAATTTGAAGCTCACTGAAATTCAATCAAGGTCAACTGAGAAATACACATGAGAACTGCTTTTTAAAAATAGGCTGGAATTATAATGAAACCAAGGTAGTTGTATTGAATTGGTTAAAATAAATTTGGTCATTTAAATACTTCTTTGTACTTTAGTTTTTCAGTTTGATTGAGATTGATAATGGTGTAACAACCGAAACTAGTTTCTCGAAGTTTTAATAAATGTGGTTGTGACAATTTCGTCTTATTTTTCATTATGGATACCTTCCACAATATCACCTTCGCCATTACTAAGAAAGTTATAGCTGGAAGTCAACGTTGTTTACGCTGTCTAGAACGCAAAGACTTTGCATGTACCGTGTAGTCGGAGCTTTGCAGTATGCAGGAAACATAGGACTGGGTATGATGAAATGTAATTTTTCCGGGCTGATGACATCTGTTAACCAATGCAGCTAGAAATTTAAAATTTTAAATGTAGCCTCAGAGGGTGGTGGCGAATAATAAAATAAAAAACCTAGCTTCTACCCTAATAGTCGTAGAAGGTTTAAATTTGAAATTCTTATTCATTCAGAGATGGTGATTAGGAATACAATGAGGGAGGCCTCTCTGATCAGCTGGAAGAGCCCTAGGACTAACCTCTTCCCTTATAGTCCTAGAAGGTTATAATTTGAAATGTAACCTCAGTGGGAGGTGGCGAATAATAAAATCAAGAAGAATTTTTTATGAGAACGCAGCAATGCACGTCGGGCCAGCTAGTAGATGATAATAAATAGAATAAATAATTGCTTAAAAATATCATCTACAAATCAAATACAGTTTATAAAAAATATCGAATGAAATTTGGGCCCATATTTATGAACTTAACTTGAGGCTCCTTCAACTTGAGGCAGACTTGAAAAAACAATTCACTTTATAAAGTTTCCTTGAGATAAGAAAACTTCAAAAAAAGTTCATGAATATGTGCCATAAAGTTTGTGTTGCACTTTAAATTTATTCTTAGCACAGCGATTTGGTGGGGACTGAAATACTGCAATAGATTATTATAACTATACAAGGGAAGTGATAGCCGTGAGCCGTAGCAGGCTAATCAGATAGAGATACGCTGCGTTCTCCTGGGCACCGATTGGATTGGCTAGCAAAGAAGACACTGTTCTCTGCTGTAAAATCACTATCCGGTGGTTCGAAACCCACCTAAAACAGTAAGTCCAGCTCATCACTCACGCACAGGTCTCAGACCTATGTGGGCTTCATCCTCCAAAAAATAATACATTGTTAAGTAGAATTTTCTTCTATACCTTCAAAGAATACAAATGCCAAAAAGATCAAAGTCAACAAATGGGATTAGAGAGACAATATTTTATTGAATAGGGGGAAAAAGGGAATGAGAAGAAAATATGAAAGTGGTGGTCACAGGAGGGAATCAAGCAGTGTTTCCTCGCTTTA
The DNA here is from genome assembly GCA_948455865.1 of Conomelus anceps. NCBI lineage: Eukaryota > Metazoa > Arthropoda > Insecta > Hemiptera > Delphacidae > Conomelus > Conomelus anceps. Next base: position 15,229,989 of record OX418225.1, read on the forward strand.
GTCCCTGAGAGACCTACAGGGCACAAGCTATGTGGTGGCCGGGAGGCTGGGAAATATTTATCTTATCTTGTCTGCTCTCTACACCCGCAATATTTCATCCACTCAAATCCTCCTCATCATCCTTTTCCTCCTTCTTCTCTTCCTCATCATCCTCTCATCCTCACCACCTTCTTTTTATCCTCCTATCCTTCTCCTCCAGCTCTTCTTCTTTCACACTCCTCCTCCTAAACCTTCACCTTCTTCTTTTTCTTTTCATTCTTCTCCTTCGTCCTCTCTTTCTCCACAGCTCCACCACCCAAATCTCCTCTTCATCCACTTTTCTCCTTCAGTTATAAATGTAACACAGCTCATAGGTCTTCCGCCCTCCTCATCACAGAGTAACTATGTCGATTATTGGATTATAGTAGCCAGAGGCTCAACAATTTCAGTGTCCACCTAACTGACCAACGCCAACGCCACTTTTTGCCGAGTTGTAAATTCAATAAAAATAAACAACAACAGCGCAGTGACGCATCGCTCTCAAGCTGGAGACGGCAGCACCACCACCCACGAACTGTCCGCCTCGAATTGCTGCCGGGGAAAATTGGATTCGGCGAGTTATGCCCTCTCGCAACTCAGTTGAGTAACTTGGGATGGGTTATCTTAGTGTTATAATGAAGTATCTTACAGTAGTGAGATATAATTTCGGAGAGTCTCATACGTATTTTCATATTTTCCTTTTCCTGTTTACCCCTTCTGATTTGAAAAATTCTCTTGTACAAAGGAAGCAATATTCGCGTTAGTTTTTGTTACCAATTCTGCAATTTCACTTTCAGCTTTTTTTGTGAAATACTTCTATTTCAAAGATGTATTATTTCAAAAATCTTATACTGTTGTGTACTGGTTTTCAATAAATTGAATACACCAATATAAAAGATATCCAAGGACCCAATGAGTTCACATGAATTAATTATTATCAGTTGGGCTGTTTGTTATCAGTTATGCACCATTGAACTTTTATAGATCTCTAAATATCAAATATGCTTTCCCATCCACGAAAAAAAATCAGTAGCTCTTACAATAACATTTTTTTGTAGGATGAAGCACACATAGGTCTGATACCTGTGCGTGGATAATGAGTTGGATGATGGTGATTGATGAGTTGGACCTACAGTTTTAGGTGGGCTCCGAACTAGCGGAAAGTGATTTTACAGCCCAGAGAACAGTGTCCTTTTTGTTTTGTTTCTTCTTCTTGACTCACAAATCTCATATAGCATATCTCGATATTATCTATTTGTTTTCTTATTTGAAGATTTAAAATTTAAGAAAAGTAAAATTTTGGGAGTTTTTTCAACACAATCAGAAAAAACTGGCTACTTTTGCAATGTAAAAATAAAGTAAATGATTGGTCTGAACCAGTTTGTATTGGAGATAACCAGCTGTGCAATGTTATGATTTTAATTAGCTTAACTAATCTAGTTGCTGTAGTATTTACCTGTTTTTCATCATAATTATTTTTATAAAAGAATAAAACACAGTTAAATGTTGTCAATTCCACTTCTTTATCACTACAGCACTGGACCGCGGTTTCAAAATGTGACTGGTGAAGCCACGAAACCGCGGTCCAGTGCTGTAGTGATAAAGAAGTGGAATTGACAACATTTAACTGTGTTTTATTCTTTTATTATGGAGTTCCACAACATCAACCAAAATTCTACAAATAAGTTGAAATTATTTTTATATTCGACCCCCTAACTCCAAAATCAATAGTGACCTTACCTGGACTACGAAAAAGCCGCATACTAAAATGGAATCTGGAATCTGTCTTCCAAGAGCAAGAGCAAGACCGATTGAATATGGCATGCTTTTAATAAGGCTCTCTCGGGGGTACTTGAAAATACATCATCCAATTTCGCAAATATTACAAACCATACAAATAATTCTAACATTATAATTTTCTAGGTGAATATTCTATTTATTGTATCATTAGTTTATGAAATATATAGAACATAGAAATTAGACATGCCAAACTGGGGAATATTTCAAAAGTTTATAATGTCTTGAACTTGTGTTTTCAAAATGATGAGTGTAATAAAAATTTATAAAAGTATTGCTTTAAAAATGAAATACAGTAGAACGTAAATAATCCGGACGTTAAAAATCCGGACCGTCGATAATCCGGATTCACGTTCACCTTCCCTGCTCATTCTGTTAAAACGTATTAAAGACTATACTGCAAAAATCTAAAAACTACTGCAGTACAAAAATCAATTAAAGACTTTTTAAGAGCCCTGACAATGTATAGAGTGTGTAATATTCTTTAACTTCGTACTGTACAGTTTTTTACTGCCCTGTACTTCACTTTTTGTGCTGTATTGCATTCTGTATTGTTTCAGTTTCATTAAAGTGCAGTTAACTGTATTTAACTGTATTTTGCAGTTAACTGTGCTTTAACTGTATTTACCTACTTTACTTGTCTACATACATATTAAAGTGAATTCTCAAGGTTTCAGTTAAGTTTCTATTGATTTAAATCATAAAAACAATTTTTCGACAATCCGGATGAGGTTCGGCCCTAATTAATCCGGATTATTGACGCTCTACTGTAATTATGCTCTATACAATTGATTATTTCATTGTTAGCTTAATATTTTTAGTTGATCAAAAATCAATCAGTGAAGTGGGTTGGCGAAAAAGAGCAAACGATTGAGGAAAAGTGGAAAAGTGGAATGAAAGACGATCGTTGATAAGGGGAGGAGTCGGTTATGTCAAAGTTACTCTTTCACGTTCATTAATCATATTAGAGGGAAGGAAAATAGCGCCAAAGAAACCAGGACAACGTTCGATGCTCAATCAGAGAGTATTCAATAATTTTTCCCCATCTCCAGGATTGATATCCGCTATATTGATTTCGAACACAGAGGCAATTAAGACCGCAAGTGGAAGTTGAACATTCTTAGCTGTCCATCTGCCATGCATTTGAGCTCGAGTTTGAATTGAGAGCTCGAGCTAGTAGTCCCTCCATCATACCCGTTCCAGACTCCATTTGGGAGCCTCTCCTCATCGGCTCTATTAATAATATAAAGGGTGGTGCCATCATTTCAATATTCACGCTTTCGCTTCATCGCTTTTCAAGCGAGCAGCAGCCACATTATTTTGCATGATGAGCAGCATCAGCATCCACAAGACTCTCTAATAAATTGATATAATTCCAACTAATTGAATAAATGCCCAGAACAAAGCGGCTATTAAACTTGTAATAGATTCTTTACATTACTGAGATTTTCAATGCCTTCGTAGTGAACCAATTGTTCAGTCAGGCTGATTTAGAATCAGAACCGGATATGGAAACAGGATTGGAGTCATTAGAAATATTCATTACTTGTGCTGAATATTTTGAATAGTTTATGTAAGCATGCTGTTTCCCAACGAACAGGACATTAAAGAAGAATTTATAGCCTGACAGGGACTTATTGGAATCGAGAAGTTGTCCGTCCATCTATGCTCTAACGCTTGAAAGGAAGATTTTAAACTCTTGAAACTTTGTTTATAACTTCCTCATAGCACAAGTGAGATTGGTATATGTTTTGAAGCTTGGGGGCCGAATATAAAAATAATTATGATAAAAATTTAAAAAACATTTTCAAGTGGAAATTATGACCTACGTTATGGCGTGACGACCGTTTCACTCTGTTGTCAAGAGCATCGTCAGACGACCCACAGTACACAGTACACTATTGTACAGAGGGTCGTCTGACGATGCTCTTGACAACAGAGTGAAACGGCCGTCACGCCATAATGTGAGTCATAATTTCCACTTAAAAGTGTTTTTTAAATTTTTATTATATATTAGCGGAAACAAGATGGATCTTCAACATCATATTTATGATGGAAATCAGATTTCCACTATAGGTTCTAGGTTTGTTTGGCGAGTGTAAATCAAAACATTGGACAGCTGGTTCATTTTGAATACAATAAAATTTGAAGAATATTACGAAGGTTGCTGCTCAGCCCAATTATTCACTTTATTTTTGCAATGCAAGCGTTGACGTTTTCATTTTTAATTGTGTTGAAATTTTTAATTAAAGAATTTTAAATCGTCGAATAAAAAACAGAGAATTTTGAGACGTGATAATATATTTTATCAAAAATAACTGAAACTAAATTCAAATAGAACAACTCTCTCCTAAACTATACTGGTTAAGTGTCAAGAATGGAATAGTTTTTGTTCAAACTTCGCCATTTCATGTAATTGCATCACTCAGATTTTCATTACCATAGTTAATATCATTAGGATCATACAAATGTGATCATTGTATATAATATCTTGCACTATATAAAAAAAACATTATCTGAGTTCACTATAGTATCTATGTGATGTTGATAATCTTGTTTATAACCATTCATATGCATAATTTGTAAATTTACATGAATAAAGAAAGATAATCTAAAATCTAATCTATTACTATGAGATTTGTCGAAGAAGAAGAAAAAACATGACTCTCATTCAAGAACGGTCAATGTGATTTTTGTAGTAGTAAAAGGATTTCAAGAGAAAATAGGGTTCAACTTCAACATAATTGCAACACGGCCGATTTTATTTCTAAATTCTAGTTAGAAGTGACCTTAATCATCCCCTAAAAATCCTCATTAATCCCAGCTTGGCAACATTCCTAAAATTCGGCCTTGTTGCAATAATTATGCTAAAGTTCATCACGATAATGATTCCACTATTTTAAAATTTAAAAATTTAATTGAAAATAAATTATTTATAATTATTCAAACAGTAACATTATACGTCTTACATTCTATCACATGTTATAGGCCCATTATTTATTTTCCATTCCTTTCAATAACTTCATAATAATATCTTTATCTTACATTTGGCGCTGAGCAGGGATGGTATTATCGAAGAAAGTAAAGAGATCAGAGCATAGAATTATGCAAATGGATGAATTATCCTTGAAAAGGTTAGGTTGAGGTTGAGCTTTTGAAAGCTACACACATAGATGGCGAAATTGAATTAATGTTCTAGGAGTCTTTCTGTTCCCAAAGAAGTTTCTCTTCTCTGAATCAAAATTATTTGTGAAATTCGTCATTTGTTAGCTTTGTCTTTGATGCTTTCCTAACATCATAATACAGTACCTGATCTTATTTAGGAATGTTAGAGTTGGTCTCCTTGGAGAGTAGTGATGACTTTTTCAAAATGAAGAAGAAAATAATAATGATGGTTGAGCATAATAAGCTTGACAAGATGTGAAATATGATGCAAACTCTGGAAACAACTGAGTTGTTTTTCCTCGGGTTTCTCACTCAGAGTTGTACGAATACAGTCGGCGGTATAAGTGAATTCTTTCTCATACCTTTACACAATTTCTCGTGTTATTCTGACATTCCATGACGCCTGATGAGGGACATAAGGAAGATGCTCAAGAGTTGTGTGGATAATGATGTTTCATGTTACTCCAACATTAGAAAATATGAAAGAGAGCGAGTGGAGTGGAGCCTGCTCAAAGTGAGATTGGAGAGACTGTGAGGTGTTGAAAGGATTTCGTCCTTGATGATGGAGGGGGGGGGGGGAAGAAACACTCAGTCTTCTGTCTTCATTCGATAGGCCTCCACATATTATAATAGTCACTGCAAGACGAAGAAACTGCTACTCACAATCAGTCTTTGTCGCTATTTAAAAAAATTTGTAATTACTTTAAATTTATCTCTCAAAACAATACTCACATCGTTCTGATGATATATTTCCTATTTATTTATATATTTATCTGTCTATCTATTTATTCATTTATTTATTATTTTATTTATTTATTCATTCATTTATTCATTTATTCATTTATTCATTTATTCATTTATTCATTTATTCATTTATTCATTTATTCATTTATTCATTTATTCATTTATTCATTTATTCATTTATCCATTTATTCATTTATTCATTTATTCATTTATTCATTTATTCATTTATTCATTTATTCATTTATTCATTTATTCATTTATTCATTTATTCATTTATTCATTTATTCATTTATTCATTTATTCATTTATTCATTTATTCATTTATTCATTTATTCATTTATCCATTTATCCATTTATTCATTTATTCATTTATTCATTTATTCATTTATTCATTTATTCATTTATTCATTTATTCATTTATTCATTTATTCATTTATTCATTTATTCATTTATTCATTTATTCATTTATTCATTTATTCATTTATTCATTTATTCATTTATTCATTTATTCATTTATTCATTTATTCATTTATTCATCTATTCATTTGTTTATTTATTTATTTATTTATATCATGAATTTGAAAATATTCCAATAAAAAAAAAAGAATTTTCTGTGGTCCTGTGACCTCTAGTTCATCTAGAACTCATAACTATTACAGGTTACTATATGTTCTAATAATTATTATGGTAATAACTATTTTGACTGCCTAAACTGTTGAGATTGATATACAGTAAAACCTCGATAATTCGGCCTAAACGGGCGGCCGGTAGGCCGGATTTACGTAAAAGCCGGACCATCGAGAGACCATTTAAAATGTACAGTAATGAGTTTTGTGACCCCTTACACTCCTCCCCCCGTCTAGGAGCGTTGACCACGTCATTGTTCTGTTGTGTGCGTGCGTACTGTAATTACTGTGATTCTGTGTTTAGGACAACACTATTCTATTTTGTACTGTATTCATTGACTGTAAATATAGAATTTAAATGTGTGTAATTGTATCTATTATTTTTTATCAGTTATTATCTAAAAAAATACAACTTTTAGAATCGGGCCGGATTACTGGAGGGTCCGGATTTTCGAGGGCCGAATTATCGAGGTTTTACTGTAGTGAGTCTCTTGTATGACGTAGCTATTGCTATGTATATAATCTGAAGACACTGGACTATGGATAAGTTCTCAGTTTGACAAGTAGTGCATAAATATTAGTAGATACCTTAAATTTCTTAAAATGTTTGAAAATCCAAAATTGACCAACCAGGGCTTGGAATTCGAATGAATGCCAATATTATCAATTATTGAAAACTGATTCTTGACCAGATAAAAATAATGTTCGTAATTCACATGATATGAAACACAAACATGTAATTCACATGAACCTACAAAAATTAAAATTATTATTGAAGTGATTGAATTGATATAAATTATTATTGCCAATGGGAAGGTGACAGCTTCAAACAAGAATTTAATGGTTTCCGGAGATGAATTTTGAAATATAAATTTTTATAAATTCGAAGAAATCATCATTTTTCTTCACATCGAGGAGAAAATTACATGTACAGCTACAGCTATATGTAAGAGTCACCATAGCCGATTATGACTGTAGGTGACTCTTCAGACCTCAAATTTTTCTATTGTATTCCAAAGAGCGTACTACACGAGCGAGGAGTGAGATAGTTTGTGTTTGCTTTCCTCACTGAGCTTAATTTTATGTCAGTATCCCAAGCTCACCGAAACACAGTCTGAAGCTCTATGCTTGGTAGCCCACTCTCACCACTAAACAGGGTCTGGCTGCATAGGTAAGTGTTCATACTGTCCAGCACACCTCTGAGCTACCTCCTGCGTCCAAGACATTATTCTGCAGAGACGTCTGGAAAGCAGCACAATTGATATAGCCTTTTTTGTATTCGAGGTGAACAAAACTCAGTTCACCTCAAGCCACAGCTACAAAAAATACAATAGAATTTGACTGCATTCATTCATGATAATGAATGAGTTTAAAAAAATCACTCATCATGAATAGTCATGTAGTGCTACGTAAAAACAACTATAACTTTCAACATACATAACCCTCAAACTCATGCCTTAAATCAGTGTACTGTGGGTCGTCTGACGATGCTCTAGACAACAGAGCGAAACGGCCGTCACGCCATAACGTGAGTTAATTTCAATTTAAAAGTGTTTTTTAAGTTTATATTACATATTAGTGGAAACAAGATGGATCTTCAACATCATAATAACTTTCTATTTCCAAAATCAACTGGTCAAAAGCTTTCATAAGTTTTGCAGCCAATGAACTGGAATTACTTTGGAATGTTCTCTAAATTCATATTTACATAGTTTTTCTCAGTGAAGTAATTCATGAAATACTCGAATGCTCTAATACCCAATTCTATTTCTTGATAGAGAGCTCTAGGTTTGTTGATGACATCTCATATGGTAGATTATATTTGAAGATGTAACAGTCACTCTGTGAACTCTATTGCTAATAGGAATGCTAAGGAGTAGTCTCATTTACAAAATAAATTATTCTTCAATAACATAGTGCAGTCTAATATTCATCGTAAATTTTCAGTCTAATTATTCATCTAAATCAGTCTAATTTTTCATCGTAATAGGTGTCCTAACCCACATTACAATCCATTTTCACACAAAAATATTCAAAGTTTTCTCGCTATATCATATGATTGTCGCTGCTTGATTACACTCCATCTATTACGCTGCTTAGAAGGCAATTATCGCAAAGCTGTAGGTAATCACCTATTAATGCTCTAATGATTCAATTGTCAGCGTCGCTTGATTAATCACAAGGGAGTTGAACGTCTGTAATCAAAATTATGTACTTGGTAATTTCAGTGTATCGATTTGAAACAATAGGCGTCCATATCCATATTCCCTAGACCGTGTTGAGTAACTTGTGGTTTCTGTGTCCCTGTTCAGTGGTTTGTGCTGTCTATGCTTGAGAGAATGCATTTGATGTGGTTAATATTATATTCTCGTTGTATCAGAGTTCAACTAGTGAATTAAATATTTTTCAAAAAAGAGTGATTCAGAATGAGCGCTTCTCTCGATAGATCGAATTGAGAACTATATTTCCACAAAAATCTCAAGCAAAATAATTGTAAAATATCAAGTGATTGATTACATTTTTTTGATCTTCGATTGTATTTTTGATTAAATAATATTACCTCTATAGCCCTCCACCATTTAGGAATTCCATACACGTTATACATTATGATGATACATTTATTTATTGATGTAACTAACAATAATTGTGAATACAACAGGCTTAACTGATTTTCACAAAATTTCAGAGTAGAATCAAATTTTTAGGCTAGGTCTCTTTGACTAGAAATTTGACCTCCATTTACATGTTTATTAATTCATTCTGCAGACAACGTCATCGAGTTTCCTCCGTCAAGGAATAGATGTTTAGGAGATAATTTTGATACATCTAAGACAATCGTGAGTTTTTTGTGAAAGTGAGTAACCCAAATTTTGATATTGCAGGAAGTGGGAAAATTGACGGTGTTGCCTCCAAAAAGGATATGGAAATCCTTTAATGCGATAATTGTCATGCAATAATAATGTAGCATCTGGATTGACTTCTTGTATGGTTGTTGACTAGGGGAGATGGTTTTCCAAGAATTACTTTCATTCATAAAAATGGGTGTTTTAGTAACATATTTGTGAGTTGTATAAAAATAATAATAATAATAATAATAATAATAATAATAATAATAATAATAATAATAATAATAGACTAATAATTATAATAATAATAATAATAATTTCTCTGGATGATGGAAAACATAGAGTTTCTTCCACAGGAGTTTATTGATATAAGCTCAAACATTACAATATTTATTATTAAATAGAAAACACAGTGATTTTGATTGCTAAATTGAAAAAAATATGATTCCCCACTACATAACTATTTGCCGGGGTGCAATACAGATCTAAATAATTTGATATATCAGGATCGGCGCTCTTTTTGAAACATTTTATATTTGTTGCCTACTTTTTTCTACTGATATTTTCAAATTCAACATTCGTTAGTCAGTTTATCAGCTATCCAATTTACGAATTAGCTCTATTACTGCTTGTATTTATAGTTTTTTCAAAATCTTATGAAATTTCTTCATTATTATAAAATATAATTGTTATTATTTGTAAATTGCCATGCAATAGTGCTAACTGTAGTTCCTCCTGATAGAAAAAATTGAAAATAAGGTCATGCAAGACTTTGTTACTGACATAGGTTAATGTGCCAAAATAATTATTTTGCCCGCTGCATTATTCGCGCAAGAAAAATGTGTCTGCTGATAAAAAAGTTATTTTAGCCTTGTTTGAACAGTGGCAGTTCTAAAACTTCATTTTTCCAAGACTGTAAATTTCCAACTGGAGAAGAGGTTGTGGCAGATGTGAAGGAAGAAGAGAATGGGGCCGTAAGGGCGAAGTTAATTCAGCTGGAGAGGTAAAAGTATGACGTTTCATGTGTCATTAAAGGATAGTAGATATATACTGTGCATTGTCTTGTCAGTGTTGTAGGAGAAAGAGTAAGAGATTATATGGGAGAAAAAGGTAGAAAGAGTGCGATATGGTAAGAGAAAGTGCGGTCTGTGCTTTTTATTAAGCTTTTGTCCGTGCCACTTCGGCATAGACTCATTACTCTAATGACTGCTACGACTGCTAGAGCCCATTACCGAGGAATAATATTTTCAGCGCAATTTCGCACACAAAAAGGAAACCTTGACATCAGAATTGTTGCTGGTGAACTGCACTATAAGAGGCCTCTCCCCAAACACGCCGTTGAAAGAAGACTACTTCATCTCTTGTTTACTTGTTACTGTCTGCAGAGATTTCTTCTCTCATCTTCTCTCTTTATAATTTTCTTCCATTTTCTCTGTCTTTCTGCACCAAAAAGAAATTGGAGATATTTGCACTCTTGTCAATTATAGTGAGTGGCACCGTTCCGATGAGAACTGGAAAAACATTTTTAGCGTAAGAAACCTTGTTCAATCATGGTACGCAGAACTTTTAAAATTAATCTCTCTCCAATCATTTTATGTGAGTTATTCCTCAATATTTTTGCTACAAGCTTGCAATTATTCCAAGGCGAGAAGTGTACAATTATATTTTACAACTCTTAGGACACTTCAGCATTATATGCATCTGGTTTTGAAGTCAATAGTATCAGTTCAAGTGCAATGAAAATTCAGAATAGCAAAGAGAGTTACATTCATGTCAAAGTTTGACAAAAAAGAGTAACAGAAAAATAATGTATCAATGCTATCTGTAATGAGATAACGTAGCTTTTCATTGAACACGATGTATAAGTGATTTTAATTCAAAATTAGCCATCCAAATTAATTGAATTTGGTAGATTATGCATGAATGGTAGGTAATATGCTGGAAATGCGATAATATATAATTTTTTAATCTACCATATTTTTCCCCAACAATAATCGAAAGGCAACTATTGCGTTAGACTTCAGTGCATAGATACTTAACCCGTTTAACCAGGTAATGAATCCCGGGGATAATTGACTTGGCAAGCGTATTGCCTACATGAAATGGCTGGCACAAGGGGCTTTTATCGTTAGATTGCGTTGACACTTCGATAGCTCACTCTTTCTTGGGCCTAACAATGATTATTTCGGAAAATATATTGGATCAATATATATAGAAATTCTATTCCAAGTTATAATTGAGGCAAAGATAATGGTAGTCCACTTTGATATTCATTGTGTTCAAACTGTGATGACATATGAATAATAAAAGAATGCAATGAATTGGAAAGGCTTTCAATTTATTTCGAGAATTTAGGTCAAATAAAGCAGGCCTAACAATAGCATGGTGATAATATTTACAACATTTTAAATTTCATTATTTCTGTTAATTTATGCCTAAGTAAGCGAAATTCATCATCAAATCATGTGATCACAGTAGAAGTATAAAAGAATTACCCACTTTGTTGGAATCACAGCTTTTTCTAAAATGAATATTGCATGTTCATTCATGCGTAATAAAACTCATTAATTTCGAGCGTAGGTTTAAAAAAGAATTTTCATTTTCTTGGAAAGTTCAATAAATTTATATTACAAAATAGAATTCAACTTGAGAAGTTGACTTGGAAACTCCTAATAGTTACCTGTTCAGGAATAAAGTTTCTGCGAGTAGCACTTTTAAGAACTTGCAGCCTACTTAGTCTATTATTCTTATTTTACAAACATTCATTGAATTTGAGATGTGCCACGTTTTCATCATGAAAAAATTGTTTGAAACTAATGCTAGTTACTAAAATGCTCCTACTGTGCTTACAATAATTGCGCAATACTTTTACTTGCAGGTTGTCTTTTTGAAAGATGGATGAATCAAACAGAATATTTAAGAGAGATTGACGTCCAAACTTTCTTGTTGAGTTACACGAGGAAATCCGACAGAGCCGAACTTTTCACGAAACTCTCACTCTCCATTATTTCCGCCTTGGATAGTATCGTGAGACCTCTGCAAGCTCATTAAAGCAAAAACTCTTTAAACGACACGATTTCTGGAGACTTTTTTCTTTAATCGTACTCTTTCCAATGTGACCTCAATTTGGAAAAGTTTCATTGAATGCTGTTTCATAAGAATTCATGATTTTTCTACGCCGTAGCTACAGTGATAAGTGTTTTGGTGTGCATAAAGTAATGCAGTTGAACCTGGAATTGGAAAGTTACAATTAAAAGTGATACTGGGTAATACTCATTTCATTTCTAGGAAGAAATTTCATTAACTATTTTTTCTTTTTTTTCGGTGGATGATAGGTCCTGTGCGTGGGTAATGAATATATCGCAACCTACCTCACGCCTCGTTTGCGTAATAAGATCTTTGAGCCATAATGTTGAGGTCTGAAGAGTCACCAACAGTTGAAATCGGATATGGTACTATACAACTATGTATACATGCAGCTAATAAATCATTTTGAAAGCAGGCTGAGAATTGTCTAAGTACTGTTACAAAAGCAAACATTTCCCAACGATCCCTCATATTTTATCAATAAAGAAGTTAAAAAGAACAACACATTGAATAATGGATAAAAGCCTCTAATAATATATTTAGATATTTATTTATTATAGGCAATTGCTACAAGGCTTGTCGCCTATGGTAACATGTATGCCTTAAACATTATAAAAACTAAATAATTACATAAAAACCAAGCTCATGTAGATACAGACAAAAACTGCTAAAACCTGAAACCAATTATACCGAAACAGTACAAGGAACAGTACAGATTATGGTAGCAATTGATTATGTTTGAACATATATTATTTCATACATCAACTTAACATCAGCAGTGATTTAAAATTTACTGTACAGTTATCACTGTCGGTAAAGGAAGGAAAATAAAGAATGGAGTAAATAAGGTATGTAGAAAAAGAATTAGAAATCGTGCATCAACTCCCACAAAAATGGCAGGAAGAGGTAGTAGTGATGATGTATGAAGGGAAATGGAAAAACATAAACAAACCAAAACCTTTTAAGCTGGACTGGAGTTTAAGTGCTGATCGGAATATAGGGCACCTCTGAATGGACTTAGCTATGGGCGCCCTGGAATGTAGAATAAGGCCCAAGGGTCATTTTATCAACAGTTGATAAATGTGAAAATGAATGCTGAGTCGGAATAGGTTCAGACTCGATTCTGAAAGACGTTCATTAATCTTTTATGGACTGAATCTTATGCATAATGTACAATACTGTCAATAAATAGTTGGAAGTTTGTGTAGTAGATAATTACAGTTGGTAGTTTAGTAGCTCAGAATAAATCTATAACTCAGCAACTAGAGTACATTATCAACTATAGTTTACCTGTGGGAAGAGAAACTGACAGGGAAATTGGAAAAAGAAAGAGATGAGGAGCAGGAGGAGAGAAAGAAGAAGAGAGAAGTGATCGCAAGGAAAAAAGAAGAAGAATAAAAAACTGTGGTGTTGAAGAAGTAGAAGAGAGGTGAGAAAGAAATTGTAAATAAAGTGAAAAAAGATGGAGCTGATGAAAAAGAGAGAAAAATGGAATAAGGAAGAGGGGAACGATAGCAAGAAGAAGGAAATGAAATAGAATAACAAGAAGATGTGGAGTGTGATGGAGGAGTATAGTTAGAATGTTTGCAATATATTCATAGTTTAGCTCCAGTCTGAGGTCAGCAGATTTGTATTAATTTCCAATTAATGTACCCTGAAATCAATAATGTTGTATCAGTGTAGTATATGTTATATAATGTAGTATAAGAGCAGCAATCTATTATGTTTGAACATATATTTCATACATCAATTTAACACCAGCAGTGATTTGCAATGTATTATGTGGAATTAACATACAAGTATGTATCAATGTAGACTATGAATCAAGATTCAGTTGTTCAATGTGGAAGTGATAGCCGTGAGCCGTAGCAGGTATCTGTTCAATTAGATAAAGATAAGCTGCGTTCTCCTGGACACTCTTTGCAAGGGTGACCGACTATATTAGCCAGCAGATGATATTGATTCATATTGGTGTAAAAATCATAACAACAGTAACTCACAGTTGCTCATCACTAATTCAGCTGTAGAAAAATCTTCTGGCTGATAGGTAGGAATCTAACCCTATCCATCAACAATACGATTTTTATCTATAAACAAATTCTGAAACCCATATGAATGTATGGAATCCAGCTTTGTGCCAGCAAGAGCAATGTGGATATAATTCAACGCTTCCAGAACAAAGTCTTGAGGAACATCGTTAATGCTCCAAGAATCATCCGGAACTCCGATATCCACAAAGATTTGGAGGTGGAGTTTGTCGAAAGCGAAATTGGGCGCTATGCATGCAAGCATGCAGATAAATCCAGCGGCATGAGAATGAAGAAGTTGTGCATCTGCTTGACAACACTGATATGCTGCGCAGATTGTAGCGGACCAAACCCTTCGAATTGTGTAGTGTTGGGATGTTCTGATGAAGCAGAGCAGTGATAACAGTGTGGTTGTGTTATACAGTGCACACATAATTTAATTTTTATGTTAAATATACTTATTGTATAGTTAGTATTATTGGAAGAAGTAGTCCTGCTGAGAACTACTAAACTTATTATTTGAACTGTACAATATCAAGAAAAAATTGCTCATTAGCCTTCTTAGGACTAGATTGCAATAGTAAAAAAAGAACTCACAATATCGTGGTGAATAACATTAAGAAGAAATTGAATAACTGTTATAAAGAGAAAATAAAAAGAAGTTATAAAAAAAAGAAAAAATAAATTATAAAAAGTAATTGAATAACTGTTATTTAATACTGAATAACATTAAGAAGAAATTGTATGTAAAATACAAAGACAGGTCATAAAGACACTGAAATTGTCTGATGTCATCATGTTATATTGTAATGGATCTCATAGTAATCTGAAGCTACGTATATAGTTTGGCTAACGACGACTTTATTTGCAGATAAAAATTGGCTTCTCTGAGTGATTTTTTGCTTGGTTAAGTATTAAGAGTAAGTTAAGACTACTAATTACATATCCTTCAAAAATCCAAAATTATTAATTTGCAATGCTATATGCAAAAAGTAATTATCTAATTTAGTGTAAGTTATGCCTGTTTGATGATATGTGATTCTATGACAGCAATATGAAACGCATAGATAATAAGGATATGCACTTTACAAAGCTTTACATAATGTGTTTCCAGATGGACTTCAATTACCTGAAATAGACATGTCACTGATGTTACTGACATTTGACCATTACATGGGCGTTGGTTCACCACGTTGGACTTTTGGAGTTGGTTGGTTTGATCTTGTCTAATTTAGAATACTGACTAACTGACCCTTAAAATGGCGTGGTTGCATTTACTGTAGTTTGAGCAGGTTCAACCAATCTATTAAACTACAGTGCAAACCCTTCCGTATGTTGATTTCAATTAGTGTGATCAAAATAGAATGAAGTGAAGTGAATAAAATGAAGTGCAACGAAATTACCCAAGAGTACTCAGGATTCTAAAGGGAAAATGTGAGTGGAAGGTTGGAGCTCGTGTTCTTTATTAAACAACGTGTTCTTTATTAACGTTTCATAAATATTCTTGATACACTTCATTTGTGATGCCGTGTAAAACGAATTCTATTCGATTATTGTCAATGATTTAGAGTTCACTTGCATTGTAAAATACTTTGTTTTATCTATGCAATAAAAGAGAGAGAGAGAGAGAGAGAGAGCGAATGGAGAGAGAGAGAGAGAGCGAATGGAGAGAGTGAGAGAGCGAGTGGAGAGTGTGAGAGTGTGAGAGAGCGAGTGAAGAGAGTAAGAGAGTGTGTAAGGGAGTTTGTGTTCGTGCGTTTGTGTGTCAATCTTACGAATTTCGCAAAAAAATAAATGATTTAATATACTAAATTTGCCAAACTTTTTCTAAACTCCATTTAGTGTACTTCTAAGCTTGATTTTTAAAAATGGGAACTATAGTATCTTCTTCACCATATCGTGTGATAGCTCACTCAACTCACAAAGGTGGTTGAAATCAGTGTAAAATTAAAAAAAATTTGGGGTGCCAAATTGGAACGTTTTTAATTTAAAATAGGTGGGATGAGAAAAATCTACTCTTCAACGCTACATTCGATTTCAATGTGTAAGAGCTCATTTTACTCAGTTGATAAAGGTGGTATGAATTTATACACACACATATTTTTTTTTGATTATACCGATCAAAAATGATAATCATTATTGAATCCTAAACAATATTATACTCAAAATCCCGTTGTAGAGCAAAGGTGAACCAATAGTATTGAATAAAATTTATAGAGTAAGGAGAATATTCATTTTTTTAAAACTTTCATGATAGTTTTCCGAGTAAATATTTTTAATTCACCTGTACATCCTCCGCACAATAGTTACAATATGTTAGAATAGTTACTATGGACTAGTCATGAGAATCATCATGTTTAAAATGGTTCTGAAAGTAGAAATTTCCTGAGCAAATAATAGATACAGTTTTTTCGAGAAAAATGTTATCTTAAACTGTCGGTAGCATAACGAAGCCATTTCAGCAATATGATGTAAATAGTATTAGGTTGGGCTCAATATTTCTCAATATTCAATATTCTTTCAATATTCTCAGGTTGGGCTCCAATTCCTCTATTTGAAAGCTGAAATGGAAATAAAATGTGATGTTCCATCAGCTGTGTCCGAATAATAGGCTCTAACATACAAACTCAAGCAAGGCTTGGCTGTTTTGAAATTTTGCCTCCTGAAAATACACCATAACGAATAAACGTCCACTACCCATCAAATAAATGATTATTAGAAAGAACTCGCTTTCGTGCTGAATAGACATTAAAAATTAAATTGAAAACTTGAAAATCAGACATTATAACAATAACATACAATGTAATAGAATCAATGTAACAGTACAGTATTAGCCCAATGTTACTCTTGATATTCAGTGGAGCTACAACTAGCTACTTCAACATAAATGATCTGAATTCCGTTAGTAGATTTGAAAGTCCTACAGTCAATATATTATGGTGACAAACACGAAGTTAATTCAATCAAATTCACTGAAACTCTGAAAACTTTGATTTTTAATAGTCAACGTCCACATCGGATGAGTTATATTCAGTGAATAATCAGTTATAGTTTGATGTTAGTTTATCTATTACAACAATAAGTAAACCTGTATAGATTGCAAGTGTTACCTGCATTTATTATGTACAAAGTACTTGACTAATAAATAAGTATAATGATAGATCTCATTACAATGTCTCTCATATTAAAACACCTGTAAACCTAATTTATTCAACTGAGCCTGCGTAAATTGACTCATTTTTAATGAGGAATACGAAAAGTTACAACAGAAGTGGATGGAGCCATATATTTCTCCTATACAAAACGGCAATATCGTGTGAGAACTGCACTCTAAAGATTGATAATGTTCTTCTTAAAGTGCTGCAGGGAAACATGACTGGCAAAATTTGTGACACGGAAAGAGACATGGAATCGAAATCGGAAGCTTTTTCGAAGAAAGTAGAGTATTAAGCTCATTTGAATTCCTTATGTGAAATTGAATTTCCAAGATCTATTACATTTGAAACCTAGTTTTTTTCTTGAAATTGAACGTTCATATATCTTCCCTACATGATCATGTGCTCTTGAGTATTCATTCATATTTCAAGATCTTCAAGTGGTCACCATTCATTCTACTTGAAAATCATCTTTCTTTGAAAAATTTCAATATCTGCTGTAAAACATATTCTTCAATAATGGAACCAACTCTTGACTTAAATGGACAAGTGGACTTCACCCAAATTATTTTAATATTTTTTTGCAGGAGTAGAATAATAAGCCCAACTTTAGCAGCTAGTAAAGAATATGAATAAAAATCAATGATTGAAACTGCTCCATATACAAATTTCAAATGAATCTATAACTGCATAATTTATTCACTTATTAGTCATTATTAGGAAAGTGCTTTTTTGTTTCGGAAAAACTTTGATATGTATATGACCTAGTGTAGTTGCGAACTGTAAGCTTGGTGCTTATGTGATCACTGTGTAGAAAAAGGCTATAGTGAGATTTCCACACCTTCGAACCAATTCAAAAACAATTTAACAAGGAATTTAATACGCAATATTGTTAGAAAAAAAAATAGTAACCAATAGAAAAACAAACTGAGTCAATCATTGCATAAATTCTGTAATTTTCATATTTAAAGAAATTAAGGTAGAATAACTAAGGTATCATACCTTTAACTAGGTGCTAACTCAAACAACTAAAAATAAAAGCATAAATTTTTGGTGTTTCATGAAATCTTTGTATAGTCTGGCCAATTTTCCAAGTCTGGCAGTTGCAGTTCAAGTGTAATAATTTATTATTCAATAATATTATTGTTAAATTTTATTATATTTTAATAGTATAAGTAGAAATAAGTCAATTTATTTGATGATTTTGAATCCAGCGAAATTTATTAATATGGGTTTCCTCAAATTTCTCAAACTACACTGCTATTACTCCAATGTTGTTACTACGGTAACAGATTATTGAAGATGATATCGCAGTTTGTTTATATAGTGGACGGTAAGAGGTTGACTTGCAATTTCTGCGAATCTCAAGTCAAATTAGAGAGAACAGCATTACAAACATGAGCGGGCAATGCTGGAATGAGCGATGAGACTTGCGAATTTATTGCTGGCGTATTCTCAGCGCAATTAAAATTTACCAAGCGTTCCGCGGGAACATTCACTTGTGCCATAGATCACTCTTGATACGAGAGGAAGCTAACAATGGATTTCAGCTGACAGAAAAATGCTTATCACTCATCCCGAGCTTTAATATCCATAGCGAATATACTGCATTAGTCTGGAAATTTGTAGCTTTCATCCCATTTTTTTAATGACTTTTGATGTAACATTTTCTGAAATGAAAAAAATACAACTTGGTTTTAGCACAGACACTTTTCTGATGATTTTCTCAATTTTTAATTTCTTGCATATTACTCTATTACCAATTTCTCTATTGGAGACTTTCTTCCAAGCTAAAATCTCATATTTAATATTTATTCAGCAAGTATTATATACATTACAAACATCATCATTACATATCACATCAATATAATATTCAAATAGTATATAAAACTGCCTAAGTGAGAGCCCCATAGGTAGTCCTGTTCGTGGTCCTTCCAAATTAATAATATTTTAAAATATATGAAAGAAAAAAATGTTCTTACCAACAAAGTTAGTTGCAAAGTAATAATGTAAATTAAAAAAAGAAAGATAGTATTAATACATAAATAAAAAATAAAAATACAATAATTCTCTACTAATATAATTGTAGCTATTGTAATCATTGAAATAAATAATAATAAATAACATGTAAAGCTTTCCTGTGCAGACGGTAATTTTAAATTGTAAATATTTAAAAAAAATTTGAGTTTTTATGTGATATTCTTCAGAAAAGGCACAACGTTCTGATCCTTGACTCTCTGAGGTAGCCCGTTAACATTCTGATTATGATTTATGAGTGTTGGTATCGAGTATGGTTGATTTACTATGATTGTACTATGGTTGTATGGTTGTACTATGATTTATGTGTGTTGGTTGAGTGTACTATCTAATAGTGAAGAGATGTTGCTTTGAATAATAATACTACTGTTTGAAAATAGTAATTATCAAATTTAATAGCCGAAAAGTTTCTCATCGTAATTTGAATACACACTGCAATCCCTTAGCCTTTCAGTTTGTTCTGGTAGTGATTTTTTCTCAACCTAGGAATAAAAGCACCTAGCTTATTTCTATGATATACTGGCTACTAGAAAATTCAGACTACTAGTGTATGATAAGTCAACATGCGGATTTGTCAAGAAGAACTCCTCTGTCACCACCTTGAGGCACGCGTTTGATGCATGTCATGGTTACAAATAGTCTGCTATGGTGGGGATATGTTTGAAAGGGTGAAATATTAAGCCATGTGATGTGCAGCCTGACTATCCTGATTCAGGAACACAAGGTAACGATGCTGAAATGATTCGCAGCTGAATAATGTAACAGAGCAGGAACGAAAACAAGCGGAGTCAGACAGAGAGGGCAATTTGGAGACAAAAATATTGGAAGGCTTGAGGGACGGACGTTCAGAGCTGTATGCTGATAACGCCAAGACGACGAATAGAACACCGAAATCCATCTCTGCATTTTCCATGTTTTATCAGAGCAGGTTTTCATTTTCTTTGAACGCTGTTCGGTCTTTCTGTACGCTAGTGTTGTTATAACATCATCAAAACGGAAAAAGTAAGGTAAGCAGTGGAAAAGAACATACACTCGTATATACTCAATTTCTTCGTGCCGAGTGTTCAAAGTTAGCTTTGAACACTGCAGGAGGCTTCATGTAAAATTCTTTTTCGAATTTGCTGAGCTTAGCACGGTGTATCGCCCCATGGCTACGCTAAATAATTCGTTTTTACATTGCTGGCTACCTCTAGAACTCGAGGAGTTCCGCGCGCTATTTTTCTACTCATTTTCTACTCTCATATACACACTTTCTCTCTCTCCCACTCTCTCGCTTCCTCTCGCAGTTCCCTCCATACGATTCTTCTGATCCTGTTGAGTTTAGTTTTTCATTCCTATCTTTGATTTAATTTCATTTTCAATTTCAGTTTTTTCGCTGACTTTTCAAAATACATTAACTACTTTTGGCGTTGAGGATATTTCAACTTCTTTACTTCAACGTACAGAATAAAGTGACTCATGATATCCTTCCTTCCACTGTCAATAGACTCTGCTATCGAATTTAGCGTATAGAATTAAGTTGCTATGACAGTGGATACATTTAGATAAATTTCAGAATAAAGTTATACTCGTGAACTGAGCATTGTTTTAAAGAGGATATGCTCCCTTCAAATAGGGTTTTCTCTTTCATAGTAAACTGACTTTAATAACTTTCATAATAATTAGAGTACTATTCCAATTATTTTCATTGTGAATTTCATGGATGTATTCTTGGCGAAAAAGCCACTTCTTATTATGAAATACCAGATTATACTAAATCGATTTATTAGTGTTTTACAATAATTGTAAACTCCATTTAGAATGAGCTTAACTCTATAATTGTGAGAATTGATCTTGAACTGCAAATAGTAGGGTAGAATAGCCCAAATAGTTGGGCAAGTGATAGCCGAGTGCTGTAGCAGGTATCTGTTCAATCAGAGATAAGCTACGAAACTCCTGGGCGCTCATTGTAAGGGTGACCGATTGGATTGGCCAGCAAAAAAGAGTGTTCTCTGCTGTTCTCTGTTCTTTGTTAACTATCAAACTTAGCTTATAGAATGAAGTTGTTATGACAGTGGATACAGTGAACCTATTCTTTGTTCTCTGCTGTAAAATCACTTCCCCGGTGGTTCGGAACCCACCTAAAACTGTAGGTCCAATTCATCAATCACCATCATCCAATTCATTACCTACGCACAGGTCACAGACCTATGTGGGTTACATCCTCTGGGGAAGAAATTGAATATCAAGTAAATTCTGTTAAGTATATCTCCTTTGTAAAATTCATCGAAAATGATGAATAAATTCAAGAATATGAAGATTCCAAGTGGAACAGAAACTGATGTGCCTTTAATAAGCTTCTGTAATGCGATATCATCTACGTAGTATTGGTCCAAGCTGAACCGCATATCGCTTCATGGTTTGAGGAAGGAAGGCTCATATTGCAAACACAGTGTGCTCAATAATAACAACAGCAACCGGAATGAAGGCGTTGAATTCAAGGGCCAGATTGTTTACCAGTCGGTCACTTCTGGCTTAATTGCCTCATGGGAAAGAGGTGTGCAAGTCCCTGGTCAGTTGAGAGACTAAAGTCTCAGCATCCGGTGGATCCTAAGACGAAGTTTAGCCATTCAAGGCGCCCTTTACCTACTCCTCCTCATGTCCTAACTTCACATAATAGCTCGATCTGTTCATTCGTACATGAAGACAAGCTGCATGAAAGCAGGTTTTGAAAGGCATACCGAGGAGAATACTTGGTCCCTTAGCATCTACGTAAATTCAAATTATTCAAATGAAACTTTCAAAGATTTGTTTGATGCATCTGATAATTATAATGACATGAAGAGTCATTATTTGAGTTTTCTTCTGGGATTTAAAGAAAAAAAAAAAGAAAATGAATAAGAAAAAAGTAAAAGAAAACAGGGAAAGATAGTAATGGAGAGAAGAGTGCAGCTTGCAGAGTTTTAATCCAGAACGACTCAAGAGAGTTTTCTCTCTCTGTAAAACTTAAGAGAGTCTACTCACTCAGTCACTATCTGCCTTTCTTTCTTTCAAGAAAAAGAAGAGCGGATCGTTTGATTTCTGGGAACCTATAAGTCATCTACTACTATTTTTTGTTCAATGAACTCTTGATTCAACCTAGTATTGAGCTGTACTGAATTGTCCGATCTTATAATAATTATAATTGTTACACCATTCTTATAGAACGACAAGATAATCTTTTCCCAGTTACTCTATGATAGATTATTCCCCAACCACACTCAAACACACAAATGATAGTTTTCATGAATAATATTCCACTAAAACAACATTCCATCTTTACTCCTGGAATTTCACATTTTTGGCTCAATCCTATTTTTTCTGTGTATTTCATAAGTCTTCTATCTCCTCTCTGCTTTTTTTAACACTTTGTTATAATTCCCCTCTCTGCCATCGTTTGCTCTCTTCTTCATTTCATTTTCATGATTCTCTTTTTTTACCTGCTACCTTCCCTACTCTTCTTCTACCTTATTTATTCCGTATCCTATTTCCTATCTCCTTATTGAGTTCTACTACTTGTGAAACTTCATCCCTCTGTGTGAGACATCATCATATATAATGATGGTGCATCCTATATCATGGTCATTGGACATAATCGTGGAGTCTGGGAATAAACTTTGCAAAAATTTATTTTCTAATCCCATGATCATGATCAATGAATGATTTTGTGATAGTCTTTTCTGCACGTTCTGCAAGTTGTGGCTTGTGATCAATAACAAGTTACAATCTTGTTGACGTTAAGTTTTGAGGAGCCCTGTTATAATAAGTTTAAAATTGGGGCACATCCAATCTAACCTGATGCCCCCTTCACGCGGTAATTGGCCATGAGTTCTATGATATTACTCCAAAAGCTGAATGAGAATGATTTTTTCGGAACAATGAGAAAATTGTCGTGTTGAGTGTACTTTGCGGCTTCAACATCTAGGCTTCTAGATAAGACTGCGGTTGGCAAAGCCTAATGGTCACGTTTCAGTCGGGAATAGGTCTATTGTTGCAGGGTGATAGGCACAGGGTAAGGAATAAGGCAATGGAAGGTGTTATCTGATTGACTCTGACCCCGACTGAACAATGGTCTATATGCCATCATCAGGAATGAATTTCCACTCTTCCTTCCTTCCGGCGAACAGAAATCTCAAAACACATTTCTCGAATTATATTCGTTTCTCTCTTGTTCGCCATTTCTATCCTCCCACTTCCATCTTTACAAGAGAATCTTTCAAGTTCATTCGAAAAAGTTCATTGAACTACAAAACAGCAGTGAAAAAGATAATAATAATAATAATAATAATAATAAACGTATGGCTTTTAATGGTGGGGAGACCCTTACGGGTAGCTCCACCTCGCCGTTTGTGCCATGTTACGGGGAACATGGTGAACCTACTATTTTAGGTGGGTTCCGAACCACCGGGTAAGTGATAATAAAGCTTGTAACATCAAGTCATTGAAGCACGGTCACCCATCCAAGCGCAGTCTTAAGCGGTCGTGACTGAACATCACGACCACTTGAACACCACGCTCACCGCATGACCAATCACCACCCAGTGAAAAAGATAGATGTTGAATTAGGCTAAAATTTGAGTTGATCTGAGAGCGTTGAACTATACTTGAAAATCTTCAGTTTTGTGAACACGGAAAGAAGGATTGACATCGCTATCGCCTGTGTCAACAGGTCTTGGTAAAAGCAATTAATTACTCTAAATAGAAATTTATCGATCTTATCAAATATTGTGGAAAATGCAAGAGTCCTTAACTGTTTACTTAGAAGTTTATAGAAAGATGGAGTTCTTTCTAGATTAAATAAACACTTATTTAAAGCGAGCGCGTAGGCAAAAGTAAGTTCAGTTGTAATTCGATCTTTAATGTGATAAGTGGCAGTAGTGACAGTTCCTGTTTACCAGTAAGCGCTTATACAGACCGTGATAAACAAACGTCTGTTGTTGAAGTGTTAGAGTACAGTGACAGATCCTGTTTACGTTAATACAGATAGTGCAATCCCGCTGGCGCTATTACAAACTGTGATAATGAACTTTTGTTGTCTGTAGTGTTAATTGCAATATCTTGTGACAGATTATTATTCAGGCTTACTTGACAGTTTATACAGCGACTAGTAGTGCTTGTAGAATTTCAAATGTTATGTATTAGACGCTCCTTCTTTAATTATTATTGAACAGTTCATTGAACATTTATTATTGAATATTAAATCGGCCTTATGAAATTCAGTGATTGATTTTTGTACAGTAATATTGAAAGCTCTTTATCAGTTGAACAGTATCGATTTATCTGCTTCCGATTACGTTATTTTGTGTAAGATATAACTGAACAGTGTGAGTTGTGGATAATTTGTGTTAATAAAGTGCGAGTGATAAATTTAAGTGTTGCCAGCGTTATTTTAGAGATAGAACCCGTAACAATACATTGGAAATTGAGGGAGTCTTGTAACTTGTTTTAGTTAAATTTAATGTCCTTGTGATATGAGGAAATAAACGATTCAAGGAATGACAGTACGAAACTATTGAGCAGCTAAAAACAGAGAACATAGAAGAAACCCTGAAAAAGAGATTATAATATCTATAAAAAAGGATTATAACAAGGAATTATTTCACCTAACTTTGTCATTAATGTACATAGAAGTGTATTCTAGTATGAACTCTTGATGAATTAGAAGCATTATATATTTTTATGGAGTCGATTACATCGCTCAATAGTAGGCATTATTCACTTCCCACACTCTACAGACGTTCAATATTATTGCTTGATTTGAATAAGGCCCTGTCGGGTCCTTGAAGGTGTGAAAACTCAAACTCGAGTGTCATGGTGAATTGATGATTGTGTGTTCTATTCATAGCAAAATATAGTGAGTTACCATATTTAAAAAAAATTATTGTTGATGTAATCACTACTGAATTATTTCAAGGTCAATGAAGTCCAGCTCATTTAGTCAAGTCCAATAGTAGGAAAAGGAAGCGATACCGGTATTTGATTCTGATGAAAGAAAAATCTGTGATGGTTTCCATGACGAAAAACTTAATGAACAATCTCATATTAAAACTGATACTGTATTTCACTTCTATTTAATGTTTTACTCACATATGTTGGAGATGCTTCAGGAATGCATTTCACTTCTGAAAAGAAGGCAGGCTGACGAAGCTCCTTTTCAGAAGTGAAATGCATTCCTCAAGCATCTCCAATATATGTAAGTAAAACATTATATATAAAAGTGAAATACAGTTTCAGTTTTAATATTAGATAGAAAAATCATTTGCATGCTCTCATCACAAATTAGCAGCATCACATTTTTGGATCAGGAAGATTTTTGCAACATAATTTATTTTAACATTGGTGATTACTCATAATTTATTTTAACATCTGGTGAATTTTGGAGTTCGAGGAAAATGAAGAGAGAAAAATCGGAGAAAGTCATTTCTCAATGCTCAGTCTTTCAAGAAGCCCATTGCATTGGCTACAATAATGGGGATTGACGGTGGGACAGTTACTTTTCGGAAGATGAGAGTTGCAACATTAGAGGATTGAACAGGACTTCTTTACTCCGACCGATCGGCCAGCCAGTTAGAAATAGAGAAGGATAATCGATCGATACAACCGTTTAATGTAACGAGAGCCAATTCCATGAAACATTTCACTTCTCTTTCTATTTCGTCGAAACGATTCCCCAACTGGGAATCTTACGATCTTGTTATTGTTGCTGAGCCTTCCTCGACAATTTCTCCAGCTTAAACAGGGATCTGCTTTTTCAATCGTGATAAAAACTTGATTCAATTTGTTGATAGTCTCAATGCTTCCAAGCATGCGGTTTTAGTAGTTAATTTATATGTGTGTGCTAAGCAGCCTATTTTGTTCGAATGAAAATAATGTTTCAATGGAAGAAATCAATATTATTTCCAAAGAAATGAATGTAGGCCAAGGTAGGGCTATAATAAAACTCATACATTGACAAGTCCATTAGCTGTTATATACTATTCTACTAAAACTTATTTCCAGTCTTTTCTGTCAGTTTTTTGGCTGCTAGTTGTTTCGTTACGGTAAACTTGTTTTATTATAATTTCTTGATTTGTCGTTATAAATGTTGTTACAAGACATTGACAACCTTCGTGACTTTAAAATGGATGAGACTTCATATCAATGTTTTTAATCAATCCAGATGACTTAGTTTGTCGGAATTCACTCACAATGCATGAGTGTGAATACAACATAATTTTTAATTAGTAACTCTCAAATCCAAGGATGTCTGTTCTGTATAATGATTTTTTAATCATTTTATGATTATATAAAAAATATTTCCATTTTTATTTGTGTAATTTCAAATGATTATTATTTTGTGACTATTCATCCTCTTAACTGTACTATACGATTCTACTTTTCTTATTAGTACAATTCTATTCTATTTTCAGTCTTTTCTGTCAGTTTTCGAGCTGCTAGTTGTTTCGTTACGGTAAACTTGTTTCATTATCATTTCTTGATTTGTCGTTATAAGATTTCTTCATGTCATAAGATCCTCCACGGAGGCTGCTTTGAAGCTTTAGCTGTCATCAAATTTCTCTAGCATTATCATAGACGAACCATCATTATCATAGACGAACCATACTATCCCTGATCAATGGCATTATTCACTCATTCTCCTTTCGCTACTACTATATCTCTTCCTCCTTCGTAGGATTAATTCGATTTACTACATATCTTATCTGCTCTGCTGATTGCTGGGAACGGTTTGTCCTTCAGAATCATCACTTTGACTATTGATTTCTGAGTACATTACTCTGCCGATTCCATTTTTAAAATAACTTGATCTGAGTAAGGAAATTGGTGATACAATAATTGGGAAAAATTTATTTTTTATAAATTTGAAAGAGATCAGTGCCAATCTATTCCATTCAGACAATCCATTCCCATGATTGTTTTGCCTGTCTCTCTGTAACTCACGATACACATTTCAAAATAGTGTTGTAAACCTTGACAGAATGTTTTTCTTTTCAATATTTATGCAAAAGAGCTGCCACTGACTGCTTTTTCTTCAAAACATTTTTGTGGGAATATGAAGTTGATTAAATTAGAAGTTGGAAAGAAGATGAAAGCTTATCGCTAAGAATCGCGTATAAAAAGTTTGCTACGTTTATCATCACATTTAACTTTTTCTCTTAGACGCTATGAGCACACGGTCTTTTAACACCAACATTCACAAACACGAAAGCAATTGACTTCTTTTTGAGCTCTCTTTAATGGACCATCTTTTTCATGTACATACCTTTTAATAAGCAGCAATGATACTTCGTGGACCAACGAGTTCCTTAACGGCATTAAAGGGCGTTGAGAAGTTCTACCATCCTGGAAAATTATTAAATAAAAAATACAAAAGTGATGCTGGAGATATGAAATGTGCTATAAAGGTCATTACGATACGGAGAGTTTGTGAACGTGTTTCCCACGTCTAGTTTTATATTTTGACTGTTTAGAACGATAATTCATTCGAATTTGGAATGGGTACAACATTCTACTCATCTATGTTACAGCTATGCGTAATTACAACTCAGTCTACGCATTTATGCTAAGTCACAATAACATCTTACTGTCAATGTTTCAGTGTTAATCAACGAACGATATAATCAATATTATTTCATTTCCTTACATACTGTTCAGTTTTTTATGTTATTCTCTATAATTGTGAAATTGTTTCGACTGTCGTCAGAGAAGAGGAAACTTATTGCAGTATTAATTTTTTTTTGGAGGATGAAGCCCACATAGGTCTGAGACCTGTGCTTGGGTAATGAGTTGGATGATGGTGACTGATGAGCTGGACCTACAGTTTTAGGTGGGTTCCAAACCACCGGTTCAATTAATCGAGAAAATATCAAGATCTCTCCCATATTATTCTTAATATGTTCAAATGAGAATGTTCTGACAGAAGACTGCTAAAATATAATTATCAATTTAGTATTACAATAACTTCTAATTCAATACATCAAATTTGAATGAAACAAAATTCTCTAGCAAACAAAATTAAGCGTATGGTATTTTATTGGTGAGGAGACCCTTACGAGTAGTTCCACCTCGCCGTTTGAGCGATGCTCTGGGGAACATGGTTGACTTTCAATTTTAGGTAGGTCCCGAACCACAAGGTGAGTGAAAATGAAGCTCAAGGCATCAAGTTATTGAAGCACGGTACCCCATTAAAGCGCAGTCTTGGGCGCTTGTAACTGAACATCACGATAGCATAAACATCACGCTCAGCATGTGACCAAACCCAAGTTTTTTTAATTTTATTCAATCATCAAAATAGTTATAATCACATTGGAAAAACAACATTTTAGCTAAAAACTATTCTACAACTTACATGAAATTTCAATTTGATAATATTATTCTTAAAAATGATCTAAAATTATGTTCCCACGTCAGCCTTACTGATATTTCTCCTACTTGAATTGAATATACTTTCTTAGCGACTCACCCCTCAGCACAAGCTTGGCTTAGAGAGGAATGAACCATTTTTTTATAATTCTAAAATCATTATTAGTTCAATATCCTAATTTATTTTGTCTTGAAAATTCTATGATTTTATTTGTTTTATTTATATATGGGAATTTTTATTTGCTTATTTATTTAAAAAAAAGAAAAAATCTTTTATTTTATTGTACAATTTTTTTTTGCATCTTGGAATGTCATCGTGTTTAAATGAAAATGTATTGTACATTTTAATTGATTAAATAAATTTTTTTTTAATTTTTTATTTTATTTATAGATTTTATTATTTTACGATGCATCAAAACTGCTACATCTATAATAAAGGAGTTTTTCATTCCTATTCCTATCTTAGTTGCTTATCTAATTTATTAATACAAATCATTATAGTTACCGATATCTGTTACCACATATAATAGCCACTAGTTCATAGTTCGTAGTTCATACATACTATGAGTATTTTTATGAGAAAAATTTTTCCTTGACACTACTACTACTACTACCACCACTACTACTACTACTACTAACAATATCTCATTACACTGTCTGTGTCAGATTTACAGTGCGCTGTTACATCAGAAAAGTGAGTTCTATTGAAAAAATCCTTTTGATACCATTTCTATATCTGTTTGTTTCTTTATTCTCACAGTAGATTATCATTTTCAATAGCCTGGCCCTCCATACATCTTTCAGACGCCCTTTTGGTTTATGCACGTTGCTGAGGGCGTTAAGAGTTTGACGAGCATCGTCAAATAGGAGGTTACACTGAGAATCAACATCCTCAGGTTGTTTTCAGGTCTTGTGTCTCTCGTTTGGGGCTCAAAGTGGGCTGGCATGCCTTTTAAAAGACGGCGAGCTTCTATTTTAATGATACAAGCCAGAAGAGCCTCTCTGAACCTTTTTGCCAATTAGAAATTTGCAGCTCTGCTCTTCTCTGCTAGAGACTTCTTTTCTTCCCCGATCTTTCTTCTCTCAGAAGTAGACAACTCAAAAATATATGTTAACTATTTGAAATGCAGCTGAAATCCTTAAAGTCAACTCTCTGGGACGTGGAAGACTTGATTACAGCTGCTAGTAGTATTCTCGGGAGGAAATTATGTCATTTCAAGAAAATTAATCACCGAGCTGAACACTGATATGGTGAGAATTGCGAGGCTTCCTATAATCTACATAAAACCCTTTAGAAGTTTTTTATGGTTATGTGCACTCTGCAAAAAGCTCTACTTGATTCTGCGCGTACCCATTAGCAGAAGAATTTCAATTCATGCAAATACTTTCGTTCCAACAGAATAAGGACTTCTCCATAGTACAAGCATTTCATTAGACTGAGTACTTGGTAGAAGAGTTCTATTCAACCTTATTTCTATTTCCTTTTTTATCTTGAACTCCAAATTCATTTGTAAATTTTTGCTGATGATATTTATGCTCTATTGAAATTCATAGCAAAGTTTCCTATTATTTCTCATTTCGATTAACTTGTATTCAACATTAACTTTTTAGGTGAATTTAACGACTAGCAGTCAATTTTTAATTAAGAATACGTAATATTTTACTTACTCTCTAGGCCGAACGTTTTCGAGTTATGGAAACTCATATTTAAGGCATGAGTGACTAAAATATTTATTATTCTTAATTAAAAATTGACCTCAAGTCGTTAAATTCACCTAAATAGTAAATATTAACAACGCAGTTTGTCATGAAACAAGGAATCCAGGAATTGCATTTAACTTTGAGGGTGAGTGCTCATCACTGGTCATATTATTTAATAAATAAACAATTATTATGATGTTATTGGACATTATCTGCATATGGCATCGTTCATGACATTTGTCATTATTTCAGTTACGTTTCTCATAAGCCTGAATTCAAGCCAAGTTCAAGGAGATATCTGGAACATTTTGAAAAATTTCTTGGATATCTAGTTATAAAATTAATTATCACTTTTTAAAATTTTTGCGATTTAATCACTGTACTTCATCCATGAAGGTTTTATTTTACTGACCTAAAACTGTAGGTCCAACTCATTAATCACTATCATCCAACTCATTACCCACGCACAGGTCTCAGACCTATGTGGGTTTCATCCTCAAAAAAAAAATAAAAAAAAAGATAACCAAGTATGACTGAAATTATTAAAACCACGGTAGGCTAATTTTTTATATTTTTCTTTATTATGTGATAGAATGTTTCTCATGTGAATTGAAAATCTGTCGAAGTAAACAAACATTTTTGATACTTTTGGAACAAAAAGTTCCATGATTGCATACAAAACTGTACAAATCATTCAGAATACACTCGAAACAACTTGAAGATCCAATTTCTCAATATTTTTCAGAATCTGCAATCTCAATTATTGTCATCATCGAACAATCTTTATTCTCTTTGAAGGCTCAGTTGAACACTCAAGCCTGCAGAATGACAGCTAGAAGAGACGCGGGAATGAAGCATGTGTGGGGTGAAAAAATATGATGGAAAGAGAAGAAAACGTGAAAGAAGTTATATATACAAGTGCACATGAGGGAGCGAGAGGATGGAGTGGAAGAGAATACTGATGAAGAATGAAAAAGTACTCAGGGTGCTTGAGAATAAGCCTGCCGCCACTCTTGCCATTATATACTTTACTGCTTGTCGGGCTGGTCTGCATCATATCATATCATATCTAATCCACTATCTACAATGCTTTTATCTCTGTTTACTTTTCTCTTATGCTGCGTTCTTTCGTGTGTTCTGCACTGCTTAAAAAAATCTCGCTGCTCTTATTCGCTCTGCTTTTCTGCAAATAGCAGTGCAGAAAGAAATGATCGTTTTTTTACTGGACACATTTTGTGCGCCTTCAAAATGTGGGAAGTATCTGTAAAATTAATTATTAATTAACCAGGGATAATAAGCTTGAATATGAAGCCTCAGTAGATAACAGTGGGTGATTAATGAATTTCCCAAAGGAGAATTTCTTGAGAACAAAATCAATCAGGAAAATTGAGTGACTTGTAATGAAATTCCAGACTAACCGGTATATCATAAAGATCAACATAATATGATTACCGCTAATGAGCTGGCAAATACGGCGGTCGGACAAGCCAGTGACTCTCTTGACCTGACTCGTTTCCATACGATAAATAAATAGACTTCTCCTGATTAGATCTTAGCTATTTTTTTATCAAGTTTAAACTAAAATTTTTACAGTTGCTTACTTTTCCATAGAGTATTATCGTGTATTGATCATGATATTCATCAAATGATACATAATGCAAAAAAATGATGTCATTTTAATATTCTAATTTTTTTTGGTCTAATGTTAGAGAGTGTCACATATTCTTAAACTCTTTAATTGTTCTCCCATCCAAAATATTGCTTGCTCTTCAACTTACTGATCATTTTATATTTTCACTTACATAATATTCACAGCTTTCTACTCTCAGAAGCCCATCCTGGAACGTTAGGAAATGGTAGCACGGAGACTGAGAGACTCTTTTTAAATTCTTTTCTGTAGTAGAAACTATCTCACTCATTTATTGATATGTCATTATAATGAGATATTTCAGAAATGTACTTCCATTGATAAAACTTTCACTAATTTCAAGTTAAAAAAGTGTTCAATTTTTTTGAAAATTCAGCCCAAAAGTAAGATGTCAGAAGCTAGCGAGGTGATGGTTTTTTTTGGAGGATGAAGCCCACATAGGTCTTAAACCTCTGCGTGGGTAATGAATTGGGTGATGGTGATTGATGAGTTGGACCTACAGTTTTAGGTGGGTTCCGAACCACCAGGAAGTGATTCTACAGCAGAGAACAGTGTCTTTTTTGCTGGCTAATGATGAAATAGATTATTTAGTGAGACCTAAATTACTTCTAGGTGTTTGAATAAGTTTCTATCGATTAATTTTCCAACTGCTGAGACAACTGCCCAGGTCCGTATAAACCTATCTTAGTGCTTCCCCAACTTAAGGAAGACTTGGAAACCACACATATACCCCGATAATTGCTTCCGTTTTATCTGAAAGTTTTTAAATTAAGGTAGCCTTGAAAATGGTAGCCTAGTTTATGAAGATGAGCCAATTCTTGAATTTAAACTTTTAAAATAGAATATGATTCCAGAAGACAATCCGGGATTCCATAAATAGTATGAAATTTACTCAAATTATTCAATTTATATATTATTCTTCGAGCCTTATACCCCGATAATTGCTTCCGTTTGCAACAATCCTGTACAGCCTCTCCATGTTTAGCTCAGTGGGGCTATCTGTTTTTGTTACATGCTCGATTCAAGCAGACCAAACCTTGCCCCACACACAAAGGAAGCAATATCGCTGTTGACATATCAAAGCAAATTTGCTCCTGCCAGATCATCGATTGTTTGGATAGCATCCGCCGCAGTGACGGGGCTAGGGCAAACAGGCACTAACTTCAAACATAAGGCTCTTGCAAAAGCTTTAAAAGCCCTTGTAAAGTGACCAAACTTTGAAAGCTGTCGCTGGCATGCTTTGCTGTCTCCCCCATAGGTGTCTCCAGCCCATTAAAAGTATCTTGCACCTCTTTCCGTACAACCTTCAGTTCTGTGTATCGGTGGTTGAGGGAAATATTGACCCAGAAAGTGTTAACTCAGTGCTCCAAATTGAGATATTTTTCACCTTTTATAGAATATATTCAGAAACCCTGATATAGGTATCACTCATGCGTAGGTTACAAAGAGCTCAATCAACAAATGAGTAAGGCGTTTTCCAAGAGTGGAGTAGGCTACACATAAATAAAATGGTCATCATTGGCTGAGTGTCTTCGGCTCATTCAATGACAGCGATCTATTTTAAGTGAGTAGTCTGTTAATAAAACATGAATGTAACAAATAAATAAATAAATAAATAAATAAATAAATAAATAAATAAATAAATAAATAAATAAATAAATAAATAAATAAATAAATAAATAAATAAATAAATAAATAAATAAATAAATAAATAAATAAATAAATAAATAAATAAATAAATAAATAAATAAATAAATAAATAAATAAATAAATAAATAAATAAATAAATAAATAAATAAATAAATAAATAAATAAATAAATAAATAAATAAATAAATAAATAAATAAATAAATAAATAAATAAATAAATAAATAAATAAATAAATAAATAAATGAATGAATGAATAAATAAATAAATAAATAAATAAATAAATAAATAAATAAATAAATAAATACATAAATAAATAAATAATCGGATAAATAAATAGATAGATAAATAAATAAATAAATACATAAATAGATAAATAAATAAATACATAAATAAATACATAAATAAATAAATAAATACCTAAATAAATAAATAAATAAATGAATATAGGAATATTAAAAAATTCTTCATATTAATTTATTTTGTAAATTAAATAAATTAATATGAAGAATTTTTCCACATTTGGAAATACCTCTCTGCTTCCGGACTGTCTAAATTGCAGCGATTTTAAAATAAGATTTGTCTAATTAGACATCATTTAATGGACAAATAATGGTTTATCTTCCAATTTTCATGATTTCATACACATAATTTGAACGTAAGGCCTAAATTAAATGTTTTGAATGAAGGAGAATCTACACCTCAGATTAATGGAATCGATCAACCCATGGAATTTCACGCATATAAAGAGAACTGTCAAATGTATTCCGATAGGAAAATGTCCAAATAAGAGGAAATTAAATTTTGGATCAATAGAATCGATCGACTCATTAATTTAAGTTTCACATCTCTGGAAAAAATTGAAATAATTATCAACGTGCAACATTCTGACCGTACGAACTATTATGGATTCAATGTTACGCTGCATCCAAATCTTCTAATAGATACAAATTATTCAATAATTTCAATGGTTCTAGTAGATCTGATGTAAATTAGTATTGACAATAATTAGCATACTAGTAATAAGTAATTATCTATTGTTGCGAATTGTTAGTTGATTAGTATGATTCATAGCTCTGTTCTACGGTTGCTGCCTAGTGTATCATCAGTAATGCTCATAAGCCTCTAGTAACAATCGGCGACTTCGGTTACAAATTTACCCATAGTTCATAGACAAATGTGTAGGCTTGAATTTCGATAGAAGAAATTGAACTAGCGGGCTTGAATGCAAAGTGAACAGTACTCTGTTTAGTATCGAAGCAACATTGGAAATCAAAACTGTATGTGGCTGTAGAGAGTACCGCTTAATAAATCATGATGTGCCGTTTTAATAGGATCCTTTACACAGCTATGTAAATCAAACGAGCGATTAGCATATAATACATCGGCCAGTGTCAGAATGATTGCACTTTCATCGTCTGGCAAATGGACGTCATACAACATGGCTGTTTGCTGTGTTGAACATTTTATGCTCAATTAGCCTTTGCTATTCGAAATCTGTGTTGAACGGCTGCGATCCAGCTGTCTATAATCTGGAACACAATAATGAATGCGTCCATGATCATCTGAGAGAGCTTGGATAATATGTTGCTGCTGCTTTTGTGAGGATTTCCAGTGTTTTTATTTTTATTTTTTAGTGAAGTGAAAAAATTTAATCAATTAGAAACCTTTCAAGTGAAATTTTTTTTTAAAGGCACTAACGATAGAGAAATAACATAAGAGAAAGCGTTCCACAATCGTAATGTTTTCGTCAATATTCACTATTCTGGTGAGGTGGTTTTGACTTTGTGGGCTCACTAAATTTGGAAGACCGAAAATGAACAGGACACAAACAAAAAAAATGTTAAAACAAAGAAAACCGACTTCTATAAACATACTAAATACTCTAGTACTAAAGTTTAAAATAAAGCATTTAATATAAATTGAGAAAATTTAAAAATCAATACAACTAACCTTTTGAAGTTGGCGCAAAATATTTTATATATGTTTCTACGACTCTATGACATCAACTAAACCATTTGCAATGTTCATAAATGCAGAAATATTATAATATTCTTCTTATTATTAAATCAATATTTCAGAGAGTAGTTCAGTTTTAACTTTCTTCTTACAGAGTTATCTTCCACTTCCAATTAAAAAAACAGAACTTATCCACAAAATTGACTTGTATTTAGTAGATATTTATTCATCCATTTATTCATTTATTTATAACACATAACACAATCAAGTAAAGATACAACAGGCATAGACCACAACTGCTTTCGTAACAAATTTTTAAATGAAAAAATTATAAAAAATATTATCCCATTCAACTCAGAAAGCCGTTTAAAAAAAGGGAAAGTGAACAATCTCTTAATTTTAAGGATTTTTTAAATTTTTAACGCCCCTTGTTGAGTTTATCGGATTTTTGTCACAGATTAAACCCCCTCTCAAATCGCTTTAATGTCAATTACAAATCATCCGCACACGAATTAGACACTACAATAATGGGGTTGAATTGCTTCCCTTGAAAAATATGAGCATCATTTTTTGAAAGAAAAACCTTATACATACATTGCTTGGCCTAAAAATAAGGAACATTCATGACAAACTTCATGACAATTGGTCAAGGCGTTTGGCCGTAATCTCGTAAAAGAAAGATAGACATATGGACAGACGAAATGCTGAACGGTAGAGTTGAAACTGAGACTCCACTACGTTTGGTAGACAATTTTAAGCGGGAAAGAAATATAGAGGAAGATAGAAAGATGAGTAGTAGCTCACTGGGATATTCTGTCTAATCGTTAGCACTCTTTACCTCCGCTCACTCTACAGATCTGACCTGTGCCTGCGCTGAACTAATCTGCAAATAATAAGCAAAAAGGTATTGTAAGTGCTGCTTGTTATTTTTTAAATCCACACTGTTTCAGGATCTTTGGAATGTTACGCAATTGTTATGTGATTTTGCGCTTCTTTTCTCCAAAAGATTTGCTACTCATAATTTTTCTTCCCGAAATGTGAAACTCATGTAAGGAAATATCAAGTTCATTTTCAGCTAATGGTAACTTCTAACGGTTTTTGATGATCGAGTAATCGGGCTAAGGGCCGCTTGGCGCAGTTGGTTGAGGCGTCGCAACTTCAGCTTGTTGTCGTTAGAGGTTGTGGGTTCGAATCCCGCTCCTCCGTCTGGCATCTATGTGTAATCATTCACCTCATTACCCACGAACAAGTCTCGGACTCATGTGAGCATCATCAGCAATAAAAAAATCAATGATGATGGCCATTAAGACTGTGAGGTCTGCATCAAATCTAAAGACCGCAGTAAAAGTATATCATGCATACTGTATATCATGGATATTTTATCTTCGTGATACGCTATTGTGTTTGGTTTTGGGGTGCAGGCAAAAATCACTTGAACACAGTATTACTTATGCAGAAAAAAGCAGTATAGGTTTTGGAAGGTGTCAACTCATCTTTTTCGTGCACGCCTATATTTAGAAAGCATCAACTTCTCACAGTGTCGGCTCCATATTTTCTGGAGGTTGTCAGTTTTTTATTCAAGAATGGAGAAATTTTCAATTTCAACCAAATCCTTATCTTAATCCTTATCAAACTAGTGGCAAAAAATCAAACGTTTCCCAATACCCAGTGCACAGGCTGACGCTACTAGAAAAGGGGCCGTATTACTCAGGACTAAAGTTTTTCAATTGTCTTCCTGAATATTTTAAGTTCTGTGTTAGTCATATGTTATTTGTATCATTGATCACCAAAGCACTAGTATGTCCTTATACTACAGAAGAATGTAGTAGTGCTTTTATTTTACTCAAATGTTGCACGCCACCTGAGCTCTGCTCAAACTTGGGCTCTACGCAACTAATAAATCTATCTATCTATCTGCATACTACTACGAAAAACACACATTAGTTCTGTGCGCATGAGTAGATAGCAGTAAGTATGCTGTGCAAGAAGTCCTTACAGTGCCATAGTTCCTTGATTATTATTCCACCAGATTTTCCATCAACGTTTTGCTCTGGTTTTTGTTTGTGATTGTGATTGTTTTGGATTGTAGTTATTTATCTCCATAATATTTTTACATTGTAACAATTTAAAGCCCACAGTAATATCTATCTAGGTTATAGCCAAAATGAAATTTTTATTGGATAAAATGTTTATAATTTTTTTTCCTTTGAATAAAACGAGCTATCAGTATTCCAACTGCGATAATAGCCCAGAAATGAAAGTCGTATGACGGTGATCTTCGTTCTATGTCCACAGTATATTATGAAAAACCTTGTAATTTTGTTACTTCATAATATCACTTATACTTTTTTTGTGGAGAATTATCATGGACGTGAAAGGCCCAAGGATGAAAATTATTGTGAAAGGAGTTGCAAAGACAGTAGAGGGTGAAGAATTAGGCTTGCTGGTTTTCTTTGACGGAAATTCATACTTCGAGATTGGGAAGCCTGTAACGTAAACTTTAAAGGAAATTTGGAGAAGCGGTGGATGCACACATTCATGCTGATTATAAGGAACGTGGGAATCACGATATCTGTGGAAGAAACAAGGGGGAAGAAGGGAAGAACGTATCATAGCTTCAAGAATAGCTATGGATGAAGAGACGTGGGGAATACGAAGAAGCGAGTACTCCACTTGTACGGTTTCAAAGTTCATGATATTCTTACAAACGCAGTTGTTGGAAAACAGGAAGAGGAAGGATTCAAGAGTAAAAGACAGAAATATCTTTATCCAGGTGAATGAAGAATAGAACAAATTTTAAAACAAAAAAGTAACTGTCTTCAATGGAATGATGCTCAAAAATGAAATACTCTTTTCTTTAAACTGAGAAAATTTTAAACTTAATACAAGTAATCTTTTGAAGTCGGCTCCAAATTTTCTATTAACATCTAAAATATAACATGGAATTTCTTATTCACTTCTTAAAATATTTGACACCGACTTCAAAAAATTACTTGTAAATTTTAAATTTTCTCAGTTTAAAGTAGCCTAAATACTTTGTTTTAAACTTTTTTAATACGTGAGTATTTTATTTTTGAGCATCATTTCATTGGAGTCAGTTTCTTTTTTTGTTTTAAAATTTGTTTTATTTAAAGCTTTTTAGTTAAATTTTCATTCTTTCAAAACATAAGAAATTTCTTCTAGCCTACATTATGAAATATCAAAATAGCGAATCAATATGATCAATATAACCATATAAACTTAAGTAACTGAAAACTACCTTTAAGAAAAGCTAATGAACAGTGAAATTCTACAACTCTCTATTTGACGTAGAGTACTGTATTTAGGAAAATTATAATAGCGAAAGGCTTCTTAAAAGTCAAATGGCTTTTGATTCGTCCGTTTAATGCGGCTCTTTCCAGAACCTACACTTCAAATTAATAACGTTGTACAATATTTATCAATTATTATTTTTTGAAATTAACGATCTAAAAAACCGATCTCATTCCAACTCATGATTGAAACTACACAACCTTATACATACGACTCCATAACACCAACTAAATCATTTACAATGTTCATATGAACAGAAAAATTATATTCTTCTTATTTTCAATTCATATTAAGTTCAGCTGATTGGTCAAAACGGGACATTACAGGCTTGTTTCACACATAACCGGCTTTGGGTGACCGATGTCGTTTACCCAGCATAATTGCATAGCATCATATGTTTTCGAAAATCGGTTAGATGTGAAGCGCTCCATATGATACAATGATCAGCCTGGTAAACGACACTGGCTATCCGAATGGTGGTGAAACTGTCCTATTCAAACAAGATTGAAATGAAGACATCGACGAATACTCCTTTTTGTTTAATATTGGCCTAAGAATTGGGCCGATCCTTGAGAAACTTGGATGGGACCACTGCTGAATTATGCTCTTTCATTAAAAAAAATCATCGTGATCAGTTCTATAGTGTTCGAATAGTTCACGTAGAAACATAAAAAAACAGGTCAAATTGAGAAACTCCTTCTGTTTTGGAAGTCGGTTAGAAATAGATTGATAGGGAGAGGAGAAGTCTAAGAGAAAAGTCTAAATATACAAGTGAGAGTGTGAGAATGTACGAGAAGAGGTAGATAGTGAGAGAAAGTTGTACTAGAGAAAGAGTTTAAAAGACGTAGTGAAAGGATAGAAGAGAAAATATGATGAAACGGTGGAAGAGAAGAGAAGACGGAGTGGACGAGTGAATAAGGGTGAACGAAAAAATGTAGAAGAGAGATGAAACGATGCGTGAAAGTATCCTCATGCACGGAGTCATGAAGCTGTAAGTTCAGAGTTTAGTAGGACAGGGTCAAACTTACTTACTCGCCAGAGAGCGATTCTTTTCAGTTTACCCCCTTGGTCTTCCCACTTTACTCATTCCTTGATCCTTTTTACGCCGAACAGATGCTACTTATATTGAGGAAGTGAGAATTTGTTGGTTAGAAAATGCTCTTGTTTGAGAAAATTTTAAGTGGCTCAAGAAAACAACGCTATCTATGTGACAACAACTTCAATATATATGCTTATGCTATAGCCAAACTAGTGAACACCAAATTTAAATATTTAAAAATGCTATGTGATACAGCATAGCATTTTTAAACAGCTATCTCAGATATGATTGTCGCCAGACATTTTCTCCATCCATTCTGGTCATCTGCCTTGTGTAGTTTTCTTAGCCCATCATCATAGCCAAAGACTGTACAGTCTTCTACTATGATGTGAGCCATCGTCTGAGTTTCACCACACATAATAGTGGGTTGTCCATAAATCTCCACATTGTTAAGCTCTCTCCACATTGCCCAGCTGAGGTACTATCTGTTCAATGCTGGCATCTCCTGGCATCTGAGCTGTTGGTCCTTAACAATATTCTCATTCTTGACATCAGATCAATCCTATCCATGGGAGCCTAAATTAGCAACCCCTTGTGACCTACCCCCTTCTAAGACATCCTATCACAATTTTGGGCGACCGCATGAAGGTTTTGATAGGAGTCTCGAAAAAATCATTTTTAAAGAGAAATACCGATCTCCACTTTTTGGGAGATTT
This sequence comes from Conomelus anceps, assembly GCA_948455865.1. Taxonomy (NCBI): domain Eukaryota; kingdom Metazoa; phylum Arthropoda; class Insecta; order Hemiptera; family Delphacidae; genus Conomelus; species Conomelus anceps. Next base: position 15,270,891 of record OX418225.1, read on the forward strand.
GTTCAAGCTCTCAAATGAGATTTTAGGACTTTTATGGTGTGCATGCAAGCTCATTAATAGCTACAGCTCAAAAACTACTGAAGATGAGAAGGTAAGAGTGTTTTCAAATTGTAGGAAACTTACGGTAATTTGCCCGAGAAAGATCTGGAGTTAGACACTTGGGTCTCATAATTAGTGAGATATTATCTGTTTCAATCATTCAAAACTCATGACCAGCTACTATACTGGGAATTGGGAATGAGTCTTATATTTGTGCTGAAGTGAACAATATATTCAGAGACTCCATATTTTACAAAAGTTGAAAAAGTAAGTAGCAGAATCAGGGATATATTTGATATTTATTTATCTCCATCTCACGTTGCCAGGTCTGATAAAACCTATGGCAAACACTAATAAATGTAATAAAAAATACATAGAACAATACATGAATATAAAATATAATAATACATAAAAGTAATTATAGTTGAAATAAAGTATTAGGATTAATTGAATCAATAAAAATACAGATTTGCTAATGAAAAAAAAAACATAACTCATGAAACTCATGTAGAAAAAAGAAGTAGAAAAGAAAAATGAATAACTGGGAAATGATAGAAGGGGAGAAGGTGAAAAGAAGAGAAAGGGAAACAGTAAGAGATAGATAAATGGCTTTTATTAGGCACTTTACAAGTAACAAAAGTGCTGTGGGTGAAGTCGAGGCATAAGAGCCCCCTCCTCCACTTAAAACACAGTATAAAAAAAACTTTATTTGCAATCCAAAAAAGGATACCAATTAACAAACAAGATGAAAAAATAATGATATATATAAATATTAAGAAAGACTGAAATCAAACAAAGAGGGAGAGGAGATGAAGAATAGGATAAAGAAAGAAGAAAAAATACAGAGAACGACTGCCAAACAGAAATAAAGTATTTCGATATACAGTATTACTAGTAACTAACAAAGATCATTAGTTTGACCACCATTGTGTTCATAATCTTTAACTATATGACTGACCGATTTGCAAGTATCCGAAATTTTAATAAGGTTAATATTAACAAAATTATACCGAATTTCCATGATTCGCATTTTTAGTCAAACTAGAAAAAGGTCAAATTTGAAAGTTCTAATACGAGAGCTTCATAGTCGAACTGTTCAGTGATATGAGCAACAGCTGACGCTGTTATAATGCTTAGTAACAGGTGGAATCAGACTTTGGAATCAGAGGTGACATTATTGTCATAGTGTGTCTGACTGTGGAATGTGAATGCATGCACTGTGGCCCACATACACGGCCATGGCCACGGAGCCACCGAACATTTTCGTGGCTAACCACTGGCGTTGTCCGCTGGCCACAACAAAGGGATTTGCTCTTGTAGGCTAATTGAGGGTATTCAGAGCTAGCAGTGAAACGCGTGTCAGAAAATTGGGGCGGAAACACTTTCATCTGATTTTCTATGAGAACTGACCGGACATATTTCTTAATGGTTTATATTTATTAAGTATTGATGGGTAACTAGTCTACTGTATCTTTATGGCTTTGAATATCCAAAATATTCATTTGACCAACGCCCAGCTGTTTAACACAGCACTGCACTTTGCCAGCCAGCACTGCTAGCTCTGAATTCTCTTCAAGCTTCAGCTTCCAGCTTGCTGGAACCCACTGTTGCTGTATAAGTGTGCGCTGCCCATTAAATTACATGGGATAACCAAATTTTGTTTTTTCCTGGTGCGTTGTTGTGCTGAACAAGTGGTCGCGATGCTTAATGCAACCAATGCATAGATACTACAAAGATTGTTGATTGCTTATATCATGAAATTCTTTGGCGTTCCATAATAAGCAACATTTTGTTCTTCTTTAGTAAGCTCAAATCAAATTTCCTATATTTGTGAATTTGTTCAATATTTATTCAAGGATCACCATTTTTGTATTCATTTTTCACTACTGCACTGTATAATTCACTAAAAATTCACGACCAGGAGAATCTGTCTGCTACAGCAGCCCAAATTGATGGACAAGCCAAGGCTGTCTCCAGCAGTCTTGTTGAGATAGACTTGACCTTTTCTCAAGTCTTACGGCCAGTTGCACTATAGAAAATTAAATTCAACCACCGTAAGATGACATCTTACGGTGGTTAAATTTAATTTTCTTTCGAGCAACTGGCCGATACTCCATTATTTCAAAATGTAGAGAGATTCTAGAGGGAGGATATTAAAGGGAGATCCAAAGAAAGTTGTCATGATAATAGTTCTGTCAGAGCGGTAGTAGAAAATGATGGTAAACTACATGAAACTTTAAAACTTCCCTGTAGCAATGACAAGAAGAGTTTAAGATTTTTCTATTTCATTTTCATTTCGTTTCTATTATTTTAGTCTCTGCAAAGTGTTCTCGAATCCTGAAATTGTTATAGGCAAAAAACTACATTCATGTTTGATGCGATGAACTGTATTTTAAAGGAAAAATGTTCACTTGCGTTTAAATGCTAGCATTTCTGCATAGCGCAATCTTTTCTCTTATAGAGTATTATTGATGTAATGGACAATATGGTATAATATGAATATTTATTTATTTATTTATTGATACAGTCAAAATAAACTAATAAACTAATTGTAAAGAAATAACAAGTATAGATGCATTGATATGGAATAATGTGATATAAATATGAATATGAGTTAGTTTACAATACTTTCTTGTGAGGCTTTCAAGTATCGGGTATGAAGTTCCATTTTTTCCCTACATTAAAAATGAATGTAGAAATTCTAACTTGGAGTGTTATTATTTAGTAAAGAGCTGATTGAAAACGAAGAATTGACAATTCAATTTATGTGGGCGGATAACTGAATGAATAAATATGGAAGAATCTTTCCATTGCTCAATTTGAGCACGAATCGATTGAGTGGAAAACTCTGTATTATTGCTCACTAACTGCGCACCAGCAATAATTATTTATTGAAAAAGTAATAAGCGGTATTTGTGAATAATAGATTTCTGTGAGCGAATTGCGACACCCCATGAATGAGATCATGCAGGATTAGTTGCGGTACATTGAAATACTTGGTGAATATTCATTATTGCTCTCCAACTGGGTCAATTTGTGGTTTTAATCAGAAAGTACTGAAAATAGAGTTTATGCAGGGCAGAAATTAATGAATACTGATTTTAAATAAGAGCAGGGATTCTAGGGCGGTCATTTGAGCAAGTTTGATTGTCTGGAACCGAATTGTTGCTTTTATCACCTATGGTAAGGAGTTGGGAAGCAGTCCGCTCTTTTCTCACTTTGCTTCCTGAGTTATGCCAAAACTTGAATAATAATGGAGAATAAACTTCAAAAAATGATCTCTACTTGAAATAAAGAGGAGCAAATAGGAATCACTTGAAACTTATAAGCAAGCTGTGGGAGAAATAAATACAATACATTTTTTATAAGCTATCAAACTCTCAAGGATTACACGAAAAGAATGAAAAGTATTTTTAGTTCATAATAATTTACAATTGGGTCTAATATTTAAAAAGTTTATTGATGCAATATTCACTTGAAAATGATACTGGTTGCTGATGCAAAATTAATGATGATACTCCACTTCCCAGCTGCAGTTAAGGAGAATTTGGAAATATTTTTGTTTATCTCGCTGCGTGCATATTTTAAAGTTGGGCAAATATGTCGAGCTACAGGTACTCTGCTATATTATTATTTATTTAACGTGATATGTATACTGGTAATTGATATGCTACATACTCGGTACTGGATAATTATCAATATGTAAATCGATATCTATGTGAATTGATATTACGTAAATGTAACGTATGGTTTATTGCATGAATCAGAACTCAGGGCAGAATAGATATAATATAAGGTTTGTCCTTTGTAATGTGGAATAGTAGTTCGCAATTATAAATTAGATATAATTAATGATAATTCATGGTTCGATAATGGTTAGGTTCAATAATGAATTGATAACTTCTTCAGAGATATTTCATTGCTCGAACTTGAAAATTTCTATTTGAAATTTATTGTAAAATATCACGATATACCGAGAACTTAATATGAATTGTAAAAATATGAAATATTTTAACATAATATTTTAATAACATAATTAAATTATGTTATTGGAAACGTGTACAGAGCCATTGAAACAGTGTTATTTCTATATTATAGTCCGGAATCTGAGGGGGCTTCTGTAGGAATTTACATAATATGGTGATTTTTCTCGGTGGAATGTTTATTAGGGTTCCTAGGAAGTAATTTTAGCTCGGGTGTTCATTCGGTACCTGGTATGCTTTCACACAATAACAAAATCAAAGATGCGGCCGCTCAATTATGAAAATCTGATATGCATTTTTATATTCAACAATTAAATATTTTTCCTTAACCATTCTGTATGTATTTTGAAAAGCTGAATTCGAATTTTTAACGCCCCATTTCGTGCGACGGCTGCTTCAGCCCCAAAAAGGCAATAAATTACAAAATGTTGTGATAGGAATCTATAGTCATTTCCAAGTTTTTTGCAGTCCTCACATTGTGAAGCTACTGAGAAAAACACTACTACTTTACAAACTTATTATAGTTGACTGATTTTTCTACAAAATAAAGGGTCAATTTGTTATTCTGAACAGAAGTTCTTAAGTGAGAGTGAAACCGAAATGGTAAAGCAACTGAAAAATTTGTAAATTTTATCATGAAGTTTTGAGTTTTTTATTATTACCGGTTATGCGACCCTCCTATGAGCTCAAGAGTGGAAATTTCGAATGAAACGTCTCAAAATACATGTAACACCGATGAAGTAGGGAGTTTCACAATGTTTCATGGAAAAAAAATCGGAAACACTGATGAGCCAATTTGAGATTAAATGGTTACCATCTTGAACACACTCTAACTTCATAAACTTTAATTTAAAAAAACAAATTTGATCCATTATTTTGTAGAAAAAACTGTCGCCTAAAAGTTTCTAGAGTATGATTTTTCTCAGTAGCCTCACAGTTCTCGAAATTATTGCAAAAAACTTTGAAACGATAGTCTTCCTATCACAACATTATTTAATGTTTTGCTTTTTTAGGGCTTAAGCGACCGTTGCACGAGATGGGGCGTTTAAAATTCGAATTCAGTGTTTCAAAATACATACAGAATCGTGGAGGAAAAAGATTTAATTGTTGAAAATAAAATGCATATCAGATTTTCATAATCAAGCGGTCGCCATTTTTGATTTTGTTATTGTGGAAAAGCGTACCAGGTACCGAATGAACACCCAAGCGAAAATTACTTTCTAGGAGCCCAACTTCACACTCCGGCAAAAAACACACCATACGCAACATTCTTACAGATAGCTCTCAGATCCAGAGCTATACGAGATAACAAGCTAATATGATCATTTAATATACTCTGAATTCGCCATCACTGATTGAAAATAAAAAAATGACGCCTCATCTGATAGAAAATGTTTTGTTCTTGTCGTTAGTATCATATGTTTTCTAGATCGTTTATAGTTTATAGTTTTCAAGATATATCAAGCCTCATTGCAAAAAAAATCTTGTACTTTTTAATGGAATTTAGGATTTTCTCTATTGGGGGGGGGGGGGGGGGGTTAAAGTAAAAGTTCTACGAGTTAAAGGATGCAAAATTCGGATTCAGCGTCTTGAAATACATACAGAATTGTTGACACAAGAGTTTTATCAAATTAGTGTCAGGATAACTAGATTTTCACTACATTAATGAGTAGATTTGTGATCAAGTGACAGCCATCTTATATATAGTACGCTCTAACTTTGTTGCCGCTAAACGGACATTCAAACATATCCCCTCATTTAAAAAAAAAAGGTTTGGCCTTGAAGTTTGTAAAGAACGGTTTGTCTGAAATTGTTCTTTGTTTTCGAGATAATTGCAAAAAAAACTTTAAAAACGCACCATTTTTCATGATAAGGTTTTTTCGATTTTCTAGGGTGAAGTAACCCTTTCACGAAATGACGGATGTGATATTCGGATTCACCGTCTCAGAATACATCCATAATCGTTGAGAAATTTTCTAGCTTTAAATGTAGAAATATATGAGTTTTTCTTGATTGAGCGGCCGCCATCTTTGATTTTGTTATTGTGGTAAAGCGTACCAGGTACCAAATGAACACCCAAGCGGAAATTACTTCCTAGGACTCCTACTAACCATTCCAGCGAAAAAATTCACTATAAGCAAAATTCCCACAGAAGCCACCTCAGATCCAGGACTATTATAGTATATTCCGTTGTTAATAAATTATGCTAATTAAAATGTTGAAGTTTTTGGTTTCACGCGGTCTTCTTCAGATGCACGTCTTATCCAGATACTGTCAATTCTCTATGAAAATGGACATGAAACCCATTTCGCTTGAAATGAAGTTGTTGCGTGGGTAGGCATAAGCTGCCGGTATAATTATTGTAATATTTGCAGGAGAATCATTCCGGTCTTTGTCCTTTCAGTACCGTAGTAACATTGCATCACGATCACGAGTGATCGGACAAATGTCGACATTTTTCCTACTGTCTATACTGAGCGGGCAAAGGGCTTATTAACTGTCCAATTTATGTGGAAAAAACTGCTTGAATTGCTCTATCGTTTACTACTTGTTTTATGACATAGTAAAATACTGTTTTTGCACTTAACTTTTGTAGTCCCGAAGCCCACTTTGAAACGGCCTGTACAAGTATTCAATAAAACATGTTAATTATTATGCAGAATTGTAGAGTACTTTTTAGTGTTCCGTTTTAAGTGAGCTGTCAAATTAGTAGCTATTAAGTGAAATGAAACAAGTTATTATTTTTCGAGTAATGTTTTCAGTGAATCTTAGTCTTTCTTTTGAACCAACCTTGAAGCTTTGAATTAAGTGGCCAATTAAAAATTTGCAAAGAAAGCAGTTCTGGTCTTCAAGTTTGTTGCATCTTTGTATTCACTATATTTTTGTTGCAATAAATTAATATTAAAAAATAGTTCATTATCAATCATATTTCATTTATACATATTATACATGTTATATATTTATTCAAATACTTTATAACGTGTTCAAATCATTTTTATCAAGTGCCTATTTCAAAAAACTTCAGATTAAATTCACAATCCTAAATTAGAAACTTCTAGTTTATTTTTCAGTAACTACAAATAAAAATACCAATAATAAAAATTTTTTATGTACAGGCCCCTCACCCTAGATATCGAAAATTGATAATGATTGCAAGAATAATCTCATTTTTTAGAATTTCTATTATGACGCATCTTTGAAAGGAGAATTTGGAAAGTAGTATAGCTTTTCACAAAAAAAAAAACAAACGAGCTCATCCATATACCAATTTTAAGAGGGAACACGTCCCACTGGAATCTCTATGAGCGGCTCAAAAACAATTAGGTAGGCCTAATAATGAGTATGCGAGAATTATATTCGGTGTGTTGAAGAAAAGCAGCGTAGGATTGGCTCTAAACGTGTTTTCGACGATTGCAATTGCCACCCGGACACAAAAAGAGGCCCGAATGCTTGTACAACTGTATTTGGCCCCACCCACAAACAAGCGAGCTAAACCCCCGAATGCAAACACAGGAGCCCCTTCACAGGAGACCGACACAGGAGCTCCCTTCATACGGTCGAACAGGAATTGTAACTGCCTACCAAAGTAGGCCTATTACAGCATCTGCTTATGCACTGTGCGATAAGTCCCTGGGTCTTCTGGTGCAGACTACTTGTAATCACTACTTGTTCGAATGGATCAAACTGGAATGCGGCGTAAATCCAACTTGAGAACTACCCTAATACTCTTGCCTATCAAACTGCACTAGCAAATTTATTGATTCTCGGATCAGGGACATGTTTCAATCAGTTTCGGATTACGGGCGTAGTTCACCCGTTAACTTGGAAAAAATTGCAGTCTGTTGAAGTAGGCAGTCAAGATTAGTCAAACTGGCTGGAGTCATTGAATGATTTAGTAACAAACTATTCCAAGGACTGTTGCGTAACATTAAAAAAAATAATACAATCACATAATTTTTGAATTTGAATTTTTATTTATTTCCACACAACATATTACAATCATAATAGAAGTACAATTAAAATAGAAAGAAATATATTTCCCCACATGGACTACAGATCCGTGTGTGAGGAAACAATTCTTATTTATTTATTCATTTATTTATAACACATAACACAATCAAGTAAAGATACAACAGGCATAGCCCACAACTGCTTTCTTTACAAATTTTTAAAGGAAAAATCCAAATTTTAGGTTATGTCCGAGTTGAACTAGGAATTTCACTTCAAATACAATCACTGATTCATTCCAAAACAAAAATATCAATTGATGAGTTGAATTTAAAAACGGAGCACTAACACACTCCAATAGTCCAGAGAAAGTTGACATAATTTTTAATTTTGTTTAGATTTAAGAGCCAAAACAAAGAATAAATAAAACTTATCTAAGAGATGACTTAGCAAGAGATGATTTTAAATTATTACTCAATGAGTTACCAATAAAATTAGGAAAATATACACTATGTTTTACAACATGCTAGTAAAATATTTCACAATATTTCGTATTCCTTACTAATTACAGAAGTATCAGAGTACATATCAGTATCATAGCTGCCGGCGGGATTTGATAAACGGGCTACAAAAGCTCGGGGTCTTCTATACCCCTCTGGTGAGACACTCCCTATTATTACTTAGGAAGAGTTGATACACCAACCACACGAAAATTCTTCAAACCCATCCTAAAATTTTATAGGAAGTCTCTCATTTATTTCATCTTGAAGGTAATCTCCAATCAAAGTCTATGAATGAAACAATTATTCATTTATAATATTTTTTAATAAATTATTACGGCATACCATTGAAATTATACTTTCAAGAAAAAATTACCGCTTAGATTATAATCTTTACTAATATTTATTAGTAAACCGAATAGAATGGTCGGCTCACCACTATAGTTAATGCTATTATTTCATAATGAATCATTATTTTAAGGCTGACAATTTTTACAATACATTAACGTATCTAGATAAGTCGAACCAGGGTGGCTACCGCAACTAAGGAGGGGGGTCTGGAATCCCCCTCTGCAAAAGAGTGACTGGAGGTCCTACTCAGAAAAATTTTGCATAAGTAACCTCTCTAAAATCGTTTTTCAAGTAATTCTAGACTCATGTCGTTGAAAACTTGAATCTCTAAACTTTTTCAAGTAATTTGGACCCACATTATGTGTTCAAGACATGCATACAAAACGGATCAAAGTGAATATTCCATCTAAAGCTTGATTCATCCCTAATTAATTGAGGATTCAAACCCTCAAATACCACTTGTCATGAGAACGCCCACAGAGCACACAAATATATCTGCTTGATTTATCACCAATTAATTATTGAGGATTTGAACCCCAAATACGTTCACATAATTTTTCGAAGAGTCCTCTAAAATTTTATATGAAATTCATGACTTCTTATGATTTGAGATGTTTTCATGGCAAAATACGGTACTCTTATTGAAGAATCCAATATTTAAAATGACACTGTATTTCTTAGCATCCCTGATGATGTAGCTTCTCGTTACTTGAGAGAAGTGTAAATGCATTTCTTCAATTTAGTGAGTTACAATAATAAAAATCTACCCAGAGATACAGTGACAGTTTTCATGCTAGATGGCTTTTTCTATAGATTGGTTATCTCCCAGAGAGTATTTGAAAAATAATACATCTTTGAGAAAATTTGAATTGATATTGGACATGAATCCATTCATTTTAACGCTCATAATGGTTTAAATTGATTCTCATCTAGTGTTTGAGTCATAGCCAATTGGTCATGAATGGTTGTGAGGGGGTGGGGGTGTTATAGCCCCTAAAACGCAAATCCTTGTCAATCCTGGTTGACTTAAGAAGAAACCACTTGACGTTCTCACTCATGCGATTTTATCTAACCTTCATGGAGAAAATGAACAAAAAGTCGTTACTATATATATATATATATATATATATATATATATATAAGCGTATGGTGCCGCAGTGGTCTAGGGCATTATAATAATATTTCTTTTTTAAGGGATAGTGGTCACAAAACTGAAACGTATATTATAAACATTCACATACATACTGTCAGGGCGCATTCTCTGAACCTCATAATGATAAAAGAAATAGTAGCAAAAATTAATTCAGTATAATTTATTGTTGGAAACTTGGAATACAAACGAAGAGCAAAGGCAGTAGTATGTTCAACAGAACCACTCAATGTTTACATTTATTGAAACTAGGTTATAGTACTATGTATGGCTGTCAGCTGTGACTGACATTTTGCGCGCCAAATTCAGCCTAGCCTAGAGCCTGCTAATAAATAAAAAATTATAATTTGCCATTAAATAAAATTACTATTTGTAATAAGGACCGCTCACAGCACCTAGCCCTTCCACAAATTGGTGGATTTAAGCATTCCTATTTATTTTCTTAATTTAACCCATGACATAGGGGTGTGTTGTCCAGAATCACCGAGTTGGGGCAGTATATCTCTGTGGCCTGGGAAGCTGCATAGAAAAAGGAAATTGAACAGCACTTGCTGAAAAAATCCTGCCCGAGGACATCGAACTCCTGTCGAGTCCCAAATAAGCTTAATTCTGCTAGTCAATTTTAATGTTCTAAATTTCTTTCAAGTTACCAGTTTTTGTGTTTAAATGTCCCTGTAAGATGGAATCTACTTTTTAGAAAAATTTAATGTGATACGCCGATATTACGAGGACTTCGCCAAATAACGACCACGAGAGGCAGCCTAATCCAATTCAAGTTACCAAAGGACTGAATCAAGTAGAAAAAAACCACTCATCGCCTGGAACACGTGAGTCTAACATTATTAAATATAAATTGGCCAATTTAAAGTGGAAAAGTGCTTCGAAAAAATGTATTAGACACAACGATTTCCACGACCGCATGGTGAAATAAATTTTATATCAGGGTGTAAAGATTTCATCTTACCTTCACTGCACTAATTAGCCCTTGGATCGGCTCAACAAAACTATCATTTATCAATTCATAAACTTTCAAAAATACCTTCAGAAAAATAATCCTGAAAAAAAAGGACTTTAACTTTGTTTTTCTATTCGAATCTCTTGCATGGGATATTGTTCTTAATTTTAATAAATTTCACAATATCGTCATTTAAATCTGTGCCTGATTGCATTGTCCTGCTCGACCATTGGTATTTGTTAGTGATTGGTTTTATCATTTTCTCACTGAGGGTGATCTTTGTCGAGGGTCATACTACACCATATATTCTATATGGTATTGGGTCGCTGGTGTCGTCGGTGAGACATACAGCTGCTTGAGAATATATTGGTGAATTTTTTGAGAGACCAAATTCGACAGAGATCAACTCCCTCAGTGAAATTTACAGCAATACCAAGCATAGCAGCGGTCATCAACATAGTAGGTATAGGGATTCGACAACTTACAACGGTTGATTCCTAGATATCCTACCTGAAATAAATATTTCAGGGAAGATTGAAAGGACTTTTCCGTTTTTCGTTGTGGGATTGCCCCATCACCCTCACAATCATCCCGGAGCTGAATGAGAGCCTAATACCTGAGTGATTCCGGCAGCAAGGACAATAATTAATTATATTTCAGGTAATTGTAGAGGGAGGTGGAAGTAGTTCCCACATGAATGGCGCCCGAACAGGGACAGTGCAGAGAGAAGGGCCAGGGAACATTGCACTCTAATAATATTTTATTTCAGAAAAATTCAGCAAAAATATTAATAAGATTTTATTACAGTTTTCATCCTAAAGAGCAAGTGAGATCGCCGCAGACTTCAGCTTGCAGTGTACTAGCCTAGCTTATAAGTGACCAGTGGTCGAGCAGTGCAATAGCATACTGAAGTTGAGTCTATCTAAGGGGCCTAATTATAGTAATTTCCCAACTGTGAGCGATCCTTACTGATTTTTTAGGAATGATATTTCAGGAAACTGTGTAGAAACAAACTCAGGACTTGGAAAAAAGTAAAGGCATAATATCAGCCTACAATTTAGAATTTAAAAACAAATGAATAAGGAAGACTAGGGGCAGAGTTTACTAACACCCCATATGCTAAATTATTGCAAGTTTATATGTCATATAGTTTTATTTTTTTTAATTGATTGTAATTTCATGTCGTTTTGTGTAACCTTTCGTGTGTGTGTGGGGCTCAACTGTCAACATCACTAGTCATCAAAGATAACCAATCTAATTAGAGACTGACCTGGTTTGGTTATCCATTACCACAACACTGCACTGCACAATTTACTACAAATTTTTACTTCACTTTTTCACTGGCTATTCACAAACATGGCTAGCGACGGCTCTTCAACTCATTTCAACTTAGAGGACGACCAACCCTCGCCCACGGACGAACGCCGACCGATTGGCAGTGTCTCATCTATCCAATTCAACCAAGGAATTCGGGAGAGATTGTCATCCACACATGCCGATGAAGCCAGCAATCTCGCAGATATTGGGATTTCTACTCCAGTAACCGACGTTCAAACCCCAGCAGCCAAGGCTAGTGCACCCACATTTCTCGACCAGGGCGCTCTAGACATAATCATGAACGCCTTTGCTCAACAATCTAGAGCAACAGAACAGTTAAATGCAAGCTTGAGAACTGAAATAAACCAGACATCAGAGCAGTTAAATGCAAGCTTGAGAACTGAAATAAACCAGACATCGGAGCAGTTAAATGCAAGCTTGAGAACTGAAATAAACCAGACATCGGAGCAATTAAATGCAAGCTTGAGAACTGAAATAAACCAAATATCAGAGCAAGTGAGCCAAAGGATAGACCAACAAAAAGCGGACATGAATGAACGGTTTGACCAAGTTACTGAGAGGCTAGAAAAGAAGTTAGAAGAAACTAAAGTAAGTTTGCAAAATCAGCTCAAGCACAACATAGATTGTCTGACCTCAAAAACGAACAATAAGCATTGTGAAATGGAGCAATACATTGATTCACAGATTCAGCCCATACGCGCAGAGGTATGTGAACAAATAGCCATACAAACAGGAAAACTTACCTCAGACAATACAGAATTAGAAGTTAGGTTAGCCAAAAAAGTGACAGAAAAATTTAAGCACGCTGAACTAGGAAATAAACAAATAGAAGCGCAGCAACAAACAGCAGCCCATATTATTAATTTTAAAAAATCAAACCAAATTATCAAAGGAACTTCAATTCACAACCTACCATGTTCAAACTGTCAATGAGGCCAGAAAAAACATTCTGAAATAATGAAACACAAATCAAACAATTATATGCATAGAGAAATTCAAAAAATGGAAACAGAATTGAACAAATATAGGAAGGAGGAAGAAAGAAATTTTAAAAACAGAATTGATAAATTTAATATGGAAAATGAAGTGAGCTGGAAACATAACCTAACAACTGGAAGTGAATTGAACAGAAAACAGAATTATCATCATCATCGTCATCATCCTGGCAGAGAAAGTGTTTCAAGCCACTGCCAACTGTATTGTCACACTTCAATGCTAGCTAGACCTGTCCTAGTAAAAATTCCCATGGATGGAAGAACTTATGCTCATTTGCGTCGAGTGAAATTCAAAAATAATTTCATAGGGACCCGGACAGCTAGAAAAGAAATTTTAATGGAAAATTTATGGAAATGTATCAAGGAAGCTATGCTACTGAAATCGAAGTTCAAGTCAGAAGAGAAGCTACATTGTCAGATTGGTGCCACTGCGGAACAACCACGTACTAGCAGCGCTGTATTCGATGAGTAGATCAAGATGGCAACTCTACCTATGAGAACAGAACACATAGAAATCGAATGGCTCATTCACCTCTAGTGGATTACGATTCATAGTTCACCTAAAAGAACCGATCGTGGGCAGAGCTACAGATACAAACGTCGCGCTCAATTCAAAAGCAACATAAGTGAATGGCCGACTGCACTATTGTTAGAGGACAGAAATAAAGACTTGATAGGGGGCTATAAGCCAATTATACCGCAGTCTACACCTTTTAACGAATCCGTTACCGATTCAGAACCGGGTCAGGCCAGCTTCTCTGCTACAGTAGGTTAAAGACTGTACTGCCTGCGAACCACATAAAGTCAGGTCAGATGTTTTCTGCTATGGTTAACGTGTAAACCTTACTACCTGTAACATAGGACCCATCCAGAAAGGACAAGTGGTCTGCAGCAAAGTCAAATTTTCTGACTTTGACTATTGCTGTTCTTAGTTTGTCTGGCCGAGAATTTCGCCATCCCAATCAGCGTAATGGATGCTGCCAGTTTCCGCCTTGAAATATTTGGGATGTAACCTTTTGATTCCATTCAACTTCAACACCCAAATATCAAACTTCACGACCTAACATCACTGTGATCTTCAACCTTCGAGACAACTACCAGATGTTGAGAAGAAAATGTCAAGGTTTGTTGGATTCCCAAGAATCAACTTACCGCACCAGCACCATCACCAAGCTAATGCCGGCAGGCAGAAAACCCTGACCAGCAACAACTTCACCTCAAGATCAGCCGCAACACCCCACACACACGAGAAGGCGCGTTTCATAAATGTATTTAGCGATAAGTGTTAAATGTAATTATGCACTAGTCAATACAGGAACTGGCATGAAACTATATTGTAAAAAAGGTGAAAGGAAGTCATAAATATTGTAAGATATATTACTCAAATATTGTATTTTTTATTTCAAAGTATCTCAAATTTATTTTTGGTGGAAGAAATTCAGTAGTAGACATCACAAAAAAAAAATCATAAAAGATATTAAAATTACACAGTAACATTAAAAAAAAGAAGAAAAAAAAATAACAATCAAAAACCTGTCTGTGATGCTAGAATTATATAAATTATATAAATCTTATATTAAATCTTAGAGTTAGCTTAATGTCAAACTAAAACTCACCTTATGTATAATTTAGTCAAGAGAAATTATTATTGTATAAATCATGTTCATGCACGAAATAAATGTTAATGTGCTCTGCACACTAGTGCATTTTGTGTTAAATGTAAGAAGAAAAAAAAAACAGGGATAAAAGAAAAGAACCAAAGAATCACTTTATTGAATTGTATAGAAGCAGGTAGAAGTATGAAATGAAACAATGTTAATATGAGATAAAAAGCTTTATTGCATGAAATCAAAAGAAAGAAATAAGATAACAAAACTTGAAACAAAGTACAAATAAGACAGATATGAAGTTAAGACTAGAAAGTAAAAGACCAGAATTGTAATGGAAAGAGTATAAGGAAGAAATCAACTATGTTAGAAAGAAAAATGGTCAGAAGCTCAAGATGAGGACTGCCACAGATATCAGCCAAACCATCTTACATTAATTGTTCACACCACCTTAGGTACTTGTCAGGGAAAGCACGGGGGCTTGACGCTCACCCATTATGATTTATATAGGGAAATCCTGAATCATTAGCACATTGTGCATTATTATTTGTTGTAGTATCCAAATAGGAACTATGTCATGTTAGTCTGAATTGGTTGTATTGTGTATACCCCAATTAGCTAATTTTGTATTAGGTCAGTAAGGGCAAAGACCCAATGATCTGGTGGAGACCGTAAACTCTTAGGGCAGAGACCCAATGATCTGGTGGAGACCGTAAACTCTTAGGGCAGAGACCCAATTATCTGGTGGAGACCATAAACTCTTAGGGAAAGAATAGTTATTGTGATATTAATAAATCCTGAGTGTGACTGTGTTAAGGCTGTGATATCTATGTTATTAATGTTTTGCTATGTTATGTAAGGCAAAGGTCCAAACTGTGATATAAGTGTTAATTAAGAGCGACCTGACTTAGTATGATATAAACCCTTCCATGTTTGTAAGTCTTTCTATCAGGGGGCTTTATGTCAGGGCGCATTCTCTGAACCTCATAATGATAAAAGAAATAGTAGCAAAAATTAATTCAGTATAATTTATTGTTGGAAACTTGGAATACAAACGAAGAGCAAAGGCAGTAGTATGTTCAACAGAACCACTCAATGTTTACATTTATTGAAACTAGGTTATAGTACTATGTATGGCTGTCAGCTGTGACTGACATTTTTCGCGCCAAATTCAGCCTAGCCTAGAGCCTGCTAATAAATAAAAAATTATAATTTGCCATTAAATAAAATTACTATTTGTAATAAGGACCGCTCACAGCACCTAGCCCTTCCACAAATTGGTGGATTTAAGCATTCCTATTTATTTTCTTAATTTAACCCATGACATAGGGGTGTGTTGTCCTGAATCACCGAGTTGGGGCAGTATATCTCTGTGGCCTGGGAAGCTGCATAGAAAAAGGAAATTGAACAGCACTTGCTGAAAAAATCCTGCCCGAGGACATCGAACTCCTGTCGAGTCCCAAATAAGCTTAATTCTGCTAGTCAATTTTAATGTTCTAAATTTCTTTCAAGTTACCAGTTTTTGTGTTTAAATGTCCCTGTAAGATGGAATCTACTTTTTAGAAAAATTTAATGTGATACGCCGATATTATGAGGACTTCGCCAAATAACGACCATGAGAGGCAGCCTAATCCAATTCAAGTTACCAAAGGACTGAATCAAGTAGAAAAAAACCACTCATCGCCTGGAACACGTGAGTCTAACATTATTAAATATAAATTGGCCAATTTAAAGTGGAAAAGTGCTTCGAAAAAATGTATTAGACACAACGATTTCCACGACCGCATGGTGAAATAAATTTTATATCAGGGTGTAAAGATTTCATCTTACCTTCACTGCACTAATTAGCCCTTGGATCGGCTCAACAAAACTATCATTTATCAATTCATAAACTTTCAAAAATACCTTCAGAAAAATAATCCTGAAAAAAAAGGACTTTAACTTTGTTTTTCTATTCGAATCTCTTGCATGGGATATTGTTCTTAATTTTAATAAATTTCACAATATCGTCATTTAAATCTGTGCCTGATTGCATTGTCCTGCTCGACCATTGGTATTTGTTAGTGATTGGTTTTATCATTTTCTCACTGAGGGTGATCTTTGTCGAGGGTCATACTACACCATATATTCTATATGGTATTGGGTCGCTGGTGTCGTCGGTGAGACATACAGCTGCTTGAGAATATATTGGTGAATTTTTTGAGAGACCAAATTCGACAGAGATCAACTCCCTCAGTGAAATTTACAGCAATACCAAGCATAGCAGCGGTCATCAACATAGTAGGTATAGCGATTCGACAACTTACAACGGTTGATTCCTAGATATCCTACCTGAAATAAATATTTCAGGGAAGATTGAAAGGACTTTTCCGTTTTTCGTTGTGGGATTGCCCCATCACCCTCACAATCATCCCGGAGCTGAATGAGAGCCTAATACCTGAGTGATTCCGGCAGCAAGGACAATAATTAATTATATTTCAGGTAATTGTAGAGGGAGGTGGAAGTAGTTCCCACAATACATACATACATTCATATGTACATAGGTGCCTACCAGTAAATGGATTTGTCAAGATAATAAGAATAAATAAATAAATAAAAAAAACATGCAAACAAATAAATAAAGTGTAAGTCAGCCCAAGAATGACGTTACATGCTGCACATTTTTTCCAGCCAGGTTATGGCCTCTTCATCTGCCAGGTGCAGCTTGGGTAGCCCTCCAGGAAAGCAGTACAGTGGACACTCTGAAACAATATGGTCCATAGTTTGGCTCTCACCACATTCACAATTGGGAGAGTCAGCAAAACCCCATAAATGCATACTTCTCTGACATCTCCCTTGTCCAGTTCTGAACCTGTTTAGGCACACCCAGTGTCGTCGAGACAACTCAAATTCAGGAACTCTGCTGCTTGGGTCTGACACAAGCTCTTTGTTTCTCACCATTTGAGAATTCCAAGTGTCTAACCATTTCTGCATGGTACTATCAGTATACCCCGGTTGGTGTGGGTAGAGCCATATAGGTTTTCTGGACTTCAAACGCAGTGCAGCTGGAGAATCTGGTTTCAAGTCCTCATGGATTGGAAGTGCTGGCATTTCACTTATTTTTCTTATTTCTCTGCCAGCAATTTCCTCTCTTCTCAGCTGTGGAGGTGGGATATGACTGAGCACTGGAAGCCAATTGATTTCAGTCTGCATCAGACATCCGGTGACTATACGCATTGCACTATTAAGCACTGTGTCAACCAGGTGAGTGTGACAACTTCTCATCCAAACAGGAGCACCATACTCTGCAGTACTGTAGACAAGTGCCAAAGCTGCGGTCCGTAGTGTATTAGCACTACTGCCCCATGATGATCCAGCGAGCTTCTGCAGTAAGTTTACCCTGGAAGATAGTTTTTTCTTAACTTTCCCCAAGTGCTCACGGAAAGTGAGAGTTCTATCCAGGGTAATCCCCAAATAGGTGGCATGAGGGTTTGCTTGAATGACTGTACCACAGAAATTCACTATGGGGGCTGCTGTGGACTGCTTATTGTTGAGGTGAAATGAGGTTATGCTTGTCTTGCTTGGGTTTGGTTTCAGACCCCAGTACTGCAGGTAGTCGGTCAGGGTGTTGATGTCTTCCTGAAGAATGCTCCCTGTTTCCTCAACAGTGGTTGCCTGTGCTGTCACCGCAATGTCATCTGCATACATGAACTTGTGACTGAAAGTAGGTGGGATGTCTGAAATGTAGATGTTAAATAAGACTGGTGATAGCACTGATCCCTGCGGTACTCCATTGTTCAGTACTTTTTTCTTGCTCATTCCTTCTCCAAGATGCACTCTGAAGCTTCTGTTTGACAAGATACTGTCAAATAGTTTAACCAGCTTGGTGCATCTGAACATTCTCCCAAGCTTCAGTAGAAGGCCAGACTTCCAAACCGTGTCAAAAGCTGCAGTCAGGTCAATGAATACTGCTGATGTTTTTAGCTTCCTCTGGTAACCTCTCTCAATGTGTGTGGTAAGAGCCAAGACCTGATCAGTACAACTTCTATTTGGGCGGAATCCAGCCTGCTCAACAGGTAGAAACTCTTCCACCGTGGGAGCAATGCGTGCCAAAAGTATTCTTTCAAAAAGTTTGAAAAAGATACAGAGAAGTGCTATTGGCCGGTAGTTTTTGGCATTGTCAGGCTGCTTTCCTGGTTTAAGCAATGCAATAATTTTTGACTCCTTCCATTCAGGAGGGAGTTTGCAGCTATGTATCACTTTTTTGAAGAACTGTGAAAGCCACTTCATAGCTTTATTTCCAAGATGCTTCACAAATTCAGGAAGAATGCCATCTATACCTGGAGCCTTGTTATTTTGAACTGTTTTAATAGCTGCAGCAACTTCATCCACACGCACAGCCTCCACAGCATTGGATGTCTCAGCACTTCGAGCTAGAAGTTCTCTCAGTTGTCTCTTAACTTCTTGCTTGGCTTGTCCACTGATTGAGGGCTCAAGTCGTTACTAAAGGCATGGAAGACATTAACACATTGTAAAATGCACAATTTCTGTTGAACAGTCCTTTAGAACGTTGTTAAAAATTGAGACTTGACATCATCCTACCATGAGTATGGGACATGAAAGGAAGGAGTGAATTCTGTGTTCACCGAAAACGTGACAATATGATTAAAAGCCTTTATATTGAATTTTCTTGGAAAATGAATACATTATGCAGGTATTCATCTATCTTTCAATGAATGTCGCCATAAATATTTTGTAGTTGAATGCAAACTTTTCATTAAATAAATTCACCTATTTATGCCTATTTATTGTACCCCATTGTACCGCCTTCCGGCGCCCATAGATGATCTATACAATTCGTATGAGATCTTCGATGATTTGAATTTTGAAATGTTTTTTTCCGAGTATGAAGCCCACATAAGTCTGGGACCTGTGCGTGGGTAATGAATTGGATGATGATGACTGATAAGTTGATTTCATAAGAAGGAATATTGCAATTGTGTTTCAGTTCATCAAAGTAGGTTATTTTTCAGAAGAATTTTTATCATGAACTTGTTGAAATTATTGATTTTTATATGAAATTATTGATAAATTTGTAATAGATGAAACATTGGCATACATTTCCTATGCTATTGTTAATTGTATTAATCAATTTTCCAATATTCGCAGAAAGAGTCGTGGAAGAATAAACAATTGATACATTTTTGAAAATCTGTCATGAAAATCCTGATATTTCCCTTTTTACCTAATCACCATGGCAATTGATTTCCTAAACCAATTATAATTTTCCTCAACAGAATCTCAAGCACCTTTGACTATACTATTCCAAAAAACTGTATCAATCACATTCAAAATTGTTGGGTACACAGGCCGATTTTATGCGTTTATTCATGTGTATCAGTTGGTTTGATTAAGAAACAACTGTTTCAATTGCACCTGGAATTAACGTATTAATATATTAACGTTTTGTAAAAATTCTTGCTCTTCCTCATGGAGCACATTAAAAATAATTCTCTTATACTCAATTACTCCTTTTCTATAGTGTGCAAAAATAAAGTCAATCATCTATCATTTGTATTTTCAATCGTTCGTCACGATGAATCATAGTCTGTGATGTCTCGTAGATGATTCGTCAAATATCACATGTCAATCGGAAACTTCTTTATTTATTAGCGCAATTAGAAACTCTCTACTTGATTTCTACGTAACATTTTCCAAAATCTGCATTCTGATCAGTTCATAGTCTTGTTCCTATCTCTACTACAAATTAAACTGAATTGAACAACACAGTATTCCTAAGTACGTTTATTGCAAGGTCTATGGCCGCTTGCACAATTACATATCAACTATTTCTTCATTTATTGTATCTCTTTCTCTCTAATATTTCTTGCTTACCCTTCTCTATTTTTTCATCTTCCTGACTTTTCTCTTTGTTTATCATAGAAAAGTTCTTTTCACTGTAGACATATTAGTCTTCATCCTCATCAAATTTTTCTACAATTTTTTCTTCTATGCCTCACAATTCTTTTAAAGGGGCTTATCTTTAACTTGATGACAAACTATCAGATTTCTCCCTTCAACGTTTATCCACCATCAACACAATAGAACATTATAAAACACAGGTTCAGCTTTTTAATGTCATATCTCAATTGATAAGAAATTGAGGTTAATTTTTGGCCCCTTTGGGTACGCCCATCATACTCATAATAATTTATGCAACAGTGAAGGTCGATGACACTTCAAGTAGCGTGAGAGACCACTTGAACACTCTGTTTATCCCCTTCTCCCCTCTCCAAGCTTCTGTTTCGTAGCTGGAATGCTTTAGTGGCTTTACAGTGCATTCCACACACAGAGAGCCCTCTACTTACAGGTAGGCTAATAGTATAGTGAGAGTGATGACCATTGATCTTCATGCCTGGCAAGAAGGCCAAGGATCTATTTGAGCTGAGTGGGATACTGAGAGGTTGCCGAATACACGCCACAGCCCTAGTGTATGCATACTTGTTATTCCTCTACGTTGCTAGACTACATATTAGTGGACTGAAAAATCTATCAGTGACATAGATTAAGCAATAATACTTACATATTTTCTAATCAATTCATTTTCAATGTCTGTAACTCACAAACTTACATACAGAAGAAAAAAGATTCTGAAACACGGAGTTATCAGATTGCAATGAGAATATGAACAGCATGAACATAATCCGGTACCATACTCCGATTAGAAAAAGCAAAAAAGACTCTGTTCTGTGCTGTAAAATCACTTCCCGGTTGTTCGGAACCCACCTAAAACTGTAGGTCCAGCTCATCAATCACCATCATCCAAAAACAAAAAAATTTTTTTATCTTTTTCAGTTTAATTATATTTTTAAAAAATATTAAAACGAAAATTTTTTTTTAAATATTTTAATAAATTTATAAATTGGAAAAAAATAAATAAAACTGAATTAAACAGTCTAAACTGATGAACAAAAAATATTTCAAATTGAATTTTCCCACTAAATACGTGGGTAACCTACGCACTGGTCTCAGACCCATGTGGGCTTCATTCTAAAAAAAATCCTGTTGATCAGCCAGTGTGAAATAAGCTAAGCTAAAAATTTTATAATATTGAATCTTTGTTGTTTGCTGTCAAAGAATATGAAAAATTCGTAATCCACTCGTACTGTGTTGAGATATGATTGATAATAATAATTTTTGTTCAGTTCGTAATTTAAATGTATTTGAGTGGCACAGAAACCACAGGGAAATTAGTGGCTCGTTTAATGTTATTGTGTTCAGAGTAATTGATCTGTCTGTTCCAAACCTTACATCTAGTATTTAAGCTATCATAATTGAGTATAATTTTCTTAGTCAAATTTTCTAATATAAAGCTCTATTTAATATTTAATAAAAAGCTCTAACAGAAAAATATTCTTTCGTAGAAATCATACAAAAATTGACAAATACAACTCAGCTTGATGTTTTGAAAGCAGACCACACTATTCTGAATGGGTTCTGGGAATGTTTGAAGTTTGAGAATAAAGGTCATCATTCCGTCACATCGATGGTAATGAAGGTGTAGTAGTTCAGGGAAGGAAGGAGAAAGGTTGGCGGGCAGTAATTATGAATTCTCGGTGTAATAGTATAGAGGTATGGGATGATGAGAACGAATGAAAGTGGAAAGAGAACAAAAAGAATCTATGATTATAAATGTGGCACCGCGAGAGGAGTGTCGAGATATCTGACGGTTGGGCTCCCCATTCAGTGACAACGCCCTGTCGCTTTGTTCAGCGGTAAGTGTGAATGTTGGGGAAAAAGCGCGAGAACGGCGGAAGTGCGGGAAAAAAGCGCGGGAACGGCGGGAGTGCGAAAAAAAGCGCGGCAATGATGGAAGCGCGGGAGGGGGAAAACGTGGGAGGGGGAAAACGCGGGAGTATGTTAGGCGTGTGTGTAGAGAGGGTATCGTAGAACTTGCGTTTCTTTAATAAACACGAGCCAAGGGCGGTGACAGAATAAAAGCCTCTTTGTAACCCTCACACCGACATCGCGCAGCCTTTGCAAAGCTTTATTTGTTGTTATTTGTTTGGAGAGCACTACCAAAAAAACCTCGACTCCTTGTCGTTGTTTTACAGATGGATCTTTAGCGCTCCACATGCTGATGAATGAAATTAAAGGTCCGTTCTGTCAAGTAGGCATAATTAGAAAGCTCTCTCTTCATAGCTGGTGGTTGTTTTTTTTTTCAACACGAAACATTATTTCATAAAATGTAAGCAGGTTTACCTAATGAGGATCTCTGTATTTCAAATGATATGACAAAATATGTGTAGTATTGAACTCTGGTTTGGTATGAATATCAGCTGGGAGAGAATATTTTAGTAGTTATTGTGAATCATGTTTTTTTTTCAATTCAATTTTTATTTTCATTCCAACATGTTTGATAGTATAATATACCTAGTATGTAATTGCTGAATTGAAAAGTTAGCTGAATCATAGAAAAACGACAAAAATGAATCATGAGTTATTTTCATTTGCATTAATACTATCTAAACAGTAAACTAAGACGATTTTATATTATACCGTGAGACTGAAATAGACTAGTCTAATGATAAGAAATGGAAATACATTACTATGACTATCTTCTTCTTACTTTAAGAGGCATTCTTCATTCCACGATTTGACAACCATCCTGTCAATTGATTAACCTGATTGAGAATTAACCTAAATATCGATAGTTACAAAGGAAAAGCATTTAATTTCAGGCGATGGCCTTTAAAAAATGAGCTACATTGTATTGAATAGTTTGGAGAGTTATTGAGAACTAAGAGAACAATGAATGGATCTTGGAACTAATGCCCTCTGGCAATGAAGGAATTTGGCACAATATCGAGTCACAGTCATTAATCAGAATCCCTCTAAAACCCCTACAGAAAACTACAGAATTTGCATAATAAAACAAGAACAATTAGCCAAGGCCTTGAAAATACTAATTGGCCATGAGCTTCAAAAAGGGTTGTTCATAGATAACTGATGTAATAGCTTTTGTAACATTCTGACATACATTCAAGTCTTGTTTAATGGTAGCCACATAAAAGCGCTCTAGCTTAACCTCTACTGAGCATCACTCATGGATCGTTCATCTCATAAGAGAAAATTATATAAAAAAGAAGACAATTCCCAATGAATTATGGTTGAGCCATCGTAATTTGAATTTGGACAGACTCTTCAACTACCCACAAGTACAGTACTATTGACATACAGATCATGCTTCGTGAATGGGAGCCGTTTATTACTCGTTGATATTCGAAGTTTTATCACTTTGTCATCAGAATTAAATGGAACCCATAAACACGTTTACAGCACTTGAACGTCGTTCGTTTCGCGGTTGTATTATGAGCTGAGAATTGATCCCGCGCTCGTGAGTTCACATACAGTTATAAAAGTGTTTGAAACTTCTCAAATATGTTCATTATGTGCAAAAATTGAAAACTCCGAACTATTTTCAAGATCGCGTTTTTTGAATGATTTCAAAAATTCTAATTAATGATGAAACTTGATATCGTCATCAACAAAATGCTCACACTAAACAAGACAGGCCTCCTATATTTTCACAGTCATATTATATAAGTGGAAATATTACAGTAAAATTGGAATTTGTAAATGAAGTATGATGTAACCGTAAGATTAAAATCAAGTGCATCAGAACCATAGGCAATTCCAACCATTTATCATCTAACAATAATCTTTAGCTGACCAATAATCGCAAAAAATCCCCGAACTGTGTTGTTAATATTAACTTTCTAGGTGAATTTAACGGCCTTGAAGATGAGCTTCCATAACTTGAAAGTGTTCGGCTTAGAGAGTGACTAAAATAATACTCATTCTTAATTAAAATTGACTGCAAGTCATTAAATTTAGCTGGAAAGTTATAAGAAAAAATACTATGGGTTCTTATTTTGCTCCATGGCGGGATTCCATACCTAGAATCATTTCTTACAATCATGCAGTCTGTACAACTCAGGAACTTTTCAGAGCAGTCTAGCCAGCTAATCCTTCAATTTTCCCGGCCCAGGGTCGGTGACTACGTCTCTGCCGGGTAGCATGCATCATTATTCATTCAGTATATTACGTAATCAATGATGATAGTGTCGAATGCTTACCAATAAGTTATTTTTTGTAACCTTTTCGAATCAATATTCTATGACTTTTTCAAATGCAAAAGTGGATTCTTGTGATTTGAGTATTGAGTTCAAATCATATTCAGACTTTATTATGAAAATATGAGTTCAATCGTAATTTCTAAGTAGTTTGAAAGTTTTTGTTCTTCTGAAATTGACAGGCTACTCGATATCTTATGTATTAGATTAAAATGTAGGCATGTACAGTAGAAACAATATTAGTCTGGGCACGCGGCCATTGGGAAGTCAGCCATTGCGCGGGGTGGATAGGGGAGTATTTATCGCTCATTTCTAAAAACATGTGGCCCGTGCGACGCTGCAGATGTCTTCAAGGTCAACTAGCCAACTTTTACAGGACGACTTGTAGTGAAACCAGAGCCTCGCGCTCAGAGTAATTGTTTCCACTGTAATATATGTATAGATAGGTAGAAGAATAGGCCGAATCAGTGAAGATTATATCTTTCAAATTATTTTTAATATTTTGAAGATTTCAGCCTTTTAAATGTAAATGTGTTAGGAAAACAGTTAACTTGCTAGTTAAGATGTTAATTTCTCTTCGTTCATATAATTTCTTCCTATGTTTCTTTGTACTCTCTCCTTTAAAAGGATTTCTGTTTTCCAAATAGGTTTTCTCCTATTGAACTTCTTTTTTCACTACCATCCAGTTAAATGGAAAGCCATGGTTGGAAGGCTTTTCCCTCACCTCTACAACTCGGAGCCAGCTATTTTAATTTCGTTTTTATTTATTTCTGTTTTTGTTAAACTTTGCTTTTCAAAAATATTTTGCTAGTTGTATGTCTATGTCAAAAAAGTAGATTGAAATTGGATTTTGAGGTGAAGCATCACACGATCCTTCTTTCAGAAGTTGAAAATAGTTGTAATATAACATTTTTACATAAATTCTGAGCAAGTCGGTGGTCGGGATGGATCCTTATTTTTTTCCATTGATCCAGATCACCATCGCTGGACTACATTTTCATATTATGTTCA
Organism: Conomelus anceps; assembly: GCA_948455865.1. Lineage (NCBI taxonomy): Eukaryota > Metazoa > Arthropoda > Insecta > Hemiptera > Delphacidae > Conomelus > Conomelus anceps. The sequence goes on from OX418225.1 coordinate 15,296,883, forward strand.
GAAGAAAAGGAAGAAAAGGTCACATGACCAAATTATCAGTTTTCCTCTGAAGGTTTGAAGAAGATGAGATGCCCGAGTGTCATTTTGAGGATGATGGATTGGCAAGTGGCCTGGATCTTGTTTACACTGAGGTCGAAGAAAACACTCCCGGCTAAAGCATGATGATAATGATAACGCACTTCTCACTCAACTGTCCATTACTAGGCGAGGAAGGAAATCATTGCTAGAAAGAAGGAAACTCTTGCTACAGAGAGGAACTCTCGCTACAGAGAGAAAACCTTCACTATCACATTTTATCAGACTGATGATGTCGCGCCAGATAATGAAACATCCTAGTTAGTCATCTATCTGGCGGAGTAATGTGAGAACTCATCCTTTACAGTGAGTTGCCAAAGTGGTAGGGAATTGTCACACGATAGCTAGTGCTGTCTGCATTTGTGTAAGTGGTGACTGCAACTTGTAGTTTTCAAATTTAAGTGGCAGTCCTCAAATAAATGTGACGGTGACGTTTCTTGATAAATTGACTGCCAGACTGACACCATTTTCTTTCAAACATAGACCACAATGCATTCTTATTTGAAATAGTTGACATGAAATGCCCGGTTTATATGACTCAGAATTGTTTTAATGTTATATGAGGGCCAATTATCATATAATTTTCACATTACCTATACTATAACTTTATTGAACAAGCGTAGTGAGCTTTGAGTTTTGAATCATGACTCGCGGCGTTGTCTTTTTGTCTATGGGTATGTATGTATTTTGACGAAAACTTGTATGCTTTGACCAATCAACTTCAAATTTTGAACACATGTTGTTCGTTCCAAACTCTATAGTCTATATGGACCGAGTTCGTTGACCAATACAATAAATTAACCTACTTCTTTATCTTTTTTGAGGTGGGAAAAAAAGGATAGGTTCTTAGGCCTCTATAGATTCTCAGGCCTATCACAAAAGGAAGTGCTTGGAGATAAGGGTTTTCAACCTATGGAACTCGCATAAAATTTAAAAAATATATTTCTAATGCCCTTTTATAGTCCAGCCAAATTAGCGTGAATTTCGGGTGAGAAAGGAACAAATTACAACACGACTGAGAATCAGGATATAATATGACCAGGAAAACATGCTAGAAGTTTTGCTAGTTTTATCAACATACTAGAAGTTCTCAAGGGTCCAAGTTGTGCTTCTGTCACCATCTTGAAAAAACTATAAAATTGTATGGCATCATTTTGGGTTTATTTCAAATTTGAGACCAAACCAAGCTTTGGACAGAACATATTAATTCTGCCTTTTTAAAGTTAATTTGCCTTTTTAAAGAAAATTACATTTCAAAGAATTTGGTCTTTGGTCTGCACCTCAAATAGATCTCAGGAATATTTTCGAAATTTTTGGTAAATTTTCTGAGTAATTTTAATTTTGAGTAATTAGAACAGCAGTATCTAACCAACAGCTGCACCTGAATTTGTAATTCGAAGTCCATTTGCTGCAGTGTATTTGACTCTGTTTCACTTTCTATATGTTGTACCTGATTCCTTCAAAGACTGGCCCAGCAAACAGGCTAGTTAGTTCATCACTAGAACACAATAAAATGAATGTGAGCTGTTGCCCACAACTGCTTCCTCTACAAATTTTCAACTGAAGACCCAACGGTTTAGGTTATGTCCAAGTTTTAAACTCTGAATAATTTGTAATTTGAAGTACAATTCATGATTTTTAACACTATTCATGTTCATATACTTGTACAGTGTACACACTTGTACATACATAGACAGCTTAATTTAAAATATTTTTAAAACTTTTTATTCTCAAATGTTTGCAAGAGCACCTTCTTTGTTGCGTAAATGTTAAAAATTCATATAATTGAATCACGCTTGAGAGTGAGGTTATTGATCAGTGTAGAATATTCTCACCCTGGTGGTTTTATATCTATAAATAATATGGAACGTTTCCCAGTAACCAGCCATACGCCAAATACCATGCACTCTCATTGTACCAGGAGTAATTTCCGCCCTAGAAAACCAGCGCGGTTTAAAGTTTGCCACAATCTTTACTCGGAAGCAAGAGTCGAAGACGTTATCCTCAATCATCGCGCTAAATTAAATTCCTATCCGTCCGCTGCTAAGACAAACAACAAGATAGATAGCGTGGAGAGGAGGAAAGAGACGATTGCAACATCTTTGGAAACACGACATTGGTATTTTCGGTTTACTCAGTTGTGACACACAAACCGCTAATGGAATACCTCTCACGAGGAAGTAGAGATGAAGATTGAAAAGAAAATGGGAAGAAAGTAGAAGAAAAAAGGGAGAAAAGAAGGAGAAAAAGAAGAACAAGAAAGTGAAAAAGAAGAACAAGAAGGAGAAAAAGAAGAACAAGAAGGAGAAAAAGAAGGACAAGAAGGAGAAAAAGAAGAACAAGAAGGAGGAAAAGAAGAACAAGAAGGAGAGCAACAAGAAAAAGAACAAGAGAGAGAGAATTGAAGAAGATGAAGGAAGACAAAGAAGTAGAGGAAAAATCAAAAGGACATGAAGAAAATAATAGAATGAGAAACAACAAGAACAGAAAGAAGAAGGAAGGGCTTTACAAAAATAAAAAAGGTAGGAAGAGGAAAAGGTGCAAAAGCAAAAGAATACGTTGAAAAAAAGTTGGGAAAGAAGAAAAATGAGTAGAAAATAATGGGAAAAATTCAAAGGAACAAGAAGAAAGGGTGAACCAGAGAAAACGGGAGAGGTGATGAGAAAACGAAGGAGAAAATGTAATGATATAAAAAGAGAAACTAGAAGAAGAAGACAGCAAGATGTTTAGTAGCAGAAAGAGGAAATAAAGAAGAAGGAAAATAAGAGGATAAGAAAGATAAGGAGGAAATGAGAAAGGTATGGAAGAGAAAGGTGGGGAGGAAAAAGGTGGAAAAGGAAGGATGGAAGGTGAGAAGAGGGCGAAAGATGAAAAACGGGAGGAAGGCAATGAAGAAAATAAAAAAAACATAAGAACAAGAAAGAGAAGAAGAGAAAGGGGAAAACAGTGGAGAAGAAGGTGGAAAAAGAAAGAAGATGAAGGTAAGACTAAAGTGAATGGGATGTTGCAAAAAATAAATTATTAGGATAAAGCTAGAATAATGAGAGGAAGAGTACTCAAGATTAAATGTAACATTGGAGAAAGATAATGGAAGAGGATAGAAAAGAAGAAAACAGGTTTGAAACAGAGCATTGATAAAAGACGGGAGAAGATCGAGAAGAACGAGATTGATAGAGAAACTACCATTCGTCGTGAAGTATGGTGGAGACTCACGTTTGTGTGACAGTTCAAACATTTGTAGACTAGACGACATCTGCTATGTTTACCCAATTTTACTAGTTCATTTGGTGACAAATAGACACAAGAAGCCTCCTTCCCAATTCAGGAAAGCGGATATGACACGCACACAAAATTGCTTCCAGCGTCAAGTCAGCATGTGTTGACAATATAAGATGGCCATTTTCTGAGGGCTCCGTCTTTTCTATTTGTTTCAAGATTTATTATTTATTATTGTCGAATGTCACGGTACCATGAGCTATACTGTATTGACTTACCCAAAAACATAAGATTGAAGCAGAAATCTTACATTGATATCAATAATATCAGTCTAATCAAATTCGCGTGATATTCGACTATATTGTCACGAAATGTTGACAAAGCAAACTGCACTTTCTCTGGTCACGTTGGGGAAGCTGAAAGTATCACGAACTAACCGAAAGTGAAGTTCGAAACAGAAATGTTAGATGACAAGAGATTATCAATATACAATCTTAGATTGGTTCTAAACCACAAGATAAATGATAATGAACATCAAGTTATAGCAGCTCGGTCACCCATTCGAGTCTTGAGAGCTTATCACTGAACATCACGATAGCCCGGATACCATGCTTGTTCTTGGAACTATGGAACATTTTAAAGAACGTATTAATACCTGTAAATGTGTGTGAAAAAGAACTGTGATGATGAAAAGTACAAACAGAAGTACAAATAACTTCAAATCTATTCTAAGAACAACACCATTAATTTAAATTAGTTTATAATTGTATTAATGATTTTTTAATGGATATTCTGTGACTCTGGTGATTTTATATTGCAAAGAATCATTGATAAAGGCAGGAACAATGACCTTGTACGACCGCTGTTCAAAGGATGCTACTCTATACAAAATGGAAAATTGGCTCTTTCTTATTCCTGTGGAAATTGTGCATTACCCTGTGGTGGCGAAACAATCAGTTTCATTGAAAGTAAACTGAGCTGACACCGCATTTGGTTGTTGTCTCTTTCATTTCTCGATTTGAAAAGGGAATCTCAAGAGACGCTCAACACAACGGGGAAGTCGATGAACGTCACTAATATTAATTTCATATTTAGTAAGTCAAAGGCCAATATTATTCTTATTGAAAAATGACAATGGAGTTGCTTTTGTGCGATACCTCTCTGATGCATTTTTTAAGCTCACCTCAGTGATTGATTTCAGTGGTTATACTCTTTTCATAGGAAGAAAAATGGGATTGTACTAAGTTCCCTCTCGAAGAGAGAAATTGTGATAAATTGAAAATTTATTTTTCAATCCTTTCAGAGGGACTGGGAAGTCACTCACACACAAAAGCCAATATTCCAGAAAATAAGGCCGTCAGGTCGTCAATACTAATAGAAAAATAATTGTTTCTCAATAAAATGGATAATTTTTTTTAGCAGAACATATTTTTGCACATAAAAACCGGTGAAAACATTGTTCTCAAACTCTTTGCACAGCCTAAGGAAATGATCTTTCGAAATTTTTTCATACATTGTTCATCCAAATTGAGGAATTATCAGGTAATGAACAATAAGATGAAATTGTCACAACCACATCAATTTGTTAAAATTATTAAGATACTAGTCTCGATTGTAATACCATCATCAATCTCAAACAAACTAAAGTACAGAGTATCTTAATAAAAATATACTAAACATGAAAAGATACTATTGGCTAAGCGAGAAAGAGGCTGACCTACGTTGAAGGTTGTGATTCGCTGAAGGCCATAACAAGTCACGCCCCCCTGGTGGGAGCAGTAACAAGCAAAACTAAGAGTCAAATCAAGAATCAAAAACCTCGAACATCTAGAAAGCAACAAAGAAGAACAATACACAACTAGGCTAGAATTGAATTGAACCAATTTAAAATTATAAAATAGAAGCTCACTGAAATGCAGTCAAGGCCAACTGAGAAAGAAACTGAGGTACCGTTTTTAAAATTTAGGCTAGAATTAGAATTAGGCTTTTTGCTTTCCAGATGTTCATGGTTTTTGGATCTTGATTTGACTTATTTTTGCTTGTTACTCCTCCCACCAGGGGGTGTGACTTGTTATGGCCATCAGCCAATCAACTTAATCAGCTTAACAACGGTCAGCTTCTTTCTTTCTTAGCCAATAGTATATTTCCATGTTTAACATATTTCCATTAAGCTACTCTGTACTTTAGTTTTAGTTTGTTTGAGATTGATAATGGTATAACATTCGAAACTAGTATCTCAATATTTTTAACAAGTGTGGCTGTGACAATTTCGTCTTATTATTCATTATGGATAGATACCTTCAACAATATCACTTTCGCCACTACAAGCACAATTTATCCGGTAGAATACATTCTACACCAAATCTAACAGATTACTCAGTGACCATCGTTTAAAACGGGAGCTAGCTCCAGTTTTACAGCAGCGGAACGTTAACAAACTTTCTTATTCCCGGTTGGGAACTCGTAATTGAAATTAATGATCCGACTAAGTATGTCCTCGCCTTGAAGAACAAATTAGATTAAGAGGTTGCAGCAAATTTGGCAACTGATCCCTTTTCTTTCATCGTCACTCGCTCAGAAAACTAATCTGCAGTGAATTTCGTGTCGCAAAGAAACACTATTTCACGCACTAGTGATGCTGTTCATGTGGAGAACTCCCAAATCTTTATCCATTCTCTTGCTTTCGATCAAGTTATCAAATTTAGTAAGAAACTATTATCAGTATTCACTCACAACAAAATTCCAACAATATACACCTTGTTTTTGAAAAATGTCAGGCATATATCGTTAATGCAATTTCTTTAATTTGATGAAGAATATAATTGTTCAATTTAATTATTGATTAATAATAATAATAATGTATCTATTGAGAGGAAAGTAGGTAGAAGAATATATAAAGGCATTAATGAGGACAATTTTATGGAGACGATGGAAACGATGGTATTCTACAAAGAACAAACCTAGAAATAAGTGACATTCTCCATGGAGAAGATATTTATTTATTTATCTATTTATTTATCCATATTTTTTTATCTATCTATTTATTTATCTATTCATCTAACTATCTATTTATTTATTTATTTTGGCATGAGTGCATATGAGAGCACAAGGAGAATCTCATGCTTGCCCTCTTAACACAAAAATGTAACTTTTACCTGGGGCCATTCCCGCCGTGTTTCGGAGGACACGTTAAGCTGTCGGTCCCGGCTTCTTAAAAACATTCGTTAAGTCATGCCAGAGGCTCTGAATTTTTTCAGGTGCGACTGATAATTCTTACACCAGACCTGAGCCAGCCAGGTCACACGATATAATAATAATAATAATAAATAAAAAAAATAATAATAATAATTATTATTATTATTATTACTATTATCCAATGATTTTTTAATGGTTTAGTTTGCAGAGTATGAAGTTTTTTATATAAGTTTGAAGATTTTAGTTTAGTTTGTAAGGAAATGGATGTCATTGAAACGACAAACTTGAATCTTTTTTTTAAACTATTCCAATCTAGTCTAAGAAGGCTAATGATCAATTTTTTCCTGATATTATACCGTTCAAATAATAAGTTTAGTAGTTCTCAGCAAGACTAATACTTCTAAATACTAACTATACAATAAGTATACTAAACATAATAAAATAAATTATGTGTGCACTGTATAATACATTCACACTATTATCACTGCTCTGCTTCATCACAACATCCCAACACTATACAATTGGAAGGGTTTGGTCCGCTTCAATCTGCGCAGCACATCAGTGTTGTCAAGCAGATACATAACTTCTTCATTCTCATGCCGCTGGATCTTATCTGTATGCTTGCGTGCATAGCGCACAGCGCAAACTTGAATCTGAATTTTTCTATGTAGGGTTGAATAAACGAGATTCAGCCTCATTATTATCAAACTAATTCCTTCAACTCGAGGGATTTTCTCTAAAGTTATAAGGCTCAATAACCTTTGTACTTGAAAACAGCTTGAAAACAGCCTAGAGATGGATTCAAAATTTTCATGGGATTTGCACGTGGAGAAAATAATAAACAGAGTAAGCAAGGGTTTATTTGTGCCACGAAATATGGTGAAGTTAGTGCCCTTATCAGTTTGAAGAATGGTTTATTTCGCCTTGTTTTACTCACATGTGTCTTATGGTATAGAGTTGTGGGGTAGCTGTGCAGATATCCACTTTCAAAAGGTGTTCAAGCTTCAAAAAGAGCAATTCGCTACTTGGCCGGACTCAGGTTCAATGATTCGTGTAGGGTGGCCTTTGCAGACTTGGGAATTCTCACACTGCCATCAATTTACATCTATAAACTCATTTTTCTCACCCACAAGAACATTTTTAAATATGCGACACATGCTGACTTCCATAACTATAATACTAGGGTGAGAAATAAACTAGCCACAAAGCAACACAGATTACAGCTTTATGAAAAAATTCCAACCTACTTAGGAGCGAAGCTCCACAATAAATTACCTGTCAAGTTACAGATCATGGCAGATATTAACAAATTTAAAAAGGAACTGTTCAGTCTCCTAGTAGCCAGATCTGTGTACAGCATGAAAGAGTTTGATAGTGTTAGTTTTTAAATATTTCTATAATTATTCTTGTATATCTGTAAGTCTTACATAGTTTTCAATTATTTTTCACTGTGTCTGCTACCTCTTTGTTCTCCATGACGATATTCAATTGTATCATATTATTGTGTACTTTGTTGAATAAATAAATATTCTATTCTATTCTATGGAGACTTTCAATGTGGGAAGAAGTAGTAAAATGTATTATGTCAGCCATTTTTTGAAGTGTGAATTGACTGCTTGATATCATCTTGATATCGCCATGAATTTCATAACATGAGACTCGACTAGAATTGTAATTGCGGTCTTTTACTCGATGCAGGAAGAAGTAGGCTATGAATTTTCGGGAGGCACTTGAACTGCTATTGTGTGGCTTCAAACTTATTGACGAATATGTCAAAGCCAGACATTTCTATTCTTCATGGTATCTCAAATCTCCACAACCAAGTTTTCATTTTCACTTACTTCTTTCTGTCCATAAGGTAATTCACATCAAATACAGACTTCATACTCAACAATGATAATCTTGACTCAATAGATTGTCACCTTGGACTCAATATCAATTTATAAAGAACCAATTGATACATAAAACAGGTATCTTGAAGAAGAGCATAATATTATGTTAGAATTTGAAGATTTGACCACGAAATAGAAAACTAAAAAACAATTCATTCCATAGTTTGAACAGGTTCGAATATCAAATACAACCTTTCTTCAGTTAAAATTAATATCATTTGCTGTACATTTGCTACCTATGCGACGGTGAAAATGCTATATTTAAAATCATTTAAGAAATTTTGTAAATTTATATTAATAAAGTGTTCTAATTTAATCTAAATCTAATCTCTTTTTTTCAACTCTAAAAATTATAGCTAATATTATAACGAATTAAAGAGACTTTTTCGAATTCGTTTTTAAGATTGTTCTATAAATTGAAATGATACACTGACGTGATGCTTATATATTTTATTATAGGTAATAGGAGATAAGTTACTTCATTCCTTAATTGCAGTAACAAGGATGAACAGTACATATTGTATTTTACCCAAACCTTCACTGCAATAACAGCCATGTTATATTTTGTGCTCCCTTCACTCTCTTCCACAATCATGAATGTAAATTGGACTTTGCACTTTGGACTTTAAACTTTGAATTTTTGAATTTAAACTTGGGACTTTAATTCTTGGGCTTTGGACTTGAACTCTCACACTTTGAACTTTGGTTTTTGGACTATGAACTTGGACTTTGGATTTTGGATTTTCAGCTTTGGACTTTGAACATGAGAATATAATGATGCATGGGGGATGAAGTCACATATCCTCGATCTGTAATACTAATTTAAATTTGAAACAAGAACGGTATGTGACTTATTAATTTTGTACATGTTACATTTTTGTGTTGTTCTTTAAAACAATCATTCCTAAGAATCCAGCAAAGAAAATGTTCTGGTTCACTAAAGCTCAATGGATCTATTATATTTTATTGTTAGACAAGTGATAAAATACATCCTCCACACCCCGTTTTCAGTAAGTTGGAAGTGTATCTAACTTGAGTTTGGAAGATTCAAAGGGAGTGAGACCTCTATGAATTTTTTGGTTGGAAAAATGCACATTTCTGATATAACCAACTATTAATTCCTGGTACAGAAAAATATGATACGATTTTTCTTGGAATTAAGAGGATACAATAAATTATTGAAGTACTGTGATAAGTTGCTGAGAACAATAAACAGGAGCAGAAAAAAATGAACACATTGGGATGGTGCTGTTTAAAGAAGAGGACATTAATACAAGATTACAAAAAAAATACAATAATACGATAGAACAATACAAAATTAGACAATGTAAGTCAAAATCAAAAATGAGTCAAAGCCAAAGAAAATATATTTTCCTTTTTTTTTAGGACATGAATATTCTCAAAATGAGTTTTCAGAATTCTAGACTGCACAATGATTATTATTTGAATCGAAACAGAAAAGTTTTGTCAACATTAACAAGTTTTTTTTTTAGAGAATGGATTTTTTCATGAAACAAAGTAGAATGTACCTGAATGCTTTGTTGCACCAATCAGCTCCAGCAGACTATTGAGATTTGTCAAGTAGAGCAATTCAATTTCTTGGAAGAATTTCGTCTGAAGAAAAACATTCTTTCCATAGTCTATATTTAGTTTCAATTAGCGGGAAAATATGGAGTTGTCTCATTTAATTATAATTTCTTCTTCTCAGATGAAAGTGAAGACTCTGGAGGCTGCTGATGAGAAAAATTACAGTATTTTTAAAAGTTCTTTTACTGAACAGAAGTGGTTACCAGCAATCCAATTTAGAACTTCCTTTCTGATGGAAGCAATCAATTATTATTCTTTAGACGTTTATCAGGTACTCCAATCGTTACAAAATACAAAAGCATGAATTTCTGTGGATGATACCAAACAAGACAAAAATATAAAACTCATTAAGCGCTGATAGATCCGTTATTCAAATAATTCTATTTGAATTGTTTAAGATATTGATAAATGCTTGTATAAATCTGTAAACAAACTTGAATTTACTCTTTCAATTCATCTGCCTCGCTGCTCTTCACTGAACTATCACAAGCTCATCCAATAATAAAATGGAAGGAAAACAACCCAATTTATCATACTAATAGAATGATTCAAATCCTGTTTTTGCCCCAATGTTTAATACATACTACAATGGAAGATATATGCCTTCATCACTACCTCAAATCTATCATGCCTTCTTTATCCTCAAATTATCATTTTAAAACTTTTTAGTAATTGAGTAAAATTTTATAATATGCGAAATTTTATAATATGCGTTATGATTATCAAAATGGCAAAATCTATTGAGCTAGTTTCAAAGATATATTATATAAATATGAATATGAATATGAATATAAATATAAATATAAATATAAATATAAATATAAATATAAATATAAATATAAATATAAATATAAATATAAATATAAATATAAATATAAATATAAATATAAATATAAATATAAATATAAATATAAATATAAATATAAATATAAATATAAATATAAATATGAATATAAATATAAATATAAATATAAATATGAATATAAATATAAATATAAATATAAATATGAATATAAATATAAATATGAATATAAATATAAATATAAATATAAATATGAATATAAAATAGTGAATATATAATATTAATATAAATATAATGTTAAATTCAATATTTGATCTCTCTTTTGATTCTTTTCTTCCTTCTTCAGTAATCAAATTGACTCCCCCCCCCCCCCCCCATCATATATCATGAAGTATGATTCCTTCACAAAAAACGTTTTTCTTATAAAACGATTATGTGTCTATGATATGAATTAATATAGTGTGCATTGTGTATCTTGTACAGTGTACACACTTTTATACGAATGGAACAGCACAAACTATAAATCAAATTGAATAAATAAAAATTATTTCTCATAATATTTTATTCACAAACAGTTGTGTGTGAGGTAATTCTACATATCATTTTTAGAGAACAACCATTCTGGGATCAGAGAATGTTGAAGGCAGCTACTGCATGTAGGCCTACTCTCTATATCACAAGTAATTTGCTTCAGTTTGTGACAAAGCAAACTTATATAACTGAAACCACCAGTCACTTCTCTCTGTAATGCAGAGGTGCCGGCTTAGAGGAGCAGACAGGCAAAATTCCGGAGGATGGATTATTGGAAATTCGATGGGTAAACCTCCTCAAAGCATACATGCAGCTTAGACTACACGAACATGTATGTAATTCTGGTGGGAAGCCAAGATAATGGAATGCCTTTTCTCCAAACCTGCATCACAACTTCAAGGAGCTCGAAGCAGTCAACTTATAATGTAAAATTTAAAGTCGGATTGTAACAGAACTTGCACTGTGAATTGACTTCTGTCGTTCGGTTGAAGTTGAATACCTTTCAGTATCAATTCATATGGAATTTAGTCACTTTTTGATTTAATGTCAGAAACATCCAGCTTAGTGAGTCGTGTAATGATTATTAATTATTTGTTAGATGTATTATAATATTAATTTACTTGCCTTCAACCCGTAATCACTCGCGCTACGGAAAGTTCTGCAGGGCCTTGCGCTATAAGATTGAATATAATATCAAATAATGGCCTTATATTATATTGTAGTTACCATTGCCAGAAACTGCAACTGGATGGATTAGAATGAGCATTGAAGTTGTCTATTGATATGATTCCTGAAGAAACTGTCTAGATTGATCTAGGAGAGCAATAAACTCCTCCGAAACGTGGACAGTTACCTGATCACTCGCGCCGTTACATTGAATCTAACACAATAGGAATCGATAGGATTAACAAGTTACGCAATCGCTCGCGCTGTTAGATTTAACTTACACCTCTAACTATTTAACACCTTTAACTATTACACTTCCATCACCTGCTTCGATCTTTGTGGCTTATTTCATCACACCGGATCAAAGACCGGATCAAATAATGGTTGATGGAGATGAAAATCTAAGAGCCAGTGATATTAAATAGGTGAGAGCGAAGTTAGGGATATTAGACCCTGTCTTGCACTCAACCAATTGGAGTCTAAGAGTAAGGACAATGGCAGGAAATAGAAAGTGAAAATGCTATAGCATCAATATTGATAATTTATTATTCTTGATTATAACATTACATTAACTGAAACCTTAAGAGATATTTTAGTTTTTTTTCATTTTTGTGGAAAACATTTTCTCTGGAACTATAACCCAAAAAATTATTATTTTTATATAGAAACCTCGACATTCATAGAATTTTATATTTATTTTACATATTACATTTTATTTTAAAATTTTCATTCTACATTCTATTCATTTTCGTAGTGCTTTTGTACATTTACATTATTTATAGTCTACATTTCATTTACAGCCTATTGACTAAAATGTTCAACTGGAAATAGTATATTTCGCACCTAGGGTCGAAAATGTGTGTTTGCCGGCTCAAGATTGCGGTTTTCAAGTTCGAGACAAAGTGGAGAACTTGAAGCGTTTGAGAGCCGGCAAAACATTTTTGCAGGCGTTGCGAACGCTATTTTTCGCCACACCACAAAAAAACAAACAAAACAACAATGTTAAGTTGGCAATTTTGAAAGCGAAATTTTAAGGCTATGTTACTAGCAAGAATACAATGTTGTTGAGGTTATGAAAATATAATCATCATATTCTATTGTTTGATATCAAAATTACGAAATAAACAGGATAATACATATCAAGTTATGAAACAATAATTCATAAAATATATTATAAATATAATACTACGATATATATAGCTTATTACTGTAATATTATTTGATCATCTCTCTATGATTTGTGTGATCGGACACGATCAGCTGTCATTCAAGGTCATTTTCTCTTCCGCCATAGGGCGGTAAACGTTTACGGACCTCGTCGGAAACCGAACACTTTTGGCTTCCATATGACGCACGAAAAACAGCTCATTACGTTCTAGTGTGGCAAAAAATCTATTATCTTCAACTAAGTTTATTAAGCTTTTCCAGTTTATGTACCACTTGTTATAAAGAAGATTAAATTAAAAGCATATTCACAAACAATGATAAATTATTGATGCAAAAGATCACATAAGTTTTAGATATACTTATTTCACACACAGAAATATACACATTGCATTCCAGGTCATAGATATCCTACAGTGCAAATCACTTGCATGCTTGATATTCCCTGTGGATCATGAAAGTGTGATTTACATAACGTGATGTTTGCAAACGGTGATACATCCAGTCCATTATGGGTGGGGGGGGGGGGGAAGGAGTGAGGGGTGAAGATTGTGGATGTAAAGGGGAAGGGGTTTTGATTTATGCATATGCACTGGCAAGTATAGACACCACATATGGTAGGACTACTCTAGGGCAATGGAACTCTAGGGTCGAAGCTGATCCTACTTGAAATTGAAAATAAAATGTCAAGTAGCGTAGTATTCGAACTGAGGAGTCCAAATAATGGAGATGTGAGTTGACGATCATATACATTGTTACACGTTATACGATAATAGATAATCAGTAACGAACAAGTTATTTTGAAAAAAAGTAGAACTTATTTGATACAATGGTGGTTTATGCATCGATTGTATTTTGACTACCTTTTAGCTGATAGTGAAATGTTTAGGACATGAGAACAAAGTGAGCAGACACCATTTTATCGACGACCACTGATTACCTACTTCACTTACTTATTTAAAATTTACTCAAAATAACATGAACAGGTCTGCTTGATTGTTGATGATTGGTTGAGGGTTTGAAATCAAATTAAAATTAAACTTGGTTGGAGCGCTTGTCTGTGATCAGATAAGGCTTTGGCTGGCTTCGTTTCCTGTAGCATTGGGTGCGAATCTCATTCAGCCATGATGTTTCTCATCATTCACCTCATTACCCATGCACAAGTCTACAAACTAACTCATGTGGGTATCCTCGAAAAAAAAAACGCTTTCGAAATGTTTCAATCAGCTGCTGTATAATCTTGTTCATGTCTATAATGAATAGGTTGCTGAGTTCTGATTGTTATACAGCCTGCATCATATGAAGTGAACTCTATTTGAGTGAAACACATTAGCTATTGATACAAACATTATGTTGTGTGAAAGATGAAGTCATATCCAAGCACCAACAGTGTACTTTCTAAAGAAGTGTTGAATTATATTTCTGATAGACTTGCATGCGGGATAAATCATTCTGAAATGGTTCAAAGATCGAAAAGGATTTTTCATTTGTCATTTTCAGCGATACACAGGAACACATCTAAGGAACTTAGAATACTTAGGAATACCTCTAAGAATGAGTAATACTGTATCTCCAAAATAAAGTTTCATACACGAAACCTGAATGGCTGAAAGGCTGAATGAATATTTTGTTTGTATTCAAAAATATTTTGTTAGAGTTTTTATAACAGTAGATATCTCAATTAAATGATATCAAAACTTCAGTAGAAATACTTTGAATTCTCATTCTCCATGAACTATCGAATCAATAAATTCGACTCAAGAATATTGTAGTTCACGTCATTAATAATGGAAGTGAACGATTTCTCAACAATTCAATCTTGTTAAGGTGACTGAATAAAACAAATGTTGTCTATTCCACATTAATGTGGAATAGACAACACTTGTTTTATCCATTCACCTTGATATGGAGAAGTTCCACAACATTTCTGAATCAAGTATGAATTTTAGTTCAATCTTGTTTCAATCGAAATGACAATGCTATTGTAGAGACTTGCACTATGTTACTTATGTGCTATTGATTTAAATGAGTTGAGAAAGTGCGAGGTGGAGGGAAATTATAAGCAGGGGAGGGAAATTTCGGACAAATCTTTGCTCAGCGTCTGCATCACTGGTTCAGTCCAGTTGACGCGGATCCCTTGAAGGGCGCGCTTGTGTGTTGTGAAAACTCCGTGTTCGCGTAGGAAGTTTTCTGAGGGGGGTTAGTTGACAAAGTCCCAATTTTTCGATTTTCGCTCAGTGCTCAACTAATGGATGGATTTGATGGAAATTGTTTTTAAAAAGTTTCAAATTGGAGGAATAACGAACTGGAACATCATAGATGCGACTGACTACAAGTTAGATCCTGAAACTTTCCGGTTGAAATTTACGGGAAAATTGTAAGTTTCTGGAATGAAAATCATTCTTTAACTGACTGTCAACTGCCGGTTTTTGAGTTTTGGATGAAGTGAAACTAAATAAATAATCTCTTGAGAACTTGATGGATGTCTGCTCATCTGCAGCTGTATAGAACGTAAATTCTCTCTTCAAATTTGTTTTTCACCATAATAATATTTTTCTCCTTCACCTCCTTCTTTCTCCTCCTCTTCTTGAATATCTTGAATAACTCGTCATCTTCCTTTTCTCCTCTACTTTTTCTTCTTCTCCTTCTTCTTCTTCGTTTTCACCCTCTCCTCATTCTACATTTCCTTCCTTTTTTCTCCTAATGCTTGCTGAACTACTACGTATTTTTGGGGTACTACTACTTATTTTTTTGCAGCCTTTTACCCTTCGACAAAACTTTAACTTTGTCATGTCTTCGTTCTTCGTTCTCTCCTTTACAATATTCATTGTTTCTATTTCCTTCCACCCTTCGTCTAGCAAATCACTTAATATTCTTTCATTCTTTTTTCCCTAATCCTGGAGTCTCACTTAATAAAAAAAAATCGCTTTTGTTCCACTTACTCTTTGAATATTGATTATTTCTCAATTGAAAACTCATTTTAAATACTAATAAACTAAATGAATACTTCATAAGAAATTTCACGTTGTGGATATTTCTAAATAATCGCATTCCATTCTGTTCGACAGTACATGAACTAATCATTGTAACTATCCATCAAACTCATGTTTTGCTCATATCCATTCAAGCTCGTTTTTATGATTCCCACATTCATTTCAGTACACTCATTTGTATCCGCTCCAGCTTCTATTATTTTTCTCCCTAATTTGTCAAAAGTGGGTAATTTTCCAGATTCATTCCCACTTTAAGTCTACCTTATAAGAATTTGTGATTTTCTTTTTTACTTTCTATTACACAATAACACATCACTCAATCATTCATCAGGAGAAATATGCCCAGCCAACGTTCCTGACACAGCTTATGATTCATTCTATGTTCGAGTCCCGGCTTGGTCTAGCATTCTCCTCTATTTCTCACCTTATATCCTACAAGTTCCAGACACCAGCCACAAGCCATTCGTGAGATCCCAACTTTTTTTTCATAAATGGCAGTTAATGCTGTTATTCATGCGATAGGTGCTATAAATGGTACAATCAGATGCTCTATCGGACGTTGATACAATTTCATTGAGTTTCAATCAGTTTTGAGTTATTTGAGATGGATCTGATATAAACGTAGTAAATTTTTATCAGTAAACTGCCTCAATTCACTTTGTCATCGATATAATTTTCTCAGTTCAACCGAATTTTGAAATTAATCAAATTCACAAAAAATCGCAATTTTCAGCTTAAAAATATTTAAATCCGGGCTTCAAAATATGTTTTAGAAAATTTCCTCGTGAAGGACAGTACAATCTGCGTTTACTTAATAAACAGATATTTGAGCCACTTTTTGAAACTTCAGCTTGCACTGATATGATTATAATTTTGATTCTCAAAGTTTCTTTGCTAGAAATAATTCCACGAAATAAATGCAAATTTTCAAAATTGTTCTTCTCATCCTCGATATTTTCTTTTACGGAGAAAATCTGAGGATCACTCGCCATCTAAACAATGAGAATAATATTTTTTCCCCTAGTAAAATGAATAAATACAAGAGAAAAAAATTTCAGAATCACAGTTCCTGTTTTCGCAAGGTGGTACAGTTATAGGATATTCAAAATTATGATAACTGCAACTAGCTTGAATTTCGTATAATTATCCTAATGTTGTTGAAATCAAAATTTTTATGGGGTAATACATTCTCGAGAGATCTAGAGTTTGCATGACATAGATTTTAATGCTAAAGCACTTACCACTATAAATTTAAGTAGGTCAAACTCAATGCCCTAGTCGAGTAAGCGACGCTCAACTTATCCGGTACTAATGATTCATCAGTCTCAATCTATATAGCTATCAGAACTAATGGAGCATCACCATCAAGATTTAATTGTTGTATTCCCTATTCACAGTGGTTTTATTAAGATTCAGCTGCTCCAGAAGTAGAATATAGTACATTATGTTGGCTACTAAGAGTGAAGTTCCCCTTTTCGGGAAGCTTAATGTGAATGTTTAAGGAAGCTTAAAAGTTTTGGAATAGTTTGGAAGAAGTTTGAACTAAGAAAACTATAACTAGTACAATCGTGAAACTTGATCATTATTTGAAAAGTTAAAGTTTCTCATCCCTGTGCTGATCTTAGGAAGTTTTGAAGAATTTTTGGGTTCTTCTATGACTCAGAGTTTATTGGTATTTAACATTTCAACTGAGAAAATAGTAACTATTCTTCTACGAAATAATTCCATGAAACAGTGAATTGTTTCGACAATTGAGTACGAAACGAATTAATTCAAATGACGGGTTGAGAACCTCAGTGGGAGGAATTGATCGCCGCGAGGCGTAGCAGGTATCTGTTCAATCAGATAGAGATAAGCTGCGTTCCCGTAGGTCATGTTTGTAACAGTGACCGATTAGATTGGCCAGCAAAAAGGACACTGCTCTCTGCTTTAAAATCACTACCCGGTGGTTCGGAACCCACCTAAAACCAGTGGCGGTCCCAGGGGGGGATGAGAGGGATATATCCCCCCTAAAAAATAATTTATTCATAATTATGTATGTATAGTTTTTGCGAGAAATAAATTTAATCTGTGTCATTGACTTGTTAGCTAGAAGAATAAACAAGAAGGATGTGTACATCCTTACATCCATTACATTGTTGAGTAACAATCTGAGTATTTTTTGGCTATTTCTTCGTAACTTACTTGTTAAAAATAGGGCCTAACTATAGAGAAAAAATTCGCAGTGAACACTTGATTTATTTTTTAATTCATTCTACGTTTATTTAACTGAACTTTGTCATCATGCTCATTAGCTCATTAAATAATCACATTGTCTTTTAATCAATTTTCTTTGTGTAGCTAAAGGAAATCAAAGGAAGAACACATACTATAGTTAGGTCCTATTTCACCGAGATACAATAAACTTTAAATGAAAAACTATTTTATTAGCTAACATATTATGTTAGCTAATAATAATAGTATTTATTAAATACTATTAGCTTGAGCATATTTAAGAGCTCAAATACATATAAAAATACGTTTTTAGGCTTTAAATTCCACATTTTTTTCCTGGGGGGGGGGGGGGGTGGACCCAGACCACCGGTGGTCATCCCCCCCGAAATGAAATCCTGGGACCGCCACTGCCTAAAACTGTTGGTCCAACTCATTCAATCACCATCATCCAACTCATTACCCAATTATAATTATTTATAATTTCAGTTACAAATCAATTATTATTATAATCAATTAATAGAGCATGAACTATTCAAAGTAGAGGATACATATCACATTCAGGAATACCCAATAAATTATTCAATCGAAGTCTTTATAATATTTTATCATCGGTTTTCCTTGTTACTGAAAACCGAAGCCAAATTCGGCTAGTGAGAGATATTTGAATGACTGGAAATCATCCTCTGATTGTCAAATGTGGTATGAATGGGTCTGTTTCTGACACATGTCGCCGGCTGCCTAGTCTTTCACGCTTCCAGTCACTCCAATCCATCGAGTTCAGTTTCCAAACAAATCTATTTCCTGTCAAAATTGATTCTAGTTCATTGTTATTCCAGCTCATGAGTTAATCTCTATTTGATTGTCTGCCTCATAAGACTAATTTCTGCGCTATTAGCACTTGGGTGGTTTGGAACCTACCCAAAATTTTAGGTTTATCATGTTTCTCTTTGTTTGTTCTCCACATATATACATTCCAATTGAATGCTCTTCATTTTCTTCACTATAATCATCCTTATTAGAGCTGCTTGGAATGAATTGTTTGTCATCTCTCAATTTTCTTCATAATCACATATTTTCTATTCACTTTTGCTAGATTATTATTGCTTTGATTCATCATGATTATCGGGATGGTTGCCTTCTGATATCCTTCATGGATGAATAACAATCAAGAAAAATAGAGATAAGTCAATGAAAACAGAATAATCAACATTTGTTCCTTACTACAGTAGAATCTCGATTATCCGAGTCTCAGTCAACCGAGCCTCCGGATTATCCGCGCTAGTGATGAGATAAGAAAATTAAAATAAAGCTATTTTTATTTTAAGAATAATACGGTGGGGAGATGCGTTTCATAATTTTTATGTTGTAATGTCATGGTCTCAGTTAAAATAAGGTATGTAATAGTTATAATGTATGTAATAAAATAGTTTCTTTTACGTTTTAACCTTGTTATAAATAAGTTTTGACACGTTTTTTTTACTTTTCCTGGTAGTAAAACTTAACCTACGTATTATCCGAGTTATTTCATATCCGTGGTGGTTTTGATCCCAATTACCTCGGATAATTATTGAGATTCTACTGCACTGAGGTCATGGTAAATAATCGTTTTTATTCAATAATATTGGTAAGCTTTT
The DNA here is from genome assembly GCA_948455865.1 of Conomelus anceps. Lineage (NCBI taxonomy): Eukaryota > Metazoa > Arthropoda > Insecta > Hemiptera > Delphacidae > Conomelus > Conomelus anceps. Next base: position 15,316,852 of record OX418225.1, read on the forward strand.
ATGAATCATCTTGTAATTTTCCATTTAGGTGAGTTCTTTTATGTTTAATGCGTGATAACCCAAAATTATAATCCAGCAGTGCTACAAAATGTATTGGAATCAAGGAGTGAATCAAATAGATACAATGTAAAATAATAGAGTTTACCAAAGCTGCTCGGCTGCAGCATAAAACTAACTTATTTTTTTTCTCAATTATGTTTTTTTTTATGTTTGTTTAAATGTTTTATTTTATGGTGCCCATACAGAGTAATCTCGAGGCACCTAATTATAACTTTTTTTCTTTCTTTTTACTGGGAACAGGTGTATTGTTCATGTATCATGCTTATCAAAAATTAACTGTAAACTTATTTACAATTTTCAATAAAGTTTTTTTTTGGTAACAATGATTTTGCAAATCACCTAGAATTGAAGTTCTATTAAAATTCATATGTCTTCCTATAATTCGTAATTGAGACAATATTTTTCACGAATAACAAATGTTTTTCATAAATACATTATTTTACAATGTCTTTATCAGAATACTGATGAACAACTTCAGCTTACTGCCGCTTCAGCGGTCGTGGGTTTGAATCCTGCTCCTCCGCCTGGCATCTATGTGTAATAATTCACCTCATTACTCGCGCACAAGTCTCAGATTCATGTGGGCATCATCAGCAATTTAAAAAAAATTATATTAGCTGGCTATAGTGCTATAATAATACTTAAGACGCCACGTCGGACTACCGAGCTTGTGGGGCTTACCAAGTGTCAGATAATCAAGGGTCACTTGTTCGTTTTCAATCTTTGTTGTCTTTCCCCCATTTCAAGAATTAGTTTCACAGAACTGAAATCTTATACCATGATAATGCAATCAATTATTCCTGTCATAAATATTTCTCAAGGGAAGTGATAGCCGCGAGCCGTAGCAGGTATCTGTTCAATCAGATAGATAAGCTGCGTTCTCGTAGGTCCCGTTTGTAACGGTGACCGATTAGATTGGCCAGCAAAAAAGACACTGTTATTTGCTGAAAATCACTTCCCGGTGGTTCGGAACCCACCTAAAACTGTAGGTCCAACTCATAAATCACCATCATCCAACTCATTACCCACGCACAGGTCTCAGACCTATGTGGGCTTCATATCCTAAAAAAAAAAAAAAAAAGCATTCGGGATGCCGCGTCGAACTACCGAGCCTGTCGGATATCGGAAGTCGATTGTACTGACTCTAAAAAGAATCTTGTGGGAATTAGAATAGAGAAGAATCTAAATCAGAATCTTGGTACTTTTTTACTTTCTTAAAAATATTAAAGAACTAATATCAAACACTATCATTGATCAGTCATTAAAAGAAAAGAAAAAAAGAGAAGAATGTAAAACAGAATATTGGTACTTTTTACTTTCTTAAAAATATCAAAGAACTAATATCAAATACTATCAGTACAAGAGAAAAGAAAAGAAAAGAGAAGAATGTAAAACAGAATCTTGGTACTTTTTTAATCTCTTAAAAATATCAATGAACTAATATCAAATACTATAATTAATCAGTCATTAAAAGAAAAGAGAAGAGAAGAATTTAAAACAGAATCTTGGTACTTTTTCATCTCTTAAAAATATCAATGAACTAATATCTAATACTATCATTAATTAGTCATTAAAAGAAAAGAAAAGAGAAGAATGTAAAACAGAATATTGGTACTTTTTTAATTTCTTAAAAATATCAATAAAGAACTAATATCTAATACTATCAATAATCAGTCATATCATACATACTTATTGGAAGTAGTCGCATTTCCTCCCCCCGTCAACCTATTTAACTTGTCAGTGACTAGTCTGTTGATTGAGTTGGTATGGGATCGAAGTGTCTAAACAAGATTCTTCCTCTCCCTCCATCATTGGTCCGATGGCTAACGGCTACTTGTTAACAGGTCTCTTCTGTCCTGAATAATTAATAACAATGTTCAAGGCAGTAAAGTAGAGGGGTGTTACAAGTAGTAGGGACGGACAGGTTGGTCCCTGGACAGGGAGGAGCATCTTGGGAGGGAGAGTGATAAGGTGGAGGAGAAGATGGTGATGGAGGAGGATGAAGAGTGATGATTATGAAGAGAAGTTGGAGGGGGAGGAGGACAAGATATTTCTCTGTCATCACCAGATGACATAGAGGACATAGACTTAAAAGAGGAATGAGTGAAGGAGAACGAGAAGGAAGTGGAGGAGAAAGAGTAGGTTAAGAGGTGCTGGGAGGGAGTAGGATGATGATGAAGAAGAGGAGGGGGAAGAGTAGAAGGACAAGATGTCCCCTGTCCTCTCCAGAGGACATAGACTAGTCCGTAGCGGTCAAGTTGTCCCATCTCATGAGTCCCCCGAGCCATCTGCTGCAGATTAATTGAACACAAATTTGTATCGTCACTAGCTGTGAGCTAGCCGTTCTTAAGACGCCAGGGGTGTAACACTCAATTTGCTTACTAGAGTTATAATACCTCGGGCATAGGGCTGGTCGTTAACTTATTCCGAGGGAACTTCGTATGTAGCCTGAACTTTATGAACTTCATGTTTAATAAATGAGGCTAGTCCTTGTCACGACCGCTCCTATTCATACTGGTAAACTAAAGTTGCGGTCTATAAAATAGCATGGAAAAATAATTTAATTTTAGCCTAATACTTTAAACATAATAATTTATAATTTAATTCCTGGATCTCTTGTTCCATGACAAACTGCGTTGTTAATATTAACTTTTTAAGTGAATTCAACGACTTGCAGTCCAATTTTTATTAGGAATAAGTAGTATTTTGTATTTTTATTAACTTTTTCAGTGAATTCAACGACTTGCAGTCCAATTTTTAATGAGAAGTAGTATTTTTATTAACTTTTTCAAATATTTGACTGCAAGTCGTTGAATTCACTTAAAAAGTTAATATTAACAACGCAATTGGGCATAGAACAAGAAATCCAGGAATAGTATTTTTACTTACTCTGTATTTTTACTTACTCTGTAGGCCAGAGTAAGTAAAAATACTACTTATTCTTAATAAAAATTTGACTGCAAGTCGTTGAATTCACTTAAGAAGATAATTATAATTTACCTTTGGATGAGCTTTTGGCTATAAGACGTTTTTGTCGTCTAATTTTACGTTTCATTTCTGGAATTGGATTCTCTACAAACTTCTTATGAGATGAAATAACCGGTTCATTGACTATTAAGCAAGTGACCTAGTTAAAATTTTAAAAACGTTTTTTAGGACAACCTATGCATTTATCAAACCACAATCTTACCAATCAAACCACAACCTTATCAAACTACAATCAAAGTGAAATCGCTTAAACCTTCTGAGGACGGTAGCCAAAATGTCTATATTATAATTATAAATATAGAAAACAGCCTGTAGAAACGATTATGAATCGTTGCTGCAATAATGTTATAAAAAACCTTACTATCAATATTATTGTAGGTGTCTTATTGATATCAGAGCTCTTATCTGCTACCGCTTGCCCCGCATCACCTTTGGCTTCGTGTTAGTTGTTTTCACTCCCTTCCTCGCTCGAAATTTTATTAGTTGAAAATTAGTAAAAACTACTAATTAGCGGCTGAGCGTAATCAAATTACAAAAAAAATAAACAAAATCTTAGTCACCTTATCGCAAGGATGAGATTGATATGTGTCTGAGTTCAGAGCACCGCAGTAAACCACAAGAAAGTTGCTGAAATGTGGAACACCAAAAAGTACGTCATTCCTCTTCAGTCTCGATCTACACTCGATTTAATTTTCTTCATGGAATAGTTTACCACTTACAAAATTCAATTTTTGCTGCATGAATGTAGTTTGGAAAAAGATTATGGAATGCATTTTTCTATTCTCTGATGAATTTTCTATCGTTTATGGCTTTGTTATAAATACTCTCATTACTTTTAATATAGATTTTAACAAGAAGTACTTTAAGTTTCAGAAAGTGTAATGTCCCATTTTTAAAAGTGATTGAAAGTTTCTTCATATAGCTTCGGAAATACTTCAAGATAATTCATTTGAATTTTGAAACTGCTATCCATTTTCAATATTACATTGCAAGTAACAATCGAACAGGACTTGGTCCCAAGAGTCACCAAGAACAGTAGTTACTTAAGCCAAATTTGTCGTCCAAGTTAATAATATAATCTGCTAGAAAGTTATTCCATGTTGAAATCAAGTTAGCAGAGCCTTCTAAAGTTATCTGAAAATTTGCATTATTTGTTGAAAGGTGAATCGAGCAAGAGGAACAAATCTGTCGCTGGAGGTTATAATTTTCAAGCAGTGGAGTGGATCATGGTGGATTATCGGTTGGAAAGGGTTGCTGGAATCAAGTTTTGCGCAGTCAGCAATAATCTTAATCATCTCAAGCCAAGGTCTCAATCCATTAGGATGAGAAGAGAAAGTCCGGAAGTTTACTATTCTCTCACTGAGATAGGAACTTCGGAGATGAGATCTGGGCAGTTCCAAGAAATTCCAGCTTGAGGCAAAATACTTGAAAAATAGCTTGGGCTCAGATTCCAGTCTTGGTCATGTGAGATAGATGGTGAATCAATTTGCTAGAAAATTTTTCTGCATCCACTTGAATTTCAATAGAATTTTCTGATCCAGAATAAAATTTGGGAATGAATTTCAATCATCCTTGTAGATGTGTGCGTTATTCACACACACACACACACACACACACACACACAAATAAATAATTGTGGAGCACATTATCTTTGGAGTAGGCTTTCAGTAGCAAAGCCTCAGGTCAGAAGTCAAAGAACTTGGAGAGTACTTAATTTTCTGAAAGAAATTAAGAGAGGATCAAATTAATTCAGTACATGGTAATAGAACAGGTGTTACAGAAGGAGAACATTTGCAGAAATTTAAAATAGTGCTTTAATTATCAAATTCACGATAATTTCATCATTTGAGAGCCTATAAAAAGATCGAATGCAGTCTGTAGTGATTACTCTACATCGGTAATTGTTCAAACAATTCTTGAGAGTGAATTTTCATAGGCTTCCTTGGAAAATTAAAACAAAAATAAAATGACTTTGTTCTTTTTAGTAATTATCTATTTGTAATCTCCCAGAAAGCCATTTATTCTTTTAATAGACTAACTCAAGAATACATTTTTTAGATTTTTGTGTTATTAAACATTTTTTACAATTAACTTGTTATGTGGATTTAACGACTTGCAGTCGAATATTCATCAAGAATAAGTGAAATTCACTTACTCTGTAGGCCGAGCGCTTTCGAATCTTTGAGATCCGTTTTCAGAGGTCGTTAAATCCACATAACAAGTTAATATTAACAACGCAGTTCGTCATGGAACAAGAAATCCAGGAATTATAATATATTGTCAACTTACAAAACCTTTTTCATCAAGATAGGGTCCGTAGTTTAATAGAATATTATATTAGGAATAGAATATTATTCAATAATGATATATAAATAATCGAGAGGCAGATGTTGAGCTTTCATTCTCAGCTGAAGGGTATAGTGTTGTCTATAATATTGAAGGTATTTTATGTCCAGATGGTGCTGAAACAAGAAGCTTCTTTCACTAATTTGACGTTTATTGTCAATGGAAGAAGGAGAGATATCTGCGTATAATTGAAACTGTAATTGGCTACTCCCAAACAATTCACTCATAGAGGTGGACACATAGAGGTGTACACATGCCAGTGGCTGGTTAGCTAGTTGAAAATTGCTGATTACTTTGAAAATTAGATTTTGAAAATTGAATCAAACCGCAAGGTCTCTCCTATACTGCGTTCGGCAGAGGTTGAACTTTGGCATTTGAGACATGGTGGTCGAGAAGTGCATCAGTTGGGCATAGAATCAAGTTTCAGTTATACAATTTGATTGTTTCAGTTATTGTACAAGTTTCAGTTATGATTAAATTTGTACAAGTTGCAACTATTCCAGCTGGATTTATTATTTGGAATACCCATATTTCATGTTTGTAATTCAACGACTAATAAAACTACAAGAAATGTAGGAAATTATAATCAGATCATGTGGGCATACTAGGTCACTTGTGGAGGTGATGATGTTGTGTGTATGTATGTGAGGGGGTGGGGGGTGAAAATTATTGTAAGCGCCAAGGAATCGTATTGTAAAGAGCGCTCAGTTTTCACTTGACCATATAACATTGACCATATGCTATTTTCTTCACAACATCCATCACATGGTATTGAGACCCTTGATGCTGTATGTTTATTTGGCGGGCCGCTTAGCGCCGTTGGTTGGGGCGTCGCAACTTCAGCTTGCTGTCGTTTAAGTGGTCGTGGGTTCGAATCCCGCTCCACCGTCAGGCATTTATGTGTTCACCTCATTAACCACGCACAAGTCTCGGACTCATGTGGGCATCATCAGCAATAAAAACAAATTATGTAACAATAATTGATATGATTACCATAATTGATAAGAAATATTTATCTACTTTACTTCCTATAACAGGAGAACATTTAGTCAGTGAGGAGCAACCCACCTATAGAGGAAGCTATACGCTATAAAAAAATTATAAAATAAATCTATCATTCATTAGAAATTATTACTGGTCTTACACCAGAAAATTACAAAAAAGAAAATTCTATTGAAATTTGATGATCTATGACTCATCATGGAAATAAGGTTTGCATGATCAGAAGCGATGCTAAAAATTATTTATTTTATGACTGAATTAGTCTTGCACAATTATGATTATTCTACATCGTATGATAAAGGTCAATTTAAATCTCAAATAAATGAAGGACTCATGATATTTGAAAATGTAGTTGATGTACCGCAAGTGAGCGGGAAGGCTCCAACAGCATTGATATTTTGACAGTAAAAGTTCCTGTGCCAGTTGTCTTTTTTTGAGGATGAAGCCCACATAGGTCTGTGACCTGTGCGTGGGTAATGAGTTGGATGATGGTGATTGAGCTGGACCTACAGTTTTGGGTGGGTTCCGAACCACCGGGAAGTGATTTCACAGCAGAGGACAGTGTCTTTTTTGCTGACCAATCTAATCGGTCACCCTTACAAAGAGTGCCCAGAAGAACGCAGCTTATCTCTATCTGATTGAACAGATACCTGCAACGGCTCACGGCTATCACTTCCCTCGATGGATTTTCTTGGCTGAGCTTCCTGTTAGTTTCCATTCACTATGAAAATATTATGATTCTATTCAGATTTAAAGTAATTTAGAAAATGTGACTGACGGACGCCTCTCAGTGGCGGCAAAAAGGGTCCCATAGGGCACCAAGGCTTTAAGGGGCTCCATTAGACTCTTGGCTAGGGCCTATTTGGTTCATCACTTGAGCTACATATCTTACCATACCTGAGCTATAACTAGTCTGTAAAATAAACATACGTTAAGCATTGAAGTACTAATACGGGTTTCCCAGATTCAGGGCCGGAAATGAATGGTTAGGATGACTCTGGTGGATGGGTTGACAGGCGTTATAAAGACCGTCTCCAGCAACTTCCGGACTGTAACCTCACACTGTACAGGCTCAGTGTCTCAGTTTTGCTCAGCATATTCCCGAGATTTATAACTTGAGGCCCAACTTTTCCTGTTGTACGTCACAGGCGTCTCTTCTATCTAGCTCTTATTGTTGGCAAGAAGCTGTAGCTTATTACGTGCTCTGGGTGCAGCTATTGTGATGAATTTTGGTGTGTGTAATCTGAAGATGAAGATGGTGGTTCTGATGAGGATGATGATGATAATAATTATGCTGATGACGATGATGAAGATGTACTTGACGCTGAGGATTAGAAAAGGAACCTAATCTGGTGAATAATTGTTTTGTGAGTATAAACTGCACGGAATAAACTTATTTCAAAACTATTTCAACAGTGAATGTAGAATTTCAAAATTACTTTGTCATTTTCTCAGTGGGATTCTAGTACTTTTAATCTTGATGAGTTTTAACGGTTATGAGATGAGTTTCATCGTGGATTTCAAAATTATTTTATCATTTTCTCAATGGGTTTCTAGTACTTTCAATATTGATGATGAGTTTTAATGGTTATGAGATGAGTTTTATCGTGAATAAAGCTGATGAAGGCTATCTTCCGAATAGGTTTTTTTAAACTATCAAGCCCAAAAAATGTGAAAGAAGAATTGATCAAAGAATCAGTAGATAGGTATAGCTTGTCAAGTAATGTTCATGTGAGATGTTCTAACCCATTTCAGCATGAAGGATAGTGACTAGTTCCAAGTACAGTATAACTCTGTGGATGCGTAGTGGGACAATACTGTTGAAATTTATTAACATTATAATATTGTTAATGACTTTGAAGCAGGAAGTAGCTCAGAAGTGTACTGAGTTGTGTAGCCAGGCCCTGTTTGAAAATACGAGTGGTCTGTTTCAAGAATAGAACTTTAGATTTTGTTTCGGTGGGATTGGCATACTGTTACAAATTAGTAAGTTCAGTGAAGAAAGCAGCCGCAAGCTACCTTACTCTTCGTTTGCGTAATACGCTTTTTGGACTAGAACATAACATTGAGGTTTGAAGAATAACCTACAGTCAAAATCGGCTATGGTACCTAAAACATGCATACATTATAATTATTATTGAGATAACATTATACTATAAATTCTTGAATTTTTTCAGTATGAAACACAATTAATTCTACTTATTTCTACTTGAAGAGCAAAAACTTGCACGTCAACCATATTGATGTGATAATGATGTTGATGTAGCCTAACAAAGTTCTGTTTCAATTTGATTACTCGTAACTTAACATCAATAATAGTTTATATATTGTAGTTCATTCACTAATTGAAATAATCATTCTGTGACATTAATCACACTATACACTATAGAATTGAACTCGTATTCTAGAAATTAAATCGTTTGATTATTCAGATACAGTATTTGATATTACGAGTTCTGATGCACATAATAATTTAAATCGTATTCGTTGCATAATCCGAAATATTGGGTGAATTACCGCGAATCGTTAGCTCTTCTTTGGTCAACAAAAACCGTTAATCATTGCTCTGTTATGAACTCATGAATAAAATACTGATACAACGATTAAGTATTCATCAAAGTGGACCAGATAAATGGTTTGTTGCTGTTGTTATCGTTGGCTATTTAATACACAGAGAAATGGTATCATTGAACAATTCCTACTGTTAAATTTATAAATTTATTATTCTTCGCTTGACGAATTACTCTGTGGTTGCCGGTGACTTGTCACACATTAAATTCTTCAGATATTGATCGACTGTTGAAACATTGACCACTCACAACCTGAAGTAATTAAAAAACAATACTGATTAAAAAAATAATAGCTTTCGGTCAGAACGCTACCTTCAGGAACTACTTCCTGGAAATAAACTTAATAAAATATGCGTATACTTGAAATGACTCCATCTTGTCACTAACTGAAAAATGTGTCGACTCGCTTTTCCAAGCTGCTTAAAAATTCACTGTCATTTTGCTGAAACACTTTTCTCACTAAACTGAGATAAAATTTCAACAGTTGAAGCGATTTCATGCTTATGATTTTTTGTAGGAAATCTGTTGGTTACTCAAGGAAACATTTTTTCTTTCACGTAGACATGAAATTTTTTCTAAAAACTTGCACCTCCTTAGTACGATGGATATCATTTTTTCTTACAGTTCGTTAACTTCTCTATTCAAAGAAGAGCGTCTTCTATTCGGGTCAATCCGAACTGGTACTTATCCGAATTGTCCTGATTCTCAATAACACTACAGAGCACATGATAATCATACAATGGAGGATCAGAGAAAAAATACAGTTCACAAAATATATTTTTAATGATTACAATATATTGAACAATAACATCTACATTATTATGGGACATCTCACCACCTCCATCCTGTTACCTGCTCTCACATTCGATCCAGATTTTGGACGTCTGGATTAACAACGCTCTACTGAACTAGTAGTACAACAAGTAATACAAAAATATTGACATTTCAGTCCAGTTCATTCATAGTCTACAAATATAGCCCACATTGAATACCTTTATTTATTTTTATTATCATTTGTTTCCAGAGAATTTTTTTTTGTAGATTACGTCTTGGAGACTCTAGTTGAGGAGTATAAGATAAGTCAGATTAATTTTACTATCTTATACACTAGTTACCTTAATTACTATATCAATTCGTTTAGGTGAGGCTTCATTCTGATATGAAAGGTACTCTTGTACACTATGATAAACTTAGTCAACTAAAACTTTTTTCAATTTTTTAAAAATATTTCTATATTTTCAAGACTCTTTAAAAACTGCAGTAGCTTGTTGTAGAGTTTCCTACCAATATAACTAGGCTTTTGTTTGAATAAGCTACTGTTGTGACTCACCAAGTGATAATCTCCTCGGCTTCTTGTATTACAATCGTGTACATCGTTTACTCAATATTACTCTTTTTTACATATAAAGTATCTTCATACACATATAAACAGGGTACAGTTAGGAGACCAAGTCTCTTGAACAACTGCCTTCATGAATCTAATCTATTTACTCTTTCCATACACCTAACAGCTTTCTTTTGGATCTTAAATACCCTATCAAGGTTTTGTTGAATATCATTCTGAGCTTATCAAAACTATTATCCAGGTGGTTTGTACTCCTTGTTCGCAGGTGCTTCGATGCACATATAATTCAATAAGTAGAAGTTCATAGTAGTTTCATGGTGGTTTTAATAATGAGAGAACTAGGAGAGCTCTCTACTCAATTTTCATTCTATTGAAGCTGAAATATTTAGTGAACTAACGCTGCGTTTACACTCTTTAGTTGTACTGTGTAGCAGAGCTAAACAACTAACTGGCTACAAGTTCAACCTGCTCTCTGTTTAGCAGATCAAAGATTCATTTTCAATTTTGTAGTGGAGCCTCTACTCCATTAGGTTACTCCATTAGAGCTGCTAGGTAGTGTAAAGCCAGCCTTTTAGTCGTTCTACTCAAATCTTTCTGGAGCTAATTCAATTAGACTATGTTCTAGAAAACTAGTATATGGTTGTACAACATGACAACGAATCTGAAAGCGCAGATATCTGTTTGTACAACTTCTACTTTAATCCTTGTTCATCGGCAGTATTTTACGCTCGCGTTTGATATTTCATAGCGAATAATCAGCTAGACGGTTCTATTATATCGCTTCCAAACAAACAGACAAAACTGTAACTGGAATCACCTGCGGGCTGGCGAGAGAAAATAGAAGTAGCGTTGCATTGTCATTGCATTTAATTAAGAGTTGAAACGATGTTGATATTCTGCTTTCAGTTGCATGTGAAACTTGTTCAAACTCATTCAATTCCACTTCGTAACCGGTGCTCCAACACAACTTTTGCAGTATGTTTCTTGTGTACATGTTGAATAACTACTTGTCAGAGTAGGGAACAAGTTAGTTCTGTTTTGGGAAAGTAAAGATTGACATTGTCTCGGATCCCTTGTTTTAGGCGCAATGGTATTAGAAAGTAAGTAATTCACATGGTATATCTCCATCCAACTGATTAATACCTTCTTACAACTGTATCAAATGTCACTCTTCCAAGAAAACTTATTTTATTGAAGTGTTGGGCTGAAGAATCAGTTTTTTTTTCAGAGAAACGACTGTTTTCCAACTAATAGAACTAGTTCGAAATTATGATGTTGAAGATCCATCTTGTTTCCACTAATATGTATTATAAACTTAAAAAAACACTGAGTGTACTGTGGGTCGTCTCATGATGCTCTAGACAACAGAGCGAAACGGCCGTCACGCCATAACGTGAGTCAATTTCCATTCAAAAGTGTTTTTTAAGTTTATAATAAGAACTAGTTCACTGTAAATAATAATACTAATAGTAGAGCCTTTATTCTTGAGAAGACCCGTACGGGTAGTTTCATATCGATGTTTGAGCCATGGAACATTGAACAATTTTAGGTGGATTCCGAAACACCTTAGTTTGTTCTTACGAATGGGATGGAACGTAATGAAATAAAAGGAGAATAAGTGGAAGATTCGTGTTTATTCTGCAGAGAAAACTAGTTGCTGACTAAAAAGTTAGCATTTTTTTCAAAGAAAATCTGGTGGCTGAATTGGGCTATGTATGATAGATGTTATAAAAGATTTTGCATGGAAAGGACATAAATTTTTCAATTTTATCTAGATCATGGGCGAATTGAGAAATGGGGAATCAAGCTCAGGATAAATTTTGGGGTGGATATCACCTAAAAAACGGTCCTCATCTACATAAAATATACGAATAGGGGTTTTTTATGTAAAGATTATGTAAACAGTCGTTAAGTCACGTCAGAGGCCCTGAACTTATTCAGGTGCGACCTGATAACTCTGACACCAGACCTGAGCCAGCCAGGTCACACAATATTATTATTATTATGTAAAGAATTACATCCCCTTCATTTCCCCTGGATTAGCTTCTGATCTAGATGGCTTACACACAACACTGCATATAAACACATCAACGTAATGTTAAGTATTGATACTGGTATTAGAAACTAATATTTTTCAAATAAAATCAACATTGAAATGATAAATTCTTGATGACATGATCAATAACCTTGAACCTGAGTTTTATTTCTTTCTTATATCTTTTCAACTTCTTATCTGATATTTTTCCATTGATCATATTTATACTGAAAAGTGTGATATTTTACTTGGAAATGAAGTATCGTTTTCACAAGTTCTTTCAATGCTGTTTCGGAAAACCTCCATCTCTATTAAGTTGGGTCTTACAAAAGTGGAGAAACACTGTCCAATCTTCGCACAATCTACACCTAAAATCTTCGCAATCTACATCTATGTAAATGCATCACTCAGATTCCGAATAAAGAAATAAAAACCCAATTTCATCTCTTTCTCACATCTTTTCAACCAACTTTTACAAAATTCTGTTACAGTAAACCTCTACCTCTCTCTTTGGTTGTAGTTGTTGCAACAATGGACGAATTTTACCCAACATTTTCCGTTTCATATGAATATATCACTCGATTCCCATTTATTAAAAGTATGAAAACATTGTATAATTGTAGAAAAATATTATTCGCTTCACCTATAAGATCGTAATATCAACGTCTTCAATCTGTGTGAAATTAGTGATATTATTTTTATAACTTTTAAAATGTTTTTTCTATTGAATTAATGGTATATTTTTAGTCCTTAATGTTTCTACTCCTACATTTTCATACTATTATAATTCTATGTTTCCTCCAAGTGTTTTAATTCTATTATTCATTTTTTTTTTATTACATCAATTCATGGCATCTTTGTTGGATCCTATGATGCTCCTGTATGCGGACATAATTTCAAAATGAAATTATTTGCATACAATATTATTTCTGCAGATATTTTTTATTTTTTGTAACATTTTATTTCTTGTACATGATAGTTAAGTTGATCTAAGTATTTTTTTTCTTTGTAACTTCTTGGTTTCTCTCCTAATAATTGATTGTTTTATAATTATTATTATTTTCTATCATGTATAATTTTTTTCCTGTGCATTTGTTTTTTCTTTTGCTTGTTTGTATTTGCGGAAATAAAGATTATTATTATTATTATTATTATTAACTCATGCAAGAGGTTTGTAGACTCACATTTATGAAGTCATCTAATTGCTTCTCATAATCACTTAACAACGTATTATCTACTCATCGCACATGAAAATCTCCAGAATAAATCTTCTTTCTCTTCTTTCATCCACGGCCTAGGTATAAGTGACTTTTCTGGTCTCTGTCTCTTCTTCAATGCAAAATTAATAATTTTTTGACCATCTTTTCCGGGGTTTGTCTACATCTCGCTTTCTTGTTGGTCTGTATTATACAGAACCTCTACAGGGATTTTTCAAAATGATATCGTGTTCTTTCCATTTTTCCCTGCATTTCTGAATCACACCATTCCCTCCATTTTTAGCTCTTTACAAATGCCAGCATTTCTTATAAGATCCAACCTTGCACAGCGATTGAAATTTCTCAAAAATCGCATTTCTGCTGTTGGAAGACTTGCAAAAAACCATGATAGATATTTTATTGATATTAAAACCATGGTTGATATTTGGTACACAGATAGGGCTTGGCCTGAGGAATGTCCAGAACCTTCTGCCCTTCTGCCCTCTTCTGCCCAGAACCTATACTTCACCTTCACAAAGTAACACTGGGATTGCCAATCTGATAAAATTTTAGTTTTGTGTCTTTTCAAACTTTGCTCTTCCAGTTACTATATATTCCACATATGGAGTGGAACTTGGTTAATTTTATGGTGATAGTGGAAAATCTGGAATCTTTTGTTATATCGGTCAACGGCTTTGAAAGCTGAAGAGAAAGAACTCATTTTCTAACCGCAGAGGAGGCGGAAGAACCAATGGGAGAAAACCTTCGAAATCAAAGGTGGACAGCTCTCTGAGCCAAGATGAAGACAGGTCGTCTGGGAGAAGGAACTCCGCGGCTTTTCAGATTTGGGCTTGCACTGCAGGATGGTATCTTGCTTGCGCAAAAATTCAGAAACGCACAGTCTATCAGATTACCTCGGAAATTCATGAAAAAGCTGCTGATTATGATTATTTCAAATGATAAGTCTAATTTCAATTTTCATGGTATGAACAACTCAATTGATAAAACTGATGTCACAATCACTCATTATTGATTCATTTAGTTAATATGTAGTAGAAATTATATTTGATAAGATGATGATTGAAGTGGTTGTGACAATGTCAGTGAAAATATATCCACGAACAGTGAAGACGAACAGTATAACTGACCAGCCCTTTCTTTCTCTACTTTTACCAATTCCATGAAATAGAAAACGTACTCTAGGAATATATTATTTGAAAGGTAGGTTCCATAACGGTAATGAAACGTGTCGTGTATGCCGACGTTATTCTCTTCTGAATAATGTCATCGCAGTAAAAGCAGGTTGAACGAGCATAACCAAAGCCGCATGACGCATTCATGATTTGCCGAATTGTAGCCATGGCAGGCAGGTCTTTGCGTATTCAATCAAAATAAGTGGCACTGCAAAAAGATTCACGGCACTCATGAAAATTTGAGTCAACTCGAAGCGTCAACTGCAATATGAGATTCATACATTCATTTATTCTAATATATTCAATTTCTGTCCCTATCGGAAAGTTCCCAAATGCAAATTGGTCGAACTCATACATCATCATTCCATCACATTCCTCGGTACAACATTTTCCTGATTAAACTATAGTTTTTATAATGACACTTTATGAAGTAATCACAGAGGGAGTTGGGAATGGTGGAATGATGTATAATTCCATGTCAAGCTCTGATTCAATACCAGCCTTTAAAAGATGTACAGGATTATCATTATAGATTGACTGGTATATATTATTATTATACCCTGGAAAACAAGGGTCAAGTTTTCACTGGGTTTGCTTCTCTTGAGCTGTGTTTTACAATTCATGCTTCTCTGGTATGAATTCTGAGATAATAGTTCCAAAAAAATTCATTTGCTCATAGGAAGCATATGTATTTGCTCATCATTGTTTTTTTGCCAATTGGATATGAGATTATTATTGATTGTTCATCAATGTATTCCTTATATTGTAACAAGCTCTGATATTTATGATTAGAAAATATGGGTTACCTCATTTGAATGGATGAAATTTTACTTGGTTGATAATATTATATGTATTTCATATCATTACAACGAGTTGGGAATGCATGGTGTATCTCAGCAAGGGACAGACCATTATGGAACAAAATCATAATGCAACTGCGATATGATATCTTGATGAACGGATAGTAATTCTTGCTCCTCCCATAATTGTGTAACTGTGAAAACATTTATTTTGTTTTTCAAGATAATTTCATGTCAACCTCAAAAAAAAGTAAAAATCTACCTCTTAGGAGATAATTGTTCTTAATGGACGTAAATAAAGCTATATTATTACATCACTTCGTATCATCGAATGGCATTGATGCTATTTGAATAGATGATTCATTGATCAAATGATCCTGTCTTTCTTGTAATAGAATATCATGCTTTGCTATAATAATTTCTTCAAGATAGATATCAGATAGAATAGAAGATAGATATTTAGATATCCAGATCGAATTTTTTTCTTTCTATTTTTTCAGGATGAACAATTGGTGAACATGGAATGCAATAGGTGGATTTGATAATGGTCTACATGACAAAATAATAAATCACTCTGAATACTAAGGTATTATATTATATTTTACAGTGATATTGTAGTCCAATGAATGTGTATTATACAAAACATCATTGCGATTCAATAATTCTTGGACAAAAAATTTATTTTGTTGAATAATAACCAATTATTTCTAGCCTATTATGATGATATGATGTATAATGTGAGACAGTTATAGTAATGATATAATGATAATGTAGAATAGGAAATGTTGTTATATAGACTCTTGAATTCTATTTACAAAATTATCCAATATTAATGACGTAACCTCCTAACATGATTCAATAATAAATTAGTTTTTTTATGTCAGTAGGATGGCTTGTTACCAAACCATGTAAGATGCATAAAGCAGGTTGCATCGAGAATCGTTGAAGAGTTTCGTATAGGGATTACCGAAGGACACCCAATGACAGAGTTGGATTCCCAAACGTGAAATCATCCAAAGTTTTCGTACGTGAACACGAAGACGATCAAGCTGTTGAAAGGAGGGTAAAAAGAAAAAGCGAAAAGAGATTTAGGGAGATGAAGAAAAAGCGAAAGTTCAGGGGATGAAGGGAATGAAAGGCAGAAGGGTCTCGACTCGATCGTATGACGACAATAGTTTGGAAAGTGAGAAATCCAGAAGGAGTTTGCCATAACATTTGCACTGGAAAGAAGCCAGATAGGAAGTCGGTTGCTGCACCTAGCTGGTCTTGTAGTCACGTAGCTCGGATTAAGTTATCGGGGTCTTTCCAGTTTGATTTCTCAATTAGACTGCTATTAAGTTCAGTTGAACCACCAACTTCTAAATAAAGAAAAAAGAACTTGTAAAAAAATTGAAAATAAATTAAAAAAAAAAATGTTCATTATTCAGATCAGGGGTTCTCAACCTTTTTGCTCCACGCCCTTCTTAGAATCCTGAATTATTCTCACTTAAAATCATCAATTCCATAGTTCCATCTATTTGAAACTGAATTCACCTAAGTTTGAAATGCTTTTTTGATGCCTCTAGCTAAGTAAGTGAATAGTTATGATCAATAATAGTGAATTGTTACAGCAGTACCAATTCTGTATTTCTGAACTGAATCCACCTAGCGACCTAGGTATAGAATGTTTCAAAATGCTTCATCCACGTTGGTGCATATCTGATAAAATAGTGATTAATCAATTGATTGAAGAAAGCTTTTTAAATTCTATCAATTAATTAATTTATTTATTTATCTTTTTATTTATTTATTTATCTATCTATTTATTCATTTATTTATTTATTCATTTATTTATTTATTTATTTATTTATTTATTTATTTATTTATTTATTTATTTATTTATTTATTTATTTATTTATTTATTTATTTATTTATTTATTTATTTATTTATTTATTTATTTATTTATTTATTTATTTATTTATTTATTTATTTATTTATTTATTTATTTATTTATTTATTTATTTATTTATTTATTTATTTATTTATTTATTTATTTATTTATTTATTTATTTATTTATTTATTTATTTATTTATTTATTTATTTATTTATTTAGACAAATTTACAACGAATGTGAAAGTGCAACAGACCAAAACTGCTCCCTTCACAAATTTTGAATATGTAACATTGTCCAGAACATTGAGGTTAACACAGACTAAAAATTTAAGATATGCTGAAAACCTTTACTCGAAAAATAATAAAATGAATCTTCTCACTTAACCACTATTAATTTAAAAGTTCACTTTAAAAACAGTTAAAAATAGTTTATAATATTTAATTTTTATAAAAACTTTTGAGCCGAAAAATATTATCTGGTTGCTATGATTTTTTAATAATTTCCAACTATTCAGAATTCTGTCGAGATTATTGTCGATAGTGATTTATTAAGGATTACATTAAGCTGCCTGCCATTGTAGAAAATTGATTGCCAAGACGTGTAGTGAAGTGGGAGCTTTTATTCTTGTCACTTGAAGTTTGAGTTGGTGGAGGCATTGTTTGACGAATATTCCATCTCACTTCGGTGAGTCCATTGTCATCAAGTTTGGCCCGATCTCCATTAGTGTGAGAGATTTGCAGAGCTGTCTATTAATCGTATGATAAATTGAGAAGATCCCTCTTTGGGAGTTGCTCGACGGAAAATTCCAGCTTAGTGCGCGCTTACGATCAACGGGAAGCTCCGGGGAGCCAGTGTACAATATACCCGAGCAGTACGGCGAATAAATACACTTTCAAGCGAAGTTTTAAATCCGATTTCCCACTGGTATGGCTAAGGAGAAAGCGGGGTGAAGAAGTTGAAACGTGCAAAATCCCCACAGTATTCTCTTAACGGCAGTAGACTAGTCAGACGAGATGTTTGAGCTCGGATCTCACCAGCTTAAAAAGCTATGAACACTTTATTAGTGATCATCCTGTCAATAGAATAACGCTAGGGGGACCGCCGGTGACCTCTACACTGTGTGCAGTGTGTACTGACTGGTAGATTTCAAAACATGTTTTAAAGTGGGAATAAACAAATTAAATTTAATAAGATAATGATCTCGAAATTTCTTGTAATACTATAAAATAATTATGCCGAAGACCTCCGCTACTACGTATACCTGCAACTTCATAAAATCGGAAAATGTTATTAAATAAAAATATTTTCAGCCTTTGGATTACACCACGGATATTGCCATTAGCTGTTTAATGCAGTTATTCATGTCCGCAGTCGCAGAGGCTTTCAGCATAATAATTAATAGCATATTAAGAAATTTTTGAGCTCTTGTTAAAATTCAGCAATTAAATAAAAAATTGTAGCATCTTCCCAAATAACTCAAGACTGAAATGGAGTTACTTGGAAGAAACAACTCATTAGAGCACTGACCAAGTGTAAGGAAAAAAATTTCTTGAATTCTTGGTCATTTACTTTAACATTGTTAATATTAACTTTTTCAAGTGAATTCAACGACTTGCAGTCAAATTTTGGTTAAGAATAAGTGGTATTTTACTTACTCTGTAGGCCGAACACTGTTCCCTTCTGTAAAATCACTTCCCGGTGGTTTGGAACCCACCTAAAACTGTAGGTCCAACTCATCAATCACCACCATCCAACTCATTACCCACGCACAGGTCTCAAACCTATATGGGCTTCATCTTTAGAAAAAAAAAGAAAAAAATGTTTTCGAGTTGTTAAAGGCCACAAGGCCTTGAAGATGTTTGGTCTACAAAGTGAGTAAAATAGTACTTATTCTTAATAAAAATTTGACTGCCGTTGAATTCACTTTTAAAAGTTAAAAAAAAAAACTGTATTACTTTTCAACTAACATTGTCATGCATTAAGAATTGAGTTCTAATAATTGGTTCATAGTTGATCCAAACGCATGAGATTAATATGATGCTCTGTAGAGCCTTGATTAGCCGAGTTAGGGTGTCTCGGATAACACGTAATCTGCGCCGCTGAATGGGGAAATGAAATCTGGACCAAAAGTGTTAAGAATAAACACTTTATAGTCTAAATCAAAATCAAAATCAGGTTTCTCGTATTCCTACAGATCGAATAATGAATGTCTTTTCTTTTCATGTGAAATTTAACGACTTGCAGTCAAATATTTGTTAAGAATAAGTATAACTCACTTAATCTGTAGGCCGAGCGCTTTCAAATCTTTGAGATCCATCTTCAGAGGCGTGGGTTCCTAGATCATCATGTCAGTTTTTTGGTTAGAAGTGTTGCGGTTTTTGTAAAATGTGATCAAAAAGTTTGTGAGATTTAAAATTTAGTTGTTCATTGAGAATGTTTTGTTTATTGTGTGTAGTGTGTTTGTATATTTCAAATTGTTCCAAGGTGTTGAGTTCGTGTCCTTCAGATTTTATATGTAGAATGTGTAGGTTGGTACTGATGTCAGTAAAAGTGTGTCCAGTTTGAATGATATGGTCGGCAAAATTCGATTCAGCTTTTGATGTCAGGGCTTGAAAATGTTCCTTGTAACGTTGTTTGAATTAACAACGCAGTTCGTCATGGAACAAGGAATCCAGGAATGTCTTTTCATTTGAGAGTATCAGATTTCGCACTGAAATTAAAGTTATCAACGCTTTTTTAAAAAAAATTTAATTATATAATTATTTCTGCTGGGAATTCAAGCTCTTTTCAGACTCTTCATCAACTTGGAAGTGAGTGAGAATGCTCAGTAACAAAGTTCCATTGCAAATATTTGAGGTACAATGTTTCCTACATGGCAAGAGCTTGCTAGACGACATCGTCTAAAAATGTAGCACAAAGGAGTCATTAGCTTGAAGTGTTGAACACGGTTCTAAAGGTTATCGCTTTTGAGAGCTGGAAACTAATCACTGAGTTAGAGGGAGAGGACGTTAATATAAACGTGGTTTTAAACTGATTGCGTAGGATTAAGATATGATATGATATAGCTGAACCACATGAAGCTTGAAGCACTTCAATAGCGTTTAGTACTTGGAATCAAACTAATATGAAATTGGAGATTGATTGAGTATTTAGAATTTGAAGTCCTTTGATTTCAAGAGTTAGCCTACACTTAAAGCTCGTGATAAGCATCCAGTACTTATCAAACTGCTATCAAATAGAATCATATCCATCATTGAAAAATAAAAGACTGAAAAAAAGATAAGAAAAGGTGGGTTCTAACACAATTTTTGGATTCCACATGTTTTTTGAATCGTAGACTGAGTCCAGTACTATCAGTATTTGAGATGCAATATTTATGACTGCTTTTAACATGGAAAAATCAAAATCATCAAATTGTGATTTCCGTCTTGAAATTGTTTAAAAGAACAATGCTATATAATTTATTGAATATAATCAACGTCTATTTAACAAAGTTGTCACTGCAAAATTTAAACCATTTTTTACATTCTTCTGAATGAGAAAAAGTATTGAATAATATATTTGCTTGAATATTATTCCTCTGAATATTCTCATTCGATCATTTAATCATATAAGTAGTAGTTTGTTGGAAAAATTACTATCGAAGATGCTCAAATTTCAAGTACCAAACCGAACGTAATGAGTGAAGCACGTTATTATATCACATAGTTTTGCAGAATTTAATCAATTTTGATAAATTCTAAAATATGTTCAATCAATTTGCGAACCACTCCTGTTTTAAATCCGTATCACTCCAATGTTGAAGTGGGGTGTTGAGCGGGGCAGATTGTTGTTTATCGTGAATTCCCATCACGATAGAAGTGGATTAGTGTTTGTCAAACCGTACTCTACATGGTCACTCTTGTCAACAAACTTTCGCGTACCCGAAGCCGGAAATATTGATTGTGGTATGCTTGCTGTCGTTCAACCGCGTGTGTAAACATAATGTTGTCCATGATAATCATGAACTACTAGTGATCTCGTAATTTTGTGTGTCAGAATACCATAAATATCGGTGGAGCGGATCTTTGTGCAGTTGATTGAGTTGAAATTCAATATTGCATGCATCAAGAATTGCGCCACGTAATTAGGTGTGTACTCTCACATATCTATCAACACTACAGCTCAAAGTGAACACAATGTATTTACTGAGATGGTATAATGGTTACGACAATATCATCTGATATTTAATTATCTTGTTGATTAGGAATATAATCAGTAATCAAAATATAGATATAAAATAAAACTGCAAGAAGTAAAAAATAATAAAAGAGGGTAAGGTCTCAATAATTTATTTCTTCCAAACTACAAAATATAGAAACATGATTTTAACGTTGATAGAGATAGAAAACTTTGAAATTTGTACCAGCTTAAAGAGAAGTTATGTTCCCATCTTTTGAAGTTTGAGAGAAATGAATGATTAAAATCTGTTCCTGATAATTATTAAAATAATTATATCTGATCAAATTTCTTATTCATTCAATTAATTTCAATCACAGCTTTGAGGTTAATTATTGATCAAATTTTAAATAATTATCAATATTGATAAGTTCAGGCTTCCTATTGGCATATTAGTAACTTTATCAAAAACCCATCGACATTTTATATCTGAATCCATCTCTTCGGTGATCCACTAGTTAGCGTCGAACAATCAGAGAACAAGTATATCTGAGAAGAAAACGTTTTATTACACTGATATTCTCTACAGTATTTTTGCATAATTAATTTAAAAACACATATTATGGGACAAATTTAAAAACACATATTATGTGACAAATCAGAAACACATGTGAATTCGAATCCACAGCAAATTCAGCTTTGAAGACTCAATATCAATCGCGTCTCCAAGAATTTCACAAAACGCAAACAGGTTTGATAAAACATGTGAATATTGTAATTTTTGTGTTCAAACTGGCAAACTATTGTCATTTTTTCTGATGGAAAATATTGTCTGACTATACATTTGTCAACACTGCAATCCTCTGGAAAGTTTTACAAGAGAGCTAGTTTTTATACAGCCATATTCAATCTATGTATATCACAGAGCAGAAACCATTTTACAACAGATTTGGAGCAGAAAAACCGAGTGGTTTAGGCCGCTCGTTTGTTTTGAGTAGATGAAATAATTGCTGAAACATCGTCGGGTACCGTATACAAAAAGTTGAAACCTATTCAGAGAGAGACAATATTGTGAAATAAAATTCATTCACGTTTGAAGCTAAAAACGAGAGAGGACCCGAACTTCAAATTGAACCAAGAATTTCTTGCGGATTTTGAAATAATAAATTTTCAAACCCTTGAAATAACAGATACTGTTCCGTACTTCTCTCTAAATCGTGAGCATATTCTCGAGGTCCTGCATTTATTTCACTTTAGCTACACTTATTCTCTTTCACTTCTTCTCATTTTAAACGCTTCCTATCTTCCATTCTCGCCATCTTCCTCAATTTTACTGACCTTATTTCCTGCGTATCTCATTTTATTTAACCTTCTCACTCGATCTCGTTCAAGGCGCAATTTCTCTCACTCCTCCTACACTGACATCGCAGACGTTTCATAGTCATTGCTCTCTATTACTTTTAATTCAGTTAGCTAGATTTCTTCATCTCCAACCTCTAAAAAATCATTGCCCCAAGTGAAAAATGTCTTGCAAACCATATCGTACTGGAAAAGGTTTCAATGTAAAATGCTCCATGAACTTCCAAGGTTATTCATCTTTGCTCGTAAATTTTCTCCATTGAAAGAGTAAATTTAAAAAAAATATTGTTTCAAGAAAATTATTCAGTATGTATAATAAGCTGCGCAGTGCATAATTGAATAGGTCTGAAAGCTGTAAGATCTTTGCTAACATAAGAAAAATTCTGGTGCAAAGTTTACATATTTATGGAAAAATTGATTTGCAAGGTCTCAAATTGTCTTTACTCTATTTTGCACTAATGCCCGGTTTCTGAGTTGTTCATTAAGTTTAATGGATCATTGCTCCAGCATTGGGTTAATGGTCCATTAAGTTAATGAACAACTCAGAAACCGGGCATAAGTCAAATAAAAGCATACCCTTTTTAATATTCAGTTTATATCAGAGGATTCTTGTCCATAGTCAAAATCAGGCATTTTATTGATATACTACCAGGATAATTGTTAATAATATCATCCCTTGTTCTTTTCATTATCATTCTTTTTTTGTAATTACCTTGAAATCGACTTGTGCTTATCTTCTTTTTACATTCAGGGCTCTTGCCTTTTCCGACTCTCAACTACGTACCTCAAAATAAAGTAAATTCATTCTTTTCCACAGCTATCTTTTCTAGGCCTACCAAAATCTCTCCTACTTATTGAGTTGTAATTGAAAACTTTCATTGGAACTCTTTTTGCTGGCAGCCAGCTTTCTTGATTCTTGATTCTTCCCCTCATTGGTTGCAATGATACAGCACTCACATTTATTGAATTATAGACATCTAGCTCTCTTTAAATACTTGTCATTTTAGTTTCTTTTGTGTTCTCGATAATCACAGACCTTTGTTTTCTATAGTTTTCTAGTGCCATTTAATCTTTATAACGGAAATTGAGACGGTTTGCTTCTTGTATAATCAACAAAAGTTTACTATAAACTTGAGCTTTATATAGCTCAAAGTTTTTTATAGCTCAAAGTTATTTGAAAGTTGAAGTTTTTTTATAACTGGAGTGGATTGCGCGATATCACCCAAAAAGTTATCATCTTGAAAGACACAAATGTAGCTTGTTTACAGGGTCTGTTGAGAATTTCGTGTTGTGGATACATCCCCAGATCCCTCACTTGAAATCCTTGATCTCCTGTACTCTAGAATTCAATCTTTGGCAGTTGTGTATTGTGTTTCGTATCATTTGAGACGATGCGCCAAGCTGGAATAACAGCCCTTCATGTCCCTTCTTTGTGAGAGATCCATCATTAAATACTGATTGGCTATCAGAAATTTGCATATCGGTACTGATTGAGATGCAATTCCTGGTGAGATGGTTTTCCGCGGTTCGCATGTATCATCATCATCATCATCATCATCATCGCGATGATGCTACATCATCATTGGTCAACTATTCAGGTTTCTCGCTAACCTATATAAACTAACGTCATGTGTAATCTGATGAGTGCTTGCAGCGCATAATAATTGCAATATCACTGCGTTCTGGTGTCATACGGAGCATGACACGGGCATTAGGGGAGAAATTGTTATTATTCAATTTACTAGATCGGCATTTGAGGTGGGATTGAACAAGGCATTATTTGTTTGCGTTTGAGCTAGGATTCATACTTCTAATAACATACCAGTAAAATTGGACTGTTACAGGTATTAGTACAGCTTTTCAATCAACTCTTGGCCGTTGCATGAATTTGCCTTGCGCATGTCGGCACTCTACTTATAACTATTACTCTATGCTGTGGGATGTTCTTACATACTTTGTCACATTATAAAGAATCACAAGTTTTTAGTTCAGTCGCTTGAAATGCTGTGTACCCTGCGTAGACAAAACGAATGTGCTTATGCGCGAACTGCCAATAATGAGTCAACAGACTCAACCATTATGCACTTCCACCTAATACCGCACCTACAATCAGGTTTCACCTCGGTAGGTTCTTTATGTTCTAGAATAGGTTGATAGGGATTGTTTTATCCCTCTTCAGTAATCCTGACGATAACGAATCCGGTATGAATCACCTATAGATTTTATTATATTACTTCCGTTTTCTTCATGCCTGTATTAAGACCACTCTCATACTTGTCATACTGAAAAAGCATCATAATTCTGATTGGTTTTTTAAATTATTCCATATCGATAACAAATACAAAAAATGCAACAAATACAAAAGCAATAATAATAGCAAATTAATACTGTGCAAATGATAGAATAATTGTCTCATATACTTGTTTCACGATTTTCATGTTTTCCAAAGCATTAATTTCTGCATTCAGATTTCACGTTTGCAGGCTCTTTCCCCTGTATTATCGTGAACATGAATGATGAATAAATTATCAATAA
Organism: Conomelus anceps; assembly: GCA_948455865.1. Classification (NCBI taxonomy): domain Eukaryota; kingdom Metazoa; phylum Arthropoda; class Insecta; order Hemiptera; family Delphacidae; genus Conomelus; species Conomelus anceps. Next base: position 15,342,314 of record OX418225.1, read on the forward strand.
TTATTATCAATTTCATTAAGATTTTGGATAAAATTCGAAATTTTGAAACTATCATAATTTCAATCAAAATTGCGAAAGTATTCAGAAATGTCAATAAAAAGTGATCCTATAACAATTAATTTTGTCAACAAGATAATTAGGACCCTACATTTATCAAGAGTTCCTTTAAAATGCAGTTATGCCTTGCTATAATATATTGATATATTATACATGTTCAGTTACAGTTATAGAGTTATTTAACAAGTTTTTCTTCATGGAAGCATTATAAAATCAATGCATTTAAAATGTTTTTCTTTATTGGCCTGTTGGTGATTTGAGTGCATATTATTATATAGCCTGTGTTTATGGAGAAAAATGATGAATATTGAAACTTGAATAGGTTGTCGAAGGAGCTTGAGTAAAGTAAACAAGCATACACAATCACAATAAATGAATCAACTTCACCTTTTCCTTTTTAATTTTGATACCAAACTCAAAAGCAATGATCAGAAAGTTTTGCTAGAAGGATGAGACGTCGTTTCAAAAGAAAACTCAACATGACACTATCTTATCTAACATTTCTACCCCATGTAGCTCTCAAGTGTGATATTTTTTAAAGTTTGCATGAGGTGAAATTTGTTATTAATTTTTTGGTTGCACCTTATTAGAGATCAGCATTTAATTGAAATAATTTATTGTTGCTCGTCTTCAGTTGAGAAGAACGTAGTCATGAAAAATTGAGGAAAGTAAAATGTAGTAATCTCGCTAAACCTTACGCTTGTTGCTGAATCAAAACGTTTAAAACACAAAATTATTGATTTGAACTCAGTTTTAATTCACTATCGCCGTTACTCTGGTACTTCAGAAGTTGGTTCGGAATTATTCAGATAGGCTGATATAGGTTCAGATCATTTAAAACTATTTATTCATTTAATAAACCGGAATTGAGTAGACATATCTGAAAAATAATATAAATCAACATTTAATTTTCTCAACATTTAATATAAATCAACATTTAAGAAAAATTATCTCTTTGATTTTCTTTGCGAAGAAGTCTTTAAGATACTCATCTTCACACACTTCATATTCTGATTTCTGAATACCCTTGGTTTCTTTGTCATATATGCTCTATAATAAATACATTTTTTACTGTATTCATTTGTATATTCTCTTATTGATGAAAGAGGCGAATACTGGTCTGACGCATTGGTGTAACATGACACGACGTCAAATTGGATCATTGTGTGACCCATCATATACTTCCATGTTTCAATATTTTTAGCAACCTTGTACCAAACCATCCCAAATAACAATATAATGGAACAGAAACTAAATTTTCGAAATGATATTGTCAAAACATTCACAAAAAATACGATTTTGGATTCGCTTCTCCTGAGAAAGCTTTTAAACACTATAATGTGTTTCCGGAGAGTCTGTATAAAATTGCCACATACTTTTTTGCTATTTGACGTGAAGGATATCTGCAGATGAGAAATTCAATTTGTCGCTGAACTTGAAAATTTCAACAACAGAATTGATATTATCAAACGGAAAGATTTTCTCGTGTCGAGCAGTGCTCAAAGCACTGAGATTGTAATTTCAGCAGCTGTTGAATCTTGATTAGTTTCAGTAATGGACTTGCTTTGTATGTATGTAGTTTTAATTGTACTGCTTTTACTAGAGAAATTTTAGAGCTACAGTGATTACATTTTTGATATGCACTGGTTTGGTAGTGACAGGTGAACTCTATAGTATACTACAGAGAATGAAGGACTTTTTCATGAAAAGGGAGTCCTGGCTCCTGCAACAGATTTATACTAGGAAGAACTCATCTGAAACCAAATTTTAAAAGATAATCAAGACATAAATACATCTATTTTAGCCTGCATACTGAAACAATGTGACTTGTATCTGGTGCTAGAGTCATTCCTGATTGAGTGTCCAAACAACTTTTTTAGGAAGATTTAACAATTTCTATTTTATTTTTAAACATTAACAAAAGTAATTCATCGATTTCCATTCGCTATTTATTGTAATTGTTGATGTCTGCAGTGATGGACGTATGGTGTAATTTATAGGACTAAGGGATTTCAAAATTGATTTCCAGTGTGTCCAAACCTTTTTATAAGTCCTCACTTGTGATTAGTAAATTCTATAGTATTCCATAGACAAAGAGTATGAACAACAAAAATTTCATAACACTCACGTGCATCAACTCAAACTCCAATAAAATAGCTAACATATTCAGAAAAAGTGAGCACAATGTAGCATCCAAAACAAAAACAAAACAATAAATACACTCACAGCAACCAAAAACAACTTGGATGGCAACCAAAAACTAAAATTTTATAAATGTGATCTACAAAATAAATTATTCAGACTCTAGGAAGTTCATAATCAAACAATACAAAGATCACATACAAGCATTAAAATAGAAAAAAGAATCAACATTTGCAGACCACCTGAAACAAAAGAATCATAGATACACCGATGAAAACAGTGATTTCGAAATAAAAAAAAAAAACCAGAACTCGACACAGAACAATATGAAATATAGAAACTAACATTAAAAATATCCTCAATGAACAGAGAAAATTGAAAACCCATATCCTTTTTGATCATTTAAGAAACATTAAACGAACTAAACATTAAACTCTACACCTCCTAGCGCCATCCAACCAACTACAAGTTTATAAGAAAGTAACAGAACTCACCTTTTTTTGTACATTACAACACTACAGAGCACAACCAGGAAGATAGCGTGACAGCTGAAATATCTAGTTGTGAATGTATTTAAATATTGGTTATAGTTTTCTCATAAAATTTACTGCAACGCCATATTATTCTGAAAAGTATAATTATTAAGTGCAGTCTAATGGACGAGGAAATTCAATAATGAAGATGTGGCCTAACTAGATCTTCAGCCGTGTGGTGGGTGTCCAGCAGTGTTGTAGTGTGGTGTGGAGAATTGAAATAGACTCATAGACTCTAGACTTAGACTCGTATACATAGCAAGGCCCTGGTACATAAATGTAGTGGGGGTTTGACTCTAGGCAATATATACTATTATAGAAAAGGGAAACAAAGGGAAAATCCTATGATAATTAAATTAGTAATAGGGAGAATAGAAGATAATATGGGCTATAAACAATTTATTTGAAACGAGAGTGAGGGGGGGGGTTGGTGATCTCCTGAAATGTTTTTGAAAAATAATCATTCTATAACCATCTTTTGAGCGCATTAAGAAGTTGAGTTTTTTTTTGGGGGGGGGGGGGGGAGGCGCTAATGCGCTAATGACCCATCCTGGATCCACACTTGTGTTATACAGTTTTAAATTCATATTTACACGCTTATTTATGGAATAAGCAGCATTTACTCAAAATAGGTTCATAAGTTTCCACAAAATTGTGCCCAATAATGGAATTACAATGCTAAGTAGTTAGCATAATAACTTGAAGCTTGTAATATTCTGTTTTATCTGAGTCAATCCTTTGAGTAGCGTAATTGATCAAAATAAATGAATCTCTGATAATAATAAATGAAAAATGAGAAGTTTTCAGCCTAATAACATGAAACTCGTAATACATTGTATAAATATCAACCATGCCAACCTTTCAAGTACAGTAATTAATTGAAATGAATAAATAATTCACTCAATTCAATGATCATGACGTTCAGCTAAATTATCGGGAATCTATATCCTATTTATCATAAAATCGAGTGAAATGTTCGATTCCATGAAATGCGAATGCTTGTTGAAGTGTTTCATTCAATCCATTGTGCTATTGAAGATGAGTGAGAACATTCATTTTTGAATAGGAGTAACGAAAGCTGGGAGGTAAAGAATGGAGGCAATCCCGCATTTTATTTCGAAAATCAGACCTGGATTTGAATGAATTTTCGTTTCCAATTGTTGAGAAAAAAGTATTTCAGACCTATTGTCAGAGCTTATAAACGATGTTTTGTTCTCGATTGAGAGCTGATATTCCCTTCTTTTTAACTTGAAGGTAGTATAGAGTCATCTCTTGAGCATTTTTAGCACTTATTATCATCAAAGGCAGGAAGTAAGTACTTGTTCATTATGCTGAGTTATAATAAAAGTCATTCTTCAGCTTGCCGTGAGTTTGAAAAATTATTTACAATGATCAAGGCATAAACGTACTGTGTTCAAATCTACAGCCTCTCTTCAAGGAGCATCACACATTTTTTCAACATGCTTCCAAATAAGCTCATTATTATTATATTCTGTTGCTTAAAATGTTAGAGTCCTTCCACAAATATAAGCTATAGTCAACGGCCTATGAGAAATTGGTGATATTGGAGGAAACAAGAATATAGATAATTAAAATTTTGGAGCAAACTCATTCTGATTTATAATTTATTTATTGTGACAAATTTACAACGAATGTGAAGGCGCAACAGACTCTAGTCCAAAACTGCTTCCATCACAAATTTTTAATAGGTTACATTGTCCAAAACATTGAGGTTAACACAGACTAAAGATTCAAGATTTGCTAAAAACTTTCACTCAAAAAATAACATAATGAAAGGAATGAGGAAGAAAAGTTGGTTGAAAATATGTGGAGTAGGAATTGAAAAGAGGAAGATGGCGTAAGAGATACTACTTGTGGAGTGAGGAGTTCGATGAATAATGTAGCTTAAGTATTGTTGAACATAGGATAATAATCGTAATAAAAAAAAATAATATCGTGTGACCTGGCTGGCTCAGGTCTGGTGTCAGAGTTATCAGATCGCACCTGAATAAGTTCAGGGCCTCTGACGTGACTTAACGACTGTTTTTTAGGCAGCCGGGACCGACAGCTTAACGTGTCCTCCAAAACACGGGAGTGGCCCGAGGTAAAATCTTTCGGTCAGAACTGGGATCGAACCCGGGACCTTTGGGCTAGCAAACCAGCACTTAACCCACTCGGCTACGGCCACTCCATAATCGCAATAAATAAACAAATAGAAAATTATAGAAAAATCTTGTTTGAAATCTACATTTTTCCACCATTCTTGCAGAAATCAGGAATTTGAGTATTCAATATATTACATTCTTGCCATTGTTCGCTATAATCAAGGAATTTGTTTTGTTCTCAAAAAATTATTCATTAAATTTCTATTACAATTTTTAGATTTTTTTCAATTGATTTTATGAGCATGATAATAAGTTTGTGGTGGCTTTCTATATCAGCGTAATACATTGTTCTGTCATAACAGAACTGCACTGCAAATCTCCCATTAAAACTACTGTAAATTAATTAGAGGAAGGCAAACTCAGGCATTCCTGTATCAACTAAGCTAACCCGGGATTTCAATCAATTTCGACTGTACTATCCCAATATTCAAATTCAGTACATTTCAATAACATTTGCAGAAATTCTCATCCTCCTGACATCGAAACATGTAAATCTCTTCATCACTCTTTCTCGCACACACACTTTCTTTCCCCTCCGCACTCGCTCAGTCACTCTCGCTCACTCACTCATCCTCTCTCACTCTATAAGTCTCTCTCAATTACTCTCTTTTCCTCTCACAGTATTTGCAATTTATCTTCTATTCCTATATCCATCCCTATTTTAGGGCTTTGATGACACCGTTGCATGCGAGTGTGTATTATTTAATCTGTCATTTCACATATCACCATATATTATTCAGCTATTGGCAGGAAAAGAAATAAATATCTGATACCAATAAATTGTATCGAGACAGGATTTAGTTATGCTCCATTAAAACGTGAAGGAAAAAGTTATCAATGTTCATGTGTTATTGGCTGAATTCTCTATAGGTGATTTCACAACTGCTATTTCTGTAGCATAGGAAACTGCTCTATTCTCATGGATAGAAATTTTTATCCTAGTATATCCTCATAAAATACGTTTTGAAATTCTCCATTTGTTCAATCAACTACCTATAAGATGTGAGCTGTCCTTCATTTTCTAATGGTACTCACTTTCTGGCTCTCACAAACTATTGTTTTTAATCACTGTATAGGAACTCGAGTAAGTTATATGGCTAATTTACGTTAATAAAGTAGTCTAATTTGATGAAATAAAATACTCTTGATCTCTTCTACTTACACAAGCTCCAAGCTCGCCCTGAAACAGAAAAGGGGAAAGAGGATTATAATTTCCTTTGGCTACATTCTTCTCTCTCCATAATCACTTGAGTGAATGAACTCCTGCTTTAATCTATTTACCTGTTTTTGGGTTGAGTAGCATTCTTTATTTGCATTAAGAAATATTTTTTTTTCTTTAACACTTATTCAAATAGCTTTTCTATATAATTACAGTTGGAGACTGGCAACTTGACCCCTGAAAGGAATTCGCAGTGAATATTGTTAAATACAGTACATTTGAGAGCGACTCAACTGGCTCACTAACAGCAATGATAACCCAAATACCACTGGCTCAGATTCGTGCTCTATTTAGTGCAAGGCATAGTGGAGCTATTACGCCATTACACCTTCCTTCACCTCTCCCCTTCAGGCGTCAGGGGTCATGTTGTCAGTCCCCAGCAGTATTATCAACACTGTCGGTTAAGTGGGAGAAAAAGCTCTTGTGCATGAATTTCGTCCACAGCACTTAGTATTATTGTAAAGTGATTAAAAATAAAGGCAATTATTTATCTATCTATCACTCATACCTAATGACCTTATTCCGTGTGATTCAGTCGCGTGTATCCCTGAACGCTGCGCATAAATCCCATTTCTGCAGTTTGGATGCGTGAGTTGTCGTTTTTTGTTTTTGTCCATATCTCACTCGTCTTGTAGAGCTTTATTTTGCTTTCATTCCTCATTGTATCTCTCAGATAGTGCCACTAATAAAGTAAGCTATTTTATGAGGTATGCCTCTTTTGCGATCAAATGATGCATCTCAACCAAGATATTCAAAACTACTCACTTGCTCCATAATCATGCTGTTGATTACTTTTTTGGAATGCAAGGGCCATTCATCTGAAAATTCTCATTACTTTAGACTTTGGAGCCGGAATTTTCATGATGTACTCATTACTCACCAGCTGTAATTTTTGAATTGCTAGTTGCAGTTTGACTTTACTCTTCTATATTATGACAGTGTCATCCTCAAAGATAAAGGAGTTGAGGAAGATTCACAGCCCAATTATGACACTTGAGTCTATTTTTTGTTGCCAAATATTCATTAGCTCGTTCAAATGAATATGTTAAATAATGTAGGTGAAAGTGGGCATCCTTGTCTAACTCCCTTATCACCTGTCAACTCTTCTATTCTCTGATCAATCATCCACACTGTAAAGGCGTTTGAGTATTCGGCCTAGGAGGAGCAAATGTAAGGGCGTAATCTGGCCCGTGGGACCAAATGTTGAGGCCTGTGGTAGCTTAGAGGAATTGAGGAGAGACAAGAGCAGTGGAGGACCATATGAGGATAAGAGGAAGAGTAATGAGTGTTAGATGTACACTTACCAGACGTTGAGCTGAGTTGGAGAGATGAGGAGGGGCGCCCCTTATTTCCTGCTGCTTGTAGTCGTCCAGTCTGGTATTCGTAGTGCGATGATATATGAGTGTGGAAGAGGAAGCGTGAGAGAGTGAGAGTGATAGAGAGGAAGAGAGTGAGTGAGGAGAATGAGAGACAAAGAGCATGAATGAGAGAGGATGAGAGAGTAATCGCGTTTGGGCACTGAGTAAAGAGACAATTGCACTGTCTGCTATGGCTTACCGAGAAAGACTGTGTACTATCGAGCTACTTCATTGACGGACTGAGCGAGACTAACTGAGAGGGAGGCTCAGAGCTAGGGCGGTTGGCTGCTATCTTATAGTAGATAAGATTGGCCGTAACACACACTAAGCAATAACAATGTTTTCCAGTAACGTAACAGTTACAAGATGTCCTGGATAATCGTTTTTTATCATAATTTTCCACAGAATCCACAGAATATATTGATTTCGTGAAATGCCTTTACCCAGTCAATAAAAGCCAAATGGGTAGGGCGACTAAACTCTCTTCTTTTTTCTATCAAGATTTTTATGGTGGAAACGGCATCAATACAAGATCGACCTATCTGGTTTTCGGCAATCAAGGGTTTTGTCAGATTTTGGTGTAGTTTATTAACAGGACCCGACAGGGCTTTATTGTGCCGTAGTCCTTCTGTCCGTCTGTGCTCAAGCACTAAAAAGGAAAATTCGAGACTCTCGAAACTTGATAGCTTTCTCATAGTTCCATTGAGATCGCTATTAATTTTGGAGCTTGGGAGTACAATACAAAACTGTCGCAGAAGCATTTAAGCTATCTTTCTTGACGCATGATAGCATCAAGCAACTCTACCAAATACTTGTTACAGAGAAGTTACACTTACACACTTACGGTGAGCATTAACTTACATCACAGATGAAAGACGAATTCTGTAACCCGTGATTTACATTAAAAAGTAATAGGTTATTTTCACCTATTCCACAAATATCTCTGTCTGAAAAACTCAGAGCTTCTTAATTTTTAATGTCAATGGTAGCTGTTGAACTGATAAAGTTGCTTTAATTTTAATTAGGCCCAGAAAATTGTATTGAAACTTTCATTTTGCTGAGTGAATAGTGAATGGCACTAGTTAGATCAAATAACGCACACTGCAAATAATTATTGGTGATTGGTGAACAGAATAATGCGAACGGTCTCATCTAGAAATGACCACGGCAAATTTGCAGACATTCATTCACAAATATTGAAGCTGCAAACAAAATCGCGTAGCTATTAATACAATTTTGAGCCGAATCGAGCCGTGATTCGTTGTTGTTCCCGAATATCCGCAGCCAAATCAATTGTGCAAATAATCAAATTGAGAACAAGAATCAGGCGAGCATTGTTAATGGATGGCAGTCAGCTTCAGAGCATTTAGTGTTTTGTCACAAAGATGTACATAGAAACGAGATTAGTTACGCTATGCTTTGAAGTATTTTGAATCATGGATTTTCGTGTGTTATTCAATTAAGTGATATGGAAGTTTATCAATTCGGATCAGAATAGAGCATAAATTATCATTGTGCAATGATACAGTATTTATATACTTTGGTGATAGTCATGGTAAGGCAAGCTTATCATTAAAACTGATAACAGCAACTATGGAGTTTCAAGATCATTCTAAAAGAGGATGTATTCAACCTGTCTTATACCTAAGGATTATACCTGTCTTAGTTTCTGGTTGTTTTCTCCGCATTAAAAAAAGGTGAACGATAAACAATGAATACTTCTTTGGATCGATGGATAGGATCGATCAGCTCAATTGCCGTGTTATACAGAATGTTTCGTGTAGAGTTATCAATACTTATAAACACTGTTGTACCTAATAAAGTATTAAGAAAAGAACCTAATAAAGTATTAAATAATTGTGCTCCGCTAAGGGATTAAAGGAGGCCAAAGTTGAAAGCTAGTTCCATCAATTTACTTATACAGACGCTTTTTCTTCATTATACTTGGAATTTGGTAAGGCTCCATGTAATATAGGTTAAAAAATTTAATAAAAGAAACCGGTAACTACAGTAGTTCTTTAGATATTCAACACATCATGCGAAAATGGCTCAAAACACGTTATTCAAAGTTGAAGTGGAAAAAATCTGTTAATTGTGCGATAAACTTGTATGTAGTCTTTTCTGGAAAAAAACTTGTAGAGAATTTAATTCTGAACAAAAAAATGTCGAATAATTATTAGGCAAAATGCACACAAATTTTATAGAATCGTATTCTATTCAATCATAAAACAGTTATTTTTCCCAGCTTGCTATTTCTGTTTTGAAGAAATTTTGAAGAATGATCTCTTTAAAACCACAATTAAAGCAATTCTAGGCATGAAATTTTTCAATTTAACGTTTCAACCCACGTTATGTGTCAAATTAAATTTTATCTAGTTCTTGCGTTTTTGTCAATGATGAGAGATCCGGAACCTCATTCTAATAATTAAAATAAAATCGAAGCAAGGTCCATTTTGTTTGATTTATTGATGTCCTTATTTTATGAGATGTAGGTATGTCTTTGACTATTGGGTTAAGTCGGGTTTCCTAGCTCCGCACTTTTTGCGTAGTGCACTGCGTACCAGTATTGCCAGACGCAAGGTGAAGAATTGTGGGAGATTTGGCTCAAAACTACCGTATGTAACAATAATTAAATGTGCGGTAATCTTGAGCCAAAACACCCACAATATTCTTTGTCATGCGTCTGAAAATACTGTTGGGCAGTATGCTACGCAAAAAGTGCGGAACTGGGAAAATCCGGCTTTACTGGACATTTTTTTTTTCAAATTAAATTTTTCACATTTTTTGTTAGAGAGAGCTCTGCATGTTAATTGCGCAATTAGCAATTTCAGACAAAGGAATTTTTAGAATTTTAGCAGGCCTTGCTAGATAATATCCGACCAAAGAGTCAAATAATATGTTTGAAATCTCTTTTGACAGAATTATTTTCTCAAAAAATTTCTGGGGGAGCACCCCTTATGAAACTCCTTTTAAGAACATTTTTAAACTGCACGGTACTCTAATCAGGTGGAAGTGGGGATCAAAGGTAAAGGAGGGGAAGTTTCAAGTATGCTTGCTTCAATTTTATTTTCACTAATAGAATGAGGTTCCGGATCTCTTATCATTGACAAAAGCACAAGAACTATTCAAATTAAAATTGATTTTGACACATAACGTGGGTTAAAACGTTAAATTGAAAGATTCCATGCCTTGAATTGCTTCGATTGTGGTTTTAGAGAGATCATTCTCCAAAAATTTCTTGGGGTGGACCCCGAACTTCTGTTTAAAAAAAAATAAAAAAATAGCCACGACTATTGTCTTAATAGTAACGCTTGTTGACGAGAGACTTGGACATGTTATGTAACGAATTCGATGATTTCCATAATTTCTTTCAGTTCATTTTATTTGGTTTGTTAGTATGATCGATTGAAGAGATTACTATTATAATTTAATCTAAATGAAGAGAATCGTTTATATTTATCCCTAAATGGGAAAGTGAAATTCACGTTGTTACCTTTGTATTTGAAGCAATTTGGAAAGATGATTGAAATTGTTATAATGCTTATTTAATTTTTCATAATAGAAATACATAATTAGATTACAGTGTTCCTTAACTTGTAATACTGCATTTTTGATGCTATTTTTATTATATAGGTTAAGCTCAAGCTATGTTACGAGTGTTATGAGGTTGTGAGTTACGGAATGATACAAGGAATGATGTTTCTCTCCATTGTATAAGTTTTAATATTTACAAAATATTATATTAGCCTATTTATTTTCAATTTCCACATTTTTAATTATTTTTTGATGGAAATTAAATAATTGGAACAGAGACTTGGTACAAGATGCAGCAATGAGCTGCAACCAGAGTACAATGAGCTGCCATAGCTGCTCGATTCTCGTATTATAAGAGCTCTCTATGATATTTATGGGATCTAACACGTATCATAATATGATTTTATCTACGACCATGTCATAATGTATACATAACAGTTTCACAATTGATGTCAAAATAGCTGTCTTTTCGAAATGCTTTTTGAGACCCGTTGCATAAAGAGCTCATTATAGTACAGGTTCTACATTATAACACGGGTTCTGGACCAATCAGATGCATTTTTGATGGAATCAATATCGTATTTCAATATTGTGAAACTATCAGCTGATTTCATCAAACTGCTACACCAGCTACTTTAACCGAACAATCTACTATAACTTCTCATATATAAGATGAGAGGTTAGATATCTCTGACAGTCACAGGTAAAATGAAATTGTTTTAATTAAATGTATACTAGTGGTCGTAGATAAAATAGTGTATGCAACGATTTTATTTGGCCATTAAGGCACTCGTGAGATATTTATAACACTCGCATTCGCTCGTGTTATAACTTACATCTAACTCGTGCCTTAATAAGGGTCAAAATAAAATCGTTGCATAAACTACTATTCTTATGATGTTTATGTTCTCGAACTGCACGATTCTCGTATAGAATAAGAATAAGTCTTTGATGGTTGGTCTATGATATTAGCTCCTCATTATACTCTCAAGATCCAACTCCTATCATAACAAACAGCCAAATACTTCTCGTAGGTAAGCTGGTAATTCATCAGGTAAGCTGAAGAAGGCTCAAACTAAGAGAATTCTCTTGAAACATCCTGGAATATCCTCCCGCTAATGCCGCAAAGAACAAAAGGATCCCAGCGAAATTCTAAAGACATCCTGCGAAATGCTACCCATAATTCTTTCTGAGTAGAACATGATTAGTGCTTCTTGAATCCTCTTCGAAGTTTTCGGTGAATTCAAAAGATGACATGGAATGAGGAGGCTAGAGAAAAAAGTACTGTGAGTACTTTCTTAGCAATTGTTGAATTCCGTAAGTGCTGGAAGGTAAGGACAATGGGTAAAAGCACTTCTTACTTCGGAAGGAAGGCGGTAACGTTCAGTGATAATGCACAAAAGACAGAGCCTGAGAAGAAATTAAGATATTTATGGACGTTTTCCTTCGCTATTGTAAGAGTGGTCTACTAAGCTGTATTTTTTCTCCGTGTTTCAACTTTGCTGTAAGTTTAGAAAGAAAGTGAAGTAACAGTCTCCCCGCTCTTATCACCTTCATCCCTTCAATATTCAAAGAGTACACGGTTAACTGGTAATTAATCTCTTCGTTATTAATGGACAACGCTCCTAATTTTCATCCAAACCTAATCTAAGCTTCAACTCAACACTTTCACGCAAATTAATGCTGTATTTTAATCATAGTTCTCTTTCCCGGACTTTGATTAGTGCGAGGCAATTAAGAATTTGTATGAAATATTCAGGAGACTCTGGGCTATTGTTTATTGTGTATAACGCCTCAGGAAATTTGGTAAATCTGTAGCTATACTTAGTTTATCAAGAACATTTTTTTATCAACTTTTGTTTTAACAAGCTCCATAATCTGATATACTTTATCCACTTCTTCTTTGTGACTAAAATCTAAATTTTCAAGTAAGGAGAAGATGGTATAGTAAAAATTTCATATTTTTCCGAAAGGGTCGATCCATTCCATTGATGCTATCAACGTTATCACGGCGTATCAATGTAATTTTACCCAAAACAACTTGTGATACATCATTATTAATTTATAATCATCCATATAGGCCTACAACCGATTGAATAATCTGGACTCAAATTTGGGATTTAGGATATGGGCTCAAACTTGTACCAATATACTATATATTTTTTGCTATTTTTTTATGTCCGAGAAATAAGTGCTAAATTTATGTTGATTCCAAGAATATGCGATATTTCATTTGAAGGAAACTTTTTTTGAACAACAATCAATTTATTGACTTTATTTGGAAGTTTAACAATACAGCACAATAAAACGGCTCTACATAAGATGGCCAAACAAGACCAACAAAGAAACAAAGAAAAATATTACGATGTTCGCCAACACGTTACGATGTACACCGTCACCGTACACGTTACGATGTTCAGCAACAAGATAATATTTTTCGGCTCAAAAGTTTTTATAAAAATTTAATATTATAAATCATTTTCAACTGTTTTAGTGTTTCGTTTCAAGTTAACTTTTAAATTAATAGTGGTTTAGTGAAAAGATTCATTTTGTTATCTTTCGAGTGAAGGTTTTTAGCAAATCTTAAATTTTTAATCTGTGCTAACCTCAATATTTTGGACAATGTAACATATTATTCAAAATTTGTGAAGGGAGCAGTTTTGGACTTAGAGTCTGTTGTGACTTTACATTTGTTGTAAATTTGTCACAATAAATAAATAAAATTGCACCTGATGAACATCGAAGAGAAAGTTCTTGAATAGACAATAAATAATAATCAACAAGGAAAAATGAAAAAATTGGAAGCTATAAAAGTGGAAGAATGGTTATAAAATAAAAACGATTTGGAATGACCATCAATCTAATAACTGAGATGATGTCAAAAAAATGACTTAAATATTCTGTTGAAGACTTGATACTTGAAAATTCATAATATTATCAAGCATGTTTCATCAATTGAGAAGTCTCAGTATGAGTTTATACATGAAAACATGAAGTTAACTACGTCATTCACCTTGGAAAATATTATTGAAAATTTTTTGATTGTCTCTTCAAAATGAATTACATGAATTACAATGAATAGTTCGTATAACCGCGAAGCTATTTGATACTTCTGCGATTTCACGCGAGCCCTACAGTAACATGATTGACGAGTGGTCAATGAATTTATTCGAGAATTCCTATAACATACCGTACATGAGGAAATCAAAATAGATGGGAATACATTCCCAGACCATGCTATTTCGAGCGTAACACCGATCCTTCACACCAAACATCAGCGTACTTGTTGATTGAATTTCAATTATTATGGACATGCTAGGTGAGCATCACAACTGCTGGCCGCAATAATATTGATTTTGGTCTATTACTTATTGCTGGCTATGCTAATTACTTTATTGGCTGTCGAAATTGGCCACAGAGATTGCATGCTACGAATAGTTGGGATGATTTGCTGACTAGTTCATCACTCTCTAACTGATTGGATGTTCTTATTGCATATTCAGTTGGGAGATGATCATTAGTTGAAGTAAATTGTTAGATAGTGAGTACTGATTTGAAATTTGCCAACCGATTGTCAGATTAAATTGTCTTGTTGAATGAAACTTATCTTGTGAAACTGCTGCTTTTGACAATCGTTGATTCCAAATTGATTAATCAAGCGTGAATCAAAGATATCCACAATATTATCAACTTACTTCCTTCTGCTTTATTGTAAAGTTTAGGATATATTGATCAATTCATCAAGTTCGCCATGTTTTATTTTCATATACTGCTGAAACTCAAGTGTTCCAGTTCCAGTCTTGTGATTTTCAGGGTCGTAGACCGATCTATATAGAACTATAGAAAATATATAAATAATAAAAAACAATTGAAAAAGTATTTAGTTGATAAAGCTTTTTATAGTGTACAAAAGTTCCTTTCACATCAAAATTAAGCCTCACCCCAACTGATTGACATCGTAATAAATTATGGTAACAGGTATAAAAGAGTATAATTGTTAATCTTTAATGAATAATTAGAGGAAATTGTCATAACCACATTTATTCTAGAAATAAATAAATGTGGTTGTGGCAATTTTGTCTAACTATTAATTGAAGATTAACAATTATACTCTCATACACTAGCTACCATAATTACTATGTCAATTAGTTGGGGTGAGGCTTAATTTTGATGTGAAAGGAACTCTTGTACACTATAAAAAGTTTATCAACTAATTAGATGAATAATTAGACAAAAATGTCACAACCACATTCATTCTGAAAATAAATAAATGTGATTGTGACAATTTCTTCTAAGTATTCATTATGGATACCTTCCACAATATCACCTTCGCCACTACAAAGAAAAAAAATTGTTGATCTGACTTGTCTTATACTCCTTAACTGGAGTCTCCAAGACGTAATCTACAAGAAAATTCTTGAGACTTCGTTATCTGAAGAGGTATTTGAAAGCATTCACTGGAAAGGCTTTTCAAGTCTTTTTCAACTTCAGGAAGTTGAACAAAGTTTGGCTCGTAAGTACGGGACATTAAATGCATTGACTGTGATATAAAAAATAACCATGAGACTTCAATATTTAGAGATTAGTTTTGCTGAAAGAGATTCTGTGGTATCTATTCATAATGATTCAAATGAATGAGATTGATGATGTCAAACGATTTGTTTCATTATTATCATCATCATGGTGTCACGGTTCATGCTATTGTCATCATTCCCCATCGTCAATATTTTCCCTATTTCTAAAGTATTTCATAAACCCTTTTGCAAGAAGAAAAACATGGATTATTAAACTTTATAATGCCCAATTTTATTGATAGAAATACTAAGCATCCAATCAACAGCTACGGTAAGTAGTTGATTGGATGATGTAGGAGTTAATTGGATTTTGTAATTACCGTAAATAGCCAGAAGTATTGTTCAGTCTCCAATGTTCATCTAGTAGTTAGGTTAATCTGATGTTCATAACTATATCATGTATCTTGTGTTAATCTACAAAATCATAGTAAGGAACGTTGCGAGTGTTATAATAATCTAGCAGATAAACCAAATTAATTAAAACCTGACGCGTCAATGCCTTAATTTACAATGATTCGAATTTTGAGGCTTTGTAACTTAGTTTGATAAACATAGAAACTCATCAAATCACTACCAGTGTCATTATAGATTGAAACCTCTGCTCTACGATATAGTTCATTCGAGCCTATAATAGTGTGAAAACCAGAATATTATGCGCAATGCTATCAGGTCTACTGAACATGGAAATCAATGTATTTCAGTGAGACCTGGAACTTGATTGATTTCGAATTAACAATGTAATGACTGTTATCACGAAGCAAAGAGCACGGTAGATAGAAGAAGTGGCAAAGAGTAGCCTACCTTTCAGACCTCTCGAACGAGTCCATAATTATAATTATGGTCACATTCTGAACTGTTTAACAAAGGAATCTGTTTTGTGAAATGTCTCACACGATTCTGTGAAATAAATACCATTTTTACAATGTAGGCTACATTTATTGCAATTAATTCAGATGAATAAGGGCCTCGGATTCATTGGAATTCGAATATGTAATTAGAAAACAAATAGTGTAGCATACTTGTGGGCGAGTATATATTATCGGGATTGATGGAAATGCTGAAAACTCAAAACCTCCAATCAGAGCCTAAGATCTGATGGAATTCTAATTTGAAATTATAAGGCCAAAAGTAACCTTCAAAGAATTCTAGCATAGTTTGGATTTGGAGGTAGCACAAAAGGGCCAAGGTAGGAATTTGATTAGTTTTAAATTGCGAACTGATGTTGCCCCGTTAATTTACAGGTTTTAAACAACAGACGTAGTATTAAATTGGAACTAGCTGTATTTTAATTGCTAGAGCCCATCCAGACTCCAGGACCTTCACCGTTTTAGTGATGTCAGCCTCTTGTTCCGCGCGGTACTATAGTGGAGCTAACAATTTGAGGGAATGCAATTAAGATCATGTTACCTGAACGTGTGGAAGCTCTTTTCCACATACGATAAGTCTGCTGCCTCTTTGAAAAGCAGCGTCTATGGTCTGATGATTCGATTTTCTCCTCAATTTTGCTCATCTTCTTGCCATTTTGCACGAAAGAGAACGTGAGAATTGCTACTTTCCCTTATCTCGCTTAGTTCCTTGCCATGGATAAATGGAATATTTTCGAGAAGCGGGTCAATCCATAGCGAATGAACGGTTTATTTGGAGGGTTTAATATCTTGTGATGTGATTCAATTTGTACCAGGAAGTAGAGTGATTTGTAAATTTTTCAATTTGACGTACAATCACGAAGCGTGCAATGATATGTATAGCTTTTTTTCAGCACCTACAAAAGGTACTAAAAGAAGACGGGACACCGATAGAATACCTTCTACTGATTGTTCATCTAATGATCAATTCAAACTCCACTAAAAATAATAATAATAACCGTATGGCTTTTAATGTTGGGGAGACCTTTATTGGTAGTTCCACCTCTCCGTTTGAGCCATGTTATAGGAAACATGATGAACCAACAATTTTAGGTGGGCTCCGAACTATTTTCCACTAGGACCTTGAAAATAATATGAACATTTCATTTTCAATGACCAATAAGTTTGATGAGTGGAATTAGTGATGTTCACTTTAAATAAATTCAAATATTGTTTCTGATTGAATTTTCATGAGTTTTCAAAGCAAGTGAAAGCTTGATTGTGAACTCTTCTAAATTGAATCTAGTGTAGCCTCTGCTCTACGCTCGCGTTGCTTTGCTAAGATGCATCGGTTTGAAAATAAATATATTATCAATTTAAATTATTGCTGTAGTCTTTTGTGATGTGAAACTCAAAATTCTATGGATAGAATCATAACTGTAGACTATTCAAACTGACAAGTTCTTCTTCTCCATAGTGGAACTCATCGATTTATAATGCACAATCCAATAATATGTATTATCTGGATGGGGTTTATTTACATTTAATAACATTTATATCATGTTGAGTGTCAAAATTCCTAGAAGAGCTCACGAAGTTTAGATCAAAGTTATGGAACAGATGAGAACAGGAAATTTCCCCACTGTTCCCTATATTTTTTTTAATGATTTCTTCCCATGCGAGAGCCTCGTGTCTGAATTATTAGAATCGTGATTTTCCTGAGACATCATTTTATTTAATTGTATAGATATGCAATTAGACAGATTAAAGAAAGCGATGCTTCGTTCACGAGAATCAAACCTGACAATGAGTACAAAGAGTTCGCATTCTTGAGATGAAGAGCTACCATTTTGTTGTAGAGGAGTCAGTTAATGTGGACTTGTGGACTCCTCTATCTCAGTAACTCTACAGTTATTTGTCCAAACAATAAAGGGCATGTTATGTTTTAATGTAATGTAAAGCTGTAATGCCTATTCTATCGAAATATAACTATAATAATAATAATAATAATAATAATAATAATAATATTAATAACATCGTGTGACCTGGCTGGCTCAGGTCTGGTGTCAGAGTTATCAGGTCGCACCTGAATAAGTTCAGGGCCTCTGACGTTGACTTAACGACTGTTTTTTTAGGCAGCCGGGACCGACAGCTTAACGTGTCCTCCGAAATATAACTGAAACATATTCAATCAATGTTCTGTAGGATGAAATAAAAATTTATTATTGCTAATGATAATATTTATCTAGAAATCTAGGGAAAAATAACAATTTTTTTCCTTTTTTGTTTACAGATCGTTGGCTTCTGTTTATACGTGCATCCTCTACTACTAAACGCGTACATGATGAACGATGAGAATCTCCTTTTTCGATTGGTTCAAACTTGATCAAATACGAAGTATGTTCTATCACTAGTCGTGGCGCTCACATTCAGCTAATTGTGCTCACCCTCGTTGGTAATCAGCCATAAATGTGAACTATTGATACAATACGTAACTACACTTACCGCGAATCCGGATAACACTTTGTTATAACGCAATAACAATCTCGCGACGAAGTTTGACAGATTGAAGAAAGCCCGAAGATGCTTGGTTGAGTATTGAGACTGAGTTGAGAAGACAATGCATGAAAGATTGCCACCATCATTAGCACTATCATCATCTTTTCGACAGGATTCAAAGTCATCGATGATGCCACCAGCGATTGTACTCTGAGAAGACGCCGGCTGTAACAAGATGTCAAAGTTGACTGCTTCTCAGCAAAGTTTCTGCCTTCTCCTCATCTGTCTTCTCATCGTTGCCGATACCATTGTTCTACATGGTAAGTCTTTTGATCCTGATTTTATGTAAGTCCATTCAAAATTACCATTATCTCGTTGATTTTGCTTGATTAAATCTCTAAATAGCTTCACATTACATTAATATTGCAAACCTTTTTGGAAAACAGAGCACTAAAAAAAAGATTACTTTCCTGTGGAAAGACAACCAAATTATATGAATAATATGATTATACACTATAAAATTCATCTCTATAGGATAAAGAGACTCACATTTCTTTCTAGGGTTCAAATATCTTCTGTTTTGATGAATTTACATTTAGAAGTGTGAAAATTCTCGTGAATTGGATTTGGAGGGCTGTTAAACGAGAATTTATCTTTTTGGATGTTATGGCAATATTGAATTGAAATAATTAAAATAAACCTCTAGTGGGAATAAATACTTACAGCCATTTTACTTCAGTTTACAAGTACTTTCTGACTTTTCGTAGTTCACTGTAAGCAAAGATAATAGAAGTACGGAACGGCTGTCAAATGATGTGAGTGATCATTCCCACAAAAAAGAAAATTCTATCATTAAAACTAATTCTAGTCATTAAAACTATAAACAACACCAAACACAGAATATTTGAAAAAAGTAATATTATTATTGTTGTTTTTTTCCCACACAATTCCTCCCTTTGAAAATTCCGAAAAAGTATATTATTTTCAATATTAACAAATCTCTTCAGTTGTTAAGCATGAGCTAATAATGAATAAACTGTATGCTAATTAATAGCGGAATACTTATGCAGTCCTTTATTGATTTTAATTGTAAATTTAGAATTTTGAATTTTGAACGGACAACATAAAAACAAATTACCCAAATAGCATTTTTACTGTTTGCTTGACTGACCAAACACTCTAATCAACAAGAACCGGAAAAGACAATTAAACACAGCTTCAGTAATGACCTTCCAGATTTATTACTCCTTTTTAACAAAATAAACCTAAATCGTTGTCTAAACCAAACATATTCAAAAAACCATACAACACAATATCACAGAAATTTATCACAATAAAATAATATCAATCAAATAATTAAAGGTCACAATTTGTTACTAATAATTAATCTTCCTGATGCAAACATCACTTGCAAACTTTAAACTTTTAACTAATAAACCTTTTCTCTTGATGTATTTTCGACTATTAAATTTTCCCCCCAAATGTGTCCTCAAGTCAGTCCATATAATCGATCGCACTATCGACGAGTGGGCCCACTAATACTAGAAATTGTTGATATGTTACCTTGATTTGGTCCTTAGAACACTCATCCTACAGTTACCGGTACATATTCTTGTCTCTGCCCTCCATTAGCAAACTTAAGGATTCATCTGGTAATCCCAAATCAGGTTGAAATTTCTAACTGGTAATTAGTGATGCCAAATTGATCCAGAACTCGTACCTCCAACTGGGACCACTGAAATTAACCAATTTGTCCTACAATTTGCTCTTTACTCTCTTGACTACAAACTAAAATCAATTTCACAATTTACCAAAAATAAAAGAATACAACAATATACTCTATGTGTCAAATATTCGTTCTCATTAAATTTTGATTTTCTAACTCAGATTTTAAAGAGACATAAAGTTCTAGATTACAAAATCGTTCAATAAAAAATAGAGATACCTCTGCTACTTTCATTAAATAGTTCAAGTTATTTCTTGTAAAACGTTTCAGAAATAATACACTCATAGTTTATCTCATCTATCTAATCTTTTATGTTACATAATTAATTCCTATCCAAAGAAAAGTCCAAACTTCTATTATTATTTAAATCGAGTTCACCTATTACTGAAATTTTAGCATCATGCCAAGAATACTTAATCACAACAAACTAGTAAAGGCTTTCTCAAAAGGAAAAACATTACATTTGAAATTACTAACAGAAAAACAAATTTTATGGTCCATCTACGGTAACCTTTAGATACTTCACAGAGAAACTTAGACAAATGAATTTCTCAAACGAAACCTGAAGTGTTCTTAGAAATAAGAATCTTTGAAATTAAACTAAAGAGTAATTATAGGTTAAATCTTTGCATTACTGACATATTTATCTCAGAATTCAATTTTAAGACACAATAGGAATTGATAATTTACTGACATTAGAAACTTGAAAAACTTACCCAAAATTTGGTGGTGATATTTAATTCAATTACATTTATGAAGACTAATCAAACTCAATCCCTTGAAAAGATAAATAAAAAAACTGGAAGGTCAAACTGTAATTAAAACTCTACATTTCAAAATGCAAAAAATTAAAATCCTCAACTCATCATAAATCAAAAAATTAATTTCTACTCCATTGCTTGTCCTCCCTTCGTAAGCTCAAGTCATCAAGAAATCAAGCCAAGCCAACTAAAAAAGACGCTACCTGATCGAGATGCAAGATTTAACAAAACACTCACATTTTTTCTTGACTTAACCAATAAAAAACGAGAACTGGAGATCACGCCACCTCGTATGATTACATGGCTAGGCAGCCTTCTAAATCACACATTTCTCATTAAGTGCATGATTTAAATAATATTGATTTACATTAGTTTATATTTATTAATTTTAATCCACTAAGAGCAAGTCAATTATTAATGTTAATAATTAATTCCAATTCACAGAAGTTTATATACAAAATTTCAAATGGTTTCCATAAAATTTAAAATAATGTACCTAGCAACTGCCAACAAAAGAGTGTACCTGAGCGCGAAGTTCAAAACATTGTGAATTCATCACAATACTCCCCCTCTTTATTGTGTGAAACACAGCCTAAAAAAAACTAGAAATTTATTTAAAAGTGATGTATCAATCAAAAAATTCCAAAGTAAGGTACAAAGACAGAGGTGAAACAACAAGTGATGTAAAGTTTGAAACATGGGCATCAGATAGTAACATTAGAGAAGTGGCCATCTTCTCCTTTGTCAGTAACTGATACATTAAATTAAAAATACATAAAACAAACTTCTGGATGACTCCAACCGCGGATAAGACTCACCCAAAAACACAAAATCAGTAAGAAGAGTTGACCACAACAGGTCACCAGAAATTGTCAGACTAAACAAGACTGGTCTCACCACAGAGCTCACTAGACAAAAAATCAACTTTGGTAATCCTTCATCATATCAAAACTTATCTACTAGCAAATATCAGGACAATAATCAATACATTGAGTAAATTTACAATTGCAAAACACATGACAACTACAATGACAAGGCATACTACACTACTAGAACTGTAGCTAAGGGATGATGATGATAATTCATGAATCACTATTATCTTAACCTACGCAAAACTACCTATTTAATATTCACAGCACAAACCAGAAATCACAAAATTCACACTTCAAGCTTTATTCCTACCTTATACAAGGTCAAGGAAAAGATTCAAATCCACATCTGAGTACCAACACTCTGTGTGTGTTACTCACAGAAATGAGTTTCTGTGACAGCTATGTCAGACACTAGATTAGATGACCGTGCACATAGTCAGAAAAAGAATCAGGTCAAAACTATAGCTTACATTGTTACACAATATTTTCCAAAGGCATAATTTCATTGATGAGATGAAATAATTTCTTGCCAAGGACAAGGATCAAACAGACAATTGTAATAGAATAACTATTCATCCAACAGGAACATTATTACCAGCATAATATCTTTTCAATTGAGAGACATGAGCTTTCTGAACATACTTGTCAGACTCGGGATCATGCAAACTTGCAGTAACAGGTGTTAACCATTTCTTTATTACATATGGACCTTTCCATCTGTAACTAAGCTTGCTTGAAATTTTATTTACAGCACTACTTATGACATGTGTCTTTAGCCAAACTAAATCCCCTATTTGAAAAGGATTATCCACTCTATGTCGATCATAATTAGCTTTCACTCTTTCATGAGCTTTCATTAAGTTTTGCTTAGCCTTTCGCCAAACATTTACAGTATCATCAGTACATTGGGCAGGCAGTATTTCATCCAATTTCCAAGCTGTAAGCAGAGGGTGTTTGGGTGCATACCTGAACATTAACGAGAAAGGAGTTGAATCAGTACTCTCATGTTTTCCCATGTTAAAAGCCAGTGGTAACCAAGACAAGCTTTCATCCCACTTATTTTGAGCATTACTGTGAAAAGCAATAAGAGCACTCCGAAGATTCCTATGCAGTCGTTCTGCATGGTTTGGTGCAGGATAGTACGGTGAGGTCGTAAAATGATTAATTCCAAGTTGGAAACAAAAGTTTTTGAACATTATAGATGTGAATATCGAGGCATTATCAGTGACAATCTTTTTGGGAACTGAAAAATTGACAAAAATTGACTTTAAAGCTTTAATTACAGATTTTGTATTAGCTTTCCTCAATGGGATTAACCAGCAAAATTTTGAAAAACCATCTACACAACTAAAAATTTGAGTATTACCCTGTGCTGTTCTCACAAGAGGTCCCACAATATCACAAAAAAATTGAACCATTGGCTCCTCAACAATTTTAGATGACAAAAAACCGAAATTTTGTTGTTGACTGGGCTTGCTCCTCCCACATATTTCACATGACTTTACCAGCAAGATAACGTCTTTCCTCAACCCTGGCCAGTAAAAATTCTCAAGAATTTTATTTATAGTTTTAGCAATCCCTAAATGACCACCCAAAGGTGTCTCATGGTAATATTTGAATACCAGAGGAACTAAAAGTTTAGGTAACACAATTTTGTAAACATCTTGATTTCTTTTTTTGATTACAAGCACTCCTTTTGACACACAATAAGGAAACTGATCTATTTTATCACCAATTTTTTTTAGAATTTCTGCTATGAAAGGATCTTTTTCTTGATGTGATCTAATATCAGTAAAAATCAATGGAAAATCGGATAATTTTAAGGAATTGACCAACGAAAATAAAGGCTCAATTTCAAGTTCTTCAGATACTTCAAGGTTGTCATCTTCATCTTGAAACATGCGAGACAGGCAATCCGCAATAACATTTTCTTTGCCAGGAATATGTTTGACATCAAACTTAAAGGAAAGCAACCGCAAAATCCACCTACCAATTCGTCCAGACTGTTTTGGATGTTTTAGAACCCATGATAGAGCCGAATTGTCGGTTAACAAAAGAAATTTGGTGTGCTGAAGATACAACTTAAACTTTTCCATCCCAAAAATAGCAGCCAGGCATTCAATCTCATAAGCAGAGTACTTTGACTCTTGTTGGGTTAATTTCTTTGAAGCGTAAGCAATCGGCTGGAGAATACCATCTACTTCCTGCAACAGTACAGCAGCTATTGCTGTTGAGCTACCGTCTGTCTGCAAAACAAAAGGTTTCTTGAAATCAGCTGTTTTCAAACATGGTGGGGATATTATTGCTTTTTTTAATTTTTGAAAAGCCTCCTCGTGTTCTTCTTTCCAGATAAATTTAGAATCCTTCTTCCTCAAAGAGTTCAAAGGTGCTGCAATTTCAGCAAAGTTTGGTATAAACTTATGAAAATATCCAACCATACCTATAAAACGAGCTACTGCCTTCACATTTTTGGGTGAGGGGAAACTTCGTATTGCTTTGGTTCTGCTAGGGTCAATACGAATACCATTTCTGTCAACTAAATGTCCCAAAAAAGCAATTTGCTCTTTTGCAAACACAGCCTTTTGAGGATTCACAGTGAAACCCGCCTCTTTCAACTTAGATAAGACAATCTCTATGTGTTTCAAATGAGTTTCAAAGTCTTTTGAATAAATTACAATGTCATCTAGGTAATGAAACAAAAATTTAAATTTAATGTCTTCAAATAAAGTATCAAGAACTGAGGACAAAGCCTGAGCTCCTGTTGCCAATCCAAAAGGAACTCTAAGAAACTGATAAGTTTGAGTCATTGTTGAAAAGGTGGTGAGATGTCTACTTTCTTTAGCTAATGGAAGCTGATAGTAGGCCTGGTTTAAATCCAAAACTGAGAAAAATTTAGCACCATTGAACCAGTTAAAAGCACCATCAATGTTCGGCAATGGGACACTGTCAATTGAAATTTGTTTATTTAAAAACGAATAATCCACGACAAAACGGTAGTCATCAGGACCCTTAGGTACTAAGAAACAGGGACTAGAATAGTTTGAGGTGGAACGTTCTATTATTCCTTCCTGGATCATCTTTTGAACTTTACTTTTCAAAATTTCCATCTTCACTGGATTTAACTGATAGGGAGGTCTCCTCACAGGTATTGTTGAAAGTAGTTGAATCTTATACTCTCCCATCTTACTTTTACCCAGTTTGGTGGTCAATACATCCTGATACTTATCTAGAAGTTCTTTTAAACTTTGTTGTTCTCTTTGTCCCAATTCATTACCAGTTTCTCCAACTGAAACACTGTTCTGCAAATTATGTGAAAACGTTTGCATGTCACATCCCAACAAAAATTTAAATTTGGGTCTGAAACCAAAATAAAATTGATTATTGAAAATATCAATCACCATTTGAGTATGTTTAATGAAATCTGTCCCTAAAATTACAGGAACTGACAAACTATCACTAACAAAAAATTTAAATTTCCAGCTAAAGTTCTCAATTTTAATTTTTAAAGTAACTGATTTTGACAATACCATTTGGGCTTTATTAGCTGTGATGCATTTAATATTTTCATCTTTCATAGGTAAGGTGGGGTTATTAATCATTATCTCTTGTAAAAGTGATGCTGAAATTATAGTTCTAACAGAACCACAGTCTATTAGAACTGTTGAATTTAAGGGTGAGGTTCCTAACTCACAATTAATCCAAGGTATCACATTGTTTGAAAAACCTTTTATTTTATACTGTGAAGGATGATCTCTGGATTTTTGCTTTAGTTTCTTATTAAATTTGTCTTTCCCTGTCACAGGCTCATCTTCTAATTTCTCTGTAATTCCATTATTAACTTTAATACAATTAATTAAGAAGGAGTTATTTGAATTTAATTTATCTTTGAAACTATCTTTCTTTTTATTGAATTTTCTTCCAAGTTTATTATTATTATTATTATTATTATTATTATTATTATTATAGCTCTCTAGTCACTTTTCTTTACCCCTACAATCGCGCGCATAATGTCCTAACTTTTGACAGGTAAAACACTTTACATCAGTTGGCTTTTTTAAATTATTAGTCTGAATTTGAACTTTTGGACTTTGACTACTTGAATTTCTATTAAAATTTTGGCTAGCAGGATTTGATCTGCAAAATTTTGCAATATGTCCTACCTTCTGGCAATTAAAACAAGTTTTAGGAAAAGTTGAAGAAGAGATATTGACCTTTTGTTCTTTACTCCTATTACTCATGCTTGTTTCAAAACGTTCTCTTTCCATATCTGCAAACCTCAAATTTTGGGATTGTACACTGAGCTCATTCAACTGCTCAAAAGTGCTTGGTCTACTCTGAAACACCAGTCTAGAACGTTCAGCTGGATTCAACCCAGAGCAGATAGTTGACACTATCTCCCCCTCTGTTTTATTCAACCTCAACAAAGTCGCCGCTTCCTTAATAGATACAATAAAAGAGGACAAAGGCTCACCATTACTCTGCAAACGATAGAATTTTTCTCTTTCCATCACCGCAATTAGACGACTTGGTACAAAATAATTCAATACATCTCTGTGAAAATCATCAAAAGAGGCATTAGAATCCATTGCCAGCTTCAATCTCTCCGCCAGTGGACCCATAACAAAAGGATGTATAAGGCTGAAAACTTGAACACCCTGTAGGTTAGAACAGGCTTGAATTTTTATCGCCACTGACAAAAAGTTCAACAAATTTTCTACAATGAGTCCATCACTTGTTGGTAGTTGTTTCATTAAATGCTCAATTGGGTTTGGAAGTTTATTATACAGATTGCTAAATACAGATTGTGATGACGTTTGAAATCTGACCTCGTTACCTGTGATGTGTTGTTGCTGTCTGGAGGAGACAGGAAAAAATTGATTCATTCTTGCTTGCTGATTAGCTATCTGTGGAATAGGCATTATCCTACATGCTTCAGTATTCTCATGGGTAACTATTAATTTAGGTAAGGTATGTACTCTACTTCCCACAGGAACCGGATTGTCCCCTAAATTTTGCGCATTCATCACATTATCCTATATTGGTCCTGACACAGTCTCAAACATTGCCGCAGTAGGACTGAGTGCAGGAGTTGTAAACGCCTGAGGTACAGGTGAACCTACTCTACTCCTAATCTCCAATTGAATATCAACAAGAAGACCGTTAATTATTTTCATTCGTTCTAAAATTTCTTTGAGCTGAGTTATAATACTATCATCAGACTTTTCTTTACCGTAGGTCATTAACTGGACAATTCTATTAATCAAGTGTAAGAAAATGGAAATTCCCTTTGCTAAACTCGGTTTTTTGTCCACCATACTTAAAGTATCAAATTTTCCCACATATTCGTTAAATTTAACAAGAATAGAATTGATTTTGTCAAGTTCAGAAATTACATTACTCTCATTATACACAATTCGAAAAATTTTTGCATCAGGATCGGCTTTAGTAGCTCTATATTTGGCTCTTAAACTGTCCACATCTAAATCTTGTATAGTACTAATTGGAAATCCTAAAGTTTCCAGTTCAAAAAGCAAAGTGTCTTTCACAAGATAATTCGGATTAATTTTCTGGATTGAAAAAGGTGTCAAGTCAAAAAGACTATCCACTTGAGCTTTCAAATCCCAATAGTTCACCACTGGAACATTGGCTACATTAGGAGAGCGGACTGGAGAACTTGCCATCTTGCAACGTTTAAAATTGAAACTTGGCTCAACTTGGTCAACTAGATTAGTACTACAAAAAATCGGTTTATCAAATTTAACACTTACTTTCTCACTAACTACAATCTAGGTTGCCTATTAATTGCCCACTATCCGCACTCATGTATCATAGGTGAAAGGTCAGATGAATTTAGACATAAATTATTAAGCATCAGTGAAATCTAGTCAACAGATATTTTAATAAAGTTTGAAATAATGCCCATAAAGAAAATGCAATGAGCAGAGTGGCGCAGTTTTTTATGCCGTCCTTTATTGATTTTAATTGTAAATTTAGAATTTTGAATTTTGAACGGACAACATAAAAACAAATTACCCAAATAGCATTTTTACTGTTTGCTTGACTGACCAAACACTCTAATCAACAAGAACCGGAAAAGACAATTAAACACAGCTTCAGTAATGACCTTCCAGATTTATTACTCCTTTTTAACAAAATAAACCTAAATCGTTGTCTAAACCAAACATATTCAAAAAACCATACAACACAATATCACAGAAATTTATCACAATAAAATAATATCAATCAAATAATTAAAGGTCACAATTTGTTACTAATAATTAATCTTCCTGATGCAAACATCACTTGCAAACTTTAAACTTTTAACTAATAAACCTTTTCTCTTGATGTATTTTCGACTATTAAATTTTCCCCCCAAATGTGTCCTCAAGTCAGTCCATATAATCGATCGCACTATCGACGAGTGGGCCCACTAATACTAGAAATTGTTGATATGTTACCTTGATTTGGTCCTTAGAACACTCATCCTACAGTTACCGGTACATATTCTTGTCTCTGCCCTCCATTAGCAAACTTAAGGATTCATCTGGTAATCCCAAATCAGGTTGAAATTTCTAACTGGTAATTAGTGATGCCAAATTGATCCAGAACTCGTACCTCCAACTGGGACCACTGAAATTAACCAATTTGTCCTACAATTTGCTCTTTACTCTCTTGACTACAAACTAAAATCAATTTCACAATTTACCAAAAATAAAAGAATACAACAATATACTCTATGTGTCAAATATTCGTTCTCATTAAATTTTGATTTTCTAACTCAGATTTTAAAGAGACATAAAGTTCTAGATTACAAAATCGTTCAATAAAAAATAGAGATACCTCTGCTACTTTCATTAAATAGTTCAAGTTATTTCTTGTAAAACGTTTCAGAAATAATACACTCATAGTTTATCTCATCTATCTAATCTTTTATGTTACATAATTAATTCCTATCCAAAGAAAAGTCCAAACTTCTATAATTATTTAAATCGAGTTCACCTATTACTGAAATTTTAGCATCATGCCAAGAATACTTAATCACAACAAACTAGTAAAGGCTTTCTCAAAAGGAAAAACATTACATTTGAAATTACTAACAGAAAAACAAATTTTATGGTCCATCTACGGTAACCTTTAGATACTTCACAGAGAAACTTAGACAAATGAATTTCTCAAACGAAACCTGAAGTGTTCTTAGAAATAAGAATCTTTGAAATTAAACTAAAGAGTAATTATAGGTTAAATCTTTGCATTACTGACATATTTATCTCAGAATTCAATTTTAAGACACAATAGGAATTGATAATTTACTGACATTAGAAACTTGAAAAACTTACCCAAAATTTGGTGGTGATATTTAATTCAATTACATTTATGAAGACTAATCAAACTCAATCCCTTGAAAAGATAAATAAAAAAACTGGAAGGTCAAACTGTAATAACTCTACATTTCAAAATGCAAAAAATTAAAATCCTCAACTCATCATAAATCAAAAAATTAATTTCTACTCCATTGCTTGTCCTCCCTTCGTAAGCTCAAGTCATCAAGAAATCAAGCCAAGCCAACTAAAAAAGACGCTACCTGATCGAGATGCAAGATTTAACAAAACACTCACATTTTTTCTTGACTTAACCAATAAAAAACGAGAACTGGAGATCACGCCACCTCGTATGATTACATGGCTAGGCAGCCTTCTAAATCACACATTTCTCATTAAGTGCATGATTTAAATAATATTGATTTACATTAGTTTATATTTATTAATTTTAATCCACTAAGAGCAAGTCAATTATTAATGTTAATAATTAATTCCAATTCACAGAAGTTTATATACAAAATTTCAAATGGTTTCCATAAAATTTAAAATAATGTACCTAGCAACTGCCAACAAAAGAGTGTACCTGAGCGCGAAGTTCAAAACATTGTGAATTCATCACATACTTCACTCATGAGGTGACCAAAAGTTACCAGCCTGGACACAGCGATATCCTATTCTAATATCTTTAACTCCACTCTCAGACTAATGTAACCCTAATGAACGCGGTTGTACAGCCAAACTGCAACTATTACTTAGCTATCAATCAAGTATGTCCCAATAAACAGGAGTCGGTCAATCTTCTCATTAAGCGTCGTTCTAAACGTCGAAACAGTTTCTAATCCGTCGCCGCGTACAATTTCCAAATGTAGTCGAATGAACGTGCACAGAAGACTAATTAATCTCACATGGTGACTAATCCGCTCTCGCAGGAGTTTAATACTGCCTGGTGCAGTTGGATGCGTGCACACAAGCGCATCAATAAATCCGCTATTTACAGAGCTTTGAAAGTGCATAGCGAAGCCGGCACATATCGAGATCTAGCCATTTGCAGCCCACGGGAGCAAAGTTTCATCAATTATTTACATACAGCTCTTCTGAATCCATTGCAGCCAATGCCGCGGTAAAATTGCGCCCCAAGGCACGTCTCAACAGGTACTACGTTCAAGATATCAAAAAGTTTTACCGGTCTCTGAATGGAGGACATTTTTTTCACAGTTATACCAATTTTGAAGGCTTATATTAGATTTCCAACATTGGAATCCGAGTTTTTTCTAATTAATAAAATTGTTCTTTCGTTCGGATCTTTCTTGAAATTGAAGAATAAACAGATACAAACATGGAAGCAAAAAATTAAATCGTTTATGCTCCAATAACGCAGCAATAGATGCTTTACAATATTGCTCTAACATTTTAGAAATGCATAGATAACAATATAGGTTTGAGTAGAATGGCTGCCTTCAAATTCCTCAGAGGGCAAAGTTGAAACGTAGCCGGCCCTCTTTTCCATTCAACCCTCTTATACATTCCAAACTTGAAAAAGTTTCGCACAGCTTGCTGTTTACATGTGGTTGGATTCAATTAAGTACTAATTTCATGAAATTTAGGTGTTTTGCTTTTTGCTACTGTTAATTGACCGAACGATAGTGAGGTCTATCCTTTAAGACGATCGGCATTTCCTCTGTCTCTCTGTCTCTCTGTCTCACGATTACAGACGAACGCCTAGACCAATTGCTATGATTTTTCATATGGATGTTCCTTATTCCTAGGCCTAGTGATGTATTTTCTCAAATTTTAATAGGGGAGCTAATAATTATTATTAATTAATCCATCTTATAGACCTAACCTACTGAACTTGCTGGCCAAACAGCTTAGAGGAACAGCTGATAGAAGTCAACAGGCCCCTTAGCGGCGTTATTTACGCTGTCTTTGAACAGCAAAAGACTTTGCACTTTGCATGTAGGCTACCATACAGTCAGAGCCTTGCAATATGTAGGAAACATATGACTGGGTATGATGAAATGTAATTATGCCAGGTTGATGACATCTGTTAACCAATACAGCTAGAAATTTGATATGCAGCCTCAGCGGGAGGTAAAGTAAATTCGTATGGCTTTTCGTGGTGGGGAGACCCTTACGGGTAGTTCCACCTCGCCGCTTTTTTAACGACTGCTTTTTTTTTTTATATGCAACCGGGACCGACGGCTTAACGTGTCCTCCGAAACACGGAGCGGGAGGTGGCGAATAATAAAATAAAAAACCTAGCTTCTACCCTTATAGTCGTAGGTTTAAATTTGAAATGTTTCTTCATTAAGAGGTGGAGATTAATAAAACAACGAAGGACCAGAAAATGGAAGATGGATGAGAAAAAGTAAATGAATAAATTCATCATTTATTTGATGAATAATTTCTGTTTTTTGTTATTGGAGATTTATTGATATTAAAAGCTGCTAAAAATGCATGAGAACCCTTCATTTTTCTCACTGTCTCTCAAACGAGGGGTGATTTCTAGGCGGCGTCATAAACTTTGGTCTTTTCAAATATTGATTTTTACAGTTTCAATAAAAGATTAAGGAATTAAAATCGAGTTGAAAACGCTCTTCAACGTTTTTCGAAAATGTCATCCCCTTATGTGTGAGTGTTGAGCGAGTGAGGTCTACTGTTCACAGAACTACTAGTTACTACTTCAGAATTAAATTCTCTACATGCTTTTCTTTTAAATAATTGCATGCTAATTGCGCAATCAACCAAGTATATCCACCTCGAACTTGAAAAACATGTTTTTTCAAACATTTTTGCATATTTTATTGAATATTTCAAAAATTTCTGTAGCTTCTGACTTCTCACTTGTTTTAAATCGAATTTCCAGCTTTTATTCCATAAAACCTGACCAAACACCAAGTAAGAAGGGACTAAAAATTTCTGTACCCTATGCGTAAATTGATTAGGCTAATCATCAACTTCCGACCTCTTCAATTCTGTAACGAAGCATTTTCCAGCTTTACGTTTATGTAAATCGTTTTTTTTTTCATTGTTTTTATAAGTTCAACGAAGTGTTGGTAACTCTAAAGCCGTGTCTTTATCAACCAAACATGCTCGGCGAACAGTGTTCGCTGAAATCATCTGATGTAACCGAACATTGTTTGGAGTTGGTTTGGTGTGGACACCTTCTCGAACATTATGATCGGTGTGGTGGGGTTAGTGACGGGAACCTGTGTTGGTCGTCACTGTTCGCTCACAGACCGAACATTTCAATTGAACCTACGAACATGCTCGGTGACCCATATGTTTAATGTTTGTCCGTTTTTTGTATTCGCCAACAATGTTCGGCAGACATGTTCGGTTGGTGGAGACGCGGCTTATGTGAAACAACCTGTATAGAGTTATGTTATCCAAATATATCAATGTGTAAGTTGAGACCTTTTTATTCTTGTCTTCTTGTGTAAATTTATTACAAGCTTCAGCTTCATGCTCAATGTAGGTAAATACTGTCTTATTAATTTCAACAATTCAAGAACTTTATTAAAAAAGATTTTTGTATCAAAACATACTTCAACAGTTCATGCAAATCTCGATTTGATTTGAAAATGATTGACAAAAAGTAAGTTTTTATTTCTTTCTTTATTTTATTTTTCAATTCAATTCTTTATTTCTAATCAATGATATATTGCTCTCTGAAGATTGTTGTTTCAAGCGCTTGATACATTAAATTCCAGTGTTGTCTGAGATACAACCAAGAAGCGCAGTGAAGCACAATTTGTATTGAATTTAGGATTCTAGAATCAATTTGTCCTGAATCAAGCTTCTACATTCGAATCTCTATTACCGCAATCTATTACGATCTCAAAGAGATTATCAATACAGGACGGGAGCTCATTTAGAACAGATGAGGACAGTAGTAACAGTAGTGGGAATGGAGACTGTAACTATTGTAACAGTTTGCCCTCGAACCCTACTGTTAATTGTTGGTGGAGAATAGTTGAACTATTGTATGGAACGTACAATCTAGTTCAGTAAGTAGATAGTGGAGAGAAATTCCGCTTGAAATAATTGAGTCTGCATCCGTCAGCGTTGGCGATAAATTCATACCAGTGAAGTGTGAGAATTTAAACCGACAAGCGTTTGTTTCGAGAACAGAGACATAGTGATGGAGAAATGGGGAGAAAGAAAAATCGGAAAGGAAATTCCGGGCGTAAATCATTCGTGTGCAGAGGAGAAAATTCAAAGGCTAAAAGTAGTTCTCTCTTCAGCTCATTGCACATGCGCAGCAATCCAGTTTGGTGCAATAATAAACGGATAGGAGAAAGCGATATCCGGCGAGAGAAAGTGGTGTCAGGAAAAGAGTGGTTCTGAGCAAGAAGGAAAAGACGGAGAAGAACGAGACAAAGAAGAAATAGAATGAAAGGGATAAGAGGAAGTGGATGGAGAAGAAAAAGGAAAAAATCGGAGAAAACAAGGAAGATGGAAGCGAAGGAGGAAAATATGTGGAAAGTTAAGAAATAGGAACAAACAAGACGAAGATGGAGAAGAAGTAGTCAGATAAGTAAGCTACTATAGAAGCAGAGAATGTGGTGAATGAGGAAGAGAAGCAGAGTTGTTGAAAAGTGGTGCAGGAGGAGAGAACGAGAAGAAGAAGAAGAAGAAAAGGGCAGAGAAGAGAAGAAGATAAAGAAGAAGAAAAAGGAAAAGAAGAAGAAAGAAAAAGGAAAAGAAGAAGAAAGAGAAAGAGAAAAAGGGAAAGAGAAAGAGAAAGAGAAAGAAAAAGAAAAAGAAAAAGAAAGAAAAAGGAAAAGAGAAAGAGAAAGAGAAAGAGAAAGAAAAAGAAAAAGAGAAAGAGAAAGAGAAAGAAAAAGAAAAAGAAAAAGAAAAAGAAAAAGGAAAGAAAAAGAAAAAGAAAAAGAAAAAGAGCAAGAGAAAGGGAAAGAAAAAGAAAAAGAAAAAGAAAAAGAGAAAGAGAAAGAGAAAGAAAAAGAAAAAAAAAAGAAAAAGAAAAAGAAAAAGAAAAAGAAAAAAGAAAGAAAAAGAAAGAGGATGAGAAAGAGAAAGAGAAAGAGAAAGAGAAAGAGAAAGAGAAAAAGAAAGAGAAAGAGAAAGAAAAAGAAAAAGAAAAAGAAAAAGAAAAAGAAAAAGAAAAAGTAAAAGTAAAAAAAAAGAAAAAGAAAAATAAAAATAAAAATAAAAATAGAAATAAAAATAAAAATAAAAATAACAAAAATAAAAATGAAATAAAAATAAAAATAAAAATAAAAATGAAAATAATAAAAATAAATATAAAAAAACCAAAAATAAAAATAAAAATAAAACAAAAATAAAAATGACAATAAATAAAAATAAAAATAAAAATGTAAATAAAAATAAAAATAAAAATAAAAATGGAAATAAAAATAACAGAACGGGAATGAAAAAAGTGTGGGGAATTAGTGTAGAAAAACAAGGAGGAAGAAAGAAGTACAATAATGAGTGTTAAAGATAGAAGAATCAAACATGGAGGAGAAGAATAAATCCAGTAGAAATTAAGAAGAGGAATTGGCGGCCAAGAGGGGTAAGGAGATACAGAGAAAATGACAGAATGAAGAAGTGGAAAAATGAATAAGGAAAAGGAATAGCCGGAGAATACGAAGAAAAGGAAGAGTAAGGTCATGATTTATGGCGCATTACTTCCCGGTAAGAGGTTAGTCTTATAATGTCCCATTCATAAAGGGTCTCGGAATTAATATATTCCGCGCGCTCCCCCACTTCAACTAACTGTCACAAGAGGCGACCCACCAGACGCTTTCACTTGAAAATCATAATCCTTGTGGTTAAAGCACAACCTACAAATAAAATACAAATGCTATCCTCGATTATAACAACCATGGGAATCGTTGCCAAACAGCGTATTATATCGCATTTGCCATCTTATTCCTTCTAACGACTCATGATGGCATCTTTCATAGAACATGAATCTTCAACGATCCCCAGGTGCAATAAATTCTAAAAAAAAGAACGGATAGTTCGTAATGGTTCTACATTGTGTGGCATTAGTCGTTGTAATGTGATATCATCTCCTGGACTGGATTGATGGGCAGGTCGTTAATCTGGATAATACTTTCAGACAGAAGGCTTGTTCTTGCCTTTTCAGACATCAGCTCTGGGAGTGAGGATGCAGGATGCACCTCAATGGACAGAAAAATAACTTTCATGCAATTCAATTCATTGAATTTATGCCAGGCACTTATCATTCTATGTAGAAAATGAAATATTTCTTCATTCTTAACAATTTTGAAATAAAATTTCTATGAATGGAGTATTTGAGAATGGACTATCTCATTCCACGACGAATATTTTTGACTGAACAAACTTTGATAGGCACATAGATATTTGATTGATTATGTATTGATGTGGATGTTGTTAGTTAATGGAAAGTTCGTTACCTAGATTAAAGTTCTAATGAGATTGATAGTACTAATTACATCATATTGATGAATTTTTCCTGGTAATGTGATTTAATTTCATTAGGTTTTGAGGCTTTTTGAAGTTGAACACTGTTGAAAATAATGATATTTTCTTATTTGGGAGGTCATTATTTGGTGATATAGTGTCAAATAAAGTGATAAATATGTCTTTCATATGTGATATGGTGATTTCATACCCTGAACGTCATTGTGCAGGATTAATTAGATTATTTTCAATAAAATCTTTGAAATAAAATATCAATGCCAATTGGGAAGAATAGTGATAAATTTATCTTTCATTAATGAAAGACAAATTCCAGGAAGAAACAACTCTCAATTGCAAAAACATTTTGTACATCAAATTATGGCATTGTAACCTTCATGTGCACTCGCTCAGAATTAACCTATCAATACAAAGAATAAAGAATTATATAACTCAATACAGACTTCAGAAAAACAGCTGAAAACTGACTAATTTTATTTAATAGAGTAGTTTATAATCCATGATATATACAGTGAAATCACAGTGAATACTATAGAAGTCTAGTTAGAATTTTTGATCAACGCCCTTTGAATGCACCCTTGTAGATGATCCTGACAAAAGCATCTTCAAGTGCTTGATAAAAATAATAAGGATGCCAGTGATAATTAATAGCCCCATTATATTTTCATAATACTATTCTCATAGAATACACTACAAAGATCGCTATAAGTTTTTCACGTATCGCTACAAAAGAACAAATAGCAGATGAAGACTAAATACAAACAATATTGAATCTTTCCCTAGAAATGAATTCCATGCGATTTTGGGGGCCTGTTGACACTCAACACTATAATAAAAATAATTTCTTTTTTGGCGGGTCATAATCATTTGGCGATATAGTTCATTGATGGATGGAAAATATCAAGCATAAACAACTCCTGACTGACTTGGGGTTGATTATTTGGTTGGATTGTAAATTTGTTTTCGTCCTCGAATCAAACTAAACCCGGAAATCTAGAGCCTGGTGCGTTTTACCATCTTACAAGAAACACAACAATAGAATCATTTCATTATCTAGCTCACGTCTGAAACAGCAGTAGTTATTCGTAAGCCAGACGGCAAATTTGTCGAGAGGTTAAAATAATGCCCACCTTCACTCGATGTGACACAGGATCAGTTAGGTCATTGCTTTTGTTTAGCATTCGGAATTCGAATGAGACAAGATGAGAAAGAATGAGAATGAAAATGGAGTAGGATGAGAATGAAACAGGATGAACAACAGCGAGTTTCTCATCTCTTCTAGCTACTCATCCCCTATTTGTTGGAGGGTTTAAAGTCGTTCAACCCTTTTGTTAGGCGGTGGCAAAAACAAGAGCGACTACCAGACGTGAACTCCAATCCTCATCACTATCATAGCCGTCACCCACTTAACCCGATGAGATCATTTTTCTTTTTCCAGTCTCGAGTCTCCCATTTTGGCCAAGATTTTTATAGCGCGCTCGTTTCCTTCTACATTATTCTGGCGATTCACGATGTGAACAAAGTAGTCTATTATACTTGCTACTTCATATCAACATTATTTTTCCCTCCAACAAATGTAATAATTTCAGCGATGATGAATGAGTGGAAGGTCATCTTTAACTTGAGTTGTCATCTTGTGCCATCATCACATCACTAAATCTTTGTCACATCGTCA
The DNA here is from genome assembly GCA_948455865.1 of Conomelus anceps. NCBI lineage: Eukaryota > Metazoa > Arthropoda > Insecta > Hemiptera > Delphacidae > Conomelus > Conomelus anceps. The sequence continues at coordinate 15,380,028 of OX418225.1, forward strand.
TCATCATCATCATTATTTTTTGTCAAATGAGGAGTTATTGAAAATTGAATCTTCGAGTTCATGAATATAACAGGGGCGCCATTTGGTGGGAGCGGGCTTGGGGCCGAGCCTCCCCCCTTCCAAAGATCTGATAAATAGTTTAAAATAGGCCTATCTACGTGAAACATTAAAACCACAATTTAATAATTTATTTTAAGCAGTAGTATAATTTCTTTTACAGTATTAACGTAGCTAAATAACTTTGAATGTAAGGTTATTTTCGATCAGTAAAAGTGATAATTCCTGAACAGAGACTAATACAGAGACTAATCAAGGTGGCACTGTTGTCCTTCACTATCAGTTTACAACGCGCTATTTGTTTACAAATTAAATTATTGTATTGAAATTTAAATATGTAAAATTAAGCTTAAAATAACATTTTCAAATGTTATATTTTCAAAATGTTTATATTTTTAATTCATGTTCAGCGTGGCAAGTGATGAAGATGATAGGCTGATTTGTCTCAATATGGACACCAATGATATCCCAATTTGTATTTAAAGTGCAAGCTCTCACAATAAATTTTGCCCATTCATATATCTAAAAGCGAAAGCGTATTCAGAAGTTTTATAAATGATCAAATATTTTTATGACTACTCCATTTTCCGTCACCAGGAAACCTAAATGAAATCTATGCGATGATAGAATTCATCTACTCTTAGCAACATATCTCATGTTACGTGTTTGATGATTGGTAAATCTAAATTCTCAGCATTAAAATTAACTTCAACGTTTTGGGCAACATAACATATCCGAAATTTGTGATAAGAGCAGTTTTAGACTTGAGTCTGTTGCGCCTTCACATTTATTAATTTTATCACAATAAATAAAATAATTATTAACTGCAGCCATTGAAACGGGAGGACGAACTAAAAGTGTGAGAAGAATTCGATTATGGCAGACATTTTGTTTCAGCTTCTAGTGACGGTCCTATTCATCCATTTATGGAAATTTTTTATCATGTAGAAAACTTTTGAACCAACTTTTTCATATGAATGGTCGGAAAATCCCGAATCTGCATTTTTTAATTGGAGTATTTCAAAATTTGGACATTCTTTTGTAATTACCCGATTTTATCTATGTAATACAAAATCTATCAAAAGGTGTAATTTGCACTTAGATTTTTATGCACGGATTTCTAATCTGTGGTTCTACTTTTATTATTTTTATTTTGAATCTCGAACATTGTGACTCCAATTAACACTGATACTAAACTGTGTTCCTCATCAAATTTAAAGAGATTTAAGTATGTGCGTGATCGTTACCGTTCACAAATAATGACAATAAAAAACTAGTGGTCGTTCTTTGTACGTTTTGGTGAGGTGGAGGAGGAATAGGAGGAGGAGGAGGTGGAGGAGGAGGAGGAGAGAAAGCCCAGTAAGTGAAGAATGAAAGTGGATAACATTAATTTCGCAACTCGTTCTCAGCAAATGCCTACTTGTAGTGTTAAACACAGTGCAGTGTAGCTCTGGCACACGTAGACCTACCCTGTGGCAGGTTGCTTTGCATGTTAAATCTTGTTTAAGAGGTAAATGCGGTGGTAGACTGTTGAGCTCTACCACTACCATTAGTCGTTCCTATTCCCTATCACACATTCTCTTTACTGTTTATCTCACTCTAACACTCTCTCTTGCTCTCTATTTCTCTTCTACTCCTTTGTTCTTCACTCCTACTCCTATCGTTGTCCTTTACAGAGTACACAAATTTCAATTCAACTAGGCAAGGCAACGTCACACTACCATTCTACTCCAAAGTATTTCAAATTAGACTAAGCCTCGCCAACTGTTGTTTCTTTTTTTACTTCTTTTCCTACTCTTTGTTCCCTTTTTTCTTCTTCCCTTCTTCTTCCTTCTCATTGCGGCTTACCTTTCAAATAAGCTTTAATCTCATTTCCGGCAGCCACAGTAATGTATTGTGGAATTACACGACCATAATTGAAAGTTTATTCTCTATTTTCGCACGTGATTAGAACAGACTTACGTTTGTTACTCACGTTATCTCATCCTTCTTTATAAGAAATTTCAACAATTGTTTTTTATTTTGGAGGCCTATTTCGTTTCTGTCTTAGACTCGTATTAGACTTGGTCACCAGGCGACGTCACCGGTGACATCACCGGTGACGTCACCGGTTACTGTGCGGGCAGCCAGCCACGTCACCAGTAAAGTCACCAAGACTGAGGCCAACCCCCAGTTCCCCCACTCCAGTGCCTTTAGTTACTTTAACTGATGTTATATTGGCTTGCTAATTTGATAAATATTTCATCATGTAGGCTACAAGAAACTTCTCATGTTTTCAAAGTTTGAAAATTCAACTAAAAAGCTTGAAATAAATCAAATTTTAAAACAAAAAAAGAAACCGACTTCAATGAAATGGTAATTAAACATTAAATACTCATGTTCTAAAAAGTTTGAAATAAAGTATTTACTTTAAACTGAGAAAATTTCAAATTTCATAAAAGTAATCTTTTGCAGTCGGCGCCAAATATTTTATGAAATTGATAAGAAATTCTATCTAATATCAAATATAACACTGTATTTTAATTCCATATATGATTTACACTCACTTTTACTGAAATACAGTGTTATTTGATATTAGATAGAATTTCTTATTAGTTTCATGAAATATTTGGCGCCGACTTCAAAAGGTTTCTTAATCTGTGCTTGTATGAAATTTTCTCAGTTTAAAGTAAATACTTTATTTAAAACTTTAGTATTTAATGTTTGAGTATCATTTCATGGAAGTCGGTTTATTTTTCTGTTTTAAAATTTGTTTTATTTTCAATACAATTTGTAAAAAGATTTGGTTTTGAAAAATGTTTACTAATGTAAATTCTCTCTGCCAGTAACACATCTCCATTATTATTATTACAGTTAGTGATTATTGCAATGTTATAGTCCTAGTAGTTAATTTATTAATTTACTTTAGTAAATTTAATTTCGTAATTTAATTTAGTAAAAATAATGACATGTTTTAACTAAACACAAATTGTACCTGTATTAACAGGCTGACAACTCGAGTAACGTATAAAACATAAAGGAACTCAGTAGCTAATATAGTGACAAATTTTATTGTAATCCAAAACCTGTGAATTATTAAAATCAGAATCATGCTTTGAATATACAGATGAAGTAAAACACTTTTTTTTACTCAACTTGAAGTAACTACAAGTTTTTCTTCTGGCGAAACACATTTCCTCATTCTAGTATATGTTCCGGTAATGTCCACCTTTATTAGTGAAAGCAGTTCAAAGAAGGAGGATTTTGACATTCTCATGTAATTGAAAAACTTGTTTTCATCAGCACAAAGTTCGTCAAAAATCGTATAAAACAATCCTTTTGTTTCACGAAATGATAATATCGGATGCACGTGCATTTTCCTTGCCCGTCTCCTTCTTTTCCTCAACAAAAGAGCAAGAAGCAGCATCTCTTCATATGTTTCCGACATGACCGCTCACTACACTAGCTTCAAACAAACTGAACTTGCAGAACACAAAAATAAATACAGTGGTGACCCAACATTGGTGACTGTGTGTAATACATGTCATTTGATTCAATACCCAGCGATAATTCTTGGTCACCAGTGGTGATTCGTCTGGTCACGGGGAAGGGTCACCAGTCGGTCACCAAACGCTGGAGACGTCACCGGTGACCCTAATGTAATAAGCGCCATAAGAACTAGTGCCCAGCGACTAGTCAGATCACCGGTGGCGTCACCGGTGACGTCACCAGGTGACCAAGTGTAATACGGGCCTTAGAGAACATATTGTTATGGGTTCTATGTCTAAAATAACGCTGACAACACTTGAATTTATCACTTGCACTTTATTAACACAAATAATCTACAACTCACACTGTTCAGTAATTTCTTACAGAAAAATAAGCAATTAAAAACAGATAACACGATATTGTTCAACTGATAATGAGTTTTCAATAAACTGTACAAATATCAATCACTAAATGTCAAAAGGCCGATCTAATATTAAATAATAACTGTACAATAAACTGTCTAATAATATTCAAAAAGAAACGTCGAGGAAGAACAATTAACTTATGTAGCACAAGTCCGTAATACAGTAATAGGTAAAAGAATTATCACTATAGAACTGTCAAGAGAACTATCACTACAGACAACGAAAGTTCATTGCACGGTTTGTAATAGCGACAACGGGATTTCACTGTCTTTATTAACAGGAACTGTCACTACTGCCACTTATCAACGTAGAACAACAACTGAACAACCTAACTGTCACACTTGCTTATCTCGACGAATTACAAACAAGACTGAACTAGTTTCTACAAATGCGTTCGCCTTAAATAGGTTTTCCAGCAATCGAGATAACTCTACATTTCTCTATCATCTTCTACCGGTTTCCAAAATAAACAATGAAAGACCTTCATGCCTTCCACAATACTCGATAGGATTCCATTAAAGTCTAATCAAACAACTAGAACATTCTACAAATTACCAAGTAAACACCATAAAAGTGTCAAAAGAATAGTAATTAATTGCTTAAAAGTAAACATTTACATAGCAGATAACACCGAGAACCACTGTTTCTTCTTTTTCTCTATTCTTTCCAATTTCATATTCGCTACAATATATTACAATTCTGCGTACTGCGTAATTCTGTGTACTGAATACTTCAATACTTTTCAATTTCTTTCTGAGAAGGCTCCATATCTAGTGCCTTCACTCAGCTTTGTAATGTCTATTCCTATTAGAAAATACAAGTGTATATATGATCACCAACCCAAGACATTTTTCATTTTTCATGGGGGGGAGGGGGGGAGGGGGATTTAAAATATTTTTTTTAAGGATACAACTCATAAAAAAGGTCTCATCTCCAATAGAAAAATACAAAAATCTTTTCTTCTTTTGGAGGGTGCCTATATACAAATCCGAGATCTGCGCGTGGGTTATGAGTTGGATGGTGGTGATTGATCGTTTGCAGTTATTTTAAAATTTCGGAGAAGAGATGCATCTTGTCTCTTCACCTTACCGCTTCGTTTATTTATTCCCTGTTTTGATATTGGCTACGAAAAAACCTATCAGGTTTCACTGGTGGAAATTATTCTAGGTTGATAGAGTTTGTCTGCTTGAGAGGAAACGGTAAATGAATAGAAGGTAGTAATAAGAAACTTTTAAGAAGTAGATGTGAAGAAATAAAAAGAGATAGAAAAATGTAGGAGGTTATAAGAAAATATTGATTGGATTTCATATTAGAAAATAAAACAAAATCATTTCAAAACAAATTTCTCCTGAGACGATAAACTATTGACAAATTCATAGCACAATTTCTTCTAGGAAGAATTGTACAGTTTTGACGTCTTAGAAAATAAACCTGATTTTTTCCAGAATCATGAGTTGCTTGTAAATGACTGAAAGACAAACAACTTATTATTCGATTCCTGATTTACGATTATTATATCTTGTAATTTATTATAAGATATTATTATTATTATTATATATATATATATATATATATATAATTATTATATCACGATAATATCTTAATAAAAGTCTTTCTCTCACTGTGGATCCCACAGTGGATCCAAGAGCACTTCAAGACTAGGTATATTGCTAGTTTTATGAAACGCTCAACGAAGAAGTTGAATACTAGTTGGAAAGAGACTTATAAAGTAGTTTTTGTGGGAAGAAGAGCAATTTCTACTTTTATTGTGAGCTACAAACAGGATTGGATGCTTCAGACTGTGACTGCGATGTTGTTCGTGATATCTTAGTCCTTTTCAAAGTCTGTTGGGATGGAAGGGGATGGAGTACGTATGTAATGTAGCTCTGCTTATCTCTCGATTTGGATAATGGAATGGAAGTGAATCGTCTGTGTATGATCTCTCAGCAAGGCTTTTTCAAATGATGTGATGCCTTTTGGAACAGTTAACAAGACAGCAGAGATGGAGAAGGGTCATTCAATATTGTTGGCATCATGGGGATTGCATGGTCAGTTACAATAATTATTCAAAGGATATTTCCAACTTGCATTGCATCAGACGGTTTGAACTTCTTTTGTAAGCACAAAGAAGATATTGCTCGGTTTCAGTAGATTTGGGAGATATTGCTTGAAATGCAGCGATTCATGGATACAACGCTCTAGGCAAAAATCTTGTTCAGGGATAATATTCTGAAGAATGAGATCAACTATCATCTATAGAATTGTGAGCGATCTCTAGAATTTATTTTCTTTTTTGGAGGATGAAGCCCACATAGGTCTGAGACCTGTGCGTGGGTAATGAGTTGGATGATGGTGATTGATAAGTTCGACCTACAGTTTTAGGTGGGTTCCGAACCACCGGGAAGTGATTTTACAGCAGAGAACGTGTCTTTTTTGCTGGCCAATCTAATCGATCACCGTTACAAACAGGACCAACGAGAACGCAGCTTATCTCTATCTGAGGAATTTAATTACTTGCTCCTTGCTATTGCGCTCTTTGATGCTTTTAATCTCATCAATCTCAACTTCATCATCATTCTTTTTTCTTATTTTCTCTTCTATTTCATAAGTCCGTTGTATAATTTGTTTCTCAGTTATTCATTTTTCTTTTAACTTTTTTTTTGCTACATAAATTCAATGAGTTATGTTTTATCATTAGTAAATCTTTTTTTTCTTTTAATTAATCTTTTTAGTTTATTTCAACTATAATTACTTTTTGTAATGTAATATTTTATATTTTTGATTATATTTTGTAGTGTTTGCCATAGGTCTTACTAGACCTGGCAACTTTAAGATGTACTAAATAAATATCAAATATCAAAAATATCTGATTGAACCGATACCTGCTACGGCTCGCGGCTATCACTTCCCCATTCATCATACCACAAATCTAAAACATGAAAATATTACTCATTTTCTCTAGTATTTCTTGGAATTAGAATTTGTATTCGTATCAGTATTAGTATATTGTATCTAGTGTTTGTATTATTTGTCGATGGCAATAAATGAATTTGAATTTGATTTTGAATTTGAATTTAAATTTGTATTTGAATTTGAATTTGAATTTAAATTTAAATTTGAATTTGAATTTGAATATGAATTTGAATTTGAATTTTAATTTTAATTTGAATTTGAATTTGAATTTGAATTTGAATTTGAATTTGAATTTTAATTTTAATTTTAATTTGAATTTGAATTCGAATTTGAATTTGAATTTAAATTTGAATAATTCAATAAATACAGTCTTTCCTTTAAAAATCTCAATTATTTATCCTATGTGTAAATCTATCCGTTTTTTATGAATAAATATGGTATATCTACTGCTATCTGAAATAATACAATAAGTTAGTATGCGTTTTCACTGAAGCATATAATATTCAATGTTAATAATCACCATCGCAAATTCTAACACATTTTGTGGAATGTTGCATTGGAGTTGCGTGGATACCACAATTCCATAGCATGTACTCTATTTTGCGATTGTGATTAACCCTAAGTATTGAATGCTCCACTCTGCATGTGCAAGCACCGTAACCACAACACTCAAAGTTTACAAAATCCTTCATATATTCTCAATGCCACATGTGTTTTCAATGTCATTCGACCAAAGTACCGTCTTGCTATCTCATGGGTCAGTAATCGGTCTATTGTTCATATATTAATCACATAATCCATGAAAACGGTATGAATATCTTAGATACAAATTTCTCTCATAAATATTCAAATGTTTTTTTTCGGAGGATGAAGCTCACATAGGTCTGAGACCTGTACGTGGGTAATGAATTGGATGATGATGATTGATGAGATGGACCTACAGTATAATGGACCCAATGTATTTGTTATATTATTTTAGAGGTATTTGTAGAAGTTTTTATATGGAAAGAAAAATGTATGGAAAATAAATGTAATGTGAAATTTAATTATGAGTCGAAAGTTTCTAAGATTTCTTTTGACATGAAGAGTGTAGAAGAGTGTATGATGTGTCACGTTGGGTTTAACAATAATTCAGATCAGGTAGGAGCTCTCTGCTATTTCATATTAGCTTTACTGCCGCAATCCAGATAGTAAATTTTGACTGACGTACCTGTTACATCATCGAAGCCAAGTTTTATTTATATGTAGACCATTTATATAATCTAAGTTGCATAAGGAACAAAACTTCCTGAATTAATACAAATATTATGTTGTTGAAACCATATCTGCGTAGCTAACGTTATTTATTGAGTTATATATTCTTAATTATAATAATTCATTAATCAAAAGAACAACGAATCTGATATTTTAACGATATAAATTATTGTCGCCTTACGACGGAAGCGCCAGTTAGATCGCGTATCTCCGCCAGATACAGTTTAGAATCCCTTTCAACTTATATTGGTGTCATCATTCACCTCATTACCACGGAGTAAGAGCAAAAGTTTCGGACACATATAGACATCAGCCATGAAAAATCTAATCAGATTTTCCTGTAATTTGTGGAGTATCGCAGACCATAATAAATGGGCAAAAATTATTTTGAGGATTGGTAATAATAATTTTATCCTAGAGCTGCTAAGTCATAAACATGTGAATAATAAAGAATAAAGAATAATGACATTTTTCTGACTGTAATCCAATAGTTTTCCTCTCATCTAGCTCATCAAGGCAGCTCTAGGATAAAATTTTGAGTATTGGTAACAAAAAAAATAAAAACTTATTTTGAGGATTGGTAAAAAAACTTTATCCTAGAGATGCTAAGTAATAAACATATAATAGATAAAGCATAAGAAAGTTATTTTTACTGTAATCCAGTAGATTTCCCCTCATCTGCCAACTCATCTAGCTCTTCTAGGCAGCTCTAGGATAAAATTTTGAGGATTGGTAACTTAATATAAAAAAAAAATTATTTTGAGGATTGGTAATAATAGTTTTATTCCAAGTGATAAACATGCAATAAATAAAGAATAATGGATTTTTTTACTGTAATCCAAACTCATCCAGTAGTTATACGAGTATAACTGCCAGAAAAATAATGGATTCTATGTAATAGTTGTTAGAATGGGATTTTTATTATCTAACGTAGCGAAACAACGTGAGACATGAGCAGAAAAAAAACTTAGTGCTATGAAGCGCAACCATTGATAGATAGATGATCAACACGGTACAAAAAGCGGGTGAGCGTTTGGGAAACATGAGATCCATTTAAACTCTCCACTCCAAATACAACTCTCGAGTTATAAACAAGGGAAAATATGCAATTCCAGTTTACCACTTCAAATGGGCTTTAGGGTTGGTGGAGGGGTGGTCTGGTGTAGAGGGGTAGAGGTTTGAATAATAACCTAGAGCGGTCACTTGCACACATTCCCATCTGTAAAATGTATGTGCAGTAAGTGGGCGAATTATGATAGAGAAAGAGAGTATAAGAGAGAGTGAGGAAGAGAGAGAGTGTGAGAGAGGAAATAGAAAGAGTGAGTGTTTTTGAATGTGTGTTGAAGTAGGAGTGAAAAAGAAGGTGATAAATAGAAAGAGAGGAGAAAAAAGAGAATTAATAAAACTGGAGTAGTGTAGGAGGAAGATAGATGAGCAGATTACTCATGAATTAATGATTAATTGATTGATTACTTTATTCATATAGTTATTCGTATTATAGATTCATACTACTATATTCGAATAATAATTCGGCAATTACAAGTATAAAATACAATGTATAGGCCAAGTATTGTATATATTGTATTATCAACAATCAATAAAATTCAAAGAACCAACACAGAACAAAAAAGTCATGGTGATTTCGGATGCAGGAAGGTCAAGAAAATCTGTAGCCTTAAAGAAGTATTGACAAAAGAAAAAAAAGCACAGGAAGAACTGCATAACCGCTTCAGAACATCTGGAAGAAGCGAAAGAATTAAGCCATGTCAGAAGTTAAAGTGGTCGTAAAAGCATAATAATAATATTTTTTTTTTTTTTTTTAATAATAATAATGATATTTATATAATGTATAGCCTATATAAATGCTAAGTATTATTACATAAAATATTATCAGTAACTTATTACATAAACGGTTTATCTAGGTACAAACATGAAATTACCCGACTAAAAATGGTATTAATTTGTTATATAAAAAAAAGGGTGATACATTTGCATCAAAAGGTGAAGTTAGAGATGTCCCTCTCTTACTCTTAATCTATAAAATACAGTAATAAAAAAAAATTAAAATGAAGGAGTGAATGGAATAGAATGGAAGATATGGTACAAATAATTTTTTTTGTATGAATTGACATTAATTGGGCTGCAGAAAATTTGACTGACAGGATTAGTACCTCTCAAAACGAAAATTCACCACGCAATATTATTTTTGAGAGTAGAAGTCTATTGTAAAACTTTTCAATTTTTTCTATTTTCTATACTCGAATAGTGAGAGTCAAGATTGATATACGAGAGTATTTCATTGTAGAAAAAAGATAGTTTAGACATCCAACACATGAAAAGAAGACAAAATCGGAATCAGGTAGCCTACATTCGCAGTTTATCGATAGGATGAGATACAGTGCGATATTATTAGGTTGCGATAAGGGATAAAGGGAGAGGAAATGAAGGGCAAATGGAAAGTATGAGAAGAGAATACTTTCTTGCTATAAAAGAGATGGAAAATGAACTTGGTAAATGTGTAGGTGTATGTGAAAGGAAAATAAAAATAAGACTCACTTTTTTATCGTGTAAATTACTTGCCACACTTTTGCTTGGAACTGTGTACTATATCCACCTACACATTTTGTACTATAACCCAAGCGTATTTCTCTTTACAGTGGCATTATCTTTTTCTATTTCTGACTGGCTTTACGTGTCCTGAATCGTTATCGTCCAATAAGGTTTGCACTGTAAACTTATGAGATTGAAATTTAGATGGTTTCACATAGGGTATTCTAGCTAGCGAGATAACTTCAATGTAATGGGAAATTGAATTAGAAACTTTTTAATTCTTGTGTACTTTATCGTCCCAACTCCTAGCAATTCTTGTTGCTATTCAAAAAAAAAAAAAAGGGGAATGATAATTATTATTATTTCCATTAAAATGAACTTTACTCATGATCATAGGCGCTAAAATGTATTTATTGTTGGTATGAGAATTTTATGAGCTCATATTATGATATCCATCGTTTTTCTGATCTAAGATAACCTGATTCTGACAATGTTCGTTCACAACTCAACCCCTTTCATTGAATTTTGAACTCCTCCAAATTTGTTCGAAGCTCGAGTGTTTGGTTTGGTTTCATTACTTGTTAGTCATAGATAGTTCAATTAGAAAAATCTTGTTTATAAATTTGAATTCTATTCCATTGGAAGAATATGATATTAGCTTTAAATTCAGTACGGTAGCTCAGAATAAACGGGTGCACTACAACTATTCACTGGTGGTGGGTAAATTAAAAAGAATAAATATACGGGAAAAATAACAATTTTGTTTCTATTAATGTAAAAAAATAATATAACTGAAAATAATTGAATCACATGAATAAGGTACAGTTTATATATTTGAAAGCTCTCATATAGTTCATTATCAATGGCTTAGCCTTAGATAGATCCATTATTGTCGTTTTATTTTAATTTAGATTGGAATAAATGCCTCCATTCATTGCAAAAGGGTTGTTCACGTTTAGTGAACAGTCCCCACTTTGAACTTTTCTTGACAAAAATCAATGCATTTTTGAATGGAAATTATCAGAAAAATGTATGTAAAAGAGAAAAACCATAAATTAATTGAAAATAATGGGAACAACGCTAAAAATATCACCTACTTCATTAACACTCATCACCTAATGGTTCAGCCTACAAACTCACCTTACAACTCACACAAAACTGTAAGATCACAATCCAAAACATCATTATCATCTACTTATTACTAACGCACAAGTCTCAGACTCATGCGGGAATCCCCAGCATGAAATAACGTTTGAAAATCGTATTCTTCATAAATATTTTGATCAATTTCTTATTATTTTACTTTGAAAGATGATGAATTGAGACTCGATGTAAGTAGAAGAGTGAAAGTACTAAGTGGTAGAGACTAGGTAGGACGATAACAATAAAGCACACACTTATCACCAGGCGGTTAATGTCTTTGCTAGACGGGCTTAGGGGTGAAGGGTCATGGCGACCAGCCAAAGCACTGCCATCTAAATCTTAATTTCGCAAGTAGGGAGTTCGTCCATTAGTGACTGTCTCACAGCCCATACACATTCTCACTGCCAGCCATGAACAAATCACGTCGCTGCTCCAAGGAGTCCTTAAACGGTTCTGGGAAGTCGTGAAACGGTTTTGAGGAGCTGTAAAACCTCTTCAAGGAGTTTGTTGATCATTTCTTCAAGTCAAGCACTTCATGGTGATGTGATGTTGCTTCTGAAGAATTGTACTAATACTCATTATTACTCTATTTCTCATAATATATCACCTGGTTATCACAATTTCGACTGTTATATCTATTATCTGGGCCCATAACCTGCCCTTTTTCAAGCAAGAAATTTAATAAGTAAAAGAATTTGTGAAACATCTTCAAGTTACGCAGTTTTATATTTTTTCAATGTATGTCGCAATATTGTATTGCTTATCATATCTATTGTTCAGCGATGTAAATGATTATTCTATCTGTTATATCTTTTACATGAAGATAAATCATGTTTCCATTAGCAATCTCCCGGACGTGAGCTTTTGGCACAGATTCAAGCAGAGCTTGACGATATCCACTGCAGCTTGCTAAAATAAAAGCTCAGCACACATTTATGTCCACTAACCCTTGAATCAATTATAATTTTATTATAATAGATAAACAGATAGAAAGTGTTTTGGAGCTATGCACAATCAACCCCTGAAAAAGAGAGCTCAACACTTATGCTCTGTTCTATGACTAGTGTGCGGAGGAAATCTGTGGCAGACAGTTGACAATCTCTCAACAAAGCAATTTATTGAATCTTATAATGAGATTGATCAAGGTGTCCTTTCCCTGGATTTCCTGTTCCATGACGAACTGCGTTGTTAATATTAACTTTTTAAGTGAATTCAACGACTTGCAGTCAAATTTTTATAAGAATAAGTAGTAGTTTTCTTACTCTTTTGGCCGAACGTTTTCGAGTTTTTGAAACCCATCTTCTGAAGAACTCGAAAAGGTTCGGCCAAGAGAGTAAGTAAAATACTATTTATTCTTGAAAAAAAATTTGACTGCTAGTCGTTGAATTCACCTTAAAAGTTAGTATCTTTTTTACTGCAGGTAGGCCTTGTCTTGAAGAGCCGCAAATAAGTGGACGCTAACCTCGATTTAGAATAATGCGTACTTAAGTCTATTGCCAAGACAAAAAACTCCAAACTCCAAATAATAATGAGGTCAATATTGACAGTTTCAGTAGCAAATGCTGACTAAAACCTTTGGGCATGCGCTGACAATGGATATATTACATTCTATTTAAAATGTGTCATAAATTATTAATTGAAAAATCTGTGTGAAATAAAATTCAAAAAAATATCCATGCATACTGATTGAGATACTTTATAGCCCATATATGACGAATACAGAACAGACAACTCGTTTTCCACATTATCACTATCAGTGAAAATTAGAATTAAATAAACACAAATCGTAGCACTATAAATAAGATTATCAAGTCAGACGCAAACATGGTCTCAGGAAATAATTTCTCTAAAATAAAACATCATTAATTAAATAACCAAAATTTCCTGTAACAACAAATTGACGTGTGACAACCAGTGTCACACGTGTGACGTGTGATAATACCATGTTGAAAAAAGCGCTTCAAAAATTTATTTTAGCTTGTTGTAGCCTTCTCATATATATGCCACATCAAACCTTATCAACAGCCAAGCATATGTGACAGTGTTCGCTCAATACCACGTGTGTCGAGAATGTAAAAATTCGCACCTTGATTCCATCTAACCTACAAGTGCTGGGTTGGGTTGATTGGCTTACCAATAATTATAAGAAGGCGTGGGTACACAATTTTTATACACTATAATTCATTTTTAATGCATTACTTATAATTTCTAGGCTGTGGTTTTATTATTTGAAATTTTGTTTTTCCAGAGTGAGGTTACACTAGGCTAGAAGCCAGTTATTTCCATCATTTATTTTATTAGCGTATCTGGAGGTTTTACTAAGCTTGGAATACAAGAATAGTGGGTAGAATTACAATATATCGAATTTTTTGATTGTTATTATAGGGTATTATCAGTTATTTAACATATTTATTTCGCCTTCGAAAGTTTGGATTCTCGCTCCAAGTTACGTCATCATTACCACAACGCAGCTGGTTGAGCGAAATTTTTCGAACTCCATCGAGTTCTCCATTTACGTTTCTCTCTTCAAACTACCTATGGGAAGTGTGGTCTTGCTTAGCCCAAAAAATTCCTTCACAATACATAGTTGTGACAAATGATTAATAATTGGATAAAAACCATGTGTTGGGTGATTTACCTACAGTTTAAATGCGTCATGAAATACCGGAATGATGCTTCAAACTTGATCAACAGCAGGTTGAACTCTGTTTTGGTATCAAATTACAATTCTTCACCTATGTTTCATATACGATTCTATTTCCAGTGGAAACAAAGCTGGAAGTATCGAGCCGATGCTTTTTTCTTGGCACCAAATATCCTGCACTCGCAAAGTAGACCTTTTTTATAACATTCTTTTTCCGCGAAGATAACATGATCCATCCAGGCACGTCAAGGGAACTTTGAAATACAATATCGTTCTCTGGAAATATCATTCGAGCAGAATATCATCCCTTAGTCTTGTATGAGAATAGATCCATATTTGAAATGATCCAACACGTGCTCCACGTATCATATCATTCAACATCCTGATAAAATGTGGCGCTCATCCTAGCTTGTCTTTTTTGAGTTCCAGCTTTGTTGGATCATCCTTGTTTTTCTTCTCTTCTTAACAATCTTCACACTTGTCTGGGAATCACTATTTCACTGGCTCATATGAATGTGTTTTTGATAAACAACTAAATATTTCTTGAAAATATCTGCTGAATATTCTGATTTAATAGTAGGCTATTGATTGTCGATGAACTTGAAATTTCCTCAAAAAATTCGTAGTCCCGAAGTTTATATGAGTCATACAATCAACTGTTTGATTGTATGCAATCATCAACTCCTGATGATGATTGTATACAATCATCAACTCCTATCAATAATATCAAGAGAAAGTTCTTGCAAGTTATGGTATTGAAGTCAAAAATACTTGATTGTAGATGAAAATTATATTGTAATTAAAAGCAGAAAATTGTGATAAATAGCTTGTTTGATAACATTGTTTGGACAAGCTTACCAGCGTTTGCACAAAAGTTAAATTTTCGTAAAATATACAGATAAAAGTTCATTGTTTCTCTCTTCTTCAAGACGCTCTCTTTCAGTCTCTTAATCATCAAATAATGTGCTTCTAGAATTCTGGGGGATATCCTAGTCGACAGTTTATCTGTTTTAATAATATTGTGTCAATAGAATGATCTGGAATAAAACTCTCTGGAACAATTTAAACTTATAAAAAGGGCTGTGCTTGTTAGCAGTCAGTCAGTCTTTGTTCAGATCTCCGGATAGAAAGTTCCTATGTGACACTTCATTTCGTGGCAGTAAAATGCAGTGCTATAATAATATTGTACTGTTACGGGTTCTAAGAGCTCAAATAAGGCTGGCAGCAACACTAAAGTTCACACTTGCACTTTATTTACACAAATTAGTCTATTTACACACCAATATTTGTTGAGTTCAATTAATAAATAAAAACAGATCATCAAATGACAAGCTAATACCTATTTTCAGTAATTATTTACAAGAATTATTGAATAAGTAATTACAGGCTGATCAATAATAAAAGAAACAAGATTTCAATTAACTATACAATAATGTAGAAAGAAATGATAAAAAGAGTCACTAATCACTTAAAAAACACAGTACAATTCGTTATTTGACAGTCCCAAATAATATCACTTAACACAACGTCTTCAAACTATTAGTAAGCTGCATAAACAGTAAACACTTGTCTCTGCACTTGACACTGTCTAAAGACTGAATAAAGCACTGTTTACTCCACTGGCACTTGATTGTCTCTTCTACGAGATCTGTAATACAATCTGTCACATGGGTTTGTAGAACGTAACTGTCACACAAGCTTTTGTAAAACTAACTAACTGGTTCATGTGGACTCCTTTATATAGCTGTATAATTCCAAGAATTGGAGCTCACCAGACACTTCGAAAATCCTCAAGAAGGCTTGGACTAGACCTCGATTGTTCTAGAAGAATGTAGAATTGACGAGAAGATCAATTGAGTGAGAGAGTTGCAGACTTGAAGAATAGGAGTGACAAGGACATGTGAAGAGCAAGAGAACGCAGATTGGATGTCGAAGTCACGTCCAACCATGAAAACAATAGAATGACATAAATAGAACAAGTGCGTGATTAACTGCTAGTTTGCTCTCGTAACAGCACAATAATATTGCACACAGTACAATACTGTTATTCAGCGTTTTTAGTGTGATAACAACCGTGAAAAAAGTTATGCTTAGTAAGCGCTTAGTTCATTAGTAAGTTATTTAGCACTGGACTCTTATTATTGAATTATTTATTGACCTATTGACAGTAATAAATTTTTCTAAGAAATATCCTTTGTTAGTTGATTGTTATTAAACTGTATTTATGAACATATCTTGAGGCTTTCTCAACTCAACGGAGACTGCTGAGTTACGAAAACCTCGAGGCTGGTAATAAAATAATATGGGTGTGGATTGTTGGAGAGAGCATAGTTAGAACATCTATTTTATCTTTTTTTCCGAGGATAAAGCCCACTTAGGTCTGGGACCTGTGAATGGACAATGAGTTATATTATGGTGATCGATGACTTGGACCCACATTTTCAGGTGGGTTCCGAACGACCAGGAAGTAAACTCCTGGAATATAGAACAGAGTATTTTTGCTGGCCAATCCAATCGGTCGCTATCCCAAAGAGAGTCCAGGAGTTCATAGCTAATCTTATCTTACTAAGCAGATATCGCTCAGATTAAAGGAATAGTGATCTACATGAAAACGTCATTCTTAGTAGTATTGATTTATTGCGGAGAAATTAAATGATTGAATTAGGAAAGCAGACAATTTCAACATCATAAACTCATT
The DNA here is from genome assembly GCA_948455865.1 of Conomelus anceps. Lineage (NCBI taxonomy): Eukaryota > Metazoa > Arthropoda > Insecta > Hemiptera > Delphacidae > Conomelus > Conomelus anceps. Next base: position 15,397,180 of record OX418225.1, read on the forward strand.
AATCATCCAGAAGAATGGTCTTAGAAGCTCTCTTGTCTAGAATTACCTGCTCGTTCTCATAAGCAATGTGGAATTTTCAACCTTGAATGTAAAAGTAGCGATTTAATTGTTATCTATTTATCGTACTGTTCAATCTTGTTCATAGTAGTTAATCTCTAGTAGTGCCGTACTCTATGAACAAAATTTGCCAACGAATGCCTTCAAATTTATAACTTTTCTTGTAACTCGGCCGAGATGAACAGATAGTCATCATCCCGCAGCTAACAGACTGAAAATGACAGTCATTGAGCTGAAAATTCTTCCCCTCTCAATATGCGTGTGTGAAATGGAGCTTGAGAACTTCATAATCCAATCAATTGATCGCATTCAAATTATTGGCAATTTTCTGGCTCTTCAGCATCAATAGGAATCAGCTATGTGTTGACATCGATTACACACTGCGATGGAGGCTCGAAAGTATGAATAATTGCGTAAATTTACTCTTTTATCTGCCTTTTCCTATTTCAACTATATTTATGTTTGTAACTAATTCAAAAAGTAGCTTCTACTGCACAAAAGAATATCGTTAAGCAGGCGAATGTGGAATAGTTTATTGAGTGCAGCAAAGATACTTTGAACACAAGTTACACATTACATTTTACCTACAGTTACCTCACAAAGCGGCTATTTATGCAGTCATTATAATACGCAGAACAGCTGACTCCTGCACTATTTTACTTTGCCGCACTCCAGCTGCCTTTGCTGCACTCTTTTTACTTTGTCGCATGAAAAATACTTTGGGCACAAGTAACACATTACATTTTACCTACAGTTACCTCACAAAATGGCTATTTATGCAGTCATTATAATTCGCAAAACAGCCGACTCCTGCACTATTATACTTTGCCGCACTCCAGCTGACTTTGCTGTACTCCTTTTACTTTGTCGCATTTCAAATGTGACAACTATAGGAAAAATGTAATATGTAACTCGTTCTCTAAGTATGCATTTCTCTATTGCAGCAAAGTGCTACTTTGAGCACTAGTTACACAAATAACTATTCCCTTCAGTTACTGAACCTGAATTGTGAAGAATAAAACAAGTGTGAAAAAGTCAGCTGGAGTGCGGGAAAGTAAAAGAGTGCAAAGTAAAAATAGTATATTACGTTACTAGGCTGGAAAAAACGTCTTGCCGGTCGAACATATGATGGTTCATGAACGTTAATACACGAGAACCGCCAAAAGTTTACAACCGTTTAATGTACGATACTTTTTGTTACACTTGATAGAAAGGCATGATGCAATCAGCTGGACAATATTCGAGGTATTGAGTAATGTGATAAGTTGACTATATCTATACAAAAAAAATATACTGTATGTGAGTCAACGGAAAAATGTTTGCCGCGCTCCAGCTGATTTTTCCTATTTAGCACGGTGAAGAGGAACTTTTCATATGTGACAATCTATAGCAAGTAGCTACTTTCAATTGATTGTAACAGATAGATCATAATGAGTTAATACTCATTGTCAAATGAAATTACTGTTAGGTAACTGATGGAGAGCATATTTATGTATTTTTATCCAAAAGGATAACCTCTTATATGCCTCTTTTACGAAATACATCTACAAACAGTTAACAGCAGTAACTACACTTATTTTTCTCCTGTTCCTTCTTTTTTCTCTTTTTCGTTCTTCTTCTTCTTCTCCTTCTTTCGCTTCTCCTTTCTCTACTTTTATTTCCCTCCTTTTCCTCCTCTTATTAAAGACTAGAGAAAACTCATAATATTTTGGTTTAAAAGGATGTATCATTCACACTTTTCATCACTGCTTGAATAGCAATTTTTATTTTAACTCAAGTATCTCACCACTGGGAAAAAAATAAAATATTAAAGTTGCCTCTTGCCTGGCATACCTACTGTGAGTTTTAAAACTTCCATTCAATATTATTTCATTCTCTCCACAGTGGAGTATGGGAAATTCTTGTGCGGTTCATCCCATACACTAAGTTACACACTCACTCTTTACCATCATCTCCTATTCTCCTCAAACTTTCCAAGAAGCGCAGCATTTCCGCTCCCTCCCCTTCACGCATTAATAGTGTATTTAAGTGAGAGTCATTGGTTCGTGAATCAGTGCCTCCATTATCATTGTAGGGCATACATGAGTGGACAATGGGCAAAGCCATTGACAATGGCCTGGCCTGGCCCAGTCAAGGACAATGACGTAGGGTGGAGCGATGCTCATTGCCACAACTGAAACAATAATTTCTACACTCAAACAATAGCCGCAATTTTGGAATCAGCTACCACCGAGGGGGATTCAGGCACAAAATGTTTATTTTACGCTTCCAAACATCAAAATTGTGGATGTCATTCTACAGACGTGTGGGGATGTTATAGATAACTGCCTGTCCAGTCGGGGAATCCTAGCTACATAAAAGAAGAGTATGTTCTGTTGATTTTCTGATGTATCCCTTCAACCAGCTAATATGAAAATCTCTGTTTTCATTGTTCGGATTCATGTTGGACGTTTTGTGTAACTCAGGGGTTTGAATTGAAATGTGAAGTGTTGGATGAAGCAGCTTTCCTTGTAGCATCGTCTTCTTGGATTGAATTGTCCCAAATCTTTCAACATGAATTGAAACACTGATGTATTCAGAAATTTGCTCACTAAGTGTTTGGTGGAAAAAAACTAATACATAGTCTTTTCATTGAAAAGTTTTCAATTTTCTTAGATATCAATATGGTTTTAAACACTGATGTCTTGAAGATTTTTCCAAGGGTAGTCCACTTACCTTTACTACATCATTGATATTTCATGTTATTTTGAAGACGACATGTTCAGTGTTTGGTGGATGAGCTAATGTCATAATACCGCTTTTTCATTTAAACGCATTTGTCCTCAAACTTTTTCACTATTGTTCAAAACACTGATGTATTGAATATTATTTCAAGAAGAAGTACACTTTGCAGGAATCATCTTTCTCACATCGTAGATACTGTAGTGAGAATTGAAAACAGAAGGAAGAAACTGTGGTTCTTGGCGCTATCTGCTATGTAAATGTTTACTTCTAAGCAATTAATTACTCTTCTTTTGACACTTTTATGGTGTTTACTTTGTACTTTGTAGAATGTTCTAGTTGTTTGATTAGACATTAATTAAATCTTATCGAATATTGTGGAAAGTGCGGGTTTCCTTATCTATTTATCTAGAAGTTGATAGAATAATCGAGATATCTCAATTATGGAAAATTATATAAATAGAGGGAGACTTTTGTAAATTAGTTCAGTTTTGTTTGAAATTCGTCGTGATAAACAAGTAGTTCAGTTGTTGTTCTACGTTGATAAGAGGCAGTAGTGACAGTTCCCGTTAAGACAGACAGTGCAATGCCGTTGGCGCTATTACAAACCATCTAATGAACTTTCGTTGTGTGTAGTGATAATTCTTCTGACAGTTCTATAGTGATTTTTCTTTGATTTTGATTGATTGATTTTGAAGCTTCTTTATTGTTCAGCAACATGAATACAAATAATCACAGTAAATTATAACATTTCTCCAGAACAATAAAGCCCAAGGTCACACGACCTGTGTGGGAAACAAAGATCTATTTAAATACAAAAAAGAACACTCGAGAATACATCAACCGGCCTTGGGAAAACAACAAAATAAACTCAAATAATACCTATCTAACACTGTTTTAAAACTAAATTCATAATAAAAGGTTTCCTATCCACACTATTATAATAATATATAATGATAATCATAAATAAAAACTTCTGTTATAAGCAAACTAGATACTTATGAAAATACTTGAAAATAAACAATACTGTATGATAATTACTGATTTTAAATAAAACACAAGTAGAGAACAATATTATACAAAACATTTCATACACATTAAAATTCATCTAACAATATTAAAATATTTATCAATATCATTTTCAAACAATATGTGCCTACGCAGTAGTTTCAAAAAAATATTTTTTATTTGACATTCCTTGATATTACTTGGTAAAAAATTAAAACAAGTTGGAGCCAAAAAAAGGTAAAATTTTCTGAATGCAGTGAGATTGGGCTTTGGTACAATAACATTCAATCTATTTCGAGAAACTCTGTAAAAGTCACAAATCCTTTTCTCTCCACTTCTGTCAAAAAATATTTTCAATATCTTGTAAATATATAAATTTCTGATTGGCAAGATATTATTTGATTTTTCTTTTTCCTATTACTGTATTACAGACTTGTGCTACGTAAGTTAATTGTTCTTCATCGACGTTTCTTTTTGAATATTATTGGACAGTTTATTTATTGTAATACAGTTTATTGTAAAACGGTTTATTGTCTGTATTACTGAACAGTGTGAGTTGTAGATTATTTGTGTTAATAAAGTGCAAGTGATGAATTTAAGTGTTGCCAGCGTTATTTTAGACGTAGAACCCGTAACAATACCTCATGTAAATAGAGAAGATAATATTATAGAGAATGATAGATTTATTCCATAACTTTTATCAATATTGTGGGGTCGCGTTTTAACCATCAGGGCTTTTTCGGCCAACTTTGAGGTAAAGAACCTACAAGGTATTGTAAGAACTATTGAGAGGCATATCACTTGTCTCATGAGTTGACTTCAAATCTGCTGATTCGCTCACCTCATCAAGGCCTGAAGCTCTACTGTATCCAGGGTAAATTCCATGAGGAACTAATTATTTTCAGGTATCTTATAAGTTGGATTATAGAGGGCAGAAAAAATCATTTTCATCATCACAATATATAGACACACTATTGTACAAACATTGACAAGAGTTTTTTCACCAATCACTCATAAGAATTCTTTTGGGCAATTGCGATCAATAAACTTTGACAAGTTTTTGTACAGCTGGCCATCAACATGACGAAACCAAGAGGGGTAGGTAACCGATTATCTACATTATTTTTAAGATTGTAAGCGAAATCTTTATTAAAATAATTTTGTCTATACACAGCAATAAATAAATTGAAGTTTTGTGGTATACATGAGAAAATAAAGCGTTCCCTTGTCTATTTTCATACACGGGTCATATTTTTTAAATATCTATTCGCAGTTAACGTTGACAAGACAACCGACAGGAAATTTTTAAGCACCCATTTCTGTTTTTGCGGTTCAGCTTCAATTAGTGCCGACGCATCGACGTGGATCTAATAAACCCCGCCGGCCACATGTAACAACGGGCTATAATGAAATTCCGTGGTTTTTATTCATTACAGCGAACAATCCATATGAACATCGTTCACGACCCTATTGTTTAACACACAGCTCGTCAGCCAATTGGATAAGCTCCATCATAGAGACTGTTGTTTCATTCAGCTACTGTCAGTTTTTGATGCTGGGATACGTTTAGTTTTTCTCTTGTTCACAGTTAGTTGTCTGATGTCAAGAATAATCACATCAGGTTTAAAAGTCTATTCAAGCATAAAATTTGTCTGTTCATATGCATGTGTATGTTTATGTCATAGGCAAAAACTTTCATGATCTTTTAATATTTATAAATTTGTTTCCCGGGAATTTATATTTCATATAATTAGAAGTGAAAGGAACTAATGTAGGTTGATCATTATTTTCTTGATGCACCGGTACTCTGTTGATTATTTTCTCTCCGCATATTATAAAGTGTATATTTTATGGAAATAAAGATGATTTGATTTGATTGTTTTTACCGAGGATTGTTAGAACATCCTTTTTAACAGTTGAAGACAGTGTAGTAAGAATCTGTCTTGTCAGGTACAAATGTTTATGCACCCTAGGCTTCCTTTACTCAGATTCAAAGTGAGATTTAAAGAGCACTGGGAGCCTTTAGAGTTTAGAGAAAGGCAAGGAAGACTTGAAAAGCTTTTAGAGGAAGAGAACTAAAATTTCCCTCCAATTTAAGAAAGCCCCAAGATCTTAGGGATCTACGGGCCTAGGACTATCAATTAATTATTTGAATTTATTGGCCGCCTTCGCCTTTAGTAAGAGTATTTTTAGAGACTTATTATATGTTCCAAGAGCATTTTTGAATAGTTGGGTACCAGTAGCTATGCACAGCCGATTTGAAATAGTCTATATCAAATAGACATTAGAGTATATTGTATAATCCATACTCGCTCGCTTAATCTACTCATGATAAGTATTCTAGTTTATAACTGAACTAGGATGAAAACATTAATTTATCACATTATATCACTACTGCTATTCATCCATTTTCAACCATGTTAATCGTATTCGGCTTTTAATGGTGGGGAGACCCTTACGGGTAGTTCCACCTCGCCGTTTGTGCCATGTTACGGGGAACATGGTGGACCTACTATTTTAGGTGGGTTCCGAACCACCGGGTAAGTGATAATAAAGCTTGTAACATCAAGTCATTGAAGCACGGTCACCCATCCAAGCGCAGTCTTGAGCGGTCGTGACTGAACATCACGATCACTTGAACACCACGCTCACCGCATGACCAATCACCACCCTACTAATAGAGGTAATCAATAACTATGATTATAATCGCGAACTATCGAAAATGACCGGTTAGCCAGTAAACGCTCATGTATCAGGATACGAACATTAAACTATAATAATTAGAATATCAATACACTATAAACTAACACAAATACATCATGACTCATTAAACCACTGTGCCAAATTGATAGATATGGTCCAAAGATTAGTAATAATGTCTTATGAAATCACTGAGCCGAAGTGATAGCATCTCATAGAAATTAGGCTCAACTGGATGCCTAATGATTCTAGGAAATTGAAATTCCTCGCCTTATAGGCGTTAACAGGTCATTCCAATTTGATGAACATTGTCCTTAACCTGTCACATAGGATGAGGGTCGCACTAGAAGATTACCTATGTCCGATTCTAATCAGTGGAGATAAACCTGAAATTGATTACCGGCGAATTTATAGCGTCGTCGGTGGTTATTCGTGAGGGGGTTACTTTATCCATGTGGGGAAAGCCCCTTTCAGGAGAGGTTCTGTGTCTTTCAACGACGGTGCGGAGCTGATTGCTCTACTTCGATTGGATGCTCTAGTGCAACAGAGACTACCAGTGATTCTCTGATAGTCTCATTACTCTCCAATCTTCTGATATTCATCGATAATTGATATTCGTCGACGAATTTATCGCTCAGTAGATCATTTATCATTCACAAAGGAATCTATCTATTATATACAGTCGAATTCAACTCTTCAGGTAGTGGGGTTCAATGCAATTTGGCACAGTGGTTTAATCAGACATGATGACATGGTGAAGACTATTTGTGCAAGTTTATATTGTAATCATATACTAATTATTATAGTTTAATCTTCCTCTACAGGTAGATTAGTTTTTCATTGAGAAAAGGCACTCTCAGAATCATGAAGCTCTCATACACCCCTGGGCTCATGAAGAAAATTGATTTTATACAATCTGGAAATTAAGTTGTTCTGACTCTATAGAATACTAAGAATAAATAGAGCGCTGCTAAAAGCAGAAGTTCAGGATGATTTTTGTCAAACAAATCACATTCATAAATAACAAAATTTGAGTATAATAGATATTATGAATAACACAAGCCTATAGGGAACAAGCCCCATAATACAGGAGACAATGGGAAAAGTGGAAGTCTTTTTTGTAATGAAATGGCTTAGAACATATTTTATGTATGTTAAGATTGAGCAGCCAAGTAGTCGTTAGATTGAAGAAAGATTCATTATTTGGGTCGATCTGTGGTATTTTCAGGCAAAAAGTACATTCTCCTATTCTTTATTTGAAAAAGTTGAAATTGTAATAGTTTGCAATGTACCTTCCAGTACTTGATTTTCTCCATCAAGCTTTAACCTCTCGATTCTCAGTCACTCATACAGTAGAAACAATTAGTCTGGGTGCACGGCAGTTTGGTAGTCAGCCATGGCGAGGGCAGTGTTAAACGCTCTTTTTTTAAAACATTTGGCGACGCTGCAGATGTCTTCAAGGTCAACTAGTCAACTTCTACAGGACGGCTAGTAGTGAAACCAGAGCCACGCGCCCAGACTAATTGTTTCTACTGTACCTTCAACCTTCTGATCCTAATGGCTTTCCTACTAACTCCATTAGCATAGCTCGTATTGAAATTATTCAATAATGTAATATGTAATGATTGGAAGTTGGAAGGCAACGTTGACTTCACTCAATTTTTATACTTTCACGTTGATTTCCATTCTGTCGCTCCCTGCTTTTTGATACAGTAGTTTTGATAACAGTGTAATAGGCTTTCAGCTACCATTGCAGTATCATGAATTATTGGTTGCATATAGTTGTCAAAGATTTGAAACCCACTTTTTTATATATAATCGATTGGAGTGGAAGTTCAAAAGTGAATATTAATTCTCCGCTAAGGACTTCAATCACAAGTTCACAAGCAGAAGTTTGAAGAGATGAAAAAATCTAAGGACACAACCGGATCAATAACACTAAGAAGCATTTTATGTTCAGGTCTGATAATATCATTTGGTACAATTAGAGTTTGTCATGTACATTTATTATATTCATTCATCAATAACTAAATTCCTGTATACAACCAACACCCAGCCATCCCTATTTAGAACCCAATTAACGTACCTCATGAAAACTGATTTCTGTCTAGTGCTTTAACTTGATTCTGTCACTACTAGTTCTCCAAAATGACAGTCGCTATTATTTGCAACAATTCGTGCTTTTTCGCACGTTTACTGCTATCTTGATAAAACACCGCTGTCATTCAGTGAGCTACATTCAATACACATGTAGTACACGCTTCAAAACATTAATTCTACATGACAGAATGTGCGTTACACTGTAAATATATTTGTATCGACAGAAAAGACTTGAATTATTATTGCCATCAAACTTCGACACTTTTCCCGTCCGCTTAGATAGTCGTTTGACGTTTTATTTGGTTGTTTTGGTCGTTTATACTTTTTGACAATAGAAGGGGAAACATTATGGTTTGACGTGAGTTGTGTACGGATATGACTGGTCTGTTATGAATCATTGGGATGTTTGTTTTGGCCTATAGTAATGTCGAATTGGTTTCCAATTGATTGGACACTGGGCCATGGAAGTTTCTGGTTCATTGGAACCAGATATGTATTGCTTTATACCTGTTTGAATAGAGAAAGCATAGTACAGTAACAAGTTAATTTTTTGTGCTATTTTGAGTTCATCCAGGTATTAATATCAAGATAATGTGAATTTTTCCCTGACAAAGTTTGTCATAAATTCTTGATACATTAACAAAATAGTTGAGGGGTAATAAATATTATTTATCAATGTATAGAGAATGGATTTATTCTCTTCCTCAAGGAAAAATACACCACAGAACGGAGGAGTGAAACTGCCTGAAAATAAATCTGACCAATTAATCTTGTGAGAGTAATCAGCAAATTAGGAATACAAACAGATTTTTTTCATAAGATTATGATTGCTGAGTGAATAGAGATTTCACTTGTAGAATGTGATTGGCTTTGTGTATTATTTTATTGTCTTAACTTCATTCAGCAATAACAAGTATCGAAAAAGACCACTTTTTTCCTTTGAAAAACACAATTTTGTCAGGAATTCACTCAATAATTACACTCTTTATGATTCTATGTGATGGTAGAATCACTACCATAATTTTCAGACTACAAAAATTTGTTGATTTTCATGGATCATGAATGTAGTTCAAATCTGAATGAGGGAGGAATCAAATACCAAAATTCACAAACCGAATAATTATTGTTGATACATATAATCTAATGGAACAGTTTATTAGTGAGTGTAAGATAGTTTGAAACTCCTGATTCTACCTTACTGCTATTATTATGTTTCGATGTTTTCGTCATAGAGTTCAGAGATAGGAAAGGAAGAAAAATTCCATAAATTCTCCCACTTATTTGGCTAAAAAAATGTACGAACATTAATAAATTCCATCATGTAGGCTACTTTTCAGTGGGGTAACGTTATTCATGTAAAAATTGTAATAAAATTGCAATGGTAATTTAATGTGGTAATGTCGGAATTTCACTTTCATGGAACAAGAATTCTCTCTGAAAGATTTTCGCTGAATATTTTTTTCCTATTACGTAAGCTATGTATGATTTATAAATTTCAAGGAAACTTATAATATTCATTGTTGGAAATATTTGTCGTTATTTTACGTAATTGCGAATCTAATAATTGTTTCAAACATAATTGACCAGTTCTATTGTGTTTTGAAGATTACAGATAATGAGCTCCAATTGACTGTACCTAATTGATGCTTCATTTGAACTCTTTTGAGGCAGTGTCATGAGTTGCGCAGTTGAAAATCAATTAATTTTACTGGACCGTTAGAAAATTCTGATGCAGTTTCAGTGAAATGGTTAATGCGCCGTTGAACAAATGAATGCTTGAAATGTCTGATGATTAATGACTATTCGATTTGAATCTGGAATGCAGTGTAACTTATCAATTTATCTCTAATGTTTGCCAATGCGTCTGCACACATTCAATCACTCAAAAACTGACCGTTTCTCTCGGAGATTGATTCTTTATTTTCTCTTTTTTGCGTTATTTAGTTCTCGTTTTTCTCTTTTGACTTCATTCGTATAGCCATTCACCCGCTGCTGCAAAAATGAATGATCCCATACTCCATTACATCATTAGTATTTGTGAAATTCATATGAGATGCAAATGATGTTGAATTTCGAAAATTCCCCAGAACATCACACATACAATTTTGTATACTGATCGATCTTAATTAGTGTCATGCATGAACAAAATATACTTGAAAATATTTTCGTGAGAAAACAAATTACCATGGATAGGCTATATCAATTTTTTTCATGGTGTGACTTACAAGAAAAGTTGACAACTAATTACAAAGATAACAACTGTTAACCATTGGTAATACGATTCAGTTCTACTGCTGACTAATTAATATTATTCTCAAACAATCTGTTCGAGTAATGACCGATCTTAAGATTGTGCGTACCTGGGGCGGATGAATAACATAGCAGAATCGTATGAACCCTTAGGTAACAGAAAAGTCACTTTCAAAGCTTTGTCCTAAGGGATCTTGCAAAGGAGAAAGCCTAGTTAGAATAGGTGTGGTCTTTTGCATCATGTAGCCAGTCTAGTGTCTGCAGAATATAGCCTTCTGTATTAACTATATATGTTTATAGTCGTTCAATGTCTTGTTCCATTATTTATTGTTGGAGGAATGTAAAGGTTTCAAGTACCATCTGCCTCGTTGTATGAACTTTCTACTTCCCACTCTATCGTTGCTTTCTCTTCTGCTCTCTATGTATTCAATGTATCTCTATGTATTTGTAATACAGAGCTATAATACAAATACAATAAAATAAGTTTGCATTGAAATAAAAGTGATAACTGAAATAATTTCTGCGATGTCTTCTCTCTACAGATCGGGAATTCTGGTATGAGGAGGCAAGATCGGTGATAAGAAAGCGATTGGCCGACAGCGATGTTTTAAGAGGTCAGCGGGTCTCAGCCAAGAACGTCATCCTATTGGTCGGCGACGGAATGGGCGTGTCCACCCTGACAGCGGCCAGGATCTTCAAAGGACAACGGCTTGGTCAGTCCGGAGAGGAGCACTACCTTGCTTGGGACGAGTTTCCCGCTCTTGCTCTGGCAAAGGTTTGTGTTTTCAAGGTTAAAAAATCAATCTACTTTAATTACTTCCACCCCTGCTTATCAAATCATTTCAGTACCGTCCTAGATTCTACAATAGAGAACCGAAAGTAATAAGGAACTTTAATTCTATTCATTCCAGCAACAGCAGCAACACTCTAGATTCTTCAATGGGGAACTATTATACAGGGAAATATATAAATAAATAAATAGAAAAATAAATAAATGAATAAATAAATAAATAATAAAATAAATAAATAAATACAAAAATAAATAAAGAAATAGTTAAATGAATAAATAAATATTACTAGTGGAAGTCTAGAATTGAAAGAAGTCTTCCCAAAGGACTATATAAGTTATAAAAGGAAACTGATATGAGGAACTACTTAATGTATTTCAGCAACAACCTAGATTCATCAATGAGGAACTATCTGAGCTTACAAGAAAAAGGAATGGGCTAGGCTGTTCCAGTTTTTGAGCCTTGAGCCTCTAATACGGATGTTCGGTGTCCCTCGGAAAAGTCTTAGGATTTCCATGGGACCTGGTTGGTTCAGGTATGATACTCATATAAATGAAGTCATACAGAAAAATTATACTCGGATTTATGTAGGTGATTTGAAAAATTTAAGGGTCTCTGACTATAAAAGGATTTTGGAGTATATTATTTTAGAATTGTAATAGTATTTGAGTCTTGATTGAGAAAGTATACCAGGCTTGTTCAATACATCAATTTGAAGAAAACTCATTCATTAATACTACTTATGTGTATGTTATTCATTCTACTTATGTGTATTTTTTCTATCAAAATACGATAGTGCTCCGTACCACATTCTTCCTATGTACGTTGACTTACTCTTTTACAATATATCTAACACAACCACTTAATTGTGGAGCTTTTGAAATTTGCGGGAAATACTCTTTATTCTTAATTTTTTTTTATTCGCTTTTCATGGGTTATGATTTGAGTGGGTGGGTCTAAAGCATATTCCAATAAGGAAAGGGAAACCTGCATGATTTTAATCACAGCAAGTTGGCCTACTGTTCAACTTATTGAACACTAGCTATTAACGTTTATGGTTTGTAGTGCTGTTGTAGATATGCTGAGTGAAATACAACCAGACATTCCTCATATAGGTTAATTAGCCGTGATTTAGGTCTACAACAGATCACCCACACCTGCATGCTACGGTGCACGGTCAACACTTCAGATATGGAGGGTTCAAATCTATTACAGGGTAAGGGGAGTATTTTCCACGTTCGTGAACAAAGGACTGCATGGTGTAGTAATATATCCTAGGGAAATATTGCTATACCGTGCTGAGTGAATGTATGTACATATTTAATTTGATCTTGGTGGGATATGGTTTCAGGGGCTCAAAATCTATCAAGATTATGAAGATTCAATGGGATATAGTTTCTGGGGCTCAAAATCTGTCAACACTATATATTGAACACTTTTCATCCTCAGGTATCGTGCTTCTATGATCTTGAAAATATTATTTATTTTGTTAATCATTAATCAATTCCATCTGTTTACTTTTAATTTTCTTATATTTTATTTTAAGTGGATAATTTTTTTTTTAGAATAGAAAGATGATTTATTATAATCAATACAAACAAATCATGTCAAAAAAGAGTACTGTACATGAAATCAATAATTGAAATGAATAACGTCCTTTTAGAAATCATCGTAGACTTGGCCAAGGCCGTCAGTCGAGTTGATAACAAAAGATATTTAATATTTGCAGAATACTATCTAATCTATCACTTCCAAATGAAACAATACGTGATAGTTAGGCAGTACAGATAATCGCCCTATTGCCTGGATAATTCTTTTGTTTTATGAGGGCAATAATTAGGTCTCCCTGGTGCCCTCGCAGATTGTAGTTTTTCAATAAATGAATAAATAAAATAGTTTCATGCCACTACTACATAGTCTGTCTCATCTAAGAACTTGAAATATGTATCAAAAATTAGTAGGAGATATTCCACTGATTTCTTGATAGTTGTGGCTGAAAAGCTGAATGTATGACTCAGTTGCAGGTAGCTACATGGTCCTGTTAGCTACTCATCTAGATTATCAAGTGGATGAAATTTTATCATACCGTTATAACCAAGGAAATATTAAGGATTTCGTTGTTTTGAAGATAGATTCCGCAATATGGAGATTTATCCAATGAAATCTACGTAGTTGGTACTTGGAGAAAGCTAATATTGCTCCACTTTTTATTTAAACGGTAATCCATATTCTTTTCTCATATTTATATATTCAATAGGTTTATTCTGATTCACTGTAGTCTCAAATCTAGTAGGACATGTGGCGAATCTTCTGAATTTGTGTCTTGTTATGTGTCTTGTATCTTTTTGTTATGATAGGTCTCTGAACAAAAAGTTTCCGAAGATAGCACTAAATTTAGGTTTCTAATTGAAAATAAAGAAGAAAAACATCGTGAGCAAGAGGCTTTCTTGTCGGATCGATTTCACCACAATGGGCAATTATTCAATTGAAAATTCAAATGAGATTCAGTGCAAGTGGCCAAGATTCGGCAGTGAATCTTTGATACTCTATAGGAAAAGAATATTTCGATGGAAACCGTCGTGTTGATTTTCCATTAAGTTGAGGCATGCCCTATCGCTTTCTATCGTGTTTGTGAGAGGTGCAGTTGAGTGTAGTAAGTAAGGCTACGTAACTGCTAGTCACCAGGGTTGCCAAAATGTTGTAATTGAATTAAGAATTTATTTTTCTGAAACTTCCAGTAGTCATTGACAAGTAGTAACTGTGAGAAGAAAGGTGTTTGAGGGTGGAAAAAGAGAACTCCAGTAGTTCAGAACTTGTCGATGAAGTTTTTCAAAGAAAAAAATAATCGTCGGCTTGAATGATATGGAAATGAAAAATAATATACTCAATGAATTTTGAATTTAATGCAAGTCACCTTTTGAAGTTCAAGCCACGTTTTCCAATCTCCTAATATATCACATAGAAATTTTAAAGTCTTAAAATGTTTGACAATAACTTATAAAGGTTATTCGTATTAAATTTCAAATTTACTCAGTTACAAGTGAAAACTTCATATTAAACTTTTCATTACGTGAGTATTTAATTATTGATTATCATTTTATCGAAGTCAGCTATTTTTGTTACAATTTTTTTTATTTGAATATTCAAACTTTCAAACATGAGAAATCTCATATATATTACGAAATATGTAGAAAATTAGCAAATCAATATGATCAATATTACTCTCATAGTTTGAAGTAACTAAAAATCTTACTATAAGAAAAGTTAATAAACGAAGTAAAATCGCTCTTTATTGAATGAATAACATTGTATTTAGGGGAATTGTAATAGCGAAAGGCTATATGAAAGTGGAAAGATTTTTGTGTCGTAATTTTAATTCAAGCCCTTCCATAGTAGGCCTACACCCACACTGAAAACTAATTATTTTAAATTATATTTTGAAATCAACGATTTAAAAATGTTTACTCTAACTCATAATTGAAACTGTAAGAACTTATATGTCCATATGAACAGAAATATTTTATTTCTCTTATTCTTAATTCAAATTGCCATGTGTTAATATTCTTTTTGTTAATATTCTAATAAACGTTTTAACTCCCATATATTCCTCAGCCATGACCACGTCTTACCAGAATGATAATACCTTCAATTTGCATAGTTATTTTACCTGATTCATCAAAACAGGACATCGCAGGAATTTTTAACACAACTGGTTTGGGTCGCCTATGTCGTTTACCCGGCATAATTACATAGAGTCATATCATTTAAAAAATCGGGTAATTATGAAACGTTCCATATGATACAATGATACAAACCTTGGTAAAGTGTGTATGTGTGAAACTATATTTAGACAAAATTCGAATTCATACATTGATGAATGCTCTTTTTTGCTTGATATTTTTTGTCCTTGCAAGACCGATCCTAGTTTATCATAGCCTTGATGTGATTCTAACAACACTAATATATTATATCAATTTCAATGAATATTATCGAATGAACATTTTCCTGGGAATCAAAATGTTATCTACACGTTAATATCATGCTGCTTAATTGATATTGAAAATATTCAGATACTGAACACTTTTATTATTCTGCAAAATAAAATGTAGATGAAAGTCATGCATAGAAACCATGCGTGGAGCAATTGATATACACAATAATTGTTGAGCTATACACCGAAATATATCGATACAACTTCTATGATTGATACAAATTGTTTACAAATGTATCTACATCCCTAACTTATAATTAATTAAACTGTTTGTGGAATCACAAACAGTAAACTCAAATTTGTCATTAGAAATGGCATACGCCCACCTAATTTGAGTTGGTTTCACTGCTAAGCTATGGCATATCTAGCGTAATTAGAAATACCTAACGCTTTAACTAATGAGGCGGTGTTGTGCATGGCCCAGCTTTTAATGAAGGCTCAAAATGAGATATAATGTTTCATCCGCATGAGCATTGACTGTAGAATAATTTGGCTGTCACATCGGAATTACATTCCTAATATCATTGCGATCTACCTCGTAGTTTTTGAGAAACAGTGATCAGTCAGTGAAACAATAGAATTAGAATAATAATATGTATGATTGAAGATTGATAACGTTTTCATATCACTTTCCCTCAGATGAGGATTCCGAGGAATTACACGTTTACTGTTATAATCATGAATAAATCTATGATTCCTTACACTCTAGATAAATTTGTTGATGGAACATTTTCCAAATTGCAATGCATAGATAAATATGACTCAGTCAAATATGTTGACATTTTCTTCCCTTAGAAAATTAAGATTCGAAAACATTGTCTATTGAATTCAGACAGTTGTAGTTATAAAGCTGGTCAAACTTTTTCACTTTTGTCTGCTACTTCCTGCATTAAATCTACAAGAACTATTGACTTTTGTAAGTGATGCATTTGAATTGAAAAAGAAACATGAAGCTAATAGTGTTGTTTCGTGCATAATATATTGTTTTCTCTCGTTTCAATTCCACAAGAATTGGAGAATTTGATAGAAACGAAAGTGGAAAGAGAAAGAAAAAGAATGAGCATCCTATCCTACTCCTTCCCTCCTTGTAAAGTTTTCTTCTCGCCTAGCAAAGTGTTTGCGTTGATCATGCATCTTGGATCGAACGCAAATATTCCGACGTGCGCGAAATTCGATTATAAGTTTGAATCGATAATCCATTCATAACAGTTCCTGCATACGTCTGAAGCTTTATCCTCTTCACCAACTTAACCCCTTCCCACTCATATTCTGAGTTGGACGATTGGTTGTCACCCAACTGTGTCAAAACAATTGACTGACTCTCTGACTGTACTGGAATACAAATTTGAGAGCTTGCAAATCTCATAATAATTCATGGACGTTGAACGTGCTTATCAATTATCACAGTCTCAATAGATATCTGTGTTTGCTAGAGGTTCAGATTGATATTCTTGGGTTAAAAGTTCATCGTTCATCATTGTCCGGCTGAAGTAATGTGGGCATCATTGTCTTCTCACATTGTTAGGAAAAAGAGAAATCTACTTTTTTTAATATTGAAGCGTTTGTGTGGAATTATTCCAAGATGTTTTGGAAGTTGCTTATCATACAACTAGATTTCAAAAATGTTAGATTTATTTATTTATTGTGACAAAATTACAATACATCCACATTTTTTTCCACAACAATATTCAAAGAAAAGTTCCTGGATGGAATTTGATAATAATATGGTATTACAATAATCGATTATCACTTGAAATAAGCATCAATATTAAAACTCTGTATGACTTTATGCTATTTTATTTATGCTATTTCTTAAAACAAATTTAATTTCGACAATAATCTGGATGATCTAGTTTACTAATAATAGTTTACTAATTCTATTGAATTTTTATTCTATAGAATGTAGATTCTATGAATATTTGTCTCCATATTCTATGAAGGCAGTTGAATTACATCAGTGCTAAATTAATAAACATGTTTCCAGAGGAATATCTGGACTAAACTGTGAACTTCACTAAAAAGGATATGAGCATTCAAAACTGGATAAAGAATAATTTTTCCTTTGAAATTTAATTTTTGAAAAGGGAGGCACAAGTATGACAAATTTTTATTCTGGATCAATATTTGGAAATAATGAAGAGCAGAAAAAAATATTATTGAAATAGTCTGAATAGTAAGTATCTGGCTTCAGCGGACAAGTTCAACTTTTGCTGAAGTCAACCAAATTATAAAGTTTTTAAATAGAAATATTGTACATGATATATAAGTACTCTAAATAGCTTCTCTTTTTTACATTTTATCATTGTACTGTCATTGTTATGTTTTGCATTCTTTTGTGTTTTGGTTTTTATGAAATATATAAAAAAAATCTAAATAATATATAGTAGTTTCATCTTATAACAATACTATTTTCTATCATGCTAATTCTTATTTAGTGTACAAGATCTCATAATATTGAGCTGATGTAGATGTAATTCAAAAGTAACTGTATTCCCATTAAATTATTCCTTTCTTTCAACAAGCAGTAGGGCGAATAAAAACTACTACAATCAATTTGAAGTTGAGAAGCAAGAAGAAATGTGGCTCAAGTCACAGGGATTCTGTGGTGAATATCGAAATTGTTACATTAAAATTAAATTGTCGTACGATTAGCATAATAAATTTATTGTTTTTACACTATCCCAACAATATCACATCTCTGTTTACACGTGCCGTGGAGCGTGAAGAAAAGTTCAAAATATTCCCTTCCCACCCTCAAAATTTCTAGAGGGAAAACTCGTTGAAATGTAGAATATAACATAGAGTAGATGTGACACTTGAGATCATGGAAGCGTGAACTTCAGACATGGAAGGCTGAACTAAGAAAGATAAGATGGCTTTCAGAGATATCATCGGCAAGATACCGACCGAACCCTCTCATCTTATAATTCCCTTGGAGAACGACAACAACTATTTACGTTCACTTCTTTAACAGCTCCAGTCACCTTGGAGTTGTGACCTTGTTATTACAGATCTTAATCAAATTTTCTCATCTAACTTTTTTCTGTTCATTGATTTATCAGTTACAACCTCCTTAAGCAATTCCATCACAGGTTTGTATCTTTTTTGTTGTTTTACTCCGTGGTCACAATTCGAATGATTAAAATTTATGTTTCTTTCACCGAACTTCTAAAAAACACTTGAACTCGCTTGTGTTTTCCAATTCTATGATTTCATACTTCCTAATAAAATATCACTTGCATACCCATAATAATAATAAGCGTATGGCTTTTACTGGTGGGGAGACCCTTACGGGTAGTTCCACCTCGCCGTTTGAGCCATGTTACGGGGAACATGGTGGACCTACTATTTTAGGTGGGTTCCGAACCACCAGGTAAGTGATAATAAAGCTTGTAACATCAAGTCATTGACGCACGGTCACCCATCCAAGCGCAGTCTTGAGCGGTCGTGACTGAACATCGCGACCACTTGAACA
This sequence comes from Conomelus anceps, assembly GCA_948455865.1. Lineage (NCBI taxonomy): Eukaryota > Metazoa > Arthropoda > Insecta > Hemiptera > Delphacidae > Conomelus > Conomelus anceps. The sequence goes on from OX418225.1 coordinate 15,416,270, forward strand.
CCACGCTCACCGCATGACCAATCACCACCCCATTATATCGATCATATAATCCATAACATCTGTGAGGCCATTGGATTTTTATCTACATTGCAAGCATGTGGTTCATTATGACATTTCATTTCTTATCGTAGATGGCGTTGTTTTTGTTGAATATTTTTTTTTAGAATTTTCTATAAAAATCTTCAATGTTTCCACATAAAATTGCACTTTATATTTTTTATTCATATATTTATTAGATATCAACTCTTCCAATCAAGGTCTACTGTATAAATAGATGCCAAGTGCGTTGAATGACACTTTTTGGAGGACTTGACTTGGAATTTCAGTTACATGCATATTAAGATGAGACTTGGATGTTGTACCACAACATCCATTCACAAACAACTGAATTCTTACATGCATATTAGTTGTATACACATCATCGAGGTTACACAGCAAGCGCCCATTATTTTCTAAAGGAAATTGGAAGATACCATAGAGAAGAATTATTGCAATAGCAATAGTATAAGATTGCTTGGTGTGGAGCATCCAATAACTTACTCGAGGATAATTCAATCAAAAACATGCTGTAGAATGGTCGTATTCAAGCTGTTCCAATCTAACTACACCATTCTACTGCATGTTTTTGATTCTGATCGAGTATTGGATGCTTCACTGTTATATCACCCTGATACACAATCACCATTCAATGGAGCTAGCATCGCTTGAGTAAGCTTGAATAAGTATTTCATCGAGAGTTAGGGCAGAACTACATCAACTATAAATCTTATGCTAACTTGAACAATCTATGCATAAATCTGCATTTTAAGATATTGACTCTCTTCATTGCGGATGATGTCCATATGAGTCTGGAGACTTGCACATGAATGAGTGAATGATGAGAAACATCCGTGGCTGAACAAGATTCAAACCCAAGGCTGCAGGAAACGAAGCCAGCCAGAGACTTGTCTAATCAAAGATAAGCGCTCCAACCAGAGCCATCAGTAGTTTAGAAACAGGAAGATGCATAGGCTTCTACTCAATTTATCAAATTTTCATGCGATTCACTCATTTTTCCAGCCTACACCGAGCAATTTACTGCATTTCATTGATAATCCCCTTGTAAAACATTCAAAATTTGTGAAGGGAGCAGTTTTGGACTTGAGTTTCCTTCACATTCGTAGTAAATTTGTCACAATAAATAAATAAATATCAGTTTAACTGAGTATGTCATCACTAGAAACGTTGGAATCAACTGGACAACATATTAGGACCGCAATAGAATGCAGAAGAGGTACTCAACTGACAATGTAGTCTCCAATAAAATCACCCAACTGACCACAACTGACATGAGGCTGACTTTACAGGTGTGCCAATATTTGAACACCATAAGGCCTCCGCAGAGTAAACAGTGTGAAGGATTGATGAGTCAGAAGTTGAGAATGGAATTCTGAAACTGGCCACAACTCGAAAAGCAGAGCTGCCAAATCCAATATTGCAGGTCCGAAATGTTTTAGAGATTGTTTGGGTACTGTGTCGAGTAGGCTAATTATTGCCAAGGTAGGCTGTACTTGAAGGGTGAAGTTCTACACCCCATAGCAAAATGTTTGTTCTACTTGTGAGGGGGTTCAATGTAATGTGTTTATGGAGTACTGTGAGCCTGTAAAGTGAATACTTAGTTTTGCTGATAAGTAGTGTGCTTCCTCCCACATTAGATACTGTTCCAGTTGATTTGCAGCTTCGACCCTAAAATAGAATTGAATGAGTTATTATTTCTTTGACATGGTCAAGTCTTTATTAATTGCCATCTTTAGATACGTGAGCACAAATCAGAGATGAATCAATAAATTAACAAAAAAATCAATCACTGACAATATTCTAAAACAATAAGGCTTTAACTGATTTGAAGAGTGGGAGGATTAAGTTTTATTGAGGAAAAGATACTTTTCAAATGTATCACCACTTTACATACGGTTTTGTAATATATTTTGTTTAAAACTGAGGATTCTAGATTAAGAAGGAGAAATAGAAAACTGAGGTCATGCAGCTGAATGAATAAAGAATAAGGGGGCATATAAAGGGGCGAAAAATGGAAGAGAAGAAAGAGAAGATCGAGGAATACCATATTTAGAGGAAATATTGAATGTATGAAGTATGACTGTGTAAAGAAGCAATAAGTGATAGAGGAAGAAGGTGGAGCACTGACGACTGTGGAAAGTATTATATTGAAAGGAGAAAAATTAAAAGAATTAAGTTGATGAAGGAGAGTGACAAACTATTTTAATGGCTAGAGAGACGGCTAGAGAAACTAAAAACGAAAGTGTGAGGGAGCGAGAGAAAATGCAGTATTAAGAAGCAAGAAACGGGAGAGAGAACCATCGGTGATTGGAGGAAATTCCACATTTAGGAGGCAAATTAGAAAAAGAGTGGTGATGATGATGATGATGATGATGACAAAGAGCTGACCAGAGAGGACCTTTGATGTCTGAAAAAATTGCACAAACTAGGGAAGAAAGCCTAAAAAAGAGCAAATAAATACAGTAAAAAAAGGGAAGAGATCAACTGATGAGAAAAAGTGCTAGAGAGAATACAGGCAGTCATACAAAGGTCACTTATGAAAAAGAGAGTAAAAATAGGATATAAAGTGGAAGCCTGCATTTTCCTAGAAAGACGAAGTTGTGACGCAGTCGGCCCTCTCTTCCACTTGTCACTCAACAAACTGAGAGAAGAAAGGGTGAGAAAGTAAGTCAATGCAGTACAGCGTGAAGAAATCAGTGATGAGGAAGAGAGAAAGAGAACATCAACCAAAGTAGGAAAGTGTGAGAAAACAAGAGAAAATGCAGTCAGTCATATAAAATTCAGATGTGAGATTGATTGATTGATTGATTGATTACTTTATTCATACAAATAATAATTCAACAGTTACAAGTATAAAATAGTACCTGTATATATAAGCACCGCCAAGTATAGAATATTATTAGTCACTTATTATAAAAACATGAAATTACGACTGAAAATGAGATTATAAAATACTTGGTGATGCATTTGGTTAGGGAAGAAGTCCCTCTCTTACCTATGAGAAAGGGAGAAAAAGAAGAATGGAAAAGAATAGAATAGCTGACTTAATTTCTAAAAGAGGGCGAAGTCAGGGCGCAGCCAGCCCTTTCTGTAGCAGAGATCAGAGAAGCGATGAATTAAAGAAAAAAATAAATGAGAGATTAAGATAAGTTGAAAGAATGAAGGTGATGAAGGAGGGTTTACAAGAAAACGAACTTTCACGGCATGAAACTGTCAAAATTGGGGAAGAAAGGGTGAGGAAGCAAGAGAACGTAGTACAGAAGAAAGAAACCTGTGATGTCAAAAAGAGAAAAAGAGAACAACTGAAGGAAAAAGTATGGGAAGCGAGAGGGAGTACGAAATAAAAACCCATTGATGAGGAAGGAAGGAGAAAGCTGCTACAAGAGATGGGAAAGTGAAGAAAACTGGATAGCTGAACAAGAGCTAGCAGCAAACGCTTGTTCTTTCGTCTTTACGCTCCATTACACAAGCAGCCAAGGGACACATACTCCACGTTCTGCGAATTCCTTGATCCACATCCTTCTACCATTATCCATGAAGGATAACGTCTCGGAGGTGTCCTGTATCCTTCCATCCTGCTCCTTCTCCTTCGGGTCCTGCGATTGATTTTGCCCGGGGAAGAAAGCTAATATCCAGTGGTTGTCCACAGCGAAGGAAGGATGTCGTCCAGCCCTTGACATGTCCTTTGCAGCTGTTATGAAAGACGATTATTGTTGGGGAAGTTCCAATGCGATCGCTGCTTCTTGTGGATTGTAATCATAAGTGACAGTGACAAACGGTTGGAGTAGTGGCTACCATTCATCAATTGCAAGGCATGGACGGAAGTGGCCGAAATACGGTGACTGTAGGTCAAAAGTAGGACTTTCCGTTGGTTAACTCTGGTATGAATAAACCGATACAACGAAGTATCTGAGAACCCGACAAATTTAATAATAATAAAATATCATCAACTATTGTACTGATAGGCATAGCAACCATTCAACAAAGGTGACCTCTCAACTAATCTTGTCATTTCACTGCTCCAGTTTCTATAAACATCATTCATGCTTCCCAACTCACAAAAAATGCGCATTGGTAGCTCTTGAAAAAAAGTTTGATTTTTTCTTCTTGTTCAACAAATCTAATAATATATCATTTATCATTTACTGAATATAGAATTTACTTCTGCTTTTTTCCAATTGAACGATTTGAAATATTCTAAGAAAGTAATTCAAAACAATCAAAAATAAAAACGTCAATGCACTGTAAAAAAAAATTCCATAATTGATTGGGCTAAGGATCAGCCTTAAGAATTTCCAATGTTTAGATTTTCACAAGTAAACAGCAATAGCTGCTAATGTTTTTATTTTTACAAGCTCAACCTAACCTAGATCCTTTAGTGGAAAATGGTTATACTACATTATAACTATTTTTATATTCCAACTCCAAACTCCAAAATTGTTAGCGTTCTCGGTTGGACTATGAGGAAGCTATATAACAAGTTTCAAAAGACTAGAATCTTACTTTCAAGTTCTAGGGTACAGATGGACGGATGGACAACGACATAAGGCCCTGTTGGGTCCTCTATAAATAATTTAGATACAATATACACTGTATTTTATGCGATATATCAATTGATATAGCGTAAATATTGTCACAGTATGTCAACAGTACCGTGTTATTACAAAAAATGTTCAAAATTTGAAGGTCCTTTATCACAAAGCAGGAAGAAATTTTGACTGTCCATCTGAAAAACGGAAATTCGAAATTTCTATAAATGATCAAAACCTTTCATAAACGCACAATGTGACCACAATAAGTAGCCCAAAAGATATTACTGTAGTATTTGAGTTCTTCCAACCCTCATAGCAAGAAGTCTGTTGCTATACTTTCGATGGCTGCGATTATAATCGCTTCCAGTTCATCAGTGTTATCTGGCAGCAATAGAAAACTTTATTGTACACTGGTAGAAAAAAATCACAGGCGGTTGAATCAGGACTTATTGGATAATAGTGAAAAAGAACCTCATAGATTCTAGGCTGTCAATCTGTCAAAACTGTCTAATTTTTATAATCTAAGAATTTTTGAACTGGTACCAATATAGTGAAAAATGTGTTAATAGATCAGTAGTGTGTAATAGAACTGTTAACCAGAGAGTACTGTTAAGTATTGAGATTTGACAATTAGTAGTGTTAAACGATCTGTAATTTTTGATGTGTTGAAATGAAACACAATAAACTTCCGAAAAGAATCTTCCGTTGCAGAAACATGGCCACAAAGTCTGATTTTATGGAACGTTGACGGGGAGCAGGATCTGCCATTTCGTTTCTTTCAAAGACAATCAAACTGCTTTGTTGAGCTTGTTGTGTGTGGGCGAGAAATCTGCTACCAATCGTTATCGGATACAGGGGAATCCAGGCTATATCCATTCGGTGACAAAGCCAGCTCTGTATCCAGGCTACACAGCACCCAATATCTTCCTTCCAAGACGATTCCCAAACAGACCTTTATCCCACGCGTATAATACCTATAGATGTATCGTGGGCAATTTATATACCTGTATATCTATAAGGAAGAACGAAGCAATTGAGTCTATACGGACTGTTCTTTACGACCTATGAATACAGATTGTGTCTAGATCGTCCAGTGTCGCCTCACATTGTTTTTAGGTCCATTTCAAGGCTGCACTTGATGACTTGTTTATGGCAAAAGGTTAGTTTATGACACAGCATTGTGACGTGATCTCTGCGCGTTAGGAAGTTCTGCATCAGAAGGCGAGGTATTAAATTGGGTGATAAAATCGCAGGTTTTGAAAATCAACAGCGTTATGTGCGAATGAAAGTAATATCAGAACCAGTAAAAGTGCAGATAATACCAGGATATTTATTGTGAGTTATCCATGTTCCTATCTGAATTGAATATTGGAAAAATTCCAGTCTTGTGTAACAATCAGTGGCTATCATTAGAGGGTATCCACGAAACGGGACAATTTAGGCTTATCAATTGTCATAAAGTGATATGCCAATGGAATCTGCTAATATGATGAAACTGATATGCCAATGGAATCTACTAATATGATGATCGTAAACTTGAGAAGCTATATGAAAAGATATGTGCTCATATAGGTGGGTGTTGGAATAAAATAGTTTAGAATAGCTCAACAATATTACTTGTTTCTCTTTTTTCGGAGGATGAAGCCCACATAGGTCTGGGACCTGTGCGTGGGTAATGAATTGGATGATCGTGATTGATGAGTTGGACCCACAGTTTTAGGTGGGTTTCGAACCACCGAGAAGTGATTTTACAGCAGAGAACAGAGTATTTTTTGCTGGCCAATCCAATCGGTCACCATGCAAAGATGGCCTAGGAGTTTCGTAGCTTATCTCTGATTGAATAGATACCTGCCACGGCACTTTGTTATCACTTCCCAAACAATGTTCTATTTGTTCTCCAATGGTGTAACTGAATTTTTTTAGCGGGCAAATTCAGGTTTGAGGCTGTAGCTATTGGAATTTATTACACGAAATCCAGGGTTTTTGTATAAGAATGTGGAGGGAGCTCAACGAATAACACCTATGTAAGATAAGTGAATCTGGCATGAAAGCAAAGACTTGCAACACAAGACGGCGACGATATCGTAACAAAAGAGAATAACCTGACAGTAACAAAAGAGATCAAGAAGTGTTACTGATGCAATCTTGTGTGGCTAATCTTCAGACTTACTCTTTTTTTATATGGTTCTCACATGGTTCTATCACTCTATCACTTACGCCTCTAGCTGTCTCCGGGGAACCCAGAGTGAAAAAATAATTTGTGGCCCCTTTTATCAAATCTTTGATCTTGTTTAGCAAGTTTGAACATGTAACAGTGACTCATCAAATTTATCTGTATGCATTATTTCTAATGAAAATCAAGTCAATTGATTGATTAATTGCCTCTATTGACGGGAAGAATAAGAAGAATAAGAAGAACAAGAAGAATAAAAAGAATAAGAAGAATATAAAGAATAAGAATAATATGAAGAATAAGAAGAAGAAAAAGAATAAGAAGAAGAAGAAGAAGAAGAAGAAGAAGAAGAAGAAGAAGAAGAAGAAGAAGAAGAAGAAGAATGAGAATGAGAATGAGAATGAGAAGAAGGAGAATAAGGAGAATAAGGAGAATAAGGAGAATAAGGAGAATAAGGAGAATAAGGAGAATAAGGAGAATAAGGAGAATAAGGAGAATAAGAAGAATAAGAAGAATGAGAATGAGAATGAGAATGAGAATGAGAATGAGAATGAGAATGAGAATGAGAATGAGAATGAGAATGAGAATGAGAATGAGAATGAGAATAAGAATAAGAATAAGAATAAGAAGAAGAAGAAGAAGAAGAAGGAGAATAAGGAGAATAAGAAGAATAAGAATTGATTGATTGATTGATTGATTAAATGCCTTTATTAGGGCGGAGTTAGGACTCCTGGTCCTCTCTTCCACTCAACCCTAGAATAATAGAATTAGAAGAAGAATGAGAATAAGAATAAGAAGAAAATGCAAAACGAAACTTAAAATGTGAGATTTCGAATGAGTCAGTCAAAATTAGCTAGACAACTAGAATACAAAATAGTGGTTGAACTGCAGTTTAATCAGACTTCGATGTACATCAAACTATAGTTTAATGAACAGTGGATGTTCTGATAATCAGTTACCGTTTTCAAAGTGGAGCAACTGTCTCCCTCAATTTCAACCGATCAACCCTGTTAGCGACGTTCTTGGAATTTTGAAAATCGTGATCTGCTTCACCGAACTGTAACACTCCAATTAGTTCAAGCATTGGAAGCCATCAATGATCATCAATCGGTATCTGGTTGTCAGCGAATCGAAGCCACCAATTACGCGAAAATACCCGATTATTTATTCCGGTAGAATTCAGTTGAATGAATCAGCTGATGCAGCGTGAATCCTGGAACGATCCCCAGATAATTCTGTCCTCATTTACTCCTGCTCAGCCAAAAAAGAAATGAGGAAGAGCTGCCATTAATGGATTTGTCAACGAAATAATCTGCTCTCCAATTAAAAATTGTCGCACCTTTCGTTTACCCAATCAGTAAAACTCGACATCGGAGTGCGAATTACGATTTGATACCAGAATTGTTGAAAAGTGTTGACAATAATTGAAATGACACTGTAGGTATCTTTCCAGGATATAAATTAATATGCAATGCTGATATACCCTACAATTATTGATAGCCAATAATTATCTGAAATTTACCTTATCGACAAGTCCATGACAGCTCATGTTTGTTCTTCTATTTTTCGATACGACCTTTGATATAAAATTAATCGAATTAATTTTCCTATTCACAGATTAGATCCCATTATATTTTTATTATATTGTTTTTCGGCTCAAAAGTTTTTATAAAAAATTTAATATTATATACTATTTTTAATTGTTTTTAGTGTTTTGTTTTAAGTGAACTTTTAAATTAATAGTGATTAAGTGAGAAGATTCATTCTATTATTTTTCGAGTGAAGGTTTTCAGCATATCTTAAATTGTTGGTATGTGTTAACCTCAATGTTTTGGACAATGTAGAATATTCGTAATTTGTGAAGGGAGCAGTTTTAGACTTGAGTCTGTTGCACCTTCACATTCGTTGTAGATTTGTCACAATAAATAAATAAATACAAAAAAAAATAAATAAATAAATAAATAAATAAATAAATAAATAAATAAATAAATAAATAAATAAATAAATAAATAAATAAATAAATAAATAAATAAATAAATAAATAAATAAATAAACAGATAGATAAATAAATAGTCTAATGATTTTGGCTGTAGCCTACGGGCTCCTGAAAGATTGAAATAGTTGAGAGTTTATTACATTATAAATAATTAATCTTGAAACCTAGAAACCTTGAAATTGATGTCTTCCACAGGATCCACATCCACATCCTCCTTGTTAGCATCTTCACTCCTTTTCCCAGAAAATGTGTTCTCTGAGAATTCGCCTCGTTTGCCGACACGGACATAGGTTCAACTTTTAATAAAAAGGCATTTCATCTAAATTTCCGCGAAATTACTAAGGGAATTTCGGAACTAAGGGAAAACTAAGGGAAAAGGGGAAAAAATGTAGAAATTTATTCTTAAAAGAGGCAGAAGAGAGAAAACGTAAACTAATTATGCAGTACTTGATCCTATTATAAGAAAACAATTCAACTGCGTTGGAAGAACTGACTTAATTGAACCTAAACTATTATTTATATACTTATACAATAATCACTTGATTTATCCGATACCGGTACATCAAGGGTATAAATATTCCTTCTCAACATTGTTTAAAAATGAACTAGTCGATAAAAAATAGAAATAACTAAAACATGACCGTAAAACATCACAATACCATAAACGAAGCATGTTGTAAAATAGAAAAGAAATGAAAAAAATGGCACTCCAAATAATAAAACTCACGATCACAAACTCAATTCATATCCATATTGTTTTCTCTAGGCCAATTTACCGGACACTTGTAGGCCTAAATGCATCTAACTGGACGTTTCAAAAGAGACTGAATTTAAAATACTGTTTGAAGAAAAATATTGACTTTTTATTTCTACACAACCCCCCACTTTCCATTACATCGTATATGTTTATATACATTGAGGAATTCGATGGAAAAGAAAATAATATTAATTAACTCTAATATTTGCACTGTGGAGACATAGCCGTCATGATTTATAACAGTCTAAAAAAAAAACAGTCGAAAAACTTTTAGATAAGTTTGTTTGAAGAGTGTTTTGTCCTTGGTATGTCTCCATTTCCATTTCCTTAAGTCACAACATCCTGCTTCTGTATTCCTTCACTAAAGCTATCTGCGAATTGATAAAGTAAACAATAAACATTGACCTGATAATATTTAGCTAATTCATTCTTTCTTCCTTCCTTCAGTGTTTCAGTTTCATTTCTTTTGAAAAATATATATATTTCAGTCTAGGCACGGGCCATTTCTTGAAAAAATATATTTTCATCCCGGGCCCCCTTGTAGCCCGGGCCCCCCCGCGCGCAGCGGGGTCTGCGGGGGTGTACGTTACGCCACTGCTTCTTCATTAATTCAGTAATCAAAAATCATCAATTGCAATATAAAATGGATATAATTTTGAGAATAAGAGTCTTTTTCCAATTTTCATTGAAATTAGATCAATATAAACAATCCATCAAGCTATTTAATCTTTCATGCAATTCTGAAACATAGGATTGAAAAGCCTGACAATTTTGTTTATATTTGGGGTATTATGTATTGAAAAATACCGGAACTGATCGAAAACTAAATACATATTCTTCTTTGACCGCACCAGAGGAAGAGTCCCTATTCTATGCCAATCATGAATTCAGGAATTAATTAATAACTACTTTCTGTATCCAGTGATTATAAGATAAGTTGCAATATCGATTGTATGTAACTCCTCCAGTATTTGAGGAGTCACTATTGAGTCACTATTTCTGAACTTCATCAAAATGAAATCACTGAAAACAATTTTATCTCATTAATTCTAGGACTCTTATTAGTATAGAATAGCCTAATTTCTACCAATTCCAGAAGGGGAAATTTAAAACGTTAGTGTTTTTATACAAGAACAAAATATAGTAATAGCGCACATTAATCACTGCAAACAAATCAGATTAGTTTTATAGTCTCACAAAAAATTTTCAATTCCAGGCAAATTGTATAAAATGGATGCTAATTAACGAGAATGAACGCACATGTAGCAGCGTGGGCATCGAAAATTGCTTATAAAGAATGCAGATTGAATTACGTTCACTTTTTGATGTATTTCCGCTCTAGACTATGGAGAGGTGTAAGAGGAGAAAAAGCAATAGGAAAGAGAGAGGGTAGACTATAAGTATCGCTGTACCTTTTCAACATTCTATCTCTCTCACTCGATCTGATTTATCGGGCTGAGAGTACTTGGGGGAACAGTGCCTCGCCACGGGTCGTATATTCAGGATATTAGAGCACGAATATACGTTTTTCTGCTGTAATCACACCGAAACAGGCATATTTCTGTCATAGCACGAAAAGGAGTGAAATTTATTCGTGAATTCATCCCAGTGCGGCTACTAAAGTAACACAAGAACTACGACAATAGTTATCAGCATTTTTTATACCTGGACTAGTAGTTTCAGAACAGATGAAATTATGAATAACTTATATTGCATTATGCAGTTGTAGAATACATTAAGAAGATACATTGTGGAAATAACTCATCCTCGTGTATTTCTGTATTTCATACTCAGGAGTGTACGACTCTTAGTGAGTGATACATAGTGTGAGAGAATAGTGAGAGTATACTACTTGTGTATTATGTAAAGTGATATTACGTAAAGTGGTGTGTGTGAGTGTGCTGGGTTTTTATGATTACGTCTTGGAGACTCCAGTTAAGAAGTATAAGACAAGTCAGATTAATAATTATACAATGTTATATAATTATACAATGTTATACAATAGTTACCATAATTATAACTTTATCAATAAGTTGAGGTGAGGCTTAATTTTGATGTTAAAGGAACACTATAAAAAGCTTTATCAACTAAATATTTTTTATTTGTTTTTTCAATTATTCCTAAATAAATTTGATTATTTTAAATAAATCATGATTTTCAAGACTTTTTAAAAACTACGGATTGAAACTTTCACTTAATTCTACATACATTCTTGTCTCGAAATTATTATTGTCGATAAAAATAATGTGGATGTAAGTGAATTAATGAGATTGAATGATTATTACGGATAACTCATTACCCATTAATATTTCATTATCTAGGTGGATAACGAAAGCATCAAAGAGATTCATTGCAGAGACATTCAAGCTGAATACCGGTATTTCATACTGAGGAGCTTGAAATTGGATTAATTATACGTGAAAATCATGAATATCACGTGTGTTATGATGTATTCAGCCCAGTATCTCTCTATTCGCCATATATTTGAATCTCATTACAGACTTACAATAAATTGTTAAGCATGGATGTTTTTAAAGAACAGAGAACGGAGATTCGAGAGTACTCCCGAGAGATTATTAGATTACATAAAATTTCTTTATTCATGTAAGTTTACTAATTTCGCATAATATGAGTAGTTAAAACAAAATTGTCAACATCACATAGATACTATAGTAGACTTATAATTAGATTATAATTTTTATAGTGCTAGAAATTATTTACAATGATGTCTGTATGTTATTAATGATATAAGCTCTGGTGATGACAATATAAGTGATGCAATCACATGAAATGGCGGAGTTGGGACAAAGATTCGTACATTCTTGACACTCAACCAGAGAGAGTGACAAAGTAAAAGAGAGAGAGAGAGTACTCTTAAATCTCCTAGCCTCTTCAGCACTTTCTCCAAAAGCCTTTTCATCAATAGTCTCAATTTTTATAAGCTCCATCAAAGTCAGTGACTGAAGTAAGGATAACCATGGGCCTCTTGGTATGGTCCCACGAACCGTGAAGGCAGAGTTTGAGCGGAAACCACTTTTCGTTTAAGTTGAAGCATTAAGCATTCATTGGGCCAGTTTTACAACGGGATAACCACCAGCAAACGCCGCAGGCCGAACTGAGCCAGACTGCATTAGAAATTTAACAGCTAACAACAGAATCAGTCCAGGCTGTTTGTTTGGAGGATTGTATGATTTGCAAAGATCAATGACTAAGCGATGAGTAGCAATTGCAATGTCTATTCACGGTTTATTTATGAGAATTTTATTGACGAAATTCAGGCGTTCAACATTGTCTTCCAGTATTTGACGAGGTTAGCAGAGCATTAAATATGTGCAGGTTCAAAAGTAAGACTGGCGGCGATATAATCTCAAGCATTTACTCAGTCCAAAAGTCTCATATCTATAGTTGAGCCAGAGCTCAAGGTCAGTAGAGACTCTCTCGCTCGCTCACTCACTTCCTCACTCTTCCTACTAACCTCGACTTGAACCCACAAGGAGTACGGTATTGAACATGAATATTTTAAGATTCAGAATGTAAAAGCTCTAATGCTGGTAGCTCCAGAAATCCTAAACCATTGAAAGTCCTGAACATTTTGTTTGTGCAGTATTGTTTATCTGTTAACCCATGTTTATTCTATTTTGTTATGTCTTTGGTAAGCCTATTGCTTCTATAATATAACACGTTGTACGATAAAAGAACTGTGAAGCTAAGACTTTAATTCAGAATTGTGAAAAAATCTTATCTGGGTGGGTTGTCATCTACTGAGAATGATAACCACTATTGAAAAGAAAATTTTCAGTAGAAAGGAGGAGTTGAGAGATTAGAAGCCAAATTGATTAGATGCCGTCGATATCATTTAGTGTTGATGCTCTTGAGAATAACTATTCAATTCCTAGCCAATCTTGATTCATTCCTGAAGCATAGATTGCTTGAAAAGTTTCCAAAAGGTTTAAAATATAGTCCCCTATGCCTGAAAGAGTTATAAACTATCAAATTGAGCATTCAACGTTCCATCTATTCTACCCAAATAGTATAATTGATATCAAATAGTTACTGTAACATCGTTCCTGTCATTTCCACCATCAATATATTATTTATTGCCTAACCGGCTCAAATATCGAATATATGGTATCATTTACAGTAGAACAGATCGTTGGAGCATCCTCTGCGAAAGAGGAGGTCCCGGGTTCGGATCCCAGCGGTGGCATGATTTTTTGGTTGATAGCATTCATTGAATTTTTGCATAACTGTTTGTCACTGTTATCAATTTTCGTAAAACAGCTATCATCTATATTGATTTCACAATTATTGTTTATCAATTATTCAGGACTAGCATATTACCATCATTAATATTATTTATATGACATACTTTTACCGTGAGATGAATTTAGGATGGAATGGAATCAATTGAATATAGGAAATTTCATAAATTTGAGCAATGAATTACGTTCATAATTTTCTAAGAGAAATCAAACTCTACCCGATGGTATCATAGTATGAACATGTCAAAGATGGCAGTCTTCTACGGGCAGACATCTCCAGTTTCAAACGCCATATTTCTTCCCATAAGATCAAAAGGACGATCGAGGATGAGAAGTAGGAGATGGAGGAGAAAGAGAAGACAGTCGAAGAAGAAAAAGGGGTAGGGGAATAGCAGCACCCTATCCTGTAACATTATCGGTTACTAGCAAAGCTCCTTGTGGTACAATTACGCTTGTCCGGAAACTAGGATCAAAGGTCTGGCTCATATTTCATACGCTGGGAAACAAATGAAAATTGCACCAAGCGCCAAGTAAAGATACAGATGAAGAGACGGCTTTTTAATTCCTGCTCAGCGCTGTAAGGCCACGGACGCCGCCACCATTCGATGCACCTAATTTAAAGAAAACGGAGCGCTACGTGATAAACATTTCAAGAGCCTCAGCAACTTCTATTGATCGAGAAACTCCACCGAGATCGTCAAAGTACAACACGGGTGAAAAAAATCCTATCTTCATTTCTAAAATTTCATCTTTCTTATCTTGATCAGTTGATCTTGATTGTTCAACCGAAATATAGGCATAGAGGGTCAGAATCACAATCATCAAAAGTACTGCTCCGAATACTCATCTAACAATCAGAGTAGTCCAAGAAGGGAAGTGATAGCCGTGAGCCGTAGCAGGTATCTCTTCAATCAGATTAGATTAGATTAGTTTTGATTAGATTTCTTTATTCATGAAAGTTTACTAACTTCGCATAATATGAGAAGTTAAAACAAAATTGTCAACATCACTGTTATATATCTTCTTCTTCATATTGATATTATCATATGATTGCCTTTATACTATCTTGTTTACTACTTATAAATAAACAGTTCAGTTCAATTCTACAACTCATAATGTCTACATCCACCTTATTTCTATCATATTAGAGAAACATAATAATTGGCGACGAAGGAAAATAAGTTAAAATATGGATCCAGATCAATTTGCTACCTTCATAACTATGTTCCAGAGGCAACAGGAACAAATCACTTCATTACTTGAGGTAAGTTCTCAAACTAGGCCTGCGGATGCGGCACTTTCGAACGTAGCTCCATTTGAGAATTTTGATACGCAACGGGAAAAATTTTCAAACTACCTGGAATGATTCGAAAATTACTATAAGATGAAAGGCTTAGGAAATGAAAAACAAATCGCTCAACTCCTTTGCGTATCCATTGGTAGCGAACATTATAATAAGCTTTCTGCATTGTTGGGTCCTGAGCAACCTATAAAACTACTCGATTACAATACACTCGTGGATCAATTAAAAAAGATACTAATTCCAAAAAAGAGCCCGATTATTTCTCAACATTATTTTCTGAATATTTTTCAAAAAGAGAACGAGTCAATTTCAGATTTTGTAACTAACCTAAAACGTGATATAACTGATTGTGAATTCTTGGTTGAATGTAAGGCAGAAACATGCAAACAAACAGTATCAACTGCCGATGTTTTACTACGTATACAATTTGTTAGAGGACTGAAAGATGATTGGATACGAGAACAAATTTTACAAACAACTTCCACCAATTTTGACAACATACTGAAAAAAGCAATTGCACTTGAAGCATCAAAAATAGAAAGTAAAGTTTTTCAACAACATCATGATTGTAACTGTATACATTCCAATGACTGCAAAATTAACAAAATTACAAGGACTCCTTCCAAAAAGTTTTTGAATGATCATTCTGAACCAAAACCACGGCGTTACCAATTTAGTAAATCAGATTTCATAGCTTTTGGAATTGAAAATCTCTGTCTCAGGTGTGGTAAAGACAATCACAAAAGTACTGACTGTAGAGTGGATAGATTCAAACTCAGATGTGACAAATGTCAAAAACAAGGACATGTTTCAAGAGTCTGTTTGACCACAATGCGAAATGAATTGAGAAAACCAAGCCGTACAAGTTCAACCAATTTTGTACATCAACAGACATCACAATATGATGACGAAGGTGATGATGAAATTTACAATGACTACGTAAAAGGACTAAACAAAATTAATGTTGTCAATTTGTTCAAGACGATGTTCTTGATAGCTTACGTGGTTCCCGATTTTTCTGCAAACTTGATCTATATAAAGCATACCTCCATCTCAAGGTTGATGATGAGTCCAGCGTTATTCAAACAATGTCAACACACCGTGGAACATACCGTGTCAACCGTTTGAGCTTCGGAGTCAAGACAGCTCCATCAGAATTCAATCGAATACTTGCTCAAATATTAAATGGACTGCAAAAAACTGAAGCATACTTTGATGACATTATTATTCATGGATCTACCTTGGACGAATGCAAGAAGAACCTAAAAGCCTGCCTTCAACGACTCTTAGACTTTAATTTACATGTTAACAAACAAAAGTGCTCATTCTTTAAGGAAAAAATTGAATATCTGGGTCGGGAAGTGGAGTTCAACAAAATCAGGAAATCTTCCCTGAAAATTCAAGCTATGAAGGAGATGTCCCGTCCTTCAAATATTGAAGAAGTGAGACGGTTTCTGGGGCTAGTCTCTCACTATGCCCGTTTTTTTCCAAATGCTTCAACAGTCACTACTCCGCTACGACGTCTGTTGCAAAAACAGGTGAAATGGGCATGGACTCCTGAGTGCGAATCAGCATTCATTACAATAAAAACTGAACTTTGTAGTGACCGAATACTTGTACCTTTTGATCCTGAATTACCATTGGTCCTCACAACAGATGCTTCACCAACTGGAATAGCCGCTATCCTCAGCCACACTATTAATGGAATTGAGAAACCCATAGCATATGCTTCACGTTCACTTACAGCTACAGAATGCAATTATAGTCAATTAGACAGGGAAGCCCTTGCAATAGTTTTTGGCGTCTCACGTTTCTACTACCATTTATTGGGAACAGAATTTCAACTAGTCACTGACAATCAACCAATTTCTCGAATCTTCAGACATGACAGAGCACTTCCTCAAATGACTTCAGCGCGCTTGCTTCGTTATGCATCATATCTTACAGGTTTCAATTACAAACTAAAATTCAAGAAAGGCAGTGAAAATAAGAATGTTGATTGCCTTTCAAGAGCCCCTATAAAAAATAGTAAGGTTTCTACTGAAAGAACAATTGACAATGAAGTCCATACCATCTACACTGAAAACATACTACAAATTTCTAGTCGTGAAATCACGGCCGAAATTATAAAAATGGAGACAAAAGATGATTCAGAACTCTCCAAAATTCTGCAAGAACTTCTGAACACTTCAATTGATTCTGAATTCGCTTTGTTTGATGGAATTATTTTTCGTGGAGACCGAATCTACATTCCCATGAAACTTCGTTCTAAAATACTACATGAACTTCATGAAACACACCTTGGCATAACAAAAATGAAGCAACTTGCTCGTCGTTATGTTTATTGGCCAAAAATTGATAATGATATTGAATGCATGGTCAGGAAATGCGAAGCATGTTCACTTGTCAAAAAGAATCCTCAAAAAGTGACAATACATCCTTGGGAATGCCCACAAGAAAATTGGGAGAGAATTCATGTTGATTATGCAGGACCTTTCCAAAATGTATATTTCCTAGTCTGTGTGGATGCAAAATCAAAATGGATTGAAACGAAAATGATAAAGAATGCACCTTCCAGCTCAAGCACAATAAATTTACTGGAAAACATTTTCTCAAGTCATGGATACCCATACGTTCTTGTAAGTGACAACCATTCAATTTTTCAGAGTGAAGAATTCCATACCTACTGTAAGGAACGAGGAATATTTCAAAAATTTATTGCCCCAGGACACCCAGCTACAAATGGTCTAGCTGAAAGGACTATTCAAACTTTAAAAAATCGACTCAAGGCAATGACTCAAGACACCCAAGACTCAAGACCATTAAATACAAAACTTCAGGACATTTTACTTCGGTATCGAGCAACACCGTTGGCATGTGGAAATACCCCGGCAGAATTGTATCTGAAAAGGAAAATGCGAATTCGCCTTGACGCTATATTCCCATACCGACCACAACAATCTAGTGATTACTCAATCCCTATCCGTTCATTTAAAGAGGGAGAGAGAGTACAAGTGAGACTTTTCATTCAAAATGAGTATATATGGAATTTTGGTACAGTGACAAAACGTTTAGGAACACGTCACTACTTGGTGTTGTTAGACACAGGAAGGACCATCAAACGACACATCAACCAGTTACGTTCAACTCTGGTCGAAAAGAAAAAGGAAACTGTCACCTTGCAACCGCCACCGCTATTTGATGTTCCTTGCATTCCATCACCGCAGATCACACCATCAGTGGTTGGACAGCCAGATACTACAACAGTTGTTGACAACTCACCTGTTCAAGGTGGTGCACGACCTCAGAGACCTCAAAGGAATCGTCGACCTCCGGCTAGATACGGACATGCTGTTACGCACTAATTTATGTGCTCTCATACTAGGAGGGGAGACTGTTATATATCTTCTTCTTCATATTGATATTATCATATGATTGCCTTTATACTATCTTGTTTACTACTTATAAATAAACAGTTCAGTTCAATTCTACAACTCATAATGTCTACATCCACCTTATTTCTATCATATTAGAGAAACATAATAATCACATAGATACTATAGTAGACTTAGATTATGATTTTTATAGTGCTAGGAATTATTTACAATGATGTTTGTATGTTATTAATGATATAAGCTCTGGTGATGACACTCTAAGTAAGTTAAGTAAATTTGTATATGGCTTTTCGTGGTGGGGAGACCCTTACGGGTACACTCTAAGTGATGCAATTATATGAAATGGCGAAGTTTGGACAAAGATTCGTCCATTCCTGACACTTAACCAGTAACCATTCTTGCTATTCTAACCACTTGTCCATTCTTGACACTTAATCAGATAGAGATAAGCTGCATTCTCCTGGGCACTCTTTGTAACGGTGACCGACTTTATTGGCCAGCAAAAGAGACACTGTTCCCTGCTGTAAAATCACTTCTCGGTGGTTCGAAACCTACCTAAAACTGTGGGTCCAGCTCATCAATCACCATCATCCAACTTATTACCAACGCACAGGTCCCAGACCTATGTGGGTTTCATCCTCCAAAAAAGTGGGAAATATATTTTTTCGTTTATAAGGAATTGTGCTTTAGAGAATGGATGGGTCACAACCAATAAATTAGAGGATGTGGAAGAAGAATTTTTAGATATCAAGAGCGTACTATCAATGAATACAGATAGTATCCGTATAGTGTCCGTTATAAGTGACCTTCAACAAGCGGACCCTGAGTCACCATCGATGACTGAACTAATCCCTAACCTATCCCTTTAAAGTGAGAATCTACCTTCAACCCTTTTACCAATCTGGATTACCCTAGATCACAATCATGAAGTAATTTCATACTTGAAAAGAGGGGGGGGGGGGGGGGCTGGCCTTATTTTAGTTTTGATTCTTTGGCAGGTTGTTTAAACACATATTATTAGTCTGAAACTAATTTTGCACCGTCGAAAAACTTGTACAACCCCCCAAATTTGGGAAAAACCTAGAAACGTTGGCATTTTTTTGGTTTTGCTGAATATTTTCATAACTGAACATCGGATGAATTAGAATTCTGTCAACTAATTTAGACTCGACGAGAATCCATACAATTTGACATCAGAACGGGCTTGAAATGACATAAATTGACTGAGATACAGTATTTCCAAGAAGAATATATTCAAGATTCAATTTCAAGAAGTCCAATTTCCTTTCATCAATATTATTGTTGCGAACAAAATGAACCTGGAAATGAAAGAAATCTCAACACTAGTTAACTGCTTGTCGGCGGAGGCCGTAAGATCCACACTGCGTCACTGCGCCACTCTTCGAAATAACAACGTCGTCGTGGCTAGATGTTACGGTCGCATGCGAGAACGTGTTATTCGTCTTTCACTCAACCTTTCTCACTCATTCACTCTCTCATCTCCTTTTATCGCTCGCACACTTTCTCACTTATTAACCCTCATTCTCTTTCTCTCATTATTACAATGAGCGTCAGCAAAGGCTGACTGTTGCGACCAGCTTTGAGCGAGGAGTAGAAATTACGCGGCCCATTTCACACAATTACTGTCACGGTAATTTCTATCGGGCAGAATACCGTTCAATTAACGTTGGTCGGTTGTATCTCGGGTTTGTGTGAAGGGGTCCTTTTGCCGCTACCGCCTTTTTTCAACAGTCGGTGACTTGGGTTTTGTTTGTGTGTAGCTGAACTTTTTGTTACATAAAGAGATGACCATGTAACACAAGGACAAACTTTTTGCTTATAGAGACGGCTTTTTGGGAAGAACTGGATTCATGCTGAAACATATAGAAAATTGGTCGCAATGTTGCAGTGGCAGATGATCAAAGTGGAGAACAGTAGAAAGTTAGAATGAGTAAGAAAACATTACCGTGCGGTAACAAAATAAGAATGAGCCACGTTCTCATGCTTATGTGTTGGCTCAGTAGTGATTCATCACTTGTTAATCGATAAATTGATAAAGTTTCTAGAATTTTCTGTAGAGAAAAGGGAGAATTGATTGCAAAAGAGTCAATTCTTTAACTTATCAGCTATCAGCTTTGAAATAACTTTTTTTGATAGAGAAAGTACGAGATTTTCTATGACCACTTTGATTTTCTAGGAAAACACAAATCACACAACTTCATAAACTAAAGATTGAAAAATCGGTACGTCTAGAAATGATTGAAGAACAAGTCACCTGCAACACTGAACCCAACCGATTCGAAAATATCCAATAATCGATAAAGACCTAATTGTTAAAAACTCTTTCACTATGGTCATACGATCAGATATTTTTTTACAGTGATACATTGTAGCATTTGACACCAAAGAATTTCAATCACGTTATGACTACCAGTAAGCCTACGTTACAATTTGCAGACTTGTGAAAAAGTATTCAGGTCAATTTGTGGTTTTTAAAACACTACATGTTTTAAAAAGCTCTTATTCTAATCATATTACAAGGAACATATAGATTAGCTATGAGGATTTCCCAATAAGCATTGATCTTGCTTAAATAATCTAGCATATTCAATAATCAATTTCATTTTTAATCAAACTAGTTCCTTTTTTTTAGTTATTACTTTTCTAATAACACTTCTATAACTAATATTACGTCCCTAATAATCAACATCAGGAATCCCGCGTGATCTGACAAAAGTATTTCTAGGAAATCTTTTTGAATCATCAAGTTTCAACAATAAAAATTAACGAAATGTTAATTTAAGACTATGAATTCACCGTATCTAATGTTGGTTGAGAGGGCAAAAATATTGATATATCTTATTGCATTGATAGAGGTGAAACTATTCCAGACCGGTATATTAAATTTATGAAAAAGGACCAATTTGGACAGAATTGTAAAGTTCCCATGTAACGAAGAGGCTATTATCACATTAAGGAACAGGATTGATTTTGAAAGCGTGAAAATACGTACTAAAATAAGGCAGAAAAAAGAAGTAGTCTATTGCACGCCTGGTGAGCACGCCTGGAATGTGAACAGGGTAGGTAATAGCAAAACAGAGGTAAAGTACGTGAGAAAACAGGCAGAAAACTCGAAGAATTGAATAAATCACTTCCAAAAACGTGGATCGCTTTCAATTGAGTGCAGGCTTCTGATTTACTTTCAAAGATTTGTTCTTTTCTTCGAGAGCTTAGAGTTTCTTATGCATATTGTGAAACTGTATTTCTTTTAAGAACAATTTCTAAATATTTTGAAGTTGTTAAGCAGTTTACAAGAAGTAATATCATACTCTCCATATTCATTTGTCAGTTTGGGGATGATGGAAATCCTGATATTTGCAAGAAATTAGACCACTAAAACTCTACGGAACCGGATTAAAATAATATCAATGCTCCACAACTACGCGCAATTCCGTCTTGTAATGATAATATTCATAATTTGAGAACCGTCAAAGTATTTCGAAGTATTTAATTCGAGATTGTGTGACTGTTAAAATATGAATTGAAAATAGTAGAAAATAGTAGTGACCATAAGTACAGTGATCAACGTAATTGATTCTTTTCATCCATTTCAAGATCATTAGGTCTTTCCAACAATATTATTCGCATCTTCATAATTATAATTTTTCTTACATTACATACGGTTCTGAGTCATATAGGAATAAGCAATCATTGAGAGAATCGACCTCAGATTTCTTTTTTTTATATTCTCTTCGCAGTTTTCTCTAAATTAGAAACAATCAACATCTGAAGTGACAAAATTCAACACCAAAGATAATGTCCAATTCTCAATCATCGTTAAAACAGTGACGTGGCCAGGAATTTGTGAAATAAGGGGGGTCCAAACTAATTGATACCTTGATCAGCTGGAGGATAGAGGTTGGTTGAGTAGTAGCTGAAATGAAAAAGATCTGTAAAATGTTTTCTGATCAATTTTTCTATAATATTGATGTTGTATTATTCAGCATTATAATTGTTGAATAAATTGTCTATTAAGAGTCAACCACTATTTGATAGGGTTTTTTTTACAATTTCCAGCAGAATAATTTGAAATAAGCAACATTCCACATCACCGAAGAAAATAGATGATCAAAATATTGCAGTGTGGTATTTTGAAGATGTAATTTTCACTGGAAATTGTTATCAGAATATTGACGATAGTCTAACCTCAAAATAATACTGTGCCCCAATAATTATGATATTCATTTTTCAGTTCAGCAAAATTAGAATTTATTGATTGTCAATAACTTCATAAAATTGTTTTATTTTTACTATATAGAATATTCACAAGAACTTCATCCACATTTTTTTCAAGGGTGGTCCACCCTACGGAAAAACCCACCCACTAAAGACAAGAGTACAATTAAAATATGATCTCAACCCCCATGAACCTACTTGATACAGTAGTTGATCTGTTTTAAACAAGCATTCACACCTTAGTTTCACACCTATTCGTTTGAAAGGAGTTTTTCAAGTTTCAGCTGAAAATCTCCTTTTTATTGCATAAAGAGTCTCACCTCAGGAAATTTTCTAAAAATAGTATTCCTGGAACAGCATTTTCAGCTGTTATCGTGGTTTGAAGAATAGTAGCTTTTCTAAAGTGTGTTTTATCTAATGATCATGTCATTGCTAGCGGAGGTGAAGGTCATAGGACATTCTTTCATGGAATTTGACCAGGATTTTTGTGTTGTTATGGAGAAGGCCAAAAAAAGGAGCAATCAACAGACATAATAATATTACACAGACATACTAACAGACATATTATGTACCTAGTGAGTGGGCTGATCTGATAGTGAAGTCCAGTAAGAATTTTATTGTAACTCAACTGCAAGACAGCGACACTCAAGTCCTTAGAATCTTCTTTCTTCAGAAGAAATGTGCCAGGAATAAGTAAAATGCAGTGTTTGCATTAAAAGATCCCTTCACACTTTTCTATAAAGGAATTTTAATATGCCTACTTTCAATAAGCTAATTATGAAGAAAGCTGGCAGGCATTTCAACGATTTTCCACCACTGGAACATACCATTGGAAAACCAAAAATGAAAAAAGTGAAATTCGACAACCTGCAATTGTTTTTGCTGTACGTTCCTTCATTCATCATGCGTTTTCTATTGAACTGCAATTCTGTGGTGCCCCTGATACACATAGTGAGTCTCAAAATGAACCTTTTGGCGAGAATGATGCTCCTGGATAGTGGCACAGAATTTTTGGACTGATGATAATCAAATCCAATCTGTGACAAAGATAATCATCATTTTGGAAAACTCTATGATCATTTTTTTATCACTTTAAAACAATGTTATACATCTTACAAAACGTTTTACACTTTTTTATCAAACTTATTAAATATGTTTTCAATTTCTATCCAATAACAACTCAATATTTATACCTGACATTCAAATAAATTAATTTTTTCGTAAGCGTTAAAACTAATATTCTTCATCAAAAAATTAAATATAAAAAAAGTATATTTATGTTCAGATCCTTATATGATATAAGATGTTTTAAGATTGTTAAATAATATTTTGTCATATTAATACAAGTTACAGACCTTTCATTCAATGATGAGTAATAAATTATGGACCGACTTGAAACTTTAATAAATTGCTGTTCTCTCTAGTCACAATTAGTCACTCGTACTCCTTGGCTTTTGAACTCCTCATTAATAATAGTGCGTATAATGTGATATTTATAAAATTCCTATTTAGAGATTCCCACACCGTTTAAATAAGAAAAATGCGATAAAGCATTATGAGATACGAAAAATTCAGGTGGTGAAAGTGATTTATCTAAGTATGCACCTTTTGCCGGCCGCAGGGAACGCAACATAATTAATTAGCCGTGCAGAGTTTGGTATTTGCACCTTGATAAAAGAGGGGTCGTTAGGAGTTCTTTTGCAATATCTTTCCTATTTTTGAACCGGAAACCCTGTTAATGAGAGGAGTTCTCTTGTACCTTCTCTGAAAATGAGACGGAATTTTTAGGTACGAAAGGGCTGATTCTGTGAAGATGTTTTTTTTTCAAAAACCAGGCATCAATTAGCGGTGTGGTGAAAAAAGGATATGGTAATTCTGAGAAGGGAGCCGCAGCCACCCTTTTTACTGACCCCAGAAGGAGCTACTCAGCCTGAGCTTTATAATTTATTGTTGAAATTGAAAAATACTTTCTGTCATCGTCTAGCACTTTTCTTTTGCACTCTTTTGCTCCCACTCGCTTCAACTTCTTCAACTTATTCTTCTTCTTCTTCTTCTTCTTCTTCTTCTTCTTCTTCTTCTTCTTCTTCTTCTTCTCCTCCTCCTCCTCCTCCCCCTCCTCCTCCTCCTACTCCTCCTCCTACTCCTCCTCCTCCTCCTCCTCCTCCTCCTCCTCCTCCACTTCTCCTCTTCCTCTTCATCCTCCTCCTCCTCCTCCTCCTCCTCCTCCTCCTTCTCCTCTTTCTCCTCCTTCTCCTCCTCCTCTCCTCCTTCTCCTCCTTCTTCTCCTTCTCCTCCTTTCCCCCTTTTCTTCCTTCTCTTCCTTCTCCTCCTTTTCCTCCTTTTCTTCCTTCTCCTCCTTCTCCTCCTCCTCCTCCTTTTTCTCCTTCTCCTCCTTCTCCTCCTTCTTCTCCTTCTCCTCCTTCTCCTCCTTCTCCTCCTCCTCCTTCTCCTCCTCCTCCTCTCACTTCTCCTCCTCCTCTTCTAATTCCTCCTCCTCCTTCTCCCCCTCCTCCTCCTCTCACTCCTCCTCTTCCAGTTCCTCCTCCTCCTCCTCCTCCTCCTCCTCCTCCTCCTCATCCTGTAAGACTGTAAGACTGCTCAATTAAAGTATCTCTCATGTTTGCTGATTGCTGAACTTTGTAATGTATCTTAATAGGGCCGGAAGGATTTTCATTGGAGTTTGTTTGGAGCTGGAAAGTATCGGTCAAATTTCTTGTGACATGAGCGATGAAGCTCCAAATAGATTTAAGATGAGTGGGGGTATTAAAAATTGAGCGGATGAGGATTAGGAATAGAAGATAGTATATAGAGAGAAGAAAAACCGCACAGTAGTTGAACAATGTCAAGAATGAAGAGAAAATATAAAAATATAATGTTGGAGTAGCAGGAAGAAATCAAGATGAACGGTTAGAAGAGTAAACAAAAGTGGTGAAGAAAACGGAGAAAGATTCTCAGATTTCATAAGGATGAGCTAATCAATTGTTTCCTCCACCATCATTCAACTGTCCGACTGCTGTGAGTGAAAATAGCTCAGCAAGTTTGAAAATATTTGCAGCTCCATTTTTGTGGCAGAGACTTGTTGAAGTTTGTTGAAGGTAACTCTTCTTTAGGTGGAGAGAGATTGACTTATGGACTTGGACAACTGTAATTTGGAGTTCGGGTCAAGGAATGACGTGTCGGAATAACTTCACTCATTCCTATTTTTGCAGCTCTTTATTCTTTTCGTACACTTTTATTTTTTTATTTTTCCCCTTGTTCTCCTCTTCCCCTATTTCTTGCCGGCTCTGTCTTGTGCATGGACAATTCTTCATAAGTCTACACATCAACAAAAAGATTCATAATTACTCAAAAACTACTATGAGCTTGGGGGTAATATACTATGGCTATTTAAACATATTTTTCCTACAGTCACCCGAAAAAGTGTCCATTCTTGCAGTAGCTTTAGCATGAAAAATAGTCTATCCTGGCTCCAGTGCGGGAGAATTAACTCCAGTGCGCGAATAGTTTTACCCACGCACATGTCTCAGACCTATGTGGGCTTCATCCTCCCAAAAAAAAGTATAATACTTTTCGTCATATTTGTACATATTCACCACTTCACCGAGCATTGAATCGAGCCGGTAAACGTCTGTTTACAGAAAGAACAGCTTATTTTCATTACCACATCCTTTTTCAGTGCGGTAATGGATTTTATCTACGACCATGTCATAATGTATACATTACAGTTTCACAATTGATGCCAAAACAGCTGTCTTTTCGAAATCCGTTGCATAATGAGCTCATTATAGTACAGGTTCTACATTATAACATGGGTTCTGGACCAATCAGAAGCATTTTTGATGGAATCAATATCGTAATTCAATATTGTGAAACTATCAGCTGATTTGATCAAACTGCTACACCAGCTTCTTTAACCTAACAATCTACTATAACTTCTCATATTTGAGATGAGAGGTTAGGTATCTCTGACAGTCACAGGTAAAATGAAATTGTTTTAATTAAATGTATACTAGTGGTCGTAGATAAAATAGTGTATGCAACAATTTTATTTGGCCATTAAAGCACTCGTGAGATATTTATAACACTCGCATTCGCTCGTGTTATAACTTACATCTAACTCGTGCCTTAAGAAGGGTCAAAATAAAATCGTTGAATAAACTACTATTTCGTCATACTTGAACATATTCACCACTTTCCTGAGCATTGAATCGAGCCGGTAAACGTCTGTTTACAGAAAGAACAGCTGATTTTCAATACCTCTTCCTTTTTCAGTGCGGTAATGGATTTTTCCCACAACTGCTTGTAAAGTAGTTCTTTATGTACTGAAAACTAATTGTAACATACCTCTTTACTGCTCCGCAAGCGGTAAAGTACTTTACGCTCGCCAGCTGTTTTCTTTACGCTTCTGTTTTGATTTTGATGTCTTCTCATTGGTGGATCACGGAATCCGTGAAATTCACATAACCTCAACAATGGCGAATGCTAACCAAATCCGTGCATGAACTGTGATGTTACAAACTACAAGCTTTTATTGTGTTGGAATCAAGAACTGCAGTTTTGGGAAAAATATTGTATGCAATTCGCGCGTGATGCTTCTTTATCGCTCTCACAAAATTACTGCGCTCTGCTACGCATCGCGCAGTAAATGTTTTGGCTCGAGCGATAAAGTCGCGCTTCACGCTCTTAATACATAAATAACTATTACCGCTTTCTAGCTGTTAGAGAATTTGAAAAACAGCTGATCTCAGAAGTATTCTTAGTATTCTACTGCTGTGATTGATTTTGAGGTTATGTTTGATGATGCTTGCTGTAGTAGCTCAAATTTTATGTTTTTTTTTTATATTTTAGACTAGTATGACGAAAAATATCGTACATAACTCGTCTGGGAAGATGTTTATATCTTATGATAATACCGCACTCCACTTCGTCTCATGCGTTAACTCATCATACTCATATGGTAAACACCATTTCCCGCACTTGTATTATACTATAATACTAATATACTATTACTAGGCTGGAAAGAAACGTTTTGCCGGTCGAGCATAAATGATAGTTTAGGCACGAGGCGCAACCGAGTGCAGAAACGTGAATTTGCGAGAACCAGCAAATCTTTACAGCCATGTAATGTACAATATTTTTTACACTAAGTATTTTTTGTTACACTTGATAGAAAGTAGCTACTTTCCATAGATTTGTCACATATAGAAAGTGCCTCTCTACCATACTAGATTGGAGAAATACTTTTTGTTACACTTGATAGAAAGTAGCTACTTTCCATAGATTTCTCACATATAGAAAGTGCCTCTTTACCATACTAGATCGGAAAAATCAGCTGACAAATAGGGCTTTATAGCCGTACAAGATAGGAAAAAAAGATGGCGTGTGCCAAAAAATTTTCTGTTGACTCACATATATATATTATATGTATAGATATAGTCAACTCATTACATTACTCAATACCTATGACTCAATACCTGTCTCGAATATTATCCAGCTGATTGCATTAGGCTATCATTATTATGGTTATTATTATGGTTTATATATGGGAACTCGCCCATCAAATTTTGAAACTAAATAAAGCAGCATGTTCAATAATTTATTGTCTTGAATACCTTTGAATGCCTCTCATAATTATTATCCAGCTGATTGTATCATGCCTTTCTATCAAGTGTAACAAAAAATATTGTTCATTACACAGCTGTAAAGTTTTGCCGGTTCTCACATATTCACGTTTCTGCACTCGGCTGCACCACGTGCATAAACTATCATATGCTCAACCGGCAAAACGTTTCTTCCCAGCCTAGTAACGTAATATACTATTACTGCACTCCAGATTTCCAACCTAAAAACACTAAATAGTGAGCATGTAATATGCAGGTTCCCCATTCTGCATTCGAAAATAGGTTGCCTACCCTGCTTCAGCCATTCAAAAATCGAGCTCACTGTCAGCTGTAGTTATTGTCGAAATCGATTTGATGATAGGTTATGTGAGGAATTGTGAGGTTATGTATGTCCTGTTTAGTTGTTAAAATTACTTTATACATTACTGTAGGAGAAGTTTAATGTGTGATTCGAGCAACAAGTATTGTTTCTGCATTCGAGAAACTTGATTCGAGCAACAAGTATTGTTTCTGCGTTCGAGAAACTTTTTTCTCTAAGTACAGAAATATCCCACTTTCTGCTCTAGTGACACATTCGCTCCATTTTCTCGTTCTTTTTCGAGTCATTGAGCTATAATCTTGCAGAACATTCTGTTGTTAATGAAATGCTATTTTGAATTAAAAGGGCTGTCCTTAAAACTGTTAGTGCAGAACATTCTGTTGTTAATGAAATGCCATTTTGAATTAAAAGTGTTCTCCTTGAAACTGTTAGTTATCATACAGGCACTCAAAAGGTATAACTGAAAGTATCGTTATATAAGAACATGATCTATCAATTATGAATTTCTTGAAATGCTATCAATTATACTAAAGATTTCCGCAATGGCGGATATTGACAACACCATTGAATAGCTAGCTGATGTTCACTAAATACTTTTATGCAGTAGTGTTCAACGATTTCTATCAGCTTTTCAGTGCTGTTGTCAATATCCGTCATTATAGAAGTCTCCAGTATAATTGATAACACTTTTTTGAGCTCTTCAAAATTAATAATTCTAGTTTCATCTGAAAAAAACCCAATAGGTATCTGACACTTCTTCTATGTCATGCATTTCCTGTTGTTAACATTAAGCAACTCTTCATTAAAAATCTGATAATCTATAAAATAGAAATATTTTCACTGAAATTGAACAAAATTACTTAACTAGGAAATGACCAAATGTAGGTATTCAAATTCCGAGAATTTATCACTACCTGGAATCCACAAATTCATTTTATTTGGCCCATACGCTGATCCGAAACCTACCACCACACATCATATCATTCAAGCCAAGGTTGGCAGCATTGCTGTTGTAATATGGTTAGTTGGGATAGTAAAGGTAACGTAAATGAAAAGAGTTTAATTTTTTCTACTGGGGTAACGCTTGGCATACTAGAGGTGTTTCGGGTACTACTCTAATCTCATGAGAAAAGGTGCTACTATTAAAATAACTTCAGATTGAGTTCAGAAAAAGAATCTAGATGTTTATTTTAATGTTATAATAAAAAGTAATAAAATGCTAATGAGCTAATCAAGAATTTAACAAAAGAGTTTATTTACTTACAAACGGTCACTCGCTCAGCAGGGAAGAGTGGGGCGGGTCATCTGCCGTAGATGTAGCCAGCTCCCTTACTCGACACCGACTGCCCCGAGCCACTCGTTTTTTCAGCACAATTTTACTTGTCATGAATTTTCACTGATGTCATCATTTTTCTTTTAATAGTCAACAATGGCTCTCTCCTCTTTTTGTGAAAATTCATGGCAAATAAATTAATTATGCTGTTACATTACATCCCCGGGTCCCCCTAAACTTCGACCCGAAGTTTCCAAAAAAAATAATTACTTTCTAATCATTAAGAACTTATTTTATTAATATATTTGACATTTAAAACTCTTAACCCTCACAATAACTTAATTTACATAAATATTGCTAAATTTTGTTTTAAACATAAAACATTTCAAATTATCAACCCTAACGAAATATAGAATGAAATATATAATTTTGAAATAAACTTCGCTTTTACTTTTACACCTAACATTTAAAGATCCTGTGGGTAGTCCACAAAAAACTGGGGTCCTTCTTGCAACCAATAATTTCCTAGCTCTTGCTCTTATATACTGTTGCAGACAATCATATAATATTACTACAGTAATAGTTGTTTGCCAACAAAGAATTATTTATATAAGTATTATATTGTTCATTCCTAACAAATAAAAATTTGATGGCATTTCCACATGCTTAAATACATCCTCAGAAAATAAGTTGTGCTCTTCAAATCTTGTAAACTTTGTGTTCCAGTGTTCATTTAAAATGTCTGATAAATTTAGATACTGTGGTAAGTGCTCATGTTCACAAATAGGAATTGCTAGTTTTGGTAGATTGGTCCACATAAGAGGTATTAATTTGGTGATATTTGGTGAAGGATGTGAACGGGAATCACATGGATAAATACTGCTGATAATTACATCACCGTCGTGTCGAAGTTCACAAGCACAAGGCATGTGGAGCGATAGCGTTCCGGGGCTGTTTTCTGGAACTCTTGTTGCAGTATTTCCGCAGCGAATTTCCATTTTGTCCTTTATGTTGTGGATGAGGTAGGTGTCTTCTCGTAATCGTGTGATCAGCGTTTTGTTGTTGTTTGCTTCACATTCGAAGTTGCAGACTTGTTGTAATTGTGTTACTTCTGCTTCAGAAATGAGTGATTGTAGGCATGTCTGAGTTGCAGTAGTGGAAGTTTTGATTCGTGGGATGGAGCAGAGGCCTTTTTCTTTGAATTTGCAGTCTTCTTCTTCATCACTTGTCAGAATTCGTAGATTGTTTTCTTCTTGCAAGATTAGATGATGTTGATTAGTAAGATGACAAGTGAGACCATTCCAGTATAACGGTATAGTTTGTAGATGAAATAATTCTGTAGTCAAATTTTTCTTTATAGGTATTTTTAGTGTTACCCATATTTCATTTGTTGTCTTTTTGCAGGTAGTGAGCTTCAAATTTCGTATTTGTTCTATTTCTTGAGTCGCCAATATATAATGTTTCTTCTTAATTCTTTGTTTGAGTTTTAGAAGTTGTAGTTGAAGTTCTTTGTTAGGAATGACGTAATGTGATAATTGTTGGTTGTAGCATTTTGCTTCTATCTCTCTGTAGTTGTGGATAATTGTTGATATGTACATGAACATAGATGTCCTTAGTTGGGTTTTTAGTAAGTCGATTGTTGAATTTCCTTTTTCAAGTTTATTCTGTTTTGCAAATGACTCCTGCCAACGAATTAGATCCAGTTTCATATTTCTGAATACTTCTTCTACATTTTCTGCCATAATGTTCATCTTGCGAGTATTATTTATTAGATCTTCATGTTCAGCATGGACAAAGTCTTGTAGATTGTTCAGATGTGAAGTAATGTCACCTTCAGTTTTTACGTACGTTCCTAATTCTTCGTCTGTTGCTACTCCACAACACCAGTTCAGGGCTGCCCCAATCGCGTCGATTGAACGTCTGTGGCGTGGAAGTCGATTCTTCTCATCCGAAGTGTAGTCATCCTCATAGTAGTTGTCATCATCGTGT
Organism: Conomelus anceps; assembly: GCA_948455865.1. Classification (NCBI taxonomy): domain Eukaryota; kingdom Metazoa; phylum Arthropoda; class Insecta; order Hemiptera; family Delphacidae; genus Conomelus; species Conomelus anceps. The sequence continues at coordinate 15,448,183 of OX418225.1, forward strand.
AGTTGCAGAAGTTGTAGTTCAGTGTGATGTATCTGATCAAATACAGCACATTCCGATGTGGAAAGGAAAGGACATGATTCATTGAAAGAGTGTACATTTTTTAGATATCTTATAATAAAAGCATGGGATCTAGGAATACGAAATGTTAAGGGAATTGTGGACTCATACAAAATTACATTGTGAATTTTTCTAAATAGAGCACCATGAAATAATGATATTTCTTGAGAAATTGCCGCACATAATATACTAGTAATTATTATAGATAAACAAAGTGATAATGAATTCATTTTAAGTGATCAATTTCAATCGTTATAGAGCACAACTGTCTTGAATTAAATTTGAATCAAGTTTTAATTGTAGGCCTAATAGACATAAGTAAAGAGGCTTTATGTAGAAAAATAATACACTTCATCTACTAATATTATTGATAATAGCAAAAATCAATATGGGTTCTGCACTTATGCTAGATAATATAAATTGTACCTATAGACTAATTTAATAATTGTGAAACACCACACTTGATTTAATCATTAACAATAACTATTATATAAACAAAATCCAAAATTATATTCCTGAAATAACAGCAAAGATGTGTGCTTGATTGAATTTATTAGGTCTACAGATAGAACAATGAATTTATATAAAGTGGTGTTTCAACGAATGATGACTAACATATAATCAAAACAGAATTCCTCCCTAAGCTACTAAAATTATCTAGAAAATTCTTGATAGCTCTCAATAATCAAAAGTATAACAAAATGGCGTATTTTTATTCAACAATAATTATCAAGATAATTCCTTATATCATAGTATACATTGATCATCCGATTTTCTGAAAAATAAAAATAAAATTATACTTATTTATCAAAATTACTTAAGCATCAAATTACTGAATACATCTTTTCAATAAGGACCTTTAACGCATGGGAATAATTGTCATTCATTAAAATGATTTGACAGCATTTGGCTAAAATTGCTTAAAATACTCAAAATCACTAATTAATCAATTGTTTGCAAATTATTGTTGAGACAACAGTTAAATCATTCTGACAATGCTAATTACAATGAGAATTTTGTCATAAATGATTTTGTAAGCCATTGTTCTTTTGATGAATATTCTGCTAGTGTTTGCAATAATGAAATTATTCTTAAAATATCTGTTTGATCTAAACTTCCGCTATCAATTGTGTTTCAAGTGAATGAAAGTCAAAGAATTGAACGTTGAGCTGTTGAATTGCCGAAATGAGAAAAATGATTAAACAACGGAAAAATCAATTTAACGGCGTTCGTGTGAAATATTTTTTTAATTTATCTACATGAAAAGCAACGTTCCTGAAATATCCTCTTAGTGGAAAAAATATTTCGTAAACCTCATCTGTTACCTTTTTTACAACCTCATAAGGACCTGAATATTTTTTAATCATTTTTCTTGACTGTCCTTGTTTGAAATCAGGATCGAAAACCATAACTAAATCTCCTGGTTCAAAATTGCAAAAGGTTCTGTTCCTATCATAATAGTATTTCTGTTTATCTTGCGCTTCTGTCATAACTTTTGGAATCTGTTCTCTGATTTCTTGTAGATTTTTCAAACTAGTTTCTAAATTGTATGTAAAATCTGTAGACTGAGGAATAATTTTCAAGTCTAAAGGGGTAGTTGCTTCAAAACCATGCAAAAGGAAAAATGGTGAGTTTTTCAAAGAGCATTGTTTAGAAGTGTTATAAGCGAATAATACCTTAGGCAACATTTCCACCCACAATTTTCTATTATCAGCCACATAAGCTGTTAACATTTCTTGTAGTGTCCTATTTGCTCTCTCAACCAATCCTTGACATTGATGATGGCTTGAAGATCCTAAAATATGATTGATTCCTAATTCAGCTAAGAGTTCATTAACTTTTTTATTTACAAAATGAGTACCTCTATCCGTACGAATCTCTTTAGGTACTCCAAATCTATATATTGTCTTCCATAAGACTTTTATTGTATTGTTAGCATCAGCATGTCTACATGGTTCAGCTAAAATATAACGGGTTGTTAAGTCTACCATGGTTAGAATATAAGAGTAGCCCATTGAACTCTCTAATGGTCCAATGTAGTCCATCATTATGCATGAAAACGGTTGTGCATCACACTTTATTGGAGATAAGAAACCTTGTGGCTTTGAATTAGAAGTTTTTCTTTCTTGACAGTTTTTACATGATCTTACATAGTTTACGACACATTCATACATTTTGTCCCAATAATATTTTGATGATATTTTCTCATGTGTTTTATATATGCCTGTGTGTCCACCTGTTAAAGGGTCATCATGATATATTTCGAGTATTTTGTTGATAAAAGATTGAGGTACAACTAGTCTTAATTCATTAGAGTGTCCATCAAATTTTTTAAAATAGACAATGTCATTCAAAATGGTGAACCTTCTTGCTTTTCGTATTGCGTGTTTATTGCTAATCTCGGGAGTTTTTATTGCATCATATATGTTTTTAATGCTCTCGTCTTTTTTCTGTATCGATCCCATGTCAATCTCTTCTATTCCAAAAATGTTGAAGTTTTCGTCACTTGTCATGTCAGTAATGTCTTTTTGAACAGGGTATCTACTTAAAGCATCTGGTACATGCATTTGAGCTCCAGGTTTATATTTAAGATCAAATGTGAATTCTGTTAATTTCATCAATAATTTACTGACTCTTGTACTAGGATTCTTCCATGTTTTGTAATATTGTAAACTAGCGTGATCTGTGTAAATGGTGAATTTTCTCCCTATTAAATATTGTCTGAAATGATTCACACAGTACGCTATAGATAAAAGTTCAATTTCCCCAACTGCCCAGTTTTCTTCATTCTTAGTTAGTTTTCTAGAAACAAAAGCTACAGGGTGGAGTTTTCCATCGTCATCTGGTTGTGAAATTACTCCTCCTATACCTATACGAGAAGCATCCGTGTGTACTGCTACCTCTCTGTCAGTACAAAAGTGATGAAGTACAGGTTGTGATGAAAGTCTAAATTTTATTTCTGTGAATGCTCTATCCTGTTCTGCTTCCCATTTTATCGGTTTATTTTCGTTATCTTTCGATATTAAGTTTGTTAATGGCCTTGCTATATTTGCATAGTTATGAATAAATTTCCTGTAGAAACCACTGAGACCGAGAAATGCTCTTATATCTTTAATTGTTTTCGGAATTGGATATTGTTCGATTGCCTCTAAATTTTCAGGGGTGGGTTGGATTCCATCTTTCGAAACAGTATGACCAAGTACTTTAACTTTTCTATAAAAGAAATGACATTTGGCTGTATTCAATTTCAATCCAACATCTTGCAATCTGTTAAACGTTTTCTCAAGCTGTTGATACTGTTTATCAAAGGTGTCTCCATAACTTATGATGTCATCTAAGTAAATCAACACTCCTCTGTACAAAAGGTCATTGAATACTTGATTTATTGCGCGTTGGAAAGCATTAGGGGATGTTTTTAACCCGTTTGGAAGTCTGGTAAATGTGTATAATCCTTTATGAGTTGCAAAAGCAACATAGTTTTGACAATCTTTATGTAATGGCTGTTGGTAGAATGCCTGACTGATATCAAGAGTAGAAAAATAATCCGAGTTTTCAAGTGAATCAAAAATTGTTTGAATAAGAGGAAGAGGGTATTTATCGGGTAAAATTCTCTCATTGAGAAATTTGTAGTCAACTACCAATCTAAATCCACCACATTTCTTTGTCACTAAAAATGCAGGTGAGGAGTAATTATTGCTTTGAGTCTCACAAACTATTCCTGCTTTCATCAATTGATCCACTTGTCTATCTATTTCAGCCCTCTGTGCTATGGGTAATCTATATGGTGGCATTGCAATGGGTGTGTTATCAGTTAATTTAAATTTATATTCTGGCAATTTTGCTTCCTGAAAATCAATTTCGTTAGTTGAAAATAGGTGTTTGTATTTACTGATTAGTTGTTTTGCTTTGAAATCCTGTTCCGATGTTAGGTCTTTGTTTATATCTATTTCACAGCCTTCCCCATCAAACATTATAGAATCAACTGTCAGTAAAGTTTCATCTGTAACACTTACTTCTCCCTCTATTTCTCCAATCACAGTTTGACACAGTAATCTTACATCCTGTTTCCCTGTATTGAAAAATCTCATTTGTGCTACATCACCTCTATCATAAAGTTCTTTGTCCCAAAATACATGTAACTTTTTATTTCTTATTAAAGATTCATTAGGAGTGAAATGAGTGATCTTATCCACCTTTTGAGTGAAACTTACAAGTACTGTTACTTCTCTTTGTGCCGGAATTATTGTTTCAAGAGCACATTTGACAAAATTTACGGAGTTTGATACAATTTCTTTTTTAATTTGTTTGTTGAGTTTATCAATGGAATCAATCCAGTCTTCGTCAATATTCCACTCAATAAATCTACCATTATCAATCATTGATACTTTATTAGTATCATAATCTATAATCACTTTATATTTAGATAGGAATGAATTTCCTAGCAAAACATCGCACTGTAATACATCGGTAATCAATAAGTTCACGTCAAATTTATTTTCACATATATCTAGCCCACACGTTAACATTCCTGAAATTGGGAGTAGAGTACCATTAGCAGCAGATAAAGTTATATTGCTATTTTCCAATTTCTTGAAATCATTATCACTCAGAATACTTTTTCGAGCAATATTTACATTAGAACCTGTGTCAATAGTAATTGAAACAGTTTTTCCACTAAATCTACCTACAACAGTTAATGCTGAATTAATATTTTTATGCTCATTATTCAATGATCCATTCACTGTAGACTTATGCTGCGTCTGCATATCTGAACACACTACTTTGTTTGAATGAATATTGCTTTGATCATTATTGTTACATAATCTATTATTTTTATAAGTCTGGAAAAATTTTCTAACAAATTCTATCACCTTATCCTGTTCTTGTTTTTGGGCGAATGAACACATAATTGCGGATCCCAAGTTCGAATCCGATTTTTCTAAGCTCGGGACCCTAGTTTCGCGTTTTTTGACAAGAAGAAGCAATCATCTGTCCAGTGATTATCACGTCTACAATACTTGCAGAACCTAGATCTATGGCCTTCATGATGATTATTATTACGATTCCTATTCCATTCATAAGTTTGATTTGCTGGATTGTTGAAATATTTTTTATAGTTAGAACTGTTTTGTGTTGAGTCAGCATGTTCCCTGTTTCTTAAATTATAATTATTATTATTATTATTATTATTATTTGTTATTGACTGTCTTTGAAAAAGTTTCTTATTCGAATTTTGGTGAACACTTCTACTGAGGTTCGTCACTACATTACTCAGATTGTCCAATTTCTTTTCCAATGTTTCTACACTAACTCGTTGAACTGGTTGTTCATTTGAATTGAGTTCTTTACTAATAATTCCTAATTTTTTATCCAATAGAAAACGAGATCTTTCATATTTTGCCAAATTTTTCTCCAATTCTTCAATTGTCGCATTATCCATAAATGCAACATGTTGCAATGCACCTATATCTAATCCCCTTAGAACGTATCCTACTAATCGTTTGTCTGACATTTCAGGTTCAAGTATATGGCACAATTTTATTATATCTGCTGTGTATTCAGTGTAGGTTTCTGTCTGTAATTTATTTCTGTTTTCCAATTGCTGTCTGGTAGTTTCCTCGTGTACTGGGTCTACTAATTTCTGTTTTAGGTGATCTACTACGTCAATGAAAGTGAAGTTTGAATTTTTATCAGCAAAATTATCGAAAATAGTTAATGCAGTTTTTTTTAAGTAAAGTGGCAAATACAATATTTTATCATCATCATCCCATTTATTTATTTTAGCAGCTCTGTTGAATATTTTCAACCACTCATTAAAGTCTTCAGTTTTTGACCCCCCATAAGTCTCTGGTTTGGCAAAAGGTCTACTCTCATTCCTAGCCATTTTCTTTTCTTTATCAATATCTAAAGCAACAGTATCGTAAAAATTATCTAGTTTATTTTCCTGCTTATCATTAATATCTGGTGTAACTGTATCATAGAAGTTCTCAACAGGTTTATGATTTAATATTCGTTCGTAATCAGCTAACATAGGGAACTGATTACGTTCCTCATTTGACAATTTTCCTGTTCTGAGCAATTGACTCAAAACTTCCCTAGCACCTGAATCTTGATTTGCATAAATACTAACTTTTTTTGCCAGATTCACTGCAAATCTCAGGTATTCAACATTAACAGATTGAGGAAAATGGATTTCCAATTTCTCACAAAGATCGATCAATTGCGTTTTGTCTAATGTTTTTTCTTGTAAATCTATTGGTAAATCTAATATTGATAAGCTCATTTTAAAATCACTGAAAATATAACTATACAAAACATTATGACTTCTTTAAAAATTACTAGGTTTAGAAACAAATAATCTCAACAAAATGTTGAAGTTAAAAAAAACTTATCTCATGAGAACGGCGCCCAACACCATGTAATATGGTTAGTTGGGATAGTAAAGGTAACGTAAATGAAAAGAGTTTAATTTTTTCTACTGGGGTAACGCTTGGCATACGAGAGGTGTTTCGGGTACTACTCTAATCTCATGAGAAAAGGTGCTACTATTAAAATAACTTCAGATTGAGTTCAGAAAAAGAATCTAGATGTTTATTTTAATGTTATAATAAAAAGTAATAAAATGCTAATGAGCTAATCAAGAATTTAACAAAAGAGTTTATTTACTTACAAACGGTCACTCGCTCAGCAGGGAAGAGTGGGGCGGGTCATCTGCCGTAGATGTAGCCAGCTCCCTTACTCGACACCGACTGCCCCGAGCCACTCGTTTTTTCAGCACAATTTTACTTGTCATGAATTTTCACTGATGTCATCATTTTTCTTTTAATAGTCAACAATGGCTCTCTCCTCTTTTTGTGAAAATTCATGGCAAATAAATTAATTATGCTGTTACATTACACTGTCTTTAAAAGAGGTGATTGTATAGGTGGCTGCTCGGCATTAGGCAGGAGACCTGCAATGAACTGACTAGGTCGCATTATGTTGGATAATCTCAGTAATTTGCTTGAATATTCTGCTGGGAAGAATAAATTATGAGATTCATAAAATAGTATAAAAAATGTATGTATATGAAAAGTAATTTATAACGGATGTTTACTTAGGGCCGTATTTATGAACGTTTCTTATCAACGAACGACTTAAATAAGTCATACTTAGAAGCGGGCCGCTTAGCTCAGTTGTTTGGGGCGTCGCAACTTCAGCTTGCTGTCGTTTCAGCGGTCGTGGGTTCGAATCCCGCTCCTCCGTCTGGCATCTATGTGTGTTATTATCCACCTCATTACCAACGTACAAGTCTCAGACTCATGTGGGTATCATCAGCAATAAAAAAGTCTTAAACTTACGACTCATGACGAGACAAGCCAGCGAATAGCTGTAAAAACCAACCCAGCTACCTCAACAAAGACCTGATTACTGATGAATAGCTTTCATTGAACAACTCTAATTCACACTAATATAAGAATTCACACTGCATGAATATTGCAGGGACTACTGGGTCGGCTTGTAACCTCACTTTTCAGCTCTTAAACTCACCTAGTATAAGCAATGCTTCAACTTAAGTTCGTATTTACGAACCTTACTTTAAGATCTTCTTAACTTGAAAGTGAATTAGTTCTTAGAATCGGTATCTCAAATCCGTTCTTTGCCAAGATAATTAGCTTCCTTGGAGCCGTTCTTGAATTTTTTTTTTTTTTTTTTTTTTTTGAGGATGAAGCCCACATAGGTCTGAGACCTGTGCGTGGGTAATGAGTTGGATGATGGTGATTTATGAGTTGGACCTACAGTTTTAGGTGGGTTCCGAACCACCGGGAAGTGATTTTCAGCAGAGAACAGTGTCTTTTTTGCTGGCCAATCTAATCGGTCACCGTTACAAACAGGACCTACGAGAACGCAGCTTATCTATCTGATTGAACAGATACCTGCTACGGCTCGCGGCTATCACTTCCCTAAACGATTGTTGTGCTCTATCATATTTTGGCTTCATTTTTTGATATATCTCAGCTGATAAAATACAGATGACTTCCAAGAGTTACTACCTAGTTACTACCTTGTTTATGATTTTTCAGTTTATTTACATAGTTAATATCTTCTTTTAATAATTCTTCGGCAGAGTTCGTTTAATAATTTCCCTAGTGTAGGTTTTCATAGGCGGAAGGAGCGGAAGAACCAGACTGGTCCTCCTAAAGGGGGTTCTGACGTTAGGCGTTAACAACCTAGCACAGGCAAAAACCTAAAGGTTGAAAATATGGGGAGCAAAACTTCACACCTCTGCAAGAGGGAGCCTTCATTCGGATACGGGGGAAGGCAGTGATACTCAAAATATTGGAAACCTATTTAAAGAATTTAGTCGAGGAAATCCATCAAAGAGACGAAAGAAACAACATAGAAAGCTCATAGTGGGATGGTTATGAGGAATTTGAGGGATGGTGAGTGGGAGGACCGACGGAGATGGAGGACTCGACTAAAGGAAGGAAGACAGTAAAGTACTGTAAAATCCTAAAATATATATATATATAGGTTTTCATTTCAACTGCTGTCTTGAAGAGGCGTTTATTGATGCCCAGTTTCAGAAAATCACTGTGTGTCAATGAACTCAATGCTGCACCTGTATCATGTTCCATATTTAATGTCTTCCTCTCAAGTTCAACTTGTATCATAAATTTGTCACTAGCTGTAGGTGATGATCCCACAATGTAAATTTCATGCTTATTAACAACCCCAACTTCTACTTCAATTTTGTTTGATTTCAAAGAGTTAGACTTCTCTCTTGAATCACTAATTTTGTTGTGTGTGAGATTAACACTTGGAATGTGCCCAACCTTATCACATTTTCCACAGAATTAATTTATAAACTTGCAATTATTAGCTTTGTGTAGAGTACTGCCACATCTGTAACATTTGTTTTTCAAATCTTGAAAGGTGATTGGTTGTTTTCTTCTATTCCTAGGTTGATCATTCGTTCTTGTTAAACCTAATTGTTTACTTACATTATAGTATTCCATTTTAAAACATTATAGTATTCAATAACAGATTTTTTTCCTTTTTTTTCATTTTAGGATGAAGCCCACATAGGTCTGAGACCCGTGCGTGGGTAATGAGTTGGATGATGGTGATTTATGAGTTGGCCCTACAGTTTTAGGTGGGTTCCGAACCACCGGGAAGTGATTTTCAGCAGAGAACAGTGTCTTTTTTGCTGGCCAATCTAATCGGTCACCGTTACAAACAGGACCTAAGAGAACACAGTTTATCTATCTGATTGAACAGATACCTGCTACGGCTCGAGGCTATCACTTCAAAGCGATTTTCTTAGCGCATAAGGAACTTGCCGTGATTTAATAAAGATAGGTTTCACTCCATTCTTCAACTGTATAATTATGTCCTTTTTCTGAATGTATTTCACCAATTTCAGGCTTGTTTTATTGTATAACTTTCTAATTTGGATTGTTCAATGGCTAAGGCCGTCTCTACCATCTCTTTAAACGATTGCTTATTTTCCTTTTCTTGTAGCAGCCTGAGTCTGATCTCGTTATCTTTCAATCCACGAATGTATTGCATTTTCAAAAGTATGTCATTCACTGAATGTTTTCAGTTGCAGCACTTGAAGTCACAGTGAATCGCTAAACGTTTCAATTTCCGCGCATATGTAGCAATATCCTCACCAGCATTCTGTATTTTGCAAATAAACTTATGTTGGTCAGCAAGAGTACTTGGAGTAGGATCTAAACAATTTTTAAAAATCTCTGAAAGCTCTCCAAAAGATTTATCACCTGGTGATTCGGGAGCAATTGAGTCTCACAATTTTTTATGTATTTCTGGCGAAAGGGTACTAATAAATAATTGTATTTTGATTTTTGAGTCTGTAACGTTCTTAAGTTCCAAAAAAAATTCAAATCTCATTATGAAATCACAAAATGTCTCATTCTCTGAGTAGGGTGTAAAACTTACACTTGGTGTGGTCATCTTTATGTCAATCTCGTTACTGGAAACATTCCTTTCATTTTCTATCAGTTGAGTAGGTGAGATAGGTGCAAGGTAAGATTGTATGTTAGCTCTTTCGAGGTATGCTTCTTCTACATCTGTCCTGTAATCTTCCTCTTTCTGAATAATTTCTTCATCCTCAAAGGAATTCAAAATTTCTTCATGTATTGATGTAAATTTGTTCCATGTTTCCTCGATTAGAGCTTGTCTTTCAGGAGCATCACAGATTGAAGAACCCTTGGTTGTCAGAGCTTGTAATAATATCGTAATTTGTGATTTTAATAGCCTACTCCTCTCCTTAGTTTCAATTTTTCAATTTCATTTTCATCGCTCGTCGCCATTTGTTATGTATTAATATTAGAAATAAATTGTATTGAGTTGATCATTGAACCTTTATTTTTCAAGATTAATACATAGCAAATAGCGACGAGCGATGAAAATGAAATTAAAAAACTGAAACTAAGGAGAGGAGTACTAAAAGCACAAATTGCGAGATTATTACAAGTTCTGACAACCAAATGTATTTAAACATTATAGTATTTTTAGTATTCCATCAATAAAATAAAATCATCATATTAAATGTTTGCACCATTGCAATGTAATTCACTGTATATTTGACTTTTTGGAACTAATTTCATATTCTTTATATCAAATGACCTACCCTATAATTTTTTCTTTTCGTAATGAAGAAATAGAATGGATAAAAGTTCTTGGTTTGCTGGCAGATAGCGCTCACTACACTGCATCAAAATTCTATTATTAACCGACTTCCAAAAACACCAAGGTTACTATATTCGACCTGTTTTTTTTTTTTATGTTTGTACATCAATCATTTGAACAATATTGAACCGATTTCGATGAATTTATTTTTAAATGAAAGAGCATCGCTCAGCGGTGGTCCCATCCAAGTTTCGCAAGGATCGGCCCAATACTTAGCCCAATATTAAACAAAAAGGACTATTCTTCGATGTCTTCATTTCAATCAAGTTTGAATAGGATAGTTCCACACATAACCGCCAATCGGATAACCGGTGTCGTTTACCAGGCTGATCATTGTATCATATGGAGCGCTTTACATCTAGACGGTTTTCGAAATCATATGATGCAATGCAATTATGCCGGGTAAACGACATCGGTTACCCAAAGCTGGTTCAGTGTGAAAGAAGTCTTTAATGTCCCGTTTTGACCAATCACGTGAACTTAATTTGAATCGAGAATAAGAAAAATATAATATTTCTGTCCATAAGTTCATGTGAAAATTGTAAATAATTTAGTTGATGTTATTGAGTCATAGGAATAAGGTTATTTAGTTTCAATCATAAGTTGGAGAATTTGGAAAAACAGCTGATCTCAGAAGTATTTTTAGTTTCCCTGCAGTGATTGATTAAGGATATTTATTCGCCATTATACATGTGCGTACAATAGGCTATTTTGAGGTTATGTTTGATGATTCTTGTTGTACTAGCTCAAAGTTTATGTTTTTTATATTAAAAAAATATATATGACTAATATCACAAAAAATATCGTACATAACTCATCCGGGAAGATGTTTACCATACTCGTATGATAATACCGCACTCAACTTCATCTCCTGCGTTCACTTATCATATTTTCAGTAAGCACAATATTTTCCACACTTGTAACGTAATATAGGCCTACTATTTCAGTGTAGGTATATTCTGAAAGGGACCACATCAAAATGAATCAAAAGCCATTTCACTTTTAAGAAGCCTTTCCCTATTATAATTTTCCTAAATACAATATTCCACATTAAATAAAACGTTGTAGAATTTTCCTTAGTTTATCTTTTCTTATAAGTGGATTTTTAGTTACTTAAGTTTGTATGTTACAAATTAATTATTGGCTTGCTAATTTGATAAATATTTCATAATGTAAGCTTTAACAAATTTCTCATGTTTTCAAAGTTTGAAAATTCAACTAAAAAGCTTAAAATAAAACATATTTTAAAACAAAAAAAGAAACCGACTTCAGTGAAATGATAAAATACTCACGTACTAAAAAGTTTAAAATAAAGTATTTACTTCAAACTGAGAAAATTTTAAATTTCATACAAGTAATCTTTCGAAGTCGGCGCCAAATTTCCCATAAACTTCTAAAATATAACAGAATTACTCTGTGATGTTTTCCATGACGAAATAATTGAACAATCTAATATCAAAACTGACACTGTATTTCAGTAAATGTGAGTGTAAATCACATTTAATTGAAATAGAGTGTTAGTTTTGATATTAGATAGAATTTCTTATCAATTACTGTATTTCAGTAAAAGTGAGTGTAAATCACATATTTAATTGAAATACAGTGTTAGTTTTGATATTAGATAGAATTTCTGATCAATCACTTCCTGGTGGTTCGGAACCCACCTAAAACTGTAGGTCCAACTCATCAATCTCCATCATCCAATTCATTACCCATGCAAAGGTCTCAGACCTGTGTGGGCTTCATCCTCCAAAAAATTACAGTGTTAGTTTTGATATTATATAGAATTTCTTTTCAACTTCATAAAATATTTGGCGCCGTAAATACTTTATTTTAAACTTTTTAGTACGTGAGTATTTTATCATTTCACTGAAGTCGGTTTCTTTTTTTGTTTTAAAATATGTTTTATTTTTCTAATTCGAAAACACAAAATAATAATGTAAACAATATTGGTGTGGTAAAAATTAAAAAATATAACTATATATTCTATATAACTATATATAAATATAACTATATATAAAATGTTATTTATTATTTATTTCTTTTCATCTATGTTATTTTATGTTTGGTAGTGTCTAATATTACTACTCACTTTTAGGTGAACTTGTGAACTCGTTCAATTTAATAAAGCCTTCCTAAGTCGTTTTTAGATAAACGTAAGTCACATTCAAAAGCCCTTAGCCCTAAAAAAATAATATAGCCCTTAGAGTGAGATGTTCATTTATTTTATTTTGTTATTTCACTGTATTGTATACACGACTTTTCCACAGACACAGACCTGTGTCTAGGTGAGAAGAATATTCTTTGTAACATGAGTTCATGTTTATACTTTGTATTATTTTGAAGAACAACAAATATTGATTGATTGATATAAATCATGTTCTGTATATCTTGCAGTTTGAAAAATTGTCAGTTCTATCAAATAATAATGTAATGAATATGATGCCTCACATTATACTTTTCTCATATATCTATTCAAATGATACATCACTTAACATTATCTCAGTTAGACAATGAACGTGCATGACAATAAAGTTAGAAATTCCATCTTAGGCAGAATTTCAGGAAAATCCCTTTTTTGTCCACAACTGTATGATTGGTTGGAATCGTTTACTGAGGACATTGTAGAAAACTCTTTTTCGCATACAAAATATTTTAAAAGGCAAAGAAGAAAAAGAAAAAGAGATCTTCGGTGAGAGGGCAATAAAACCAAGTTGGGGGACAGAAACAAGTTTAGGGAGTGTCTAGTGGTAGAAAATGATCTGGCTAAAAACGTGTAAAGCGGATTGTTAGCAAAAGTGGGTAAGATTATTGAAGAGCAACGGAGAAGTCGAAAGAAAACAGAGAAAAATTTCGCGTCGAAGTTGGACCGATGTCAAGTTTCAAAAACAATGGTGTCGATGAGGCCGGCGAGAAGAAAACTGTGTTAGTTTCAACAGCCCGTGCTTCGTTCGACGGGAGTATTGGAGCGATGATAGTGCTGCTTTTTGGGGGAAGCTGAAATTCAATGGCAACAGGCGCCGACCAGGGCTAGAGATAATTTGATAAGTTAGTTCGAGTACCATACCACTTACTCTACATAGGTAACAACCCATCTATACCAATTATTTTTGTACTATGCGAACAAAGAAGCAAACCAAACAATTAAGTGGACTAAAACTACGTGAAAAATTAAACAAAAAAAATGCAAATGAGGTTTTATTCGAATGGAGTACATACTTTTGTAAGTTTTCTGCAATTTTCATCATGGAGGACGATTATAGCAAATAGCTGAAAATGAAAAATAGCTGAAACAGCTGCAAATAGCTATTATTTTTGTACAATCCGAACAAAGAAGCAAACCAAACAATTAAGTAAACTAAAACTAAGTAGAAGTATAAACAAAGAAACTACAAATGAGGTATCATTTGAATGAAGTACATTCAAAATTTCACTGCTATTTTAATCATTGATGGAGTACAATTATAGCAAATAACTGAAAATGTTGGTAGCGATTTGTTTAGATTTTTTAAATATTCCTGTTTTCACCACTTCACGTGAAAGCATCAAGAATATTTATCGTACAAAACAACCAAAAATATGGATTGGCATTCTTGTAAATAAAGTTGATTCTAGTTCTTGCTTTGTCATTATTTCATTTTAGTTTTTGTTGTGACACTCCCAAATGGAAACTTTGATAGTTATGCTGAAAACAACAAGACATTTTTATTGCTGTCTGTGAATTGAGTTTAACCGATTCTAATCTACAACTCTCCGATGTACAACATTATGGATCAATGTACAGAATGACAAAAACTTTCGACAAATCAAGAGTTACTGGAAAATGAGAAAAAAACAAATGCAGATCAAGAGGACATTTTAAGAAGTGCGATAAATTCAATTGAAATATAAAAGGTAATTAGGAAGTAATGAGTGAAATGAAGGAAAGAATAATTTTTATTAGACGAAAGCACAAAACATTTATTACATGATATAAATGTCAAATATCATACGTATAATATAAATGTCAAATATCATCAATGATACAAATATCTTACAACTAATAAAAAGGTTTGCATCCCGAGGCTACGTAGGCCTGTGTGGGATGGTACACATGAAGATAATAATAAAATAGTATAAGGCTCTAGAAGTATTAAATTACGCTTAGAACTGAGTATAGTTAACTGAGTTATGTTTGAAGCTGATAGTTAGTTGATAAAATACACTAACATATTGGACTGTACAAGAAAGGCCTATCTTGACTTATGCCTCAATGCTGGTTCTCATTTTTTAGTTTTTGGTTCCAAACTTGAGTTTATTTCAAGCCTCTCTCGTTGGGTGCAAGAGTCAACCGAATACGTGTCTGGCTCCAAAATTGAAATAATTATTCTAAAGGGGGCAGTCTAGTGTGGTTGGGCAAACAAAATGGCCGATTAATCGGTCAAAAGCGGAGAGGAAACCGCGTCACGATTACGGCCATGGCCATTGCTCCACAGCTCTCTCAATTGATTCACCCCATTCGCAAGCCAAGTGCTTTACAGTGACCTATCCTAAACTATTCCACACAGACAAGCGTATAAACTGAAGTATAATATTCCATCACTGACTCATTTTAGACTTCCCGGTCAAGCTGCATTCAACTCGATTCTAGCTACACCTTGCATTTATATTTTTACGCTTTCATTTTTACCGGTATTAATGATGGAATGTGGGTTTTATGTAGTAGATGACGTCTTGTAGACTCCAGTTAAGGAGTATAAGACAAGTCAGATCAACAATTATACTCTTATACACTAGTTACCATAATTACTACATCAATTAGTCGGGGTGAGGCTTAATTTTGAAGTGGAAGAAACTCTTGGACAATATAAAAAGCTTCAACTAAATATTTTTTCAATTGTTTTTTTAATATTTTTATATTTTCAAGACTCTTTATGAACTGCGGTAGCTTGTTGTAGAGTTTCCTATCAATATAACTAAGTGATATTCCAAATAGACCAAATGATAATCTCCTCGACTTCTTGTATTATAATCGTGTACATTAAGATTTTGGTTAATATCATTCGTTTTTACATATAAAGAAGCTTCATACACATATAAGCAGGGTACTGTTAGGAGACCAACTCTCTTAAACAACGGCCTACATGAATCTAATCTTTGTATACACCTAACGTCTTTCTTTTGGATCTTAAACACCCTATCAAGGTTTTGTTTTGATGAATTATCCCATACTAAGATAGTATACCTAATATGTGACAGTATGAGCCCATGGTGAGCTGTCAAAAGTAACTTTTCGTCATTCAATCGAGCGAGCTGTCGCAGGACAATAATACCCCAGATGAAATTTTACAACATATTTTCTCAATCTATGGAGGTCACCCGTCTATCCAACATAACTCCTAGAAATGCCATTTTTTCTTCCTGGTCTAGTTGATTATCGTTTACAAACACGTTTATAGCCCTATCTTCATTTAAATTATGTTTGTTTTTGAATTGAAGATATTGGCATTTTTTTCTATTCATTACTGATTATGAATAACTGATTCAAGAATTGGACAATGGACTGCACACCTATATGGGTATTCATTTCTAAATTATCTAGAAAATTTATTGGTGATTGGTGATTGGTTATGCGGAAAACGTGATGCTAATAAAACTACACTAGAATGGATGAAATAGATGATCGAGGTGCTATGATATTATCAGCTTTATTAAAGCTGATAATATTAGGCTCCGCCTAATAAAGCATATTTTCATTTCATTTTTCATTATCACTTACTCGGTGGCTCAAACCCCATCTACTGCAGACATTAGACCAAAATTTCCCCCATAACATTATACGGCGCACATATTACTTAAACGGCGAAGTGGAACTACTCTTGAGGGTCTTCCCGCCAATTAAATCCTCAGCCTACTTTTTTCACCATTATTAACAACTGATATGCGTTTAAAATTTCAGACAGAGATTGACGTACGGATTTAAGTAGTGGAAAAAATAAAACGGAGAAATGGATGTATAATGTTGCCTCACCATATTGTATCATGTTTTATTGTCACAACGTAACAAACTTTTCACTTCACAATACCATGCGATAGGGGTACATCGTTTACTATCATCGTCGAACTATCTATAATAGATTTGGGTGCTTAATCTAGATGTGAAAATTAATTAATCTCGAATCCCTTTAAGTGCTATTAATTTATACTGCAGACTTCTGCAATGGCGGATATTGACAACAGTATTTAATAGCTGATGGAAATCGATGAATACTACTGTACAAAAGTATCAGTCACCACCGGGAATCGAACAACAGACCTCCCAATTGCCGGTCGGGCACCTCAACCACTAGAATATGGAGACTTTCTGAACAGCAGCATCCATTTTAAACGGCCATATCGGATATAAACTTGGTCATATCGGATATAAACTTTGCCATAAAGGAGTCCGAAATTAATAAATTATCTTTTTGTATATTTGTTTAATTGTGTTTTGTGAGATGAAATTAAGTCTTGATT
Organism: Conomelus anceps; assembly: GCA_948455865.1. NCBI lineage: Eukaryota > Metazoa > Arthropoda > Insecta > Hemiptera > Delphacidae > Conomelus > Conomelus anceps. The sequence goes on from OX418225.1 coordinate 15,465,430, forward strand.
TTTTTACAACTGTCTGTTCAAAAATCTCACTTTGGAAGGTGTTTTTGTTTGACATGCAATCAGTAAACCCTGCAACATGACACTATTTACCTACTTTATTTTCACTTACCTGGTGTTCACGATCCCACCCAAACTGTAGGTTCATTCTCCATCATTATCATTACATACACTCATTACCCACGCTTAAGTCTAGTACTCATTTGTACAAGAAAATTTCTTGTTCAATCTTCCGCAAGTGACTTTTAACAGTGGCAATGGTAAGTGGCAATTGAACAGTCGTATCAAAACTTTATATGGACGTCCATTAAGCTCTCTGACGATGTTCTACCGCCTCACACAACATATCTTCAAAGAAAAGAAAAAGAGTGAAATACTTGGCTACTTCGATGGAGAAATTCTAGTGGAAATTTTCGAAAAGGGAAAGTTTTAAATCTTGATCTAAGAATGCAGATTCGAAATGCTTCTTATGCCTCAGATTCAATAGGTTTAACAGCGAATCGTCATCAATTCGACTTGCAGAACCGCCACGCAGACTCAACGCAAAGATCTCTTTGTGCTTTTTGAGATTCCTTTCGCACGCCTCCTTCTTTTCTTTTATTTCTTTACGTCCCCTTTTGTATGGCAGCCACAGCCACCTCAAGACGGACGGACGTGAACTGAATGAGAAGATTGATGAAATTTTTCGCTGGAAAAGGTCGACAAATTGCTACACTAGTCGCGAATGGTAATGGTGTGCTGTCATATGACCAATGTAATTGTGCAGCGGATAATTTATTTTGAAAGTTTCTAAGATATCATTATTCATCTGGAACGATTCTCTTGGAATCGGAGAATGTATTTCAAGATTTATTGTAATGTTGGAAGATTGCTGGCAATAATAGAGTTACATTGTAAAAATTAGGAATTCGATAAAATATACCAGAATTCTCTTGTCACAGTTGTTCTTATCTGAAATGAATTATCAAGTTCACTTTAAAGAGAAAATATACTGGATTGTTTGTTCCATGACGAACTGCATTGTTAATATTAACTTTTCATGTGAAAAGTTACTCGGCCAGATTAAGTGAGTTATTATACTTATTCTTAACAAATATTTGACTGCATGTCGTTAAATTTCACATGAAAAGTTAATAGGAAATATACTTCTCAATTTTCTCTGTTTTCTGACGCATAGTACTTCCGGGATTCTCTAATTCAATTCAACTTGTATCCACTTCCCTAGATTTGAGTTCCAATGATGCATTTTTTTTTAATAGTCATTACTTTTGAATAGATATTATGGAGAGTCATAATTTTATAGTGCCTGACAAGAGTTTGATGAACTACGAGAAGATGAACACCTGTTGTATCAAAATAGATTCATTATGGTATATCAGTTAGCAAAGTAGGAAATTTGTGAAGTGAATGAGCTGTTATAAAAATTACCTGGCTCAAAAGTGGGACACAATAATTTGTCATATTTATCTACCGATATTGTATTACAATTACGTTGACACCGAATTAGGCCGAAGACAGACTGAATCTGCTATCATTCAAAGAAACAGCTGATAGATTCTTCAAAAATAAAAAAATTCACTTTTGAGAAAATTAAAAAAAGGATGTGTTCCCCAGTCAAACCTAGTAGCTCGAATTCTTATGCTAACAAAAATGATGTAGCAAAAATGATGTAGTAGTGTGTTGAATAATATTTGAGCTCATACGCACGAGAAGTGTGCATGTGATACGATATTCCTGAAATATAATTTTCACTCCACAAAGGTCGATTTTCAAACTTCTTTCAAGCTGTGTCAAGTTGTACAAGAATTGAACTTGATTTTTCTCAGGCCGAATCAACCTCATGCTCTGTAGCATTTTTAAGCACTAATTTTAGCATTTCATTGATTATCATTCAACTTAAATTGAAAAGTTTAAAAATGTTTTAAATTTAAACTCTTTGAAATTATTATACAGCTATTCCAGCTATTTTTTTATCTCAAATGTATATCTCATTATAAGACTGTTTTTCAAAAATGTTGTTATTGTTTGTTTTGGAGGCTGCTACACTTTATTTATTTCCCTGTCTTGACGAGTTCTGAAGGATCAAGTCAGTGTACTGTGTCTAGCCGTAAAATTAAGACTAGCGCACTATCTGATTATTAAAGATCTGTCAATTTTAATTTGTAAATGACCTGATATATTTCTCATTCATATTGATTTTTTCAGCTCGTTCGAATCATACTGCTGCAGTATTGTTTCTACATACAACCTCAGGAGAACTTTTAGCAAGTTTCCCACAACTTACATGTTATTGTGATTGGAGGGTAGAGCTATTTTCCTAGAGTCCATAGCGTATGACATGTTGGGAGACATTTGATCGATTCAGTCTGATAATTTTTAAAAGTGGACAGTGTTGCAATTTCGATCATGCCTTAGTCTTGAGTAATTTATTTCTATTCAGATGTAATTACTGCATCAACTCCAATAGAAACTGTTACTGTTGAACGGCGATTCGAGACGGCAGAACTCAAGACTTGCCCTTCAGGTAAAACTCAGGTTTGTGACAGCACTTGAAGGTAATTCACTATTTTTATTTAATTTACTCTATTCTTTGGGATAGTGGCCAAACAGCGTTATGTTACAATATCTGTGAACGATGATGTCTGTAGTTTTTAATATTGATAACCGCCATCTTGGAATTCGATTTGTATAATGATTGTTGAGAGAGAGAGAGAGAGAGAGAGAGAGAGAGAGAGAGTGAGTGAGTGAGTGAGAGAAAGAGAGTGAGTGAGTGAGGGTGGACGAAGAAGGGATCACCGATATCATCTCTGTTTTGCCCACATCGACTTGACCTAACGTGAGCGGAACTAACGCTAAGGTGGCTACTAACGTTCCGTTCACTGTAAAGACTCATTGGGAAATAAAGATGGAGTTATTTATTCAACACTACTTAGAAGACAGCTCCTCTACATTAGCAGTAAATACATTAATATCCTACAAAACGAATACCTGAGAAACAGACTTAATAATAAAACAATTCACATGAACAGAAACATTAATTCATGGATTAGATCAAAATTTTTCTCATCTTTAAATTTTATTCAATAAATAAAATTATATGCAAGTGACTATATTGTCTACTAAATAAATTTTTAAAAAATAAATAAACTTATTAAACTATAAATGCGACTCTCACCAGCGCACAAGGTTTTTCCTTTTGCTGGTGATGCCATAATAATTATAAAAACTAAATAATAGTAATTGAGCACATTACTGTACTAGGGCTACAGACGATATACAGATAATTAATTAATTACATATAATTTATATTCAAATATTTTACATATAATTACATTGTAATCACTAATACAAAAGATCTTGTAGTTATGTAGATTAATATAATGTAGAAGTGTATTATTATTTAGTTTTATTTTGTACAATGACATTTGTAATGTTTCTGTTTTTTTTTATGTGGCAATAAATTCAATTCAAAAATTCAATTCAGTTTCTCTTACTGCAATTCTAGATATTATCAGAAGTGGAAGAGGTAACAAATAAATAAGATAAAACAGAATGAAAACACTGAGGGTATTTAGCCACAGATGAAAAGCTTGATATTGTGAGCAAACAGATTGTTTTTGCCTACTTACCGATTCAATGAGAATTAAAAAAATTAAGATCTATTAGAGTGAAGTTCTCACCCGCTTGAAATTTTTTGCCGATTCCTGCTCCATACGCTTGTAGCTGTTGGAGCATCTCTATTGAAAGAAAAAAGAAAAAAGAAAAGTGTACAAATGCAAATGTACATATTCAAATGAACATAAAATGTCCGAAAAAGTAGTTCTAAATCTAACAGAACCAACTATACAAAAACAAATTATGTACACGAGCTTGTTTCACAAGTTCTATTTCGAATTATGATTCTTCCATTATTTATCAGGTATCATATTTGAATTGAATCATAATAAATTGAAATTAGGATGACTTATGATATGAAATTTATTTTCTTGTAGTTTGGCGGAAGTGTGTACGTAGAGCTATAACATTGTAAACTGAATGTCTCTAAACTCTGCAGTGAGAGAATTCCCCTTTTCAATTCTCAATCTAGGAATTATCACACAAAAAGAACCATCAGCCTTTTTACTGGTGTCAAGGGAAACATGTGGCCTTTCATGAGAGCCCAGATATCGGGTCTACTTTCTCTGGCCATTCAATAAACCGCTCGTGTCAACACATTGAAAATCAGCTTGCAACAAAAGTTGGTCGTCTAAAAATATCGACAGAAAATTCTCCAGAGGTCTACGTGTAACTTCTCTTCTCAAAGGCTCAATCATCTCTCCATTCAGTTGACTTGTGTTTAACACTTTTTGTGTAAATATTTCCATTTGTTCAGACGCTCTTACCAGAAATCACTTTGTTGAATTTTATCCAGTCAAGGTACTCATTCATATGTAACAGGTTTGAGGAAAACTCTTGTTCCAGATGAAAAAGTGCCGGGTTTCTGCGTGAGGTACTTCCATGTAATTTTCCCATTTCGAAATGTTTTCGTTCAAATAATAGCTGTATTATTGACAGGGAGTTGAATATTTTGTTTCATGGCACAAATTTCTCAAACAAATAAGCTAATCATGGATTAACCATTAGAAACTTGAATGAATTATTCCTATTTATTTCTTCCTCTCTATTTATTATGCGTGAATAATACAGAATTTTGGTTGGAATTATATCAATCAGCTAATGATAATGTTGTTTTCATCATAATATTCATCATATTATGATCAACAAGTGAATAACTCATGAATATGACAAACAGAATGATGAACAATGCGAGAATGCAGATAATGAGGAAATGTGAAGTGATAGAGAAGTCAAATCTGACTGTGCAGGTTGCATATCCTGCACCTGCACTAAATGCAACACTAACATCTTAAGATCAGAAGAACCAGAAATATATATATTTTTTTAATAACACATAGCTTTGTGAGGAAGGATTGAGCAACATAAATGGTTTAAGCCAGCAGTTATTAAATATTCTGCTTATATAATTGTAGAAATTGCCTGATTTTGGACCAAACAGTACAGTAGAAAATAATATCGAATAAGAAGATTAATTAAGAGCAAAAAGAGCATAGTTTCTAACCATATTGGTGATTGCATGTAGAAGATTGAATGGTTAAGTGAATTGTACGTTGAAGTATTGGAAATAAATTAGAATTTGAGAATGATTTATGGTAATTGAGGCGATTGTATATAATTGAGGATAATATCAATCCAAAAGTTTTTCTCGTGATTCCTGGAGAGGAATAACCCACTCTTCTATCGTTGGATTAAACTTGAATGGAACTTATCACACTTTATTGAAGTTTGAAACATTCACAATAAATTTCTGGTTCCACTAAGCTTTATAGTAGGGAATCATATTTTTTCAAATTTAGCAATCGAATCACTGTGTTTTGTATTTAATGATATATTGTAATGTTTGAGCTTATATCAATAAACTCCTCTGAATGTGTTTTCCATCATCCAGAGAAATCATTATAATTAAGTTCAACATTCAAATTTTCAGTAATTATAACAATCTGAGTTCAATAATGAGCTGTCTCAAAAACATGAGTTTGATTGAGATTGATAATGGTGTAACAACCGGAACTAGTTTCTCGAAGTTTTAATAGATGTGGTTGTGACAATTTCGTCTTATTATTCATTATTCATCAAAAACATGAGTTCAGATAAAGGTATAGCTGATTCCTTTTTGAGTAATACTACCAACTGTTGTTTCCAACTAGCAAGCTGAGAACCATTTGTAAACTGATGAGAGATTGTTGTAGAGTTGGAGATTTTGCTACAACCAAGCACATAGGATTGAACTTCAGTGTGGGGTTGAGCAAAACTGAGCTTTAGAGTAGGAATTTTGGTTTGTTTTCGTTCTGTCTTCAAGTTGTAGTCACATCCATCTCGCTTACAAAACGAATGACTGGTGGAGAGAGAAACAAGAAAGGAGAGGGGAATAGTCAGAGTAGTTATTTGGCAAGTACTGTAAGTAAATTACAATATTTTTCTGAGAGAAAAGATAATGAAAAAAAAAATAAATGGGGAGGAATGGTGAGAGAGAAGAAGATTTGAAATATTCATAAAACAAATGGAAATTTGATTAAAAGTAATCGACAATAATACAACATTAACGCTTTCAATTTGAAAGCTTCCATTTTTTACGTCTATTTATGTTTTTTTTACGAATATTAGAAAAATATGTAAAGTTAGAATTCTTTGTAAGTTTAAGAGAACTGATATTTGTGATTCAATCTCTGTTTATTTGGTGCGTTAAAGCGTCTACCCTGATTGGGTCAGATGATCGTGGGTTTGATTCCCATTCCAGCCTGGCATTTTCCATTTTGAGAAGGGGGAGATTATGTAAAGATGTATCAACATTCCAAGAGAGCTGTAGAGATGTATTGCAATTTCCATACACAAGTCTTAGACTCATGTCGGCATCATCAGAGAGAATAATACTCACATTTTTTCTAGAAATATTTGTCAAGGTTCAATTACATTCTTTTAATTCAAATTCACAAGGATTATCAACGCTTAATAAAAATAATCGAATTTTTTATGATTCTATTCCCTTCTCATCATAATTATTCACTGTGATTAACCTTATTCATTACTTCTGAAAATCTAAGTTTCTCTTTTTCTCTTACACTCACACAATAATAATAATAATAAGCGTATGGCTTCTAATTGTGGGGAGACCCTTACGGGTAGCTCCACCTCGCCGTTTGTGCCATGTTACGGGGAACATGGTGGACCTACTATTTTAGGTGGGTTCCAAACCACCGGGTAAGTGATAATAAAGCTTGTAACATCAACTCACACAATAATTTGAACATATTGAATCCTATCCAAACAAATGGAGATTCACAAAGATTTTCAATCTCACCCTGATAAGCCTCATCAAGTATCTCCTTCACTCTCATTTGCCCTTCCTCTAGGTAATAAATAAAGGCAGCCATTATATTCTACTCTATTCTTTTCTCCCTCTCGACGTTTGACTCGTCGAAATACATCTCTATCAATCACACTCACAATAATTTTATTTTTCTCTGGCTTCATTCATAGGTAAATACTAGAAGCAATGCACATTTAATGGAGATAAACAAGAAGTATTAATATCGGAGTAGGCTAACCTTTCATTACTTACGTTGCCAATTAATTAAAAACTAGTTCAAGTGGTCGCGATGTTCAGTCACGACCGCTCAAGACTGCGCTTGGATGGGTGACCGTGCTTCAATGACTTGATGTTACAAGCTTTATTATCACTTACCCGGTGGTTCGGAACCCACCTAAAATAGTAGGTCCACCATGTTCCCCGTAACATGGCTCAAACGGCGAGGTGGAACTACCCGTAAGGGTCTCCCCACCAGTAAAAGCCATACGCTCATTATTAATTAAAAACTATGCTGTTGAAATTCGAGGAGACTATTTTAATACTGCGATCCAAATTCCAAAATCAACTATTCACGAATTTTGAAAGTTATTGAAATGTTATGTGAAAAACACTTTAATTTCTCCTCCCATACACATTAAGTTTGTTCTCGTCTTTCTCTTTCTTTCGTCCTATTCATCATCCACCCCTCTGTGTCTTTCATCAAACATTGTTGTTCAACAATGTGTAACCTAACTTCTTGTGAATGTAACTAGAAACCCAACATTATATTATGAGTTGAAGCTAAAATCGACTTGTCTCGAAAGGAAGCTACAGCGCGAGATAGTTTCGAAACCAGAATCTAAGAGTTTCGAGAGATTACGAGAGTTATCGCTCTGTAAACATCCGAGCAGTCGGTGTGGTGTTCCTACACTGGAGCTGCTGCTTCATGACTTCAAGCTCACCCCAAAAAACTTCTTCCCCCCACCCTTGAACCTTGCCCCACAGAACCCCCAAGCTATCTCTTCACATCTCTTGGAAGCGAATTGTGCTAGGGTTTCTTGTTCTTGTACTGTGATATTCCTACTGGGAAATGTTTGATGTAACCGCCTATCTTGTATCCTAGAGCATGACATGGAGCAACAGTGTTACATCGAATAGCATGTCCAACAAGCCAACAACACATATCATATGCAACAACGTCTAGCATTCCACCAATACAACCTTCTTATGGGAATTAGTCATGTTTTATGTTTTTCTCTCATAACTTGTCTCAACAAAATAATGAATAATAAGACGAAATTGTCACAACCACATATATTAAAAATATTGAGATACAAGTTTCTGAGATTGATAATGGTGTAACATCCGAAACTAGTATCTCTATATTTTCAATAAATGTGGTAGTGACAATTTAGTCTTATTATTCATCATAGATATCTTCCACAATATCACCTTCACTACTACAAAGAAAGTCAAGAAAATAAGTTTTTAAATAAGGGTGAAAGTACGAAACTCAAATGGAATCAAAAGAAAATAAGACAATATATTGAGAAAGAGACCAGACATAGAGATAATGTAAAAGATCTGTGAATATATAATGATAGAAAACAGCTAATGCAATGGAAATTGATTCAATGCAGTGAATAACAAAAAATCATGAGAAATACATGAAGTTGTAAAAATGATTAACCGTAATATCTGTGTGAGGATAATCAATCAGACTTGGATATGAAGCAAAAATTAGAACCGATACATGAAGTAAAGAAAAAGATAAATAGATCGAAGGAAGCTAGATGAAAAAGGATTTTCATAGAAAGGGGGAATTATGAGCGTGAAGGAAAAGTTTTATGAAAAAAATAGAAAATATATGACAGCTTGGAAAAACTTTGTTTTGTCCCATTTTTCCATACTATTCTCCCTATAAGTTTTTTAAGTGAGATTTTCAGCTGTTGGCTTTTTCAAACCAACAATTGGTATGGATGCCATTGATATGGATATGTTCATAATGATTATAAATCAAGTTTATCGTAGATGCGAATCAATTTTTTAACTTTGCCTCAAAATCTAAAATTTTGTATATTCTAATCTCTATTTCAATTTAATTTGGTATTGAGTCAAGTATCAATTTCTAGAAAATTTACCTACAAAATTACGTATTGGTATATTGGTATCATGCCAATATAGCGTGGGTAATGATAGCATATCAACATTAAATTTTTATATATATGCATATCAATCAATCATTCAATTACTCAAGACATATAAATGGGATATACATGTCAGCAGCATATAATAACCTATCATTCTACGAACAAATATCAAATAAATAATGATGGAAACTGGTAGAAGAGATGAAGTTCGTTACACTGATGTCTGTATTAAGCACACGAGGTATAAACAATATATTATGCAAACTGGTTAATGTAAGCAAATTCAATTGAAGACAGGTACGTTATTTAATTAATAATGGATTGAGTGGATTTGCTAGCAGCAGTGTTGGATAGAGTAAAATTTCAAGCTACCGTATTCTGTCAGTAGGTAGAACAATAATCTGATATCTGAAATCATCTTCTGACAATCAAGTGAGAATGAGGAACGAAGATAGGAATAGTGTGTGAGTGGTATTAAGGGAATGAGATTACATCAATATTATTCATGTATAATAACAATAACTCTCCGTAACGAATAATACAGATGTTGTCACAGCCACTGAATAAATTCACATTCGAGATACCGTACTACAGTTTCAACGTTTCAACCTAGAGTCATTTGATATTTTGCTGTTAGTTAAGAATTACATTATAATAAGAGGATGTTAATAATTGAAATAATAATGTTTATGCCTAGAGCTGGGAACTGACTTCTACAGGTCAGTTCAGGTGGCAATTCATTGCTGTTTCAAAACTTTTTTCTCAATGATTCGATTTTTGTGTATTTTGGGATGCTGTATTTGAATGTATGTCAACTCGTGAAAGCGAGGCTCCATCGCTTCAAATCTTGGGACTGTTTCAGTGTTATTACTATAATCTCAAAATATAATAGTTTTCAAGAAACTTTGAACAGAACTATTTGACCAAAAAAGTTGAAATTCGGTATCAAATCAAATCGTTTATTGCACAAAAACCGAATACAAATAGTACGCAATAATATTATATACAATTTCACACACAAAAGGAAATACAGTATTATTATAAATTTGTCCTACACGCCGACAAAATTAAAACTTGCTCGCCGACGTGGAGTCTTATCAACAGAACTTCTCTACTTGCAACTACAAAGTTGAGTGAAAAAAAATGATAGTCTCTTAAAGATGAATTGAATTGAAAGAATCTCATAGATAAAATTGTACGCATATATCACATTATATATTATTAAAAACTATTTATTCACTATTATTATCATAGAATATAGGACTACAAACATAACAAAATTTAACCAGGCCATTAATTGAATGGAAAAAATTTGTCCCTTATAACTTTATTTTATTTGTGTAACTTTATTTTAGGCTTTTTAACTATCCAATCCCTAGGTATTGTATTGAACAATCTGTTATTTATATAATATATGCTCCTTCGAGATGAAGTACTATACACTCCTTTTCTACGGGAATGAGGTTTTGGGTCAGTTGTCTGGGAACAACAGAAGCTCTATGGAGATTTGGAGAATTTTTAATTTTAAGGTCAAGTTTTGGATTTAGAAGCGTACTAAGCTTTTTGATATCTGAACTTTTGTTAATTGGGAGTTAAAACAGCCTAAAAATTTATATACTCTTCCAGGAGGGAGACCCCCGGACCCACACAAAGCCTTCCTGGGGGCTAACCGCCCAACCAACCCCCACACAATTTTTTTTTCATGGCACCGCCTTGTTAAGAGTAATATATAGACTCTCTGTTGTACTTGAGAGACTGACTTTATAGTTTAGACAGTCACGCCATTATCAATCTCTATCAAACTGATTGGTTTGATAGAGATTGAAAATAACGTGGCTGTCAAAACTACAGTATCTTGAATTGTAAAATCAATTCCGTGGTATGTACTATTATTCCACACCAAACCAAACCACAGGGTTAGGTGGTTGAGATGGCTGACTGCGCCTTAATTTCCCCCTCTCAGGTTTAAATAAAGGCAGTTATTCAATTCACCACATCAGTATCATTCATTATGGATATCTACCACAATATCACGTTCACGAATACAAATAAGATTAATTCTCAATAATATAAATATTTGTCAAAACAAAGGAGTAAAAAAAATATGGAAGTGATATGAGGAGAACTAAGGAAGTGATTGGCTGCCTGCTGGGTGCGATTCTAGTCACGTGATGTTCAGTCTCGATCGCTTGGGACTGCGCTCAGTGGCGGATTTACGAGGGGAGGGGGGGGCTTTCGGGCTGAAGCCCCCCCTCCCAAAACCTCCAGAGTGTAAATTTCTTCCAATATAATCAGTTTGAAGCTCGTAAAATATTCATTATAACAAGAATTACCTAATTCCACTACTAAGTCTTCAATTGTAACATCAGATCCCATATTTCTATAAGAGGAAAACTTATCGTCAGATAAAAACTTTAGAAAAACATCATTTTTTACAGCGTGGAATTCACACAAAGTTTATCTATTAAAACTAGATGAAACATTAATTCATTGAAAAATTTGTATCTTATTAGAGCTCCCACATTGATTTTCATTCTTAAAAATTGAATAATATGACCGTAATACCGGAATAATACTAGGTCTATGTTCAACAAACTGTTGAACACACCAGATTCAGCCATAATTAAATCAAAATTTTCCAATATACTTTAAATTTAAGTTAATTTTATCGCCGATATGGTTCAAAGCTATTTTTTATTTCCCAATCATATGAATAGTTATAGTTCGGGGTATGATTGATAAAATTCAAAAGCTTTCACAATATTTGTTCACCTCTACCCCCCCCCCCCCCCCCTATCATCAGTAGCAAACCAGCCACCCCCAAAAACATTTTTCATTGACTGCGCTTGGGAAAGTGCCCGACTAAAAAAGTGACATTATCCGTCTTTTTTCACTTACCTTATAGTTCGAAGCACACCTAAATCTGTAAGCCCATCACTATCTTTCACTCATTACCAACGCACAAGTCTAAGTTATTAAGACGTTATCACGAGAAATTAAAGTGAAATATATGTTGAAAGCATAATTTATTATTAACTTATCTGATAACAAAAGGAGACATTTTTGAGACAGTTGATCTTATCAACTTCATAAGAAAATGGAGTCGGTTAAACGGTGGCAGACGATAAATGTCGTGACTGACGTGGAGTGTCGTCACCCCTTCAGCACACAGGCGCAGGTTAGCATGCCAAAAAGCCAGCCTTAACAACGCTGGACAACATCTCCGCGCTATTTATGTGTCGGTACGACTTTATTTATTACACTATTATCTGACCGTATTACATTATAAAATACATCTACGTAGTGCAGTTGACTTGAACTATATTTCAAATTCTGAGAGCGACTAGCATGTGAGTCTTCCACGAAAACATGATATATAGATAAAAACTCTCTCATATGACGTTCAACACTAAATTTCACGCTCAGCGTGTCGTCTGTCTCTCTTGCTCACGTATGTACTTGATCCCTCTTTCCCTCTCGTTTGAATCCCCTTCAATTCATCCCTTGTATGGTAATTCTGAAGTTTTTTCACTGGAGCACGTTTGTGGGGTTGTATAAAGTGCATTGTCGTCGGACCAGCTATGATATATATATTTTTTATATCTATATGCAAAATTTGTGGGAAAATAACAAGAATGATGTGCTCCTTGAACCTGAACGTACCGCTTGTTAAAACTTTAGAACATACTTTAAGTTTTTCCTCTCATTTCTGTTTACAATATTCTTCATGAAGTTTGCTTTGACGATAAATTTTGTTTTGTAAATTCATCTTTGTGTTCTGATTCGATTTTTGTGAGTAAATTTTTCAAGAAAAAAATGAACCATAATGTTGGAAATCGTTATTTTTCCTTGTGTGTGATGGTATTTGTGATAGTACAATTCAGTTTTTATTTTATTCTCTAAATCTTGGACAACAAAAAATCAAATTTCATTTTCACTACACTACAATAACACAACAATATTTCATTTAACATTTTAAATGTTTACCATTCATCTTTATGAAGTAATTATGCAATATTATGAATATGATGGGATGATAATCAGCACTTTCGATGTGTACAGGGGTTATCTCTAAAGGTAGCATTTTGGGAAGCCTCATTTTATTTAGAAAGAATTTTAAAACACAGAAATTTTCTTGTTCGGCTGAATTTGTTGGCTAATTTTTGGGTTTCAGATGAGCGCACTTGTGTAGAAATACGTTTGAAAAGTACTAAACTTTACTGCTCCTTCAATTTATATCTAATCCATTGTGATAATATCATTTAAAAACCTCTAAACTATGAAAAAATTAAATTTATCTCGAAGAAAAACATGAAAGGGAAACTTTCCGACCCAACCTACAAAACTACCAAATTTGAGAGGAGAGGACCGTAAAGAGAAGACATACTAATCCAAGAGAGATTCTAAACCAAGAATACAGTAGGAAATCTCCTTCCAGAGTCTAGAAAAAGAATTATTTTACTCATGAATTACAGAGAATTTAAAGATATAATAATTTTCAATTTAATCAGCCCCCTACGAAGTATCACCTGTTTCCATCCTGTTTAACACAATTTTAAAAGTGATGATAAGCTTTTATGATTTCATTAACATTACTATTGATTTTCAATAATGAGAAGTGATAGCCGTGAGCCGTAGCAGGTATCTGTTCAATCAGATAGAGATAAGCTGCGTTCTCCTGGGCACTCTTCGTAAGGGTGACCGATGAGATTGTACAGAAAAAATACACTTTTCTCTGCTAAAAAATCACTTCCTGATGGTTCGAACCTACCTAAAACTGTAGGTCCATCTCATCAATCACCATCATCCAACTCATTACCCACGCACAGATCTTAGACCTATTTGGGCTTCGTCCTCTAAAAAAAAGATAGTAAAAGTCATTATTATCAAGCAAACTTATAGTGCCTGAATAATTTGCTTTGTGACGGTTCATGATATTTGTTACTTTTATAGCATATCATGTGTAAACAAATACATTTGCAAATAATGAAATTGAACTGAAATTCAAATTAATCTCATTACTAACTATTGTTTCAACTCTTTTATGATCATAAAATAAAATGATGATTATGCTATTTTTTTCTGTCCACAGACGTACAACTTGGACGGGCAAATAGGCGAATCTTCAGCCTGCGCCACTGCTCTGGTGTGTGGAGTGAAGGCTCGCTTGGAGACTGTGGGCCTTGATGCCGGAGGACGTTTCCAGAACTGCACCTCCAGTCTGCTAGCCAGAGTCGATTCTCTTGTTGACTGGGCTCAAACTCAAGGTAATCACAATTTTAATCAAATCTTGATGTAATTTTTAGTTTATCTTCAATCAGAAAGGAAAATTATTGTGTTATATGATGAACCAATATAATATTATTATTAGTTACTTGTAGTCGGCCTGCTTTTTTTTTGGAGGATAAAGCACACATAGGTCTCTGAGATTGGGGTGGATTTTGTTGATGTAGGTGAGAAATGTGTGAACTTGTCTGGTGTTACCTTTGTACAGTACAATTGTGTCATCTACATATCTGTGCCAATAAATGATTTTTTCTGAATGTGGATTGTTAATGAGGATGTGAGTTTGCTAATTGACAACAACACACTTCCTGCTCACATTAATGAAATTATGCCACTCACCAACACCATTACAAAACAAAACTTTTTCACCCACAATAATAAATTCTACACACAACCCGCACGTCTCCCAATGGGATCTCCCATCTCTCCCATCCTAGCCGAAATCTTCATCCGCAACATTGAAAAAACCCACATCCTCATTAACAATCCACATTCAGAAAAAATAATTTATTGGCACAGATATGTAGATGACATCATTGTACTGTACAAAGGTAACACCAGACAAGTTCACACATTTCTCACCTACATCAACAAAATCCACCCCAATCTCACATTCACCTTGGAAACTGAAATTCATAATTCTCTCAACTTTCTTGACCTCATAATCACCAAAACAAATCATCACCATACATTCAAAATTTACAGGAAACCTACCTCCACAGACATGATAATTCATAATCACTCCAACCATCCAACCCAACACAAACATGCAGCTCTCAACTTCATGATTCACAGACTCATCAACATACCCATGAACTCCACTGACTAGCAAACTGAGCTCAATACCATCAAATACATAGCCTCAAAAACGGATACAACCCATCCATCATTGACAAAAAACTCCATATAGAATCATTCACAAACAACAAAAATCCACAAAAACCCTACCAGACTCCAAATACATCATATTAACATACATCAATCATACAACACAAACAATAGCAAATACCTTCAGAAAGCTCAACTACACAGTCGCATTCAAAACCAACAACACCTTAAGAAAACTCAACACCAACTACACCACCAACACCTCCAACATTCATAATCATTCTGGCACTTACAAACTGACATGCAACGAATGTGACAGCTTCTATATTGGACAAACTGGCAGACCTTTCACAGCAAGATTCAAAGAACGCATAAAAGCCCTCACCCAACCACAGACAAAATCAAATTATGCTGAACATCTACTCACAAAAAATCATTCATTCACCAACATTGATCAAAACCTCCACATCCTTCACATTGCCCCCAAAAGTCAAAAACTCAATACTCTTGAACAATTCGAAATTTACAAACATTCCATTTCACATCCTCAATTCATACTCAATGACCAACTTAATTTCAAATCTCATACCCTCTTCAACATCATCACAAACCCCTCCTAAAAAACCTCCACCACACCCACTTCCCCCACCACATCCACTCCTCCCACTACCTTCCTACGACCACCAGACCTTACATACTAGAAAACTACTCAGTCTGCAACCAAGCGCCGAAGAAGAACAACATAGTTCGAAACGCGTCCGCCGCGACTCAAAAAGGTCAGTTCTGCACAGCAAGATAATACATATGAATACTTAAAATCGTATCGTAAAAAGTGAAAATTATCAATTTTACTCAATATTACGCTCATGATAGTTATCTTAAGTGTTTATGAAACTGGTTCAGAACTGGTTCAGAACTGGTTCTACAGGTAGTAGAGGAAAATATGGGGCTTCTATTCCATATGTAGGTATAAAGTACGTGTAGGTACCTAAACCATGTAGTTGTGAGTACCTAAACCTACATGGTTTAGATATCTATACCTATTTATACCTACATCTGGAGTAGAAGCCCCTTATTATTCTCCTCTACTCAGAACAATTATTAATTCCATAATTTTCTATTCTTTAGTTACGTTATCTTGTTGCATAATTTTTCAACATTTCTACTGGCTATATTTCGCCTCTACAATTTATTTTCTCCGGAAATATGATCTATTCTTCAGATCTTGTCTTACTACAAAATTGATGAGTCCCACTCACTACACTTTCTCCTTTGAGTAACAAACTTGACTTGATCAAAATATTAACTCATTCATTGTTAATTTGATTCTCTCATTCGTTGAAATTTCTATAATTTTTTCTTCACGATATTTACCATATACAACAATTCTATTTACAGATTCAGTTTCCCTATGTATTCTGGGAATCGATACGACTCATTCCTTTCTATGTACCTCCACTGTTCTTGGAAATACTGATGACACTTTTAAGCTACTTCCAGTACCGTTTACGGTTTAAACAGTGGAAAGAAGTTGGATAATGCACGATAAAGAAACCTATTATCGACTTTGAGTGTCGTTATAAAACCCTATTCCTTTAGCAGCAAGCAGCTCTCTTAGCATCTGCTCTTTATGGCTTCAAAAAAATGTCTTCTCTCTTCTTCCGCGACTTTCCCAACGTGTTCCCCGTCTCTTAACTTTCTGATCTCATAAAAGAAGATGAAAGAGGAACACTGAGGATGAAAGTGTGAAGGAAAATGGCGGAAGACAGCGAAAAGAAGGGATTGCAGTTTCGCGGTTTTCTCACCGCACATTCACGCTCATTGTTTTTCGCTAGTGCCTCAAGCAGATACCGGAAATCCGGTCTGTATTATTTCCCAATGCCTCCTCCTATTCTGAAATGCAGTTGTTGCTCCAGATAGTTCGTACTGAAAGCCTATTGGTTAAAAGGAAAACAATGTGCCGGTGAAGGAAATTCCATCGTGGAGCACACTTTGCATCTCAATATGTTTGAGAGTTGACGAGGTGAGATTTTTTCACATTGTGAGAACACATCAAACGAGATTGTTTTTCTTGTTGAGGTGAGAAAAACACATTCTGTTGCACATTTTGGAGGCTTCATGTTTTGAATGCAAAATAGTGAAGAGCTTGGATGATATTGGTATTTCAAGGATGTGAATCTCAAGATATTTTGGATGATAGGATGATTCAGTTTGAGGGAAACTGAAAATATTTTGATGTTTTCACGGCATGATTATCAAACTATTATCAAAACTAATCCTGTCAAGCCTACTTCAATAATCTGACAGTGTTAGTGTAATAATCAACTAGAAATGATAATATAGTGTCAGTTTTAATGTTGGGTAAGAATATCCCATGTTTACTATTTATTCATTCATTCACACACAGAAGCTCACAGAGCAATTACATGAAAATTAAGAGCCTCAACGACGTATTGATTTCAAAATTGACAATCAATAATTAGAAAAGACGAAATAACAAAGAAAATCGCAAAAATTGAAAAATGTATGAATAACTTAATAAACAACTATAACTTAAAGGAAAATAGCTTACTGAGGTTAATGTTGCACTTTGGGAATTTTTCAAGAAAGAAAGAAAGTATGAATAAAGAAAGATCGAAGAAAGAGGAAGTTGGAAAAAAAGTGTTCAGTACATGTTTGTATATAATAGGCTGTTATTCCACTGTAGGTGACTCTTCAAGCCTCATTGTTATGTTTTACTTGAAGAACGTACTACACAAGCGAATTGTGTGGTAGTTAGTGATTGCTTTCATCACTGTGCTAACAGTATGTCATGTCCAGCGAAAAAAATTCTGAATTGATTGAGTCCACTCTATCATATTATTATTAATCGTTTGGCAACAAAGTTAGGTCGGGGGAGCTATTGGCTTGTCTGACTGCCTTATTTGTCAGCTCAATTAGCATCAAATTACCCAGAGTGCACCTAGGAGATGAATTAGCTTTACTCTACCAATCCAGAAGCTACATAGGCATGAACTACTTCCTGCGACCAAATCGTCAATCGACAGACACGTTTGGATAGCAATACAATTGATGCAGCTTTTTTTGTATCTGAGATGAAAAGAACTCATTTTATCTCAAGCCATAATAAGCCTGTTGAGTAAATAAAAGCTTGATGATTAAAACTAATCATAATTATTATCATAAAACATATTTGCTCCATAGTAATATCGGTATGATATTTTACACCTTTTTTCTAAATTTACTTTAATGGTCGTAAAGAGTATTCATGAAATTTCTTATAATTTAGATGATTCTATTTATATTGATTTGAGTCTATTGTATAAGTTTAACATTCAAGAAGTAGGGAAATAGTAATTGGCTATGATAAACTTGGAACTTGGAGCAGTATGCATTTTTCTAGTATCTTACAATATACGGCAATTATCATGTTGTTAATTTGTGATAATTGGTTTATTTTCGAAAAGATCTCATTCTGGAATCTATTACGGCTTCTCATATTTGTCAACTAAGCCAATGAAACCAGCCACCTCGTTCAATGTCAACTCGTATATGCCTTGAAGTGTACAGGACTTGAAAAATCTGGGACGTTTGGGATTCCAGTATAAATGAGAGTGGACGAAAGTTTTATTGGCTTTTCAAGTCACGAATTGCGTGTACCGGAACCCTTTTAAGAACAGGAGATAGCTTTCAGTTGCCGATTTCAATGGGGCAAAACGATCGTGTTTTAAGCTGTAAGAAATTGTGTTGGTCCCTCTCAGCTGGTTCAAACAATGGACAATTACTGCAAGGAGTCTAATAACAAAGTTTCGTGTGCAGTACTGCTAGTGTCGTATGATTTTCCAATAAGATTTTCCCTAATTGCAGGTGGTTCCAGTATGAGAATGGTTTTATGTCTTTCTGGCAGGCAAGTCACTAAACATTGGGGCCTAATTGCTTTTGATGTGTTTAGCATTAAGCTTCAACGCAACTTTCAAAGTACTTAGATATTAATCGGTTATCCTTTCCATATTTGCTCGTTCCTTACTACTGGGAGGGTCTTAAGTGAACAGCAAGTTTCATACAATTAGCTCGATAGAAGGACTATCATGTTTAATGAGTAATACACATTATCTACTCCACTCTTAGACTTTCTACTTATTTATAGATAATAATAACAATAGTAATATAATACAATTTGATATGATAATACATCAAATTATTGAAATAATATCTAGATAATAAAAAGCAATATTATCTATTCTATTTTAGTTGTCGTAGAAATCACCAAAAGATATTTGATACCATACAACACAACATTGATTCCACAAAATTTTGTGGAATAAACTCTTTCTGCAATATTTTTTCCTTCCCATAATGACCTCTGAGCCTTGTCAATGTTTTGAGTGTTATTGTTGGAAGAGTATTAAAACACACATTGTACTTTTTTTAGTACGAATAGTTGGTGCTCATAGTTGGGTCTATTATTATTATTACTGATGATGCCCACATGAGTCCGAGACTTGTGCGTGGGTAATGAGGTGAATGATTACACATAAATTCCTGACGGTGGAGCGGGATTCGAACCCACGACCACTTAAACGACAGCAAGCAGAAGTTGCGACGCCCCAACCAACTGCGCTAAGCGGCCCGCCAATGGAATAGAGATGGGATTGGTAGACTAGTAATGCATTCCCGTAGAACATAACCTCTGTAACGTCTTATTTGCAAAAAAGAGATAACTTTCAAATAATTTAATGTTAGAAATGGGAGTAATCATTTTTGAGGCAAATACAATCATTTCAAGTACAGCATACTGTTTACAGAAAATTATAGAATTTGTTATCATTTTTATTTAGCTATTTATATTGATTATCGTCATATCAATGGATTCTTCTAGGAAAGTGCACCAATCGAGATAAATTCGATCCAAGATTAAAAGTCATCAACCAAATCATAATTTTTTGATGACTTTTATTCATAGATATAATATTGTGCATAGATATAATAGTATAATATTATTATTTATAATAATATAAAATTATTTATTGGAATAAAGACAGCTATTTAGATTTCACATGCTATTATTCAAAGTTGCAAATAGAAAATTTATTGTGGGCTGCTGTTTGTGAAATGGGAACAAGGAATAATATGTTAGTATCGAATCGTCAACTTCAATTCAACAAGCGAATATTCAACTGGAACTTGGAATGATGAAAATCATTATTCTGTTTTATATTACAAACTACCAAAAACAGAATCACCTATTTTCAGAATTGAAAGTTGAAAGAATAAAAGCCACCAACTAACCCATTCTCTTGCTGTTTCTCTTACATACTCTTCCTCTTGTCAATTTTTATGGTTTCTCCTAGACTTACGCTTATATTTTTCCAAATATTTCCTTTCCAGGTTCTCTCTTTCTGTCTCTTACTTATCCTTATTATTTCCCTTTTCCTCAATTTCTTTCCACAAATCTACCTCTTTTTCTCGTTCTAATTCACCGCCCTGAAACTTCATTTAACCCTTATGTCTGCAGTCTTCCTTCTCCTCTCTATACTTTATGGCTTTGTGTTCTTCCTTCTAGCTCACTAGAAACTGAGCAAAGAAACAATAAGTGATAAAGTAACCAAGAAGCCATTCAGCAGTAGTCAATTTTGTCTCGTCATTTCTAGGTCAAGCATATACTGTACATTGAGTGGTCATTCCCGAGCAACATGAATCTATTACTGAGTTATTTCCAATGGCAATATGAATACTTCAAGTCAAAAGACTCCTATATAAAATCAAAGGGAGGTTTGAGGGAGGTCAAATCGCCATTATGTCATTTGAAGCCTGATGGGACTCAAAAAATACAAGTTTTGATGATTGGATTGGATTACTTTATTCATGGTAAATTTACAACTTTTATTTTTAAATGTGTGCTTACATACAATATTTTAACATCACATAGAAAGTAGACCTGATTGATACTATTTACATTTTGTTGGAAATATTAAAAGTGATCTAATGGGTAGAGCTAATGAAATGAAGTGATGCATAACACGAAAAGATGAAATTTGGACAAAAATTCGTCAAATTCGAGCACTTAACCTTAAGAACATTGGATTTTTGTTATTTTTGAATTCAGCATAGTATTGAGTTAACTCAATTGACTTCAGATTGTAGAGTGATATTGCATTATGAATTGCTAATTTAGATAATGATAATGTACCATAAAGTCTACAGTATAATACTAAGAATGAGACTAAAGAGAGATGTTTGAGTAAAATATTGACAAAAAATGATATAATAAAAATATATAAATATAAATAAAAATATATATAGAATGATTATGAAGATGATAAATGAATGATGATGAGAGAAGATGGGATGGTAATTAGACATAATAATTTTGTACAGATTTTCTTAATGTATTGAGGTAAATGTTGAATTGTGTTTCCAGCATGCTACAGACTACAACAGAGGCATATTATTTACAAAGTTAATGGATATTTTTGAGATTGATATTTCTAGAATTTATTGTCATGCAGTTGCTCTAGGGTTGGTCGGACGCAGTCATTTTCTCCATAAGATTTTTTATTTATTCACTCATTTGTCATGGGTATTAACAAATATAACATCGACAATTGTCAAACAACATTAAAATAATCAATACATTAATTAAAATACAACTACATTAAATGATCACAGTCAATATATATATAACCTATATATAACGACATTTCACTAAAACAAACAATACAATAGTAAAGAATACAGATATCAATAATAGCAACTAACTTTAATGTTCAAAAAGGCTCTGCCAACTATAAAAGCAGTTATCTATAAGCCAATCATTTATTCTACTCTTGAACAAATTGAGTGATTGAGCATTTCTAAGATCACATGGCAATGAATTAAATACCCTTTTACTGATGTAATTGGGATTCAGTTCATGAAAATTTGTCCTGTGCTGTTCCACTCTAATTAAATCTCTATGTATTATGGTGATGAATGTCAAGATACATCCTTAACAATGAAATGAAGCCCGCTCGACTCTCAAGGCACCTAATGGAGTTGGGAAGTGCGTTCCAAGCATGACAGGCACTTACAACAAATGATTTTGTATAAATGTTTGTACGATGATTTGATATCCTAAGAGTATTGTCACCTGTTCTGGTGTGTGAAGCATCATCCCTCCTGCCTACAGACACGAATTTGAAATCATTTATAAAATAGTTTGATGATATGCATATTATCAGGCTACAAAGGATTTTTAATAGAGTGGAGGCTCTTGGTTCTCTCTCCAACTCACTCCTCGAAAGCACTTGAAAGACTTGTTCAAGTCTTCTCAACAAATAGTTCCTCATTTGTTTCAGTCATGGAGCCATAAAATGGTTTTATTCCTACCTTGTAGACAAAGAGCATTGTGTCATTAATGGTGGAATGCAATGAGAGTGGAAAAATGTAATTAATGTTGTCCCTCAAGGCTCAATTCTTGGCTCCCTTCTATTCACACTGTATGCGAACGATCTTTCTTCCATAATCAGGTTTTCCAAATTCTATAATTATGCAGACAATCTTCAAATTCAGTCTAGTTGCTCTGTTGGAAACCTTGAACAAACTAGACTATCTATAGGATTAATGAGAATATAGTGAAAATCACTATATGAACTCAAAAGATTGGCCTTAGACTCAATCCACTTGAAACTCAACCTTTGTGTTAGCTGCTCACATTTAATGAATAGCATAGACTTTCAATTCATTCCGAAAATCACTGTCGATGGCACTGGTATTTCCTATTGCAAATCAGTTAAAAACTTAGGAATCATAATGAATACTACTCTTGATTGGACTGAACATGTTGAAGGTACCTGTGAAAGAGTTTTCTCTTCTATATACTCTTGAAGAAAATGCCAGACATCCTTCCTAGTCAAATCCGACTATTACTTGTCAAACCTCTCATCTTCCCATACTTCATGTATTGTGAATCAGTTATAAAATACAGGGTAGTAATACTTAATAAGAGGTAGTAGTGTAGTCAGAACTACTGCCTCTGTTTTGTTTACTTCCTACAATGACATGAGGACATAATCTACTCAAGGATTTACACATACACACACTCATTTCACCCACATTTCGCACACATTCTTTAACCCTTGCAATAAATAGATACATTTCCAATCAGAATTTAAACTTAGATAAATAGAAATATATAATACTGGAAGAAGAGGAAAATAGAAAAGGTAGTAAAACTGGAAAAGGGGTATGTGAGAGAAGAAGAAGTAAGGGAGAGAAACAGTGTGTAGAGATAAGAATGAAGATGGTTTTATAAGGGATGTGTGGTCGAAAGGATGTACTCGACCTCCATCTCCACACCCAATTTTTATTGCCAGTTCCACGAATGAATCTCAAAAGCAAGCGGACAGGTGAGACCTTAATCTCAAACGGGTATTTACCTCAGGGAAAAGTATCATTTCCTTTTTAGAAAAAACGCTTCTAGTATGGTACTACTACGCTATCTCTCACCAAGCAAAAGTATTTCCTTTGCAGTGAAACGTTCCCAATTCTAAGAAACCCCAATTTACTTTGCCACGTTTCTGCTTCAGAAAGTGCTTGGTTGTGACGTAAATTTCCATTCTAACATAAAGAGATATTGGCCGATAGTACAGGGTCGAATATCAAACAAATTCCACCACATGAAGAAAAATAATATGCACTGTGACTAAGACGGATATTCTATCCATCTCAAAACTTTCACAACTTTCAGATGCAATAGATTTTATATGCTGTACGTTCTTTGTACAGATTGAGAGACAAAGATCCATAGCACAAAGTTTCAAAAAAATGGTCATTAAAAATCAAAAAGTGGACTGTTTTTAAGTAAATCAACAACATAAATGACTATTTGACATCAATTTTCAAGTCCAGCTTTATTTGGATAATATTGTACACCTCTATTGATTTTCAATTTGATTCAAAGTTCATTGAACCACTCTCAGCTATATGAGTGTTACACCAGCACGCAATATTATTCAAAACAATAAATAAATAAATAATGACTGCTATATCCATTCAAAGGTATTTACAAATTGTTCATCTATTAACACAAAAGCTTGATTTCCGTTTGAGAAATGTGATCAGCACAATCTTCAGTATTTTCATAATAGCTTACCAATAACATCATCTAGATTTTTTCATTCAGTATAGAATTTATTACCTACATTCATGAACGCATCACAAACGCAGTCACGTGATTTCTCAACAAGCCCTTATTTTTCACAAACCTTCCCCCCCCCACCCTCAAAACACCCATTTGAGCTAAAAATATAGGCTACATGCTATCTTAATTTGAAGTTATTCTGAGAATTTTCGTTTCTTCATACTAAATTTCATTTCCGGTTAAAAAATAATGTAATCAACAGAATTTGTAGCATTTGCATAAAATGTCATTTCCGGTTAGAAAATAATATAATCTGTAGCATTTGCATAATAGCTTATCACTAACATCAACCTAGTTTTTCATTCCTTTTAAAATGTATCACCTTCAACACCAAGGCAGTCACGTGATTTGTCAGCAACCCTTCCTTCCCTACAAACACGTCCCCCCCCCCACAGTCCTCCAAAAGCCTCCAACCCCCCTCTAGCCACATTTAAACCCCCTCCAACCTCCTCATAGCCACCAAAAACCTCTCAACCACTTGGTACAAATAAATTCCGCATAATACCAGTTGACATAGCACGCAGGGGCTGGTCCGCATTCCATTGATCTAATAATTGTTAGCAGTATTGCTGTGTAATCTATATGTTGCGACGTGATTGTCGGTTTACAGGCAAGGCAACCGGCATTGTGACCAATTCACGTATCACGCACGCCACGCCGGCTGCGTTGTACGGCCACGCTGCGTCACGCTACTGGGAAGACGACGGGAAGGTGCCACCCCCAGCTCGCAAATCCTGCAAGGACATCGCACGGCAACTGGTCGAGGATGATCCTGGCAGACATGTCAATGTGAGTGAATTAAATTATATATTATTTAAAAACTCGATTTACAATTACTTATCGTAGCTAGAATAGAAATAATATATATTAGTTTGAAATATTGTGTGTAAATTATTTCTAGCGAAATTTCTTGTATTCATTGCTACAAGTGTCAGCGACAAAACCTTGAGAACTATGAGAACTGAGGTGGAACAGATTTCTTAAGGTTTGAAAAATAATAAAATTATACTTGCATCTGACACCAGTTTTGTGCATGTAATCGGTAGTTTTTGAAGGGATAACTGAAAACTGAGGAAATATGCATGGGCAAAGTTCTTAATATTCTTGAAATCAATCGAAATTATGAGTGGTATTGGCAGTATGATTGGTTAAATAAGTGTTATTGAGATTCATTCCATTCAACCTTCGTCTCCAATTCAAACTGCTGTATTAAATATGTTATAGGTAGCTACTGTATTAAATATTTTGTAAGTAACCTGTACCTACTCTAAAGCATGGTGTTCCGTAGTAGAGTAGGTCAAATCCGTGTATTTGAAATTGTAATGGAATTGTAATGAATTGTAATGGCGGGCCGTTTAGCGCAGTTGGTTGGGGCGTCGCAACTTCAGCTTGCTGTCATTTAAGTGGTCGTGGGTTCGAATCCCGCTCCATCGTCAGGCATTTATGTGTAACCATTCACCTCATTACCCACGCACAAGTCTCGGACTCATGTGGGCATCATCAGAAATAAAAAAAAAAATTAAAAATATTATACAAGAATATATAAATCTTGTAGATTTCTATTTTTTCAGTAAGACTTGATATGACAATGGAAAGATCATTCGATTATCATATTTATTCTGCCCATTTATATAAGGCTCGAAGATACTTGCAGTATTCTATGATTCATACCGAAGCTAGCTCATACTAAGAATCTTGACGCATCGATTGCTTTATTAAACGTAGCTCGATAGGTCCGAGTTGAAAAAAATATTAATTTATTTTCTATCAGGGTTTGGAGAAAAAATATAAAAAATTCAATTTGGATTATTCATTGTGATAAACCGGTAGAAATCCCTTGTTATTTGAGTCCGTTCCAACTCGAAGTATAACTTAATAATACTTCAGAAGATGAAAATTTTAAATGTTCGGATGAAAAGAAGCCAAGTTTCTTGGAGTTGATCGGAAAATGTTGTTTTCAGAAATATTGCTGAAGTGATATTCTGATATTTTCCCTCTATAGCAGAAACGTCAAACGCTCAAGGGAAATCATTCATGATGCATGAAGTGCGCAGACGCAGAATAAACAAAAACAAAGGAAACAGTTGATTGTATGTACCGTACCTGAAGTTTTAACAAGCCCAAGGGAGGACGCGCTACTAAAACAATTTCCCCGCCTTTATATTGATGGAATTTTCTTACAGTTACATCCATTTGATATGAGTACATTGAATAACAGATTTTGAAAAAGTTCTCAAATCATTAATTGATCATTTTTAAATCTTGGAAATGTCAGTAGAAAATTAGGAAGTGTCAATTCCATTTTTCTCGATGTGATCATGACCTTTGATTTCTCTCCGATTTAGCCCCTGTCAATAGTCTGTAATATTATTATAATTGTATATTTTTGATATCAATAAAAGCATATAATCTTACACTATAATGCACTGATCATAATTATAATCATAATCTATACATAGCACGAAAAATACACAAAATATTAAAATTATCATCTATGCAAAGGTCAGAGCAATAGAACCAGTGTATCTATTACCATCATTATTAATTAATAATAAATTTTAAACAAAGAATCCAAATATTTTTAGAATTCGTCTAACCACACTGTTGAAACTTATATTTCAAGTTTCTTAGTCCGATCAGTCCAAGAAAATTTGTATAGAAATTTACTTGAAACAGTGAATTCATTTTGTTGTTTTTCTAAATCAGTGAGGAAACAGAGTAGCTACAAAAATTCAACTATATTATACAGCTCATCTCTTTTTATATCGTTCAGGGACCGATTGTACAAACTTCGATCAGAGTTTCATCACCGATTACTCATTAGAATTCTCATTAGAATTGTGCAGCGGGCTATAGACCAATCTTTCGGCTCTATCCAGTCTGATATTTTACTTATTCATCTACTTCTACAGAATTCATTGGCTAAAAATGAAGTTATTAATCCAATTATGGGGAGTGATAGCCGAGTGCTGTAGCAGGTATCTGTTCAATCAGAGATAAGCTACGAAACTCCTGGTCATCTTTGTAACTGTGAGCGATTGGATTGGCCAGGAAAAAAGACTCTGTTCTCTGCTGTAAAATCACTTCCCGGTGGTTCGGAACCCACCTAGAACTGTAGGTCAAACTAATCATTCACAATCATCCAATTCATTACCCACGCACAGGTCTCAGACCTATGTGGGCTTCATCCTCCAAAAAATAAAAAAATTAAATGTCGCAATTTTATTTTGATACCTTTCACTTTTGAATAATATTGTAGGTCCAGATTTCATCGCACTTATACTGATAATTTGATCTTTTTATGTTAATGCTGATTAAGGTTTATAGTATCTCATAAACGTACCTCTCAACTAAAGTGGGGTCGATCTTTACCGGTCAGAATTATTAATCTTCATAATTTTCCAGAGCTGTTCCTTTTGCATCATCTCCTAGAATTCTTGCTTCTCAATTGAATCAGAGCCCTGAACTTGCGGTAAGGTAAGCTGGTTTCTGCATCCTTCCCCTGAACTAACATTCTCTTAAGGAAGTGATAGCCGAGTGCCGTAGCACTGTTCAATCAGATAGATAAGCAACGCTCTTCTGAGCCCTCTTTGTAAGGGTGACCGATTGGATTGGCCAGCAGTAATGACTCTGTTCTCTGCTGTAAAATCACTTCCCGGTGGTTCGGTACTCACCTAAAAAACTATAGGTCCAACCGATCAATCACCCTCATCCAATTCATTTCCCACGCACAGGTCTTAGACTGTGGGCTTCATCCTCCGAAATTTAAAAAAAAAATTAAAAAATTAATGGAATCAAAGTACTCAATTACAGATCAGAAAAGTTAAAAATTATGTAATTCTTAGAGCTCTCCAACTACGGTCAAGTGAATCGCTTGCAGTCTCTTGAGCTTTTCTCGTACGAAGAGGCTTGCAAGTCTCGAGTGGTGAATTTCTCTGGCATTGGACCAGACCAATAACGTGAAAGCCTGATAATGAAAACAGAAGACGCGCAGAGAAAGTCATTCAAGAACCAGCTAGAAAAAAATCTTAATTAAAGTGATGAGTTATCGTCACTTCCAAGTTTCTTCTGAGGAAAACGAGAGAGAGAAGAGGCAAAGAGAAGATGCAGTTTTCTTCTTTCAACCTACGTACGATTAATCAACTGCTGTACTAAAAAGTGCCTATACTGGGTGCGATCTCAATTGCGCAGGCTGCCAATTGGTCCAAATGGCAAAAATCTGGTCTCAATTTCACTGATTCTAGAAAAACATTTGTTGTCAGATTCTCTTATACTATCTGTTCCAGAAGGTATATTCTTTCCAGCGGGAAATTTCTATATCTAGTATTATCCATATTGTTACGGGTTTTATATCTAAAATAACGCTGGCAACACTTTAATTTATCACTAGCACTTTATTAGCAGAAATGGTCTCAATTATACTGATTCTAGAAAAACAGAAAACATTTTTTGTCAGATTCTCTTGTACTATCTGTTCCAGAAGGTATATTTTTCCAGCAGGGAATTTTTATATCTAGCATTATCCATATTGTTATGGGTTTTAGATCTAAAATAACGCTGGCAACACTTAAATTTATCACTCACACTTTATTAACACAAATAATCAACAACACGCACTCATCAGTAATGTCTTACATGAAATAAGCTATCAAAAATAGATAAATCGATATCGTTCAACTAATAATAATAGATTTTTCAATATTACTGTACAAAAATCAATCACTAAAGTAAACCCACCTAAAACTGTAGGGCCAACTCATCAATCACCATCATCCAATTCATTACCCACACACAGGTCTCAGACCTATGTGGGTTTCATCCTCCAAAAAAATTACTGCTTTTTCTTGCACGATTTCTGCTTCTGTGGATAATGACAACAGAGTAATCTCTATTCATGCACTATTTCTACGAGTCAAGTTAAGCTGCTCAATGTGAAATATATTGTGCTCAATGTCAAGGAGGATTTTCCCAGATTGTCAATATTCACATTCGGAGTTTAGCAGTTGAATGTTAAATTCATTGTGCTCAATGTCAAGGAGGATAAAATTTCCCCACATTGTCTGTATTTACATTCTGAGTTGAGCTGTTCAATGTTAAATTCATTGTGCTCAATGTCCATTAGGGTCTTTGGAATGTAAAGACCTCAGAACTTACATTTTAGAACACATTTCTGTTTGGTAGCATCGTGTAAGCTGCAAAAGTTGTACAATACAAGATAACAAAGAACTTAGCATGCTTGGAAAGAACTTAGCATCCAAGCTAACAAACATCATCGAACTCCTTTGTAATAATTGTATCTGATTGTGACGTAGACAACGCAAGATAACAGAAGGATTGTGAGTGGATGGAGATAAACAGACGAGTATTATGGAGGGGAATGGTTTGGTCTCTGGCCAAAGTAAATGCTGTATGTAGTAAGTTGCCAAGCAAGCATTGTAGTCTGCTGGATAGAATATAAAATCCACATGCCTGAAGCATCCAGAGGTTAGAAGCGGCAAGCGAAGCAGAAATACGGAATTCTACGTGGAATTATACGCGCACTAGTATTATGATATCCGAATTGTAACGTTGCCATTAGTTTGATGTTTCCTTCCTAGACCTTTCCAACTTCGTTCTTGACGCTCCAAAGTTTG
Organism: Conomelus anceps; assembly: GCA_948455865.1. Classification (NCBI taxonomy): domain Eukaryota; kingdom Metazoa; phylum Arthropoda; class Insecta; order Hemiptera; family Delphacidae; genus Conomelus; species Conomelus anceps. Next base: position 15,495,409 of record OX418225.1, read on the forward strand.
AGGCCAGCATGCATGGTTATTGTATGTATGTGTATATGCTCGTGAATACTATACTGGGGAATGCTGATGCCCCGACTAGAAGTGCTTTTGTTGCAACAACTGCTCGCGTTCCATTTCACGTTGAAATAATCTCCGAAATATTTGACCGACATTGTTTGCAATTATTGTGGATAAATGGTTCAAAATTCTGAGTTGATTCAATGATCCATTTGCCTGCTTCATTCGAAAGGGATCGCGGATGTGAATAGAATATTTTGGAATGTGAAAAGGTTTCATATCGATAATAATCCTTGATCTCAGCCTAAACAATTATTCGGCAATTGAATTAAATTAAAGAAATTCACTATGAAATTAACAAACAAAAAAATCAATATTCATTATTTATTGATTCTACATCAATGATATATGATTTTTAACCAATAATTGAACAAGTTAAAAAATTTAAGTTTGAATTCGAAGTTTCAATTGAAAATAGCTTATACTGTTATAGGATAGATATTTTTTATAAAAATATAAATATCTTGACTTCAAATCTACAGGCCTTGAATATGAGGTTTGATTTCATTTTAGGACTGCTAATGATAAGAGAGATACTGTTAAATAATAACAGTAATATTTATTAAAATAATAATATACAACCGTTGAATAATAGGAGAGTTACTTTGTATAGAAGTAAAACATCTTCACTTTGAATCTACAGGCCTTAAATATGAGGTTTGATTCCATTTTAAGACTGTTGATAAAAGTAGAGATACTGTTAAATAATAACAGTAATATATACTGTTAAAAATTAATAATATATAACTATTAAAAATAATAGGAGAGATACTTTTAATAAAAATAAAAAATCTTCACTTTGAATCTACAGGCCTTAAATATGAGGTTTGATTCCATTTTAAGACTGTTGATAAAAGTAGAGATACTATTAAATAATAACAGTAATATATACTGTTAAAAATTAATAATATATAACTGTTAAAAATAATAGGAGAGATACTTTTAATAAAAATGAAAAATCTTCACTTTGAATCTACAGGCCTTAAATATGGGGTTTGATTCCATTTTAAGACCAGCTTAGAACGGCTTTCATTGTAGAATAGAATAAATAGAGGCCCCGAGAAGCCAATAGGAATAAGGTTGTTTATGAGTTTTGAAAAATAAATATCATAGTTCTTATTGAAAAGGCACTGATTTGAAGTAGTGAAACCATTTATCTTGGAATAGCTGTTTTTTGAAGAATGAATCAGAGGCGCAGAGAAGGCGCAGGGAATTGTCAATTTATCAAAGTTTCAATTGAAAATGCATTTGAAATAGTGAACTACTTGATCTCCTGGATCTCCTTGATCAACTACGCTGGATCTCCAAACCAGTAAACTATTTATTTATTCCTTTGCCACAAAATTTTGTACAGTACTTTGAATGTACGATTATGCAAGTAGCTTCAATATGCGAGTAACTTCAATATGCAAGTGATTATTTGAGAGTAATAAATTGATTGAGGATATCTACAATACTGTCACTTATACCGCTTGGTTTCTCGGTGCATCTATTTAAAAATATAGTTATTAACTCGAGCTGGTATTGATTGTGCAGTCATTTTAACTTCTTTCTCAAACATTAATGAGGAACTTTTTTATTAACTTTCCAATTGATCACTACATGTTTTCTATCTGTAATGTAGATAATTAGGCTAATGTAGATTAAATTAGGATTAAGCTTGCTTAGAGAATTATGTACATCTGGATCGAGCTTCATGGAAAACAGTTTTTTTTTTTAATTATTGATTACACAATTGAATATAAAAAATATCGATAATATATAAATATCATGTACTTTTCATTATTAATATAAAAAAAAGTAGATTCGTATGGCTTTTCGTGGTGGGGAGACCCTTACGGGTAGTTCCACCTCTCCGTTTTTTAACGACTGCTTTTTTTTATGCAACCGGGACCGACGACTTAACGTGTCCTCCGAAACTTTAATTAATATAAATTCTAGATCTCTCAAGCATTTGAAAATCTATTTTTCTCTAATAGTATTGAAATAAGGGCCCGGGCGTATTTATTCTCAAATTGATTGAATTAGGATTACGTTGCTAGCTCCCCTTCAAATTCCAAGTGAAAGGTAATTCAGAAGACTTGATTTACATAGCCTGTTATCAAAATTTGAATTCATTAATTCATTAAATTAGGATAAGGTTGGTACCTGCACTCGTATAGTTTTAAAAGACTAACTTTTCATAGTTTATTTAATCATATTTGAGTCATGCTCCAATCAGTTTTACTGAGTAATGACTGCAGATATATTTCAAAGGAACTATATATTACGAAATGTTTGAACGTTTTTGAGCCCTTCTCCTCATGCAATAGAAGTCATGCTCTACAGAAGGATTTTGCATGTCTGAGTCCAATTTCGAATCCGATTCTTGTCGCCAACGTCGTTTTAATTCTGGTTTGACACGAAATGACATCAGATTATGCAGTTGAATGTATACGGTGCGACATAAATAAGAGAGGTTTTCCTGGGCTCAATTGAATTATTGCCAATGGGTGTAGAAAATGAAGCTTGTTTCTTTAAAAGTTATGAGTATAACTTGAGATGTTTCTGATAAATAATAAAACATTTCTGATTTACATTGAATATTATACATGGCTTCATGGATAAAGCTTTTCGTATTGTAAGTTATGAGTGTATGACATGGGAGTGAAAAGGATTTATCGCTGAACTTATCCTCTATTTCTGTATAGGTTTGAGAGCTTGTATATTTGGGTATTAGGCTTGAATTTCCAATTTAATGTATTTGCAACATCTTCGCTACCTATCTGAGTCTATTGTAACAGACATTAAAACCATGGGAAACATCGGAAAAAATGAATTAACATTTTGATAATAATAAAGGAAATGAAGATTGGAAATTAAACCCAAGACTTGCGACAGCTATAAAACAATTTTAAATGACAGCAAAAAAAATGTTGAAGTGAAGAGAGTGATTGCTTCAAATTTCAGAACACGACTAGTTGTTGTTTGAAAGATTGACTGTTTCTAATAATACTTTACCTGGTCTTCGAAGACAATGTCAATCTGTATCACAATAGTTCAAACAAATTCATCTGATTAAATTTGAGAATTTTCCAAGTATTTCGAGAATTAAAATATTCAAATAGTTGCACCTCAATAATTCATGGTAATACTGGAGACTCATCAACTAAATTCATCAATTGATTTACAAAACAATGAGTAAATAATAGTTTTACAAGATAAGTGAACAAGAAAGCATGAATAATTGGAGTTAAAATGGAAAAAAACGAGTGCAATAGATTGAGTAGATAAATGAGATTGAATAAATTAATAAGAAAAATAATAAGAAAAAGGGATGATTGAAGGAAGATGACAGATTGATGATTTAATGAGTGAATAAACACTCTTTTCTCATTCAGGGAAAGTTAGATTTCTGTGAACCCAGGCTGATTTTTTGGACAGTAGAATGTATCTGACTTTATATTTCAACGATTTTTGGAGGACAGAAATGAATAAACAAGTTCATTTCAATTACATTAGTACAGAGTGAATGGATGAATTTATTCGAATCAGCAGGAGAGCGATAAATTCATAAAAATTAATCCAGTGATACATGCTAATTTTCTACGCACGCAATAAAACGCTACTATTGAAAACTTCCTGTAAATACAGACAAGTGTGTGAACGTAATTCATTCTATCCCACTTTTCTTGCCGATGGGTGCATCCTGGATGCATCCAAGAACTGAAATAAATAATTTATTTGAACATGTCCCAATTATTTTTGAAAAAATATTTTTTTGGGAGGCGGGGTTAATACTCCTGGAAAATTGACAAGAGCAACTCTCTTTCAAATTGTTACACAGCGTAATGTGTTTAATGATCTAGCTGTAGCAATCATTCTTGATGATTCCTTGGTCAACAACTGGTATAATTCCATTTTCATCTACACGTGTTCAATTCCTCTCGAGGGAAGGAGAATGGAAATGCATACATGCAACAGATTGCCGTACAGTTGTTTCATGATTAATGGCGCACGAGCTTTTATCTGTTGGTTGCAGTTGAAAATTTCTGAAAAACAATTTTTGTGACTTCTTTTATGATGATCAAGAGCAATGAGCGAGAGCTTTTCCGAATATTTATTGAACGACCAAATTTAGTGAGCCAAATCAGGATTGGGGCACGGAGACGCGAGAAATTATTGAAAATTCGAGGCCAAACTCGTGCTCTTGATATTTCACCAGCATCTGGCATTGGATCCAGTTCTTCATTGAGTCATAAACAAATTTTATTGGCCGTGGGTGGTAATTCATGTCACAACCGATCAATAGCGTTCGTATTAATGGGGTACTCTATTTGCCAGAACGACGTTTTTTTTATGCCAATTTATTTCATTGTACCATACTATTATCATTATTAAACGGTATTAGTACTTCAGTTCTGACGGGATTAGAGTAATTTGTGCTCAGCATTATTAGTGGTAAATCATTATTAGTGGTTGATGAAAGACCAATAGTGAATTCAATTAAACTACTCGCTTTTGCTTTGAGAATTAGAATTCAATATAATTTATTGCATTGTGTTAATGCAGTTTAACTGATAACAATAAGAAAATTATTGTGTGTCAGTATTGTATTAGCTTGGATATTCTTCCCCAAAACATTTTTTTCATAAATCATATCTTGCCCATGAGAATTTCATTGATTAGAAAAAAAATAAATAGAATGAACCAATTATATTCATGGCACGAAAAAGCAGTGCCAAGATGGAATGAAATCAATCGCAATTTTGAAAATGAAATCTGCTTCAACTTATTCATTTTTTAATGACCCACCCAAACTTCAAGATATCATGTCTCATACTGTAATCAATTGATTCTATCTTGAATTAGAGAGACAACCTGAGTTTGAAACTAGTAATTCAAAAGACTGTGCCACGTGAGATGCCGTAGCATTTGTCTATTCTCCAGTTGGAGAATATCGTTGGAGAAATCGTACGTGATTTTCCAAAGTTGCCTTTTTGACCGAAAGCGTGCTACACCTCCTGTAACATCTGTGCCCCTCGAACTTCAGTGTACTCGGATAATCCAGGCGCATTGGGATCGGGATCATTGAAAGAAGTTGCAACTGCACGTTCTTCTGAGTTCCTGAGAAGAAGGATTTTTGCTCAAAAACGTAGGCTATCCTGAGGAAGTACTAATTCGGAGAGCTCTGTTAAATGGGGAAAAAAGCATGATTGAAATAGAATACCTATGGGTGGATACTGTATTTTTTTGCGTGATTGAGTTGTTTAATTCCTTTTTTTAAAGTAAAGGTGAGAGAGAACTATAACACTTCAAATCCACTGCTATTTTAACAGAATAACATATTTTACTTCCAGTAAGCAGGGGTGCCCACAAAGGGGGGGGGGGCTATGACGCAGACTGCGTCATTGAAATTCTTGGTGGGTGTTCCAAAAAAATTTGGGGGGAGGCATGTAAAGTTGATTAAAACGGTGTTTAACGTGATGATATTCAAAAATATATTACAAAGTCACCAGATAGAATGTTATTTAATGACAATAGATTCATAATTATTATTATACTATTGAATATTTATTAGCTTAAATAGTTATGTTTAGGTTTTTTGCAGGAAGTTACTATTTAAGTCTTGCAAGACGTGACAGCTAAGAGGGAGGGGTACGGAATGGCGCCACTACTATGATAGATAGAAAGAATATCTAGCTTTTTTGAATAATTTATGATGAGGCTAATGCTAAATTTAGGGAGGGTGCGTCATAAGGCTTGGGAGCGTTGGGCACCCCTGCATCAAGAACTGTATAATTGTTTACTTTAATACTGAATATTTCTGACATACCGGAAATAATTATGGAATATTTATTTGTAACCGGGGAAGAGTTTTGCCGGGTCTTTTATAACCAGTCTTCATTATATGGTCATATCTTTGTACTCCTGACAGATATTGTGTCTCCACAATACTTTCAAGTATGTGCTATTCCACCATAGAATTTGTTATGCAGTTGTAGCCTCGTTTTCACTTTCCTGTAAAGTAAATTCGTATGGCTTTTCGTGGTGGGGAGACCCTTACGGGTAGTTCCACCTCGCCGCTTTTTTAACGACTGCTTTTTTTTATATGCAACCGGGACCGACGGCTTAACGTGAATAAATATAGATACCTCCACTTCAAGAGTAATGATAAGCATTGATATTTGTTGTACTTTTCAAGACCTTGTCAATTGCCCTTGAGCCCAACGATAATAAAAAAAAAATTATTTATGTAATATTTTCCTTTTTTTTTATTACCCTTAGACATTGTTATTAATGTTTTAAGAACTTCTCCATATGCAGCAATGGCAGAGAGATTCTTGAATGATTATCCTATTAATATAAAATACATAGGATAAGTACTTTTCCTCAAGAGAAAATTCTTCAAAATGCACATATATGATTGAGTTTTGTTTCCCGCTATTTCAAGTGAACTGCTGATGCTTTTAATATTTTTTCAGGTTTATTCAAGGATTGGGATCTTTTTTATTTATTTATTGTGACAAATTTACAACGAATGTGAAGGAGCAACAGACTTCCAAAACTGCTCCCTTCACAAATTTTGAATATGTTGCATTGTCCAAAAACATTGAGGTTAACACAGACTATGAATGGAGATTTGCTAAAAACTTTCACTTTAAAAATAACAAAATGAATCTTCTCACACAACCACTATTAATTTAAAAGTTCACTTAAACCAAAAACACTCAATACAGATAAAATAGTTTATAATATAAAATGTTCATAAAAACTTTTAACCGAAAAATGTTATCTTGTTGCTATGGTGATGTTTGATATATAATTTTTCTTATTTATTATATAGTGGCAGAATAGGTATCAAGGTTTGAAATGTTTCTCTTAGTTAATCACTGACTAATCCATCCAGCGTGCAGCGTGACCCCTCCCGTGATGCCTACTAGCACGACTCCTCACGGGTTGAATAAATGTTAAAATATCACATCTCACCGGACATAGTTCCAGCAGAGAAAGAATTGTCAACTTTTTTATCAAGTTCAAAGATCTTCTTTCCTGCCTGGGGCAAGTACATGATCCCTATGAACCCCGCGGGTCACAAAGCGTAACGTATTTCAGCTCGAGTCACATTAATAATTCATCGGTCCTACCTGCTCCACGACAAAAGTGACAACGTTATTTTAGAGACAATTCTGAAAGGTCAACTTTGTTCACGTGGAAATTAAATTATTGTTACATTCCCACGCTTCTAACAGTTCACAAAGTAGAGCCAACAAATGTGAGATTTGAAAGTATGAAATTTATACTGATATCATTTCTATTGTCCTCTACTAGAGATTTTGGGAGAGTGGGATTTCCCCAAAAAAAATTAAAACCTTAATTTTTTTCAGCCAACGTGAGTTTTAAACTCATACTGTGTAGAGGGTGGATATCTAAACTATGAATCTCAACAAAATATGAAGGTTTTTTTCAATTTTTATACTTATTTGAACTTTGGTTATTTGTTTCAAGAAAAACTTAGACAGAATTTAAATTCAAATATTAAATTCTGTTTATGTATATTTGTCAGTTTATTCAATTGTCAGTCACTTCAAACTGACTTTTGAGATACGAGCCGATATGGCCAAGTTGAAAATGAATGCTGCTGTCCAAAAGGTCTCCATGGTCTAGTGGTTAAGGGCGCTCAACCGGCAATTGAGAGTTCCGTGGTTCGATTCCCGGTGGTGACTGATATTTTTGTACAGTAGCATTCATCGATTCCCATCAGCTGTTCAATGCTGTTGTCTATATCCGCCATTGCGGAAGTCTTCAGTATAAAGTAATAGCAATTAAAGGAATTGAAATTAATAAATTCTGTTTATGTATATTTGTCAGTTTATTCAATTGGCAGTCACTGCAAACTAACTTGTGAAAAACTTAGATTTATCAACTGCAGATACTGTGCTCTTATTACAATAGAATATCTATTCACTTGAATTGACGTTTAGTCTACTTTGCCATGTAACCATGTTAAGAGAAATAATACGAGAAGATAACAAATTAAATGATAAGGAATGCTATTAATTAATTATAGAGAACAAAAACATAAGTAAATTCTTTGAAATGAGAAACTCAATATTCTCATGGTAAAATTATGGAAAAATCGAGCATATTCGATACAATTGAGTGATTTGAAGTTGGTAAAAGATGCTCATGCACTTAGCATAATAAAAAAATTTTAAATTAATATATGTCCACGGAAATTCATGCAGTAGGGGAAACAGGAGCATCCGTTGGCCCGCTTTTTTAAATCTATTTTTTATAATTTATCCCATAACTATTCTACTTAATGTTTTTGGCCGAAACTTTTAGCTCATTCATTAAAATTGAGTAGCTGATTTTAAAAAAATGAGACATTTTTCAGAAAAGGCGTAAAAAATTAATATTAATTTTGCCAATTCACCCCACCTTCCGGATACGTTAGCCTGGTGGGTGGGGTATGATGGCACACGATATTTCATAATGGCTCAACCATCTTAAATCTGAGAAATCATCCGTTTTTCATACGTAGCCTAATTGCGCACCAATGATTCACCAATAGTGAGAAAAACAAGACCATTACCGATAAATGTTACTGGGGACTCTATAGTGTGACCTTGGCTCAATCATAAAGCGCTGCCTCGATCTCCGGCGCTATTGTTCACAAATTTTTGAAGATAGATTGACTGCATTTCTTCCGCTGGACAAGTAGTTCTGCGGTAGACAGTGACAGTGATTTTAATCGTTTTACAATATGAATATAATCGTATGTGCAACGATTGTGTTATGACTGTCTCTAAGGACACAAGCAAAGCCAGTGTTCTAATCTGGGTAGCTTATTCTGATGGGTAGCTTAAGGGGATAATAGATTGGTCGCATAAACTATTAATTTTATAAACGACTATCAATAGCTTAATTCTAATTTCACTTATTATTCACTTGGAAAACTTACTCAAATCGGTTGTGAGCTTGAAATTAAATTGAATTTTAGTTGATTTTTTATGTTTTACTTAACTGATATGACTATTGCATAATATTTATTTCGACACTGCTTTGAAGAAACCCTGAGTACTGTTTGGTCTAAAGTCTAGATTCTGTAATTAAAAGTTACTCCTGTTGTATAACAGCTTCAATGGGCTTGATCAAACATGAATAAAATCAACTATAATTCGTTTCTAACCTCTAATAACAGCTTTATAACGCTGTCGTGGATAAATAACTTTAATTTATGACAGAAGAGGCTTTTGACATATGCTCAAATATAATCTTCTACTTTCTATATTAATGTATCAATGAAAGTTGTCATTTGAAAAAGTAGTATAATTTTGCGAACTATACAAGTTATTAACTATTATGTAAAATGGAGAATAGTTTTACCCAGTTTATAGGTTTTGGCCACCAGGGCCAACATGTCCCGTTTTTACTGGTCCAACTTGCCCCAAAGGGCATGCCTTGGATAAATTGTCATCACTAAAACACTAATGGAAGAATTTAGTTGAGTACGCTATATATAAATAATAATCAAACTAGAAACCTCACGGACCTCTCACTAGTGGCGTTAAAAGGGGTGAAAAATGATGTACAACTTTTCAAACGAATGAAAGAGAATTCACTGGCTACTTCACAGAAGCAATAACGAACCGCTAATCGGCTGACAAAGCTGCAATCCCTATAAAATATTACCTCTGTGGAAGGAGGAAGACAGTCCAGAGACAACCTGCTACTCCTACCATAATTTAGCACCCATTAGATGAACTAATGATGAACTAGTTGATAAAGCTTTTATAGTGTACAAGAGTTCCTTCCACATCAAAATAAAGAATCACCTCAACTAATTGATGGTATCTATTGTATAAGAGTGTATAATTGAGAGTGTATAATTGTTGATCTGACTTGTTTGACTTGTCTCCTCAACTGGAGTTTCCAAGACGTAATCTACAGAAAAAAAACTAGCATTGTGCCTCTATGGTCAACGTGTGACCCACTCTCCCACAATTACTTATAATTACAGACGATTTTTCACATGTATTTGATGTTTTTACTTTTATTGTGTTGCCCTTATCCATAGAAATTATCCCTCATCCATTTTTTAATAAATTATAACTTTTTCTTCTTAATATAATAATTCTAAAAACCGAAGCTAAGAGATCAAATTATTCTAGAGACGATTCCCAAAAGGAACTAAGCCTAATCAGATATCCTAAGCTTCAATGGATATTAAATGTTGAAATGAGTCTTACTATTGACACGGCAGGAGTACCGAATTGAAGTCGAACAAGAGGTATAATCCTCGATTCATAAGAGATATTTTTCCGGCTCCTGTAACCGGTGAGAATTTAATCAACGTAAAGACGCCACTGAAAAAGGGTTCAGAGCTACAAATCTTTGTCAACCGGGATTCTACCTTCTTGGGGAAAAAACTTGGATGATTCATGTACCTGGCCGGGTTTTCTGAGCCTGTGGCATGGAGAAAGAATTCTTATCGAATAGACTGGAAAAGTATTGTATGGTCTCATCACCTTCAATACCATAATAAATCATTCGGATGTTTTGACTCACTAGCTATATCAAGATGCAATTACTCTTATAAATCTGCTTGTACTATCATTTCATTCTATTATCTTGGCCTTACTTCACAAAAATAACAATCTAATATCAAAACTGACACTGTATTTCACTTTTTTATAATGTTTCAACTACATAATGGCCGCTCATCTTAACCTTAACAAAGCATGGCCCATGGCGGCAGAGTGACTTTCTTTTCGGCAGGCTGACGAAGCTTCTTTTCAGAAGTGAAATGTATCCCCGAAGCATCTCCAGTAAACTGACACTGTGTTTCACTTCTATATAATTTTTTACTCACATCTATATTGGAGATGCTTGAGGAATGCATTTCACTTCTGAAAAGAAGCTTCGTCAGCCTGCCTTCTTTTCAGACGTGAAATGCATTCCTTAAGCATTTCCAATATATGTGAGTAAAACATTATAAAAAAGTGAAATACAGTGTCAGTTTTAATATTTGATTGTTCATTAAGTATTTCGTCATAGAAAACATCACAGAAAAATAACAAATCAGATTTTCTTCATCAGTAGAGGAAATAGGAGCACCATCTTCATTACATCCTCCCGTTTATGGTCACTGATTGTCACGAAACAGAGTCATTTGTAAGATAAATTCAAGGATTTTAGATTATTTCGATGTCAAAAAATAATATTATCCCAATTTGTGAGAGATGAGTCTGAGCATAAATCCCCTCACAGATAAAAGTCACTCTGCTTGATTTGAAAAAGTGTTCCAAATGTTAGGCAGGATTGTCTTGTTTTGCAAGTGAACAAGAAAAGGCACAAAATATGGTCGTATTGACGTTTGGTTCTAAAGTTTGCAAAACAAACTAAATTTAAACTAAATATCTCTTATCACTCATATCTGTAATATTGATGGATGTAATGCTAGTTGGAGCATATAATTCGATAACATGATTTGATATAATTCGATTTTTTTTGTCACTACAGTTCGTGTAGCCGTGAATAACCCTGAACTACTCTACAAACGTCGAAATCCTCGACAATAGTTTCTTCTTTATCTTTACATACCCATACTTCCTAGGTAGTCATTCACATCGATTCTCATCCTCATAATTCGATCTTACCTATCGATAAATTTTTCATCAATATCATTTTCTTAATGGGTATTCGACTTTTCGTCCCATTTAAAGTTCTTGACAAATAATGTCAAGCAAGTGAAATGCCGTCTATTACTATGAGACAATTTTTTATCAATCCCATCATGAAATTAATACAGTGGGACATTCTCAAATTATAATTTTTTCATATATTCCAACTTTACAAAGTGATAATAATGCTCCGTTATTACAAAATATAATTTCAAACTTATATCTTAGCGGTACCTGTTTACAAACAATTTACTAACTAATCTCATAAGTACTTTTATTTGTAGCTTCTGTACAATCCTATGGAAGCTTATACTTGTAGTCTACATATTTGTAGATTGTAATTATTATTTGTGAATTTGTTAAGCAACAAACCCAATGTATCGGAATCACATTGTCAGTGTTATGTTATTCAACAGGCTCTGGACATTGATACCACATAGCAAATTCTTAAAAAAAGGTTTTTTTTGTAAGGAACTTGGACTATCTTGTGAATATTTGTATCACGGTGAGCCACAGTTGTATGATACCGTTGATGAACTTAATATAGCTCGCATCTTGCTAATGGGTCCATTTTAAATCCCGTGACAACAACCTCTGACAATTTCAAGAGAAAAATAGGGGATTTTCAATTTTCAAATCACCCTTTCCCATTCTTGGAGGCAATTCAGCAGTGTCAATCACCGAGAATATTATGACAGAATCAATCTGGTTCTTCTATCCTCCATCTTCCTTTTTTCTTATTCACCTCTTTTTGTTCTTTTTTCTCCTTCTTCTTCTTCTTCTTCTTCTTCTCCTCCTCCTCCTCCTCCTCTTCCTCCTCCTCCTCCTCCTCCTTCTTCTTCTTCTTCTTCTTCTTCTTCTTCTTCTCCTCCTCCTCTTCCTCCTCCTCCTCCTCCTCCTCCTCCTCCTCCTCCTCCACCTCCTCCTCCTCCTCCTCCTCCTCCTCCTCCTCCTCCTCCTCCTCTTCCTCCTCTTCCTCCTCCTCCTCCTCTTCCTCCTCCTCATCCTCATCCTCCTCCTCCTCCTCCACCTCCTCCTTCTTCTCCTCCTCCTCCTCCTCCTCCTCCTCCTCCTTCGTCTTCTCCCTCTTCTTCTTCTTTCTTTTTCTTTTTATTCTTAATTCTGTATGTGGAAGCTGGAAATAATTGGCTATAGAACGAATTTTTTTCATCTGAACTGCGTTGTCACCGAAGAGGAAAGCCCAGAGATCAGGCCGACATCATCAGTCATAATGTCACCGTGGTTGTGGTCGAAGTGGAAGGCCACTTTTGACTTTTTTGTCTGCGCTGTTGTGCGAAGGTGTTGCATTTTTTATGATGAAATAGAGGAGCCGATCATCATCAAAAAGTGAGGCGAAAATGGATTCTTGGCCCGTGGGATTCTCCTGTCATATTCTTGGTTGGGCTCTCGGCCTCCGACGCTTTTTATAAATAATTCAATGTAAATAATTCAACAGTCCTTCGCCGTGAAGACGAAGTATCGATGCTCGATTTAAGTGACGATCAATCACAAGACTAAAACACCGCTGTTATGTGAACATCGAAGCTCTTAACTGATGAACAACGTTGGAAAAATATTTTTATGGTATTTTAATCTATTCTACAGCAGGGAAACATATAAAAAAGGATGGAAAAGGTTTTTGGATGTTATTAATTATTATAACCATCATGGCCATCTCCATTCCATATACCTGAGGCATCGAAAATCTTCTATAGCGTTACCCGGCAACCCGTCGATCGCGATCGACCGGTCGATCGTAGGATAATTTTGAGTCGATCGCGCCGATTTCTGGAATTTTTGTCAAAACAAAGCAATGTGTGAAGTGTACGGATAACAATCAGTTTTCGCTCGGCGAACGAACACAGGGCAGCTACTCATGCATCTTACAAAATCTCTCTCATCGTAGCGAAGAAAAGAAAACCATTTGAAGACGAGAATATATTAAAAGAGCCTTTGTTGAAGCAGGGAATGAATTGTTCGATGGTTTTAAAAATAAACACCAAATAATGAGTGCTATAAATTCGATCCTGCTCTCTGCGAGAACAATTATTGTAAGTCGCATGGAAAAAATGTTGGACGATGTTGTTAGAGACAGACTTGCAAAAATGTTGTTACTTCTCACTGATATAAGTGGCACTGATATAAGTCTACTGATATAAGTGGCACATCTCAACTAGCTATGTTTAGAAGAATGATTTTAGAGGATTCAGTGTCAAAGAAGAACTTCTGAAATTCATTCCACTGCTTGGACGTAGGCGATGGGAAGACATATACTCTAGTTTTAAAGACTATTTTACAAAAGTTCTCTTGAATAAATTAGCAGGCATGACAACAGATGGTGCTCCTGCCTTTACAGGAGTACATAACGGCTTTGTAGCACTGTGCCGAAAAGACGATGAGTTACAGAATTTTTGTCATAATTGGTGTATAATTCATCAACAAGCTTTGCGCGGAAAATTTTTTAATCTTAATAACGTGATGGAGGCAGTGGTAAAAATTTATTGTGAACAGGATAAGAGCACACGCGCTTCAAAGGAGACAATTTCGGGCGTTAATGGAGGAAATGAAACTCGAGTTTGGTGAACTGCTTCTGTATCAAAGCAGTAATGCTGAGGTGCATTGGCTAAGCAAAGCCAAGATCCTTTGCCGAGTTTGCAATGATCTGCCGGCCGGAATAGAATTTCTGAAAGAGCTCTATTCATATCAACTTTTTAAGTGAATTCAACGACTTGCAGTCGAATTTGACTGTAAGTCGTTGTTTTCACTTAAAAAGTTGATATTAACAACGCAGTTCGTCATGGAACAAGAAATCCAGGACTATATCCATACTTGAAAGACACTTTGGGGCTGCAAGATTTAGCCTTTCTTATTGATGTCACTGAAAAATTTAACGAGTTGAAATTACAACTACTAGGGAAGAATATGAATATTTTGACACTGATGTCAGCTGTGAAGGCATTTTCATCAAAACTTTAACTATGGGAGAAGAAAATCCTAAACATTATCCTACTCTGGAAAAATTAATCGAAAAACAAATGAGTACATCAGTTGACAACCAATGAAGAAGTTGAGCATGAAGACCGCCTGGGTAAAGAATACCAGTACTCTGACAATGACAGACACGTCGAAATATTAAGCTAATTATTACAGAAAGAGTTTGAAAATCGTTTCACTGATTTTAAAGGGCTTGAAATCATTGCTGATTTTGTAGCAAATCCTTTTGTGACTGTCGATGTTGAACGCGTTGCTGAAGAATTCCATAAACAGTTTCAAAGTGACGCCACCGCTATCGAGCTAGAAATAACAAAACTACAAAGTTATTTAAACCTGAAAACTGCTGTAACTGATTTCAAATTTTTCAAATTCAGGACTCTGGTTCCCAAAGAAAAATATCTGTCATTTATCTGTGCAGCTCTGAAACTTATGTCCCTATTTTCTTCAACCTATCTTTGCGAGTCTACATTTTACAACATGACCTTTATCAACAACAGGTATCGACTTAAATTATTGAAAAATACCCCTTCAAATTCTTGCCTCCACCTCTCCCCCACCCTACCACTAGAGTTTGCTAGTGTACTATACAAAGAAAAAAATTATGTCGATCGTGGGGTATGCGATTTTGAAAAAAATCGATCATGAATCAGAAAAGGTTGCCAGGCCCTGTTCTATAGTTATTTTATTAGATTAGATTATATTTCTCTATTCATGTAAATTTACAAATTTTCATATGAATGATTAAAAATAAAATCATCGACATCACATAAATTTATACAGTAGTGAACTCAGAGAATACTATTTTTATAGTGCAAAGAATTATATACAATGATCTCATTTGTATGATATTGATATATTTGTATGATATTAACTACAGTGATGACAATCTAAGCGATGCAATTACATGAAATGGTGAAGTCTGGACAAAGATTCGTCCATACTTGACACATAACTAGTAGAGTTTAAGAGAGAGTTGTTCTATTTGAATTTAGTTGAGTGAGTTTCATTATAAATGATCGCCGTTGTTGCCCCAATGTATAGAATCTATATTAAGTGACGATCAATCACGTCTATAAATAAGTAGACTTATTTATAGACGTCTATAATAGTTATTTATGCATTAAGAGCAAGAAGCGCGACTTTATCGCTCGAGCCAAAACATTTACTGCGCGACGCATAGCGGAACGCAGTAATTTTGCGAGAGCGATAAAGAAGCTTCACGCGCGAATTGCATATAATATTTTTCCTTAAACTGCAGTTCTGGATTCCAACACAATAAAAGCTTGTAGTTTGTAACATCACAGACCATGAGCGGATTTGGTTAGCATTTGCCATTGTTGAGGTTATGTGAATTTCACGGATTCCGTGATCCACCAATGAGAAGGCATCAAAATCAAAGCAGAAGCGTAAAGAAAACAGCTGGCGAGCGTAAAGTACTTTACCGCTTGCTGAGCAGTAAAGAGGTATTTTACAATTAGTTTTCAGTACGTAAATAACTACTTTACGAGCAGTTTTAGGAAAAATAAATAAATAAGTAGAATTTCTTACAAAACTGAATAAGATTTTTATAATAGTTTTGATGCTTTATTATTTTATATATATATCAAATATATACAACGTATATATTTTAAATATATCTGATATATTTACAATAGTTGCATTTAAAGGATTTATTTATTATGGGTGTGAATTTGAGGTGGACCTGTAAGTCTGAAATACTTACTATACTCTGTTCAAAAAAAGGGGAGACGATGTTAACAACGATGTGCGTGCAAGAGTGTATCTTCGAACAGCGAGACCGATTCACAGTAGCCAATTCACAATTAACTACAGAAATACAATTAATGTGCAGTGTATAAGTGAACCGGCAACTTTGACAGTGAATGTGATACTGAACTCAGTGTGAACAGGTAGAAATTAATCTATTGGTCTACAGCTGATATGAGTCATCACTTTTCTACTCACGCATGCGCAAACGTTTGTCTCTCGTTTACGTGAACAGAGTGTAGACTATAATTAAATGGCGGGATTGTCGGTCGCATCGACAACGATAGAAACGCCACATGATTACAGTGTGATACAGATTCCATCGATATTCAATATCAACTGATATTTAATACCAAATGCTCCAATCATGTAACACACTAAGATCATTTGTAAATATCACTACAATTATTCAAAATTTGAATTTTTAGAAAAAGGTATCATCGCCCTTTGAAAGAATTGTAAAGCTAAAGTTTAGTAGAGGTGAGGCTACTAAAACCAATTAACAACATGATTCATGGATGCTTTTTTTCAATGATTGATTTGAAATGATCTTCCCACGCAGGGGGGGGGATATTGAACCAGCATGTTAAAATCAAATACAGATTCCCAAAGTCTGGGTCAAAATATGTTCATTTGATTAATTAATTGTTTTCAAACACAAGACTCAGATTATTTGAGTGGGAATAGATAAGCAGATTTCTCGGTTAATAATAATTTAATTTGATTTATCAAATTCGATGCTTCATTTCTTCTAGTCATGATATGTCATACTAGACTCTTATCTTTTAAAACCGGCATAGTTTCGGCGGGAAAAGGACAGCTGATAGTGCTTTGACCTAGATTCTGATTTGTAGAAAACAGCTATAGGCTTTACTAGGCTGTACCTTACCTTTTTTTCTTTTTTCTCGGAGGATGAAGCCCACATAGGTCTGAGACTTGTTCGTGGGTAATGAATTGGATGATGGTGATTGATGAGTTGGACCTACAGTTTTAGGTGGGCTCCGAACCACCAGAAACTAAGCATTTCTTGGTCCGGAGCCCCACCACAGCCCACTCACTAGCAAGTTAGTTATATAAATAATAGCAAAGTATAGATTATAAAATATTTATGAATTTTATCCAGCATGACAAATGCTGACAAGATAAATTTGATAAAACATATTGTTAGAACCAGTTTAGCAAGGAAAAGAATGAAGACTGCGAGTTTGAGTAGCCTAAGTTTTCAATAGTTGATAACCACAGCAACCATTAGAATATAATTTGAGACACCCTACATTGTGTAGTGTAAGTAGCAGAGCAAAGTGGAGAGGGAATGATGGGAAATGGGAAAGCTATGTATGACTCCCGTTCCTTGCCTGAATGGAGAGGTGGTCAAATAATGAAAGTTTCGCAATAAATTATCCTTTCCACACAATTTGCATGGAATACTCTCAAGGGATCCGAATGGTCTCCTTGCTGTGCACTGATAACAAACGTGGAGGCGACTGATGATGTTGTAAGACATGAATCATTTCAGAGCAATCTCGATTCGCAGTTGAAAAGAAAATGGGTCGACTCTTTTATACTTGAAATTTACACTTGACAGTATGCTCTGTTCATGCAAAGGAGAGACAAACCAAAACAAACGTTTGTGTCCGTGTGAACGAAAAAGTGATGACTCATATCAGCTGTAGACCTATCGATTAATTTCTACCAGTTAGCACTAAGTTCAGTATCACATTCGCTGTCACAGTTACCAGTTCACTTATATACTGCGCGTTGATTGTGAATCGGCTACTGTGAATCGGTCTTGTTGTTGGAAGATACATTCTCACACACGCATCGTTGTTTGCATCGACTCCCCTTTTCGTGAACAGAGTATAGGTAAATTAGGTCATTAGAGAGTTAGAGCAAAACTTCAATATGCTGATACTAACCTCAACAATGTATGCATTTGCCTGCTCTAAAAGTAAGATGCCAAATACTTGTTTGAGAAGTGACATGTATTTCATTGTAATAAATAATATCATATTACATTGAAAGAAACCGTTTCAATGTTTAAAACAATAATAGGATTTTCAAAAACTACATTACAACATTACAATTATTGCAATGAATACTCATAGTAGTATTATCAGAATAGAATTAAATGCCGTCTCTAAATTCATCAAATACTATACTGTCACTTATCTGGGGTTTTTTTTTGAGAATAAAGCCCACATAGGTCTTAGACCTGTGCGTGGGTAATGAGTTGGATAATGGTGATTGATGAGTTGGATCTACAGTTTTAGGTGGGTTCCGAACCACCGGGAAGTGATTTTACAGTGATTTTGATCCACTCACTCATTTTCCATTGTTCATAATGAACCGTGTGGCCAAAAATGTTTAAATTTCTTATACATGTTCAGCTGAGATTCCAGATACTAGGAGAGGAATGCAATAATTCTTCAGGGATATGACAAAAAAGGTCAATTGTTAATGAGGGAAGCTTGCATTCCCTTATTTATGACTCCTGAGGGTCTCGGGAGCGAAGCCTGGATGACAAATTCAAGCATCAATATAATATTATTAAAATATGCTCACAAGTTAGTTTGAAGTAACTGACAATTGAATAAACTGATAAATATACATAAACAAAATTTATCAATTTCGAATTCCTTTAATTGCTATTACTTTATACTGAAGACTTCCGCAATGGCGGATATTGACAACAGCATTGAACAGCTGATAGGAATCGATTAATGCTGATATTTTTGTACAGTAGCATTCATCGATTCCTATCAGCTGTTCAATGCTGTTATCAATATCCGCCATTGCGGAAGTCTTCAGTATAAAGTAATAGCAATTAAAGGAATTCGAAATTAATAAATTCTGTTTAAAATATGCTGTTGTAAGTTACATTTTTTTTTTTTAATTCTACTTGTATTTTTCTCATAAGATAAAAAGCCTCATGGCATTCAGCAACACCTAGCCCTGAGATCCCAGAAGTCGGTTAAGCGTCTTTATCAATTTGTAATGCCAGTAGGCACTATTCGAGTCAATTTAAGCAGGAAACCCACTAGCCCGGCACCGGCGGCGCCCGGCGGCGACCGGCGACGGCCGGCGGTGACCGGCGACGGCCGGCAATTTACAACAATTAACCCACTTGTCCGGCAGAAACCGGAGCTGACAGAAGAAATACAGCAGTTGCAATGGAGAGTTCGTCAGATGAGGAGTTATTTGTGATAGCCGCAGTGTGTGCTGAAGAAGAAAAGAGACAGAAACTGAGAAAGCAATTGATAAAAATAATAATTAATTAAAAACAAAATTGAATTAAAAATAAAATTGAAATAAATTAAAAATAAAAATAAAAATTTATTTTTATAATTAAAAATTGAAATAAAAATTAGTTAAAAATAAAAAAAGTTAATTAAAAATAAAATTTATTTCATTAATTATTAATTAATAAAAATAATTTCATGTTACTATTTCAATTTAATTTGAACCAATAACAAAAATAATCCATGACATCGAAACTCTGTCACTGGATCGCCTTTTGTGACTTCATGTCACCTGTCATGCCTGCTATCTCGTCCAGAACTCAATAACTTTTATTACGGTACATCACAAAATCATGTTTTAATTTGTTATTGGTTCAGGTAAGTATTGATTAGTAAGATTTGAGATCAATGTGACTTTTTTTAAAAAGTATTTTCAAAACAGCTATTTAATAATTTAATAGTCACTATTTTACTTACTAATCAATACTTAACTGAACCAATAACAAATAAAACATGATTTTGTGATGTGATAAAATTTAGTGAGTTCTGGATGAGATAACTAGCGATTAAAAGGTGACATGAAGTCACAAAAGGTGATCCAGCGAAAGAATTTCGATCTCATGGAAAATTTTTGTTATTGGCTCAAATTAAATTGAAAAAGTAACATGAAATTATTTTTATTAATTAATAATTAATTTTATTTATTTTTAACTAATTTTTATTTTATTTTTATTTAATTTTTTTTTATTCTTATTATATTTTTATTCTATTTTTATTTTATTTCATTTTATTTTCATTTTATTTTTATTCTATTTTTATTTTATTTTTATTTGTTATTTTATTTATTTTTTATTTTTTTATCTTATTTTTATTCTATTCTATTTCTATTTTATTTTTATTTTATCTTTATCTTATTTTTAATTTAATTTTTATTTAATTTAATTTTTATTTAATTTATTTTATTTCATTTTATTTTATTTTTATTTTATCTTTATCTTATTTTTAATTCAATTTTTATTTAATTTAATTTATTTTATTTTTATTTTATTTCATTTTATTTTATTTCTATTTTATTTTCATTTTATTTTTTCTATTTTTATTTTATTTTCATTTGTTATTTTATTTCTTTTTTTAATTTTTTTATTCTATTCTATTTCTATTTTATTTTTATTTTATCTTTCTTATTTTTAATTTAATTTAATTTTTATTTAATTTAATTTTTATTTAATTTATTTTATTTTATTTTTATTATTTTATTTTTAATTAATTTTTATTTTTATTAACTGCTTCCTTCGTTTCTGACTCTTTTCTTCTTCAACACACACTGCGACACATAAATAACTCATTGTACCATTCACGCAGAACACTTGCGATACTGGCATCGACTAGAGAATTGCCGGACAGGCTGCCCGGCAAGAATGCCCCCAAGAGCTTCTGCCGCCGCCGGCCGCCGCCGGTGACGGAAGGCTTCTGTCGCCGCCGGCCGCCGCCGGTGACGGACAGATATAGTGGGTTGCTGTTCAATGAAAACAACGCAAAGCAATGTTGCCGGTAAGCATCGGTCGCCGCCGGTCGCCGCCGGTCGCCGCCGGTGCCGGGCCAATGGGTTTCCTGCTTTAAGATTCATAGTGCGTTTTGAACTTGCCATCTTCTCAATCATTAAAAAGAAACACTCAAGGAAGATCGCTTGAATTCAAATTATGTATAATGTAAGTTCTGTATAAAGATGAAGAAATTTTTTTGTTTTGTAATGAATCTTACTTGAATCTTCCTTACAAATACATTCATAATATGATGGAAATCATGGAATTTGAACTATATAGGGTCTTTGAACTATATAGGGTCTTTGAACTGTAAATAATATCTGCCTGAGGACAAATCTTTCGAACTTGGAAATAATTTAGCTGTAAAACTCAAAGAAATTCGTAGCATGAAGAAAGGGTGACCGACCGAGTGAGCTGGAAAGGACTGCTGTCTCCAGGGTGAATTGTAAATACTGAATTGAGGGCAGATAAAAAAAGAGAACATGGAGAGAATGCTGCAGGAACAAAAGGAGTCATACGTCACAAACAGACCTTCCGTTTGGCGATTCAGGTCCACATAAAAGCGAAGCATTTTATCCAGTCATGACTCTTTGTCGGCCACGAATCTCTAGATACATTCAATATTTTCAATTCTCATAGGAGCAATATATATATTGTACATATACAATACGTGTATATATACCATATTTCATACCCGAACTATCGCTTCTGCAGTAAACTTTTTCTACTCCATCCCTTACTTTTTGATTTCGCGTTAATTGAATCTTCAGATGTATTTCGACATACTTTGTTGTTAACTTATTTATAAATTTTATTATTTATTTATTATTTTTGTAGATTACGTCTTGGAGACTCTAGTTAAGGACTAAGACAAGTCACATCAACAATTATACACTAGATATAATTACTGCCATAGGTATAATTTCTCTATAATAATTATCATATAAAGTAACAAACTATTGTGTCGGAGGTACAAATTCATAGAATAGCATAAATTTTATAATAATGGACAAACACAAATTGTCTATATGACGTCTTTTTTTAGTACCATAGATACGTGTGTTTCAAATCTTAGAAATTCGTTTCCAATTTTGCATCAATCCAAAAAGCTCTTTAAGAGAGGGGGGGGGGGGGTTGAGGATAATATTATGGAAATAGGGTGACTAGGAAGGAGGAGTAATCCCTCGCATTTGTGACCCCCCCCCCCCCCCAAACAAACTGGAACCGCTCTAGACGAAAAGGGCCTATTCTCACTAGTTTTTTGCCAGTCTTAAACCTACTTATAATGAGAGATATTGATTCATTATTGAGAACTTAATCACTAAAATACATCAATATGATTCCTAAATGAGAGATTGTTCATGGCTTGTACGCACTAGCAAGTGAAATCAATGAGTTTCAATACCCCATTGATTATATATGGAGAGATCTTTTATCATTTATAATAATAATTAATCTAATAATCATCTTAATTCATCCAGCTGACTAGTTTTCCATCTATCAGTGTAGACTACAAAGCTTATCAAGAACAATAATATTCAAGGTTGCAGAAAGACACTGTATATTCTGGAGTCCTATTAATGTAACAATTCTTTCTTAGTTTTGTCGTTTTCATCTTAGTTTTTTCAACATTCTCAATATTAAATCTGACTTCCCAGATCAAAATCAAATAGTCTGCGATTTTATAATTCGGAGTAATATTGATATTTTGATATACAGATATATTGATATAGATTCACAACCACTTCCTATACCAGTTGCATAGAATTGCGTAGAATTCCAAGAAAAGTAACCTCTACATGCTACATCGTGTAAGACGATTCTAGATTTTTCCTTCAGAAGATGGATCTGTTTTCAAAGTCTGCAACTGTATTTTTTCTCAAGTCTAGCAGCACTCGGAACATTACACAGGAGATTCAAAAAAGCCGCTGAAAACGTAGTAGTTGAGCCTGCAAGACACGACTTTTTCAGATTGTCTATTGTACCACACGAGTTGCTCGAGTTTCCATTGGGAGTACGTTTCAAAAGTTTGTTTCACATGACAGTTTGTCTTCCCCCAGTCTGTTGTGCCCATCGTAAGGAAGCATTGAGCGCGTGAATTTAGAGCACCTAGGAATGTTCAATCACCCTGCATGCTTGCCCTATAGTTTTGGAAGATTCTGCGTTACTTTTGTAAACAAATGGAGTTCAGCAAAAAACATAGGATTTATTAGTTTAAGCTTCCCAATGAACCATGATAGTTATTCACATTTCATATTCTATATTCTCAATTTCCAATGCATTTGCATATCTGTGATGTTTTCCATGACGAAATACTTAATGAACAATCTAATATTAA
This sequence comes from Conomelus anceps, assembly GCA_948455865.1. Lineage (NCBI taxonomy): Eukaryota > Metazoa > Arthropoda > Insecta > Hemiptera > Delphacidae > Conomelus > Conomelus anceps. The sequence goes on from OX418225.1 coordinate 15,519,017, forward strand.
AACCTACACTGTATTTCACTTTTAAATAATGCTTTAAATAATAACTCTAAATAATAATAACTTTTAAATAATAACTCACATTATATTGGAGATGCTTGAGGAATGCATTTCACTTCTGAAACGGCTGACGAAGCTGACTCAAGCATCTCCAATATATGTGAGTGAAGCATTTGCATAGTCATAATTCAATATTTATCTTTCTTGGTACTGTTTGTTTGGTACATGATTTATATCGGTTCATTCTATTCATCTTTTTTTAATAATTTTACTCAGGATAAGAATTCTATAAATTTTCCATGTTTTAATTATTTTTGACACTGACATGATTGTGTGAAACTTACCCTTTAAAAATGTTGATAAAACATTTAATTGGCTATAGTTCTTCCTCAATATTGATCTTTATCTGAGTTTGGGATATAAACTAGAAACAAAAAGTGAATTAACATGAGAATACTCCGACTGTTTTCCCAGTGATCCATATAACTCTTGCTCAAATTAAAATTAAATTTTTTTTTTGCGTACATGGAAGTAGTTTTGAAATTGTTCCAAAATCGTCTTTGAATAAATAATAGAATTGATCAGTTCTTTCTTCCACTATGAATTACAAGTATTATTTGAACTAATTATTAATTTAAAATAATTCCTGATATTGCAAGAGTCTAGAATCTCCCTTTCAAACGCTGTAGCACAGACGGACGGACAATGGCAACATTTCATACTATTCGACCCCCAAAGTTTAAAGATTATTCTCTTACATTTACAACGAGATCTCTCGTTTGTCACGCTATCTTCCTGGTTGTATTGTGCTTGTTAAATGATCGAGAAGAAAATGGGAAATGAAGTTCCCAAATGTACGCAATGTATTAAAATGAATGGATAATAAAAAATTGAATAATAATATCCTTCCAGGTATTGTACCCATCATTCCATCACTGACACTGAATATTTGTTACAATTTACTAGCTGAAAATACAAATACTTTTTATGTAACTAATGAACGATTTCACGGTCCATATCAATCAATTTGAACCATAGGATTCATTTTTGGACAATATTCTCACAATAAATAGTAATTGTGTGTCAAAAGATCTTTTCACGGGATCTATCACCCTTGACCTCAGCCGTGGTCCTGAAGAAAGGATGTCACCCCTGTACTTCATCCCTCAACTCTTGTATGGAACTTTCTCTCAAATTGATATCTTCCCACTTTTGACAAGGGGTTGGAAAGCTTGTGATTGATCGCCCAAAAAAATAACTTTGTTCACACCACCAAGCCTACAAAACTGACGTTCTAAGAGCATTCAAGCTGGTCCATCGTTGGAATTTCCACACATCATTTTTTTAGTCAACTCTCGTATATTTAAACTATTCAGAGAGATTTTTGCAAAATTCACTTCATCCATTATTTTTTCATGGAAATGAAGGGAGAAGTGCAAAAAATCCACTTTGTCATAGATTGAAGATGGTGTGAAATTTTAGCTATTCTTAGAAAATTCACTTATTCAAAGCTTGCAAGTACTGTGGCTTTCTAAATTTAGGTTGTAAACTCGATAAGTTTTATGCGAAAAGACAAGGGCGTCGTCAGCTACTACTTATTAGTGAGGGGAGGGGGATGCGTATGCCTGCGGAGGGTGATAAGGATTCATGTAATGGGGGAGAAGGGTTTAGTTGGGTAATTCCTATTAGAGAATGTTGAATAAAATATATATCTTTTACAGCACTGTTATAATTAAGAGGTCTGAATAAAGAAAAGAGGAATTCGAAATCCATATACAGGATTGAAGAACTAGATTCAGTAGCGTAACTAGAGGATAAGTTTGTGGGATGGTGATGTGGAGGTGTGCTCTTGATCTAAGCAATATACAGTAAACAACTGCTAGGAAAGGAGAGTCATCTAATGTCAATTTATTAAAGGCAATTAATTATGTACAGAGTACAAGTACATGAGGCTTTATTTCAAAAAGGCGGCTCCGGAGTACTCGAAAAGTTATTGAAAAATCACCCCTCTAGAACCACATTTTTAGCGATTCTCTTCTGACATTCATGTTGTTGGAAAAAACTATTCTAAAATAAGTTTAAAAAATGGACGAATGATATGCATTCTTAGGAGATTTTGAGCCACAGCATTTAAGTGGATCATGGGTACAGATTCTCATCTTTGTCAATTTGAGATTTTCCTTATAAATTCAAGTTGAAAATGAATTAAACTAGAAAAATTCTACTAAATAAATCGTAAATTATATAACGTCAAGAACTTGACTCTCTAGGCATTTAGGAACTAATTTTAAAATTTTCTAATCCTGAATTTCTAGTTCTTAAATTTTGTTACAGTGCATTAAGAAAAGCTTGAAATACGTCTATTTTGTTATAGAACGTCCATCATTCCCATTTCAAGTAATCCGCAATGACACCAAACTGATGAGTTGCATGTTCCCTCGAGTAATTATTACTTTTGGTGCAGTGCAGAGCTTATAATTCAGTGTCAAGTGCACTCTTCTGAGTGGCACTCTTATCATGTGGGGTCAGTGCGTCATGTGACCTATTAACGCCAGACACAGCAAATTTGTAAGAACTGAAACTACAAAGCTTTATAGAAAAAATATTAAGTTGTAATAAGGTTAATATTTACAGTTTTCTTTTGTTTTTTTTTTTGTTTTTGAGGATGAAGCCTATAGGTCTGAGACCTGTGCGTGGATAATGAGTTGGATGATGGCGATTGATGAGTTGTACCTACAGTTTTAGGTGCTTTCCGAACCACCGGGAAGTGATTTTACAGCAGAAAACATTGTATTTTTTGCTGGTCAATCTAATCGGTCGCCCTTACAAAGAGAGCCCTGGAGAACGCAGCTTATCTCTATCTGATTGGATAGATACCAGCTACGGCTCACGGCCATCACTTCCATAAAAATTTCATGAAATCACATGGGTTTCGATCTACCAATAAAATCAAGAAGTGAATCTTTGTAACTCACTGTTTTTTTGGTTAGTTAGTTTGTCAACTAGTATCTTATGAGGGGTACACATAAAAAATAATATAAGAAAATAGTAATAAAAAACAATGTAGAATATTCTTTGAAAGTAGGCCACTAAAAACACAAGAAGTTTGAAAAATTACTAACAAATAAAGAATAAGTTGTTGAATGAAATTAATGTGAATAGTGTGAAATATGTGTACTGTTGAATCAATTACACGCACACACCCCTAGACATAAATTTAAAAAATCTGACTAGTATCAATTATTTATGACTATTGTATCCGTTATTTTCAATGAAATATTTCTAATAGAATTTATATCATTGACAAAGGTATTCTCGTGCATTCAAGAATTTGATCAATTCTATCTTTTTAGAACTTTGTGCATGTTAAAACCATTTATTTATTCCATGATGTTGTGGAGTGTGCTTGAGGCTTGTGCGTGAGTAAAATGATGTTACAAAATTACCAAGTCTGGTCATGCATCGAACCCGGAATAAATGGGATAGTAATAAGATTGTCAACTACCACATTATTCAGTTCATAAATTTGTTCAGTGCTCAGATGTTCTGATACATTGTATGACTTTTTATACATCTGTTATGCTCTTGTGAAAAATTCTTTACATAATCAAAAAAACTACAAGTTTTGCAAAAAATCAATACTCTATCTATAATGGAATTTTTTATACATTTGTGTATACTACTTCACAGAAAATTTGAGAATCTATCAATTTTGCGTATTTTGTCCAATATCCCTCTCTGTCTACGTTCAAACAATGGCTACTAATTATCATTAAAGCCCCGTGAAACGTTGCTGAACGTTTCATGTTTTGTTGTGTAAAAACGGCTGAAAGCTTTCAATGAGCAAACGTGTGAATAAATAATGTAAGAGAATCAAGTGGTTTTTAGTTCTACATTCAGCGCACTCTATGAGCATTCACATCCATTGCTAGTTACATCTTTTTTCACAATGTAGAAAGCACAATGAACATGGTGGATGAATATGAGCAGCGATGTGCTCGTTCTTTCATAGAGACACACTAGTTCCACTATATAGCGGTGTATCACATTAATATAAACGACTTTTTTGTGGGTGTTTCATAACATGCTTGATCATTTCTATTATACTACTCAAACAAACGGTTTCTTACATTTTGATTCTACTGGAAATCGTTCAACATTCTTCTGTTAATGAAATGAAATGAAATGAAATAAATTTTATTCATCCACAACAATTTACAATAAACAGAAAAACAGTCTCTTATCACAATGAAAAAGATCTATATACCATATAGATAACACATAAAACTCTGCTATATAAAAAAAAAACACGCTACATAATACATAAAAAAAACACTAAAAATCGTAATAAGGACAAGATTCTTTTCCTTAGATGAATAAAAGAAAAACATCCCGAGGCCTAGCCTGTGTGGGATGGTATGCAAATTCTTACTTAAAGTAGAGAACTAGATATAGATGGTGCGACCGACCGGTCATTTAATAATACATAATTATAGGGTTGCTAGACATACAAGGAATCAAATTAGACTTCAAACATTTAAGAAGGTATACAATAATGTTATTAATGCATAATAATAGGATTACTAGACAACGTCCAAATCGAATTGGACTTCAAACAATTAATAAGGTAAATGAATGAATATAGGGTATATGCAATAAGGTATTGAATGAATTAATAATATACAATGAATAAGGTTCACATAATACATTGATCCTCTACGTGAAAAATCCATAATGAAGTAGAAGTTTTTCAACTTTGGTGAAGCTTCTCTATCAGTTTCTTTTTTTAAATCAAATTAGGGATGCAAAAAAAGTATTTACATCGTCTAGCTCGATAAGGTACTCCTTCACTGTTTTGAGGAAAATATATTTCTTAGAAATAGATCTAATATAAACCGGTAATAAATTATAAAATTTTGGAGCCAAAAAAGTATAAAATTTTTTAAACAACGTTAAATTTGGTCTTGGAATATTCACATCCAATCTATTTCTTAAAACATAATGTTGTCCAGGTCTTTCACACCTTCGTTCTGTACTGGCTCTGTCGAAAAAAGTCTTCAATACCTTATAAATATATAAATTTTGGAATGGCAGTATTCTCATTACTCTAAACAATGGACGAGTGTGTTCTAAATATCCTGCATTACAAGAAATACGGATAAAGGACTTTTGTAGTATAACTATTGGTTTTACTGTTGTATAATATGCTCCTCCCACAAATGATTTATGTGTTAAATGATTTATGTGTTAAATGATTTATGTGGATGGAACAATCTCGTGATAGATGATCACAAGAATAACTATAACATCCCATTACATTTTGATCCCACTGAAAGTGGCATATAGACCTATAGTTTGATGGTTTATGTGGCTAGTCTAGTGATACTGTTCAAAAAAGACACTGTTCTCTGCTGTAAAATCACTTCCCGGTGGTTCGGAACCCACCTAAAACTGTAGGTCAACTCATCAATCACCATCATCCAACTCATTACCCACGCACAGGTCTCAGACCTATGTGGGCTTCATCCTCAAAAAAAATGTGTTATAAATAGTCTACACACGATACACGATACACGATACACCTACCTTTTCAATTGAAAAAGTATGAAAAGTGATAGAAGATAGATTTTCGATGGATATTCGATATTTATATTACTTTTTTGTTGTAAATTTAACGACTTGCAGTCAACTTTATATTGTGAATATATAATAAATGTACTCACATTAGACCGAACGTTTTCGAGGTTACATACGAGGGAACATAAAACCTCGAAAACTTGAAGTTTTTTTTGGAGGATGAAGCTCACGTAGGTCTGAGACCTGTGCGTGGGTAATGAATTCGATGATGGTGATTGATAAGTTGGACCTACAGTTTTATGTAGGTTCCGAACCACCATGTAGTGTTTTTACAGCAGAGAACAGAGTCTTTTTTGCTGGCCAATCCAATCGGTCACCCTACAAAGAGCACCCAGAAGATTCGTAGCTTATCTCTGATTGAACAGATACCTGCTATGGCACTCGGCTATCACTTCCCATCGAAAACGTTCGGCTCAATGTGAGTACATTTATTATTTATTCACAATATAAAACTGACTGCAAGTCGTTGAATTTACAACATAAAGTTAATATTAACAACGCAGATCGTTATGGAACAAGAAATCCAAGAATGATATTAATTATATTGAGGGCAAATCAATCTCATAATTGTTGTTCATATCAATTAAATTATAAAATTATTCTTCATGTAAAAACGAGTAACAATATCGGGAATGAAGTTGAGTAGTTACATTTTGCCGCTTTTGGCACAACCTTGACCTTTGACCTTTGACCATGACCTTGACCCTGACCTTGACCCTGACCTTGACCTTGGGGGAAAAAAAAAAAATTAAAAAAAAAAAAAAAAAAAATTAAAAAAAAAAAAAAATTAAAAAAAAAAAAAAAAAAAAAAATTAAAAAAAAAAAAAAAAATTAAAAAAAAAAAAAAAAAAAAAAAAAACTGGGACTGTCACCTGTTCAGGCTATGGGTGGGGGGTTGGGGGTGGGGGTTGGGGGTGGGGGTGGGGGTCGAGGGTGGGAGGTAGCGGCTAGAGTATATAAGCTGGGTGTTCTGTTGGAGTTATCATACACTGCTCTCTCACACCAGACAGCCAACTACTGTGCTCGTGCTCCAGCTTCTTGTGCTTCTTGTGCTTCTTGTGCTCCTTGTGCTTCTTGTGCTTCAGTCTTGATCAACTTTCAAAGTAAGTACTCTTTGCAATTAATGCATCCTAATGCTTGCACTTATAAATGCTTTTCCACTTACCAACTGCTAATGCATAGTGTTTGGGCAACTTGGAATTTTGTTAATGCATATTGTTAAAGGAACTATCTTCTAATGCATATTGTTTCATTCCAGGAAACCTGCAACTATCTTACAATTTCATTTGTCAATGTCTAATGCATATTGTTTCATTCCAGCTTACCATGTCCCTTAACAAGAGAAGACGCTGCCAGCAGACTCAGGAAAAGTGTGACGACTTCGTTTTGCTGGAGGAGGCGTTCAACAACAATCTTCGAACCCTGTTCTTCAACAACCAGTGTTCTACAAGCCCTCAAAAGGATTTCCAGTCCTTCCTTGACAACTTGGAGGAGAAGATCAACAGTGTCCTGACAGCAGAAATCCAGGAGCATGGTGCAATCAAATTCAATTTGGTGCTGGAGGCAACTTATCACAAGTGCTACCTTGATCCGAACAATGAAGAGGTGGAGGAGGTGCAGGACATCGCTTTCAAAACACCGAACTATGCAGCATTCACCGTTCTCACGCTGCCTCATCAAGTGGAGATGGCTTGCCAGAAGATGCTGGAAGAGGAGGCTATGTTCGAAGGGAAATCCAGTGGATGGACACTGCTACAGATTGATGGACTACTCATAAGGATCAGCAAACATATTCCCCTTAGAGGCTCTTCATACATCATTACCCCGCCCAAGCTAGCTGCAAGGAGAGCCATCATCAACCCGAGGAATGAGGACCAACAATGTTTCATGTGGGCGATCCTCGCTAAGCATGTCCAAGGAGTAAATCCCCAAAGAGTCAACGAGCGATACTTCAATCTTCGGGAGAAATACAACTTTAAAGGCATCACTTTCCCGACAACTATAAACCAGATTGATAGGTTCGAGAAGGATAACCCTACAGTCTCTGTCAATGTGTATGCAGTCGACTCTGATAATAACATCTTCCCCAGACGAGTCACCGATACCATGAAGACTGAGCACTTTGATCTTCTGCTACTGGGTGAGGCTGTTGAAGATGATGGTGCACAGACTAACGATTTGCTGCAGGATGCTGAAGATGCAAACAAGGATCCACAAATCAACACCCACTACTGCTTGATCAAAGATTTTGAGAGACTTCTGAGTTCACAGCTGACAAAACATGGGCATCGTATAATTATCTGCAGACGATGCTTCACACACTACACTCTTGCTAATGATGGTGAGCAAAGGATGGCAGAACATGAGAAGTATTGTGCCAACAACAAGACGGCTAGGATGATCATGCCACAGCTGAAAGATGGAAAACCGCCGACATTGAAGTTTGAGAAGCACTTGAGGAAGTTCAGACTACCGCTTGTAGTGTATGCAGACTTTGAGTGTCTGCTGGAGACACCCGCCCTAGAAGAGGGTGATGTGGAGGGGGAAGCTCCAGAGAGATGGATTGGGAAGCAGACAAAAGTGATACAATACCACAATGCAATGAGCTATTGCATGTACTTTGTGAGAGATGAGACACAATTTCCTTCATGGCTGACACTGAGCCATTACATACCTCAAGAACCGATTGTCTACAGAGGTCCCAATGCAGCCGAACACTTCATGAGTCAGCTCAGTTACTATGCAAAACTTATTGCTGATACCATGGACCAGTTGAGTATTATAATGTTGCCACTCACTGATCAACAACAAGCTGCACATGATGCTGCTACACACTGCGAAGCTTGTGGTAAAAAGTTTGGAAGAGACAAAGTGTATGATCATTGTCATATGACTGGCTTCTATAGAAATGCACTGTGCAATCCATGCAATCTGGAAAGACAGCGCCAGACCTTCATTCCAGTTTTTCTACACAATTCATCCAACTATGATACACATCTGCTCATTCCTGAACTCGGTGCCGACAAGAATAGGATCAAAGTCATTCCAAACACATCTGAAAAGTACATCAGCTTCACTAAACACGTTTCCAATCGACTCCACCTGAGATTCATAGATACATTCAGATTCACACCGGACAGTTTGGATACATTGGTATCAAATTTGCGCAAGTCTGCACATAATGACACGGACATTCCAAATGTGCTGAAACATACCGCTAAACATTTCAAGACAAGACTCGATCTTGTGACACGTAAAGGAGTATTCCCTTATGATTATTGCGATTCATGGGAGAAACTTGGAGAAACTTCCCTACCACCAAAGGAAGCATTCTTCAGCAAGCTGACAGATCGTGGAATCAGTGATGAGGACTACGCCCATGCACAACTGGTCTGGCAACATTTTGGATGTAGAACACTAGGGGACTACAGTGACCTTTACCTAAAGACGGATGTTCTACTCTTGGCTGATGTGTTTGAAAGTTTCAGGGACATGTGCATAAAAAACTACAATCTTGACTGTGCCAACTACTTCACTGCACCAGGATTCTCATTCGATGCCATGCTGAAATACACCCAGGTGGAATTGGAACTTCTCAGCGATTACGATATGTACATGTTTGTTGAAAGAGGTATCCGAGGAGGAATAACCACATGTGTCCACCGCCATTCGATTGCCAACAACAAATACACAGGTGCACCACTGGATCCAGAGAAACCAATATCCTACTTGCTGTACACCGATGCCAACAATCTTTACGGATGGGCTATGAGCAACCCACTACCTTGCCGAAAATTTCGATGGATGTGTCAAGAAGAGCTGGAGGAGGTGGCTGCTCATATAGATAGAATCCCAGACAATCAGCGAATGGGATACATCCTAGAAGTCGACGTCGAGTATCCTCAAGAGCTACAGGATGATCACAACAACTTCCCTTTTCTTCCAGAGAGCCAGAAGACTCCCAAGTCAGGATATGTGAGGCTAATGACAACGCTGCAGAACCGCAAGGAGTATGTATGTCATTATAGACTCCTGAAACAGGCTGTGAATCATGGACTGAAAATTGTCAAAGTTCACCATGGAATTTCATTCCAGCAAGAAGACTTTTTGGCCCCATACATTCAACTCAACACACAACTACGTCAGAAATCAGCGAACAAATTTGAAAAGAATTTCTTCAAGCTGATGAATAATGCGGTCTTTGGAAAAACAATGGAGAATGTTAAGAACCGGATGAACATGGAGCTGGTCAATTGTGAGAGGAGGTTGAAGAGACTGGTGGCACGACCAACATTCAAAGATCGCATCATATTTGGTGACAACATATGCGCTGTAACACTCCATCAAGACAAGGTTGTATTGAACAAGCCGATATATATTGGACTGACTGTACTTGATGTGAGCAAAATTCTAATGTACGAGTTTCACTACGATGTGATGAAACCTATTTATGGAAACCGACTCAAACTGTTATACCAGGACACTGACAGCCTGTTCTACAATGTCCAAACTGAAGATATGTATATGGATATCATGAATATAGACAAGTTGAGAAACGTATTCGATACATCAGAGTACCCGGCCAACCACCCATGCTACTCTGAGACAAACAAGATGGTACTGGGGAAATTCAAGGATGAGTATGCAGCTCGAGCCCCCTATGAGTATGTCGGCCTGCGCTCCAAGCTGTATGCTTGCAGATGCTATGTTACAGATGAGACACAACTGAAGAGTGGCCTTATCAAGAAAGCAAAGGGAGTGAGATGGCCAATTCTTGGACAGGAGCTCCCAAAAAGTCATCCTGATGCAGAACGGTACATAGTCTTTCAGGACTACATTGACTGTCTCTATGGTGAGAAGGACATCTATAGAGATCAGGTGATGTTCTGTACCAGGAAACATAGAATCATGACCACCATTCAGAAGAAGAAAGCGCTCAGCAAGGCTGATGAAAAACGGTTCATTCTTGAAGATGGAATCACTACTCTTGCATATGGACATCGCAACATTGTCAATGAAGCTCCAGTATTCAGTGATGATGGGTTTGAGGATGAGGTGGTGGTGGAGGAGGAGGAGGCGGAGGAGTACAACACTGAGAATGATCAAGAAAATGAAGCAGCATCAAGGGCAGCATTGATAGCAGCAGATACAGCAATAGAAGAAAACATATCAACTATGGAGGCATCTAGAACATTGTTGTCAATGACAGCAAAAGCATCAACTTCATCAACAGTACCATTTGTACCAACAGATGTTCTTAAGATAGAACAAGGTAGTTGCAAACGTTCGGCAGCAGATAGCAGTACTAGTCAAGTGATCCACATATCTGATGATGATGAGCCAGCAGCAGCAGATAGCAGTCGAGTGATCCACATATCCGATGATGATGAGCCACCAGCTAAACAATCACGTGTTGTTGATTTCAATGTTGAAGATTACAAGGAATATGATGACTTTACAAATGGCGGGATATCACAGCACAGTATACTCAGAGCATTGTTGGAAAAGGAGTAGAAGACATGAGTCACACATCCGCTGATAAGAAATTGCTGAGTCTGCATAAACTTTAGTATAAATATGGGAGGAAGAGCAAGCATTTGGCATAAGCAATCATGATTCGAGCTGTGCTGTATCTCGTGCTGGCTACAAGCGTCTACACTAGCCAACTGGATCCAAAGTATAGGACTCAGACTTTCCTGTGGCAACGAGATCATGGCCTTGATCAAGCAAACAAGTTTCACATGCGTCAGTGTCTGATGTCAAGAATGGTGCTACATCGGAATACAACTCAGGATGCTATTGATGCAATGGGCCGTGACGTCAACGAGTGGTATATGAAGTTGGCTGGAGGGAAAAACTTGGACAAAGAGCTGTGCCAAAGATTCCACTGCACACAAAATCTGCGCACCTGCATCCACTCATCATTTTCATCACTAGACTTCCTTGAGACCATCATCAGCAGATCAGAAGAGGTTTGTGAGCTGTACTGTGAGGACGTGTCAACTGCAGCACCAGCAACAACAACAGCTGTAGCACCTGCCTGGCTGAAGGATACTTGTGACACCTATTGCAGAGAAATCTACAGACAACCGCCACCAATCAGCAATGGAGCAAACTCACGAATTTAAGCCATACTGCAAATGTGGTACTTGTTCACTAACCTCATGCAACAAATGGATTGTGCAGCCTATATTCACTGTTGGAGGACAAGAGCCTGAACCATTCTTGACAATCAAAAATTTTCTGCAAGTAATGAAGAGAACCTTCCATTTTGCTTCATCAGTGATGTTGTGTACCAATAGAACAACAGTATATGTGGAGTTCCCATATGGTCACACTTATCGTGAGATGCAGAATGACTTGGGAATGCTCAGAAAGTGGGTGGTGCTTGATATACTCGATAGACATCAGCCACTGCGCATTTGCACACATGTATCCACTCATCATCATCATCATCCGATCAGAAGAGGTTTGTGAGCCGTACTGAGAGGACGTGTCAACTGCAGCAGCAGCAGCATCAACTGTAGCACGAGCAGAAGGATACCCTGTGACTGCCACCAATGGATTCATACTGCCTATACTGCAGATGTGATACTTGTTCATCACCAGTGAGCAGCAAATGGATTGTGCTGCCAGTATTCGCCATTGGAGGACAATACTATGAACCATTTCGAACAACTGACTATTTCCTGCAGACAATGGAGAATGCCTTCTACGATGCTTCGGAAGTACGCCTCTGCATCAATGGGAGAACAGTATATGTGGAGTTCCCATCTAGTACATCATATTGTGATATGTTACAATACTTGAGAAATTTCCGCAAGTGGGTGGTGATTGATAGGCTTGATTGACATTAACTCTGTTTTGAATGAAATTGTTTCGTTTTGTTTTGAAATTAACTAGTTTTGAATGACATCAGCCTCTAACAGTATTTCTTGATAATAATAAAGAATTGTATTCAATAACCATGCTCATTTTTTAAAAAAACCAAGATTACTCTATAAGACGAGTCCATGTGGGGGCTGTGTCTGTTGCAAATAGATCTTGCATTCAACTTGTCTGTATGACATCATGCAGGACATGTCTGTGAGTGTACCATTGCACAACATTATGCAAGATCTTAAAGTCCATGTGTGTGATGTTACAAAGACAAATAGAAAATCAGCTTGCATTCAACTTGCCTGTATGACAACATGCAGGAAAAAAACCTGTCTATGTGCAAGTCGATTTTATATTTGTCTGTTGCACAACATTATGCAAGATCGTCCATGTGGGCTGTTGCAAATAGAAGATCATCTTGCATTCAACTTGTCTGTATGACGTCACAGCTATGCAGGACATGTCTATATGCAAGACGATTTTCTATTTGCATCAGTCCATGTGAGGCTGAGACAAGCTGCACACCAGTGTAGGAGGTAGAAAATGAAAAGATGAAAGATTATCAGAAACATGTTTATTTTAGAATATACAATTTTTTCAGCCAATTCGAAGTTCATATAGAACTTGCTCAATATCGCACCTTGGGGCCCAAAGTGCAGTTATATTTTCCCTGCGTAATAATAAGACAGCTGTTTCTTCATCGATAACCCTTTTGTTTTTGATGACATTTTCCAACTTTCTCGGTCCAATAACTGAGTATCTCAACTCTATTGGGCTAAGTTCAGGGTTGGTAATTTCTAGTGAAGCAGCCGCCTTCAGCAGACCGATCGATTTCATAATTACCCCCCAAGCAATGGCCAGCTGCTTGTTTATCGCCTCATAACTGTAGGCCGCCAGCTCCAATTTCAGCAGCCCATGCAGCGTCCTGAAGCGGCGATGCCTCATTAACCGTGCCACAATTTCATCAGCCCCAACATAATTGGAGCCGTATGCTGGCAGCGGGGCATACATATCCATCGCACTGATTAAAACTCTACGCTGGAGTTCCAGCTCACGATGCGATGGACGGCCAATGCTGCCCCGCCATGCCATGCTCGGAATTTGTGGGGCCCGATGTGGAGGTATAATGGGCTGCTGAGGGTGCTGCTGCCACTGACCTGATGCTGGGGGCGACTGCCTTGATGCTGGGGGCGACTGCCTTGATGCTGGTGGGGGTAACTGCCTTGATGCTGGTGGCGACTGCCTTGATGCTGGGGGCGACTGCCTTGATGCTGGTGGGGGTAACTGCCTTGATGCTGGTGGCGACTGCCTTGATGCTGGGGGCGACTGCCTTGATGCTGGTGGTGGTGGGGGAAACTGCCTTGATGCTGGTGGTGGTGGGGGAAACTGCCTTGATGCTGGTGGTGGTGGGGGTAACTGCCTTGATGCTTGCGGTGGGGGCGACTGCCTTGATGCCGGCGGTGGTGGGGGAAACTGCCTTGATGCCGGTGGGGGTGACTGCCTTGATGCCGGTGGTGAGGGTAACTGCCTTGATGCCGGTGGTGAGGGTAACTGCATTGATGCCGGTGGTGAGGGTAACTGCCTTGATGCCAGTGGTGACTGCCTTGATGCTGGTGGTGAGGGTAACTGCCTTGATGCTTGCGGTGGGGGCGACTGCATTGATGCAGGTGGTGGTCGCCTTGCTGCTGACGGTGGGGGTGACTGCCTCAATGCTTGCGGTGGCCGCCTTGATGCCGACGATGACTGCCTTGATGCAGGTGGTGCTCGCCTTGATGCTGGCTGCAGATATTGTCGTTTCGCCGGTGGCGATGACTGTCGTTCAACTGTTGGAGTGCTTTCCAAGTTAGGAATGGATTCCCAGGCGGAAAGTATCTCCTCAATTATCGCCTGCATACCACTGCTGGGAAGTGATACTGCTGTGGTGGAGGAGCCGGCAGCACTGACAACTTGAGCAGCAGCAGTGACATCTTGAGCAGCTACATCTTGAGCAGCAACATCTTGAGCAGCAACATCTTGAGCAGCAACATCTTGAGCAGCAACATCTTGAGCAGCAGCATCTTGAGCAGCAACAGTGGCAGTGCTGGTATTGGCAGTCCTAGGCGTAGTTTGCAACTGCCTGAGGAGCTCCTCTTTGAACACAGCTAATGCTTTGTCCACTATGGAAGATAACTGCTGGGTTGGATCCATTCCGTCAGGTTGAACACTAAGAGAACACTGAGATCACTCTCTCTATAACTCTGATGTGAAGACTGAATTTGATTGAATTTTTGGGCAGTATATATACTAAAGCGAGATATCAAAAACATCATGTCTTAGTAAACAAGTTCAAAAAGGTTAAGGTGATAGCAACTGACAAACAATGCAGGCTGAATGATAAAGTGATCTTTCTAGGAAAGCGTGAGAGAAAGGTTAGCTGACGCAAATGTCAAAAGTGTTGCACAATGGGAATGATAGCATGGAAGGTCATGATGACGCACATCCTTTTCAATGACAATTGGGTCGATTGTGTTAGCAATCAGCTTCAAAAAAGATTATGCCGACGCATATCATTTTAAATGCCAATTAACTCGAATGTGTTAGCAATCAGGTTCAAAAAGGTCATGCTAACATACTTCAATGTCAAAAGTGTTGGAATGATAACAGAGTATGACGCACATCATGTGCTGTGTAAAAACAACTATATATATAAAGGCACGTGTTCACTTGATGGGCATCAGTATGGAGAAGAGTGTGATAGCACGTGAACTGCACATGCCAGCTCGTCGGAATTTTCCGATGAGGATGGTTACAGTGAAAGGTCTTGACGACCTCTATCAAGCTGACCTTGTTGAAATGATACCATACTCAAAGCAGAACAAAGGTTACAAATACATCATCACTATTATAAACTGTCTCAGCAAGTATGCATATGCGTTACCGATAAAGACAAAGACATCCGAGGAAGTGGTCAAGGCAATGCGTCCTATATTCGAACGGCATCCAATGGAAAACCTTCAAACGGATGACGGCAAAGAGTGGTTCAATGCAAAGTTTTCAAGACTTGTGAAACAATATGACGTCAATCACTATTCGACGTATTCAGATAAGAAGGCATCGATAGTGGAACGCTTCAACAGGACTCTGAAACGTTTAATGTGGATCAAGTTCACTGAGAGAGGATCCTACAAGTGGACAGACATCCTTGACATGCTGGTGAAGGAATACAATGAGAGGATACATCGTACAATAGGCATGTGTCCAGCCGATGTTAAGAAGAAGCATGAAACTATACTCTTGAGCAGACTGAGAGAACAGCGTGAGGAATATCGTAAGAGTTTGCAGAACAAGGTGCGAAACAGGTTTTATCCTGGACCTGGTCAATCAATTGAACCGGGTGATAAGGTGCGCATAAGCAAGTATAAAACCGTGTTCAACAAGGGTTACCTACCCAATTGGACAAATGAACTGTTCACTGTCACACGTGTGAGACCTACTGTACCTGTGACGTATGAGCTGGAAGACAGTGGAGGACAACCTGTGCAAGGGGGATTCTATGCAGAAGAGATTGTCAAAACTAAAGTGCCAGACGTGTTTGAAATTGTAAAAGTGTTGAAGAGGAGAGGTAATAAACTGTTGGTGCGCTGGAAAGGATACGATAGCAGTCACGACTCTTGGATTGATAGAGCAGATTTGGTGTAATGAAACAGGTAGTGCAACGTCGACACAAGTTCAATATAATCGACTTTGATCGTGTGGCAAGTGGTTGTGGACTTGGACCGGAAATGAACATCAAGAAGCGGCATGGACCTTTGTTCCCTCACCACCTGAGATGTATCATATGCGGGCCATCGGGTTGTGGTAAAACTAATGTAATGTTCAACATGCTTTTTGATCCAAATGGTATACACTTCTCAAACATCTATCTGTTCTCCAAGACAACATTCCAACCGAAATACGAGTTCTTGCGCACTGTGATGGAAGGACTAGGACCTAAAATGAACTACATCGAGTGTGACACCTGTGAAGAGATACCTGCACCACACGAATTGCCCACCAATTCAATAATCATTTTTGATGATGTTATCTGTGAGCAGCAGGAAGCCATCAGACGCTACTTCACCACTGGACGGCACAGCAACGTTGATGTGTTTTATTTGGCACAGACCTACAGTCGCATACCAAAACAATTGATACGTGACAATGCCAATTTTATGATTGTATTCAAACAGGATGAACTCAATATGAAACATTTGTACAGAGATCATGTGGGAGCCGACATGACATTTGATGCATTCAAAAGTATGTGCGATGATGTGTGGTCTTCGTCTGCACATGCATTCCTTGTTATCGATAGTGCCTCAGGCAAGAATAGCGGACGTTACAGAAACGGTCTTGACACTTTTTTAGCTGAAGCATAAGCTGAAAAGGCTCATTCAGTCAGTGAACACCGATCGAGATGGACGTGAAGCAGCAGCGGAAAAGAAAGCAGACTGTGGAGGACATCGCTCCAACCATCATGGAGATTGCTCAGCTACGACGCAACATCAAGAGGAAGCATAAGGAAATCACTTTGGGCAGATCATTGACTGAGGAGAAGCATATCAAAAGTTTGAAACCAA
Source organism: Conomelus anceps (assembly GCA_948455865.1). NCBI lineage: Eukaryota > Metazoa > Arthropoda > Insecta > Hemiptera > Delphacidae > Conomelus > Conomelus anceps. Next base: position 15,536,128 of record OX418225.1, read on the forward strand.
TTATTGAGCCACTCCAGAATATTTCAGATGTTATCATGGAGCGGGGTGTCCCAGCAGCAGCAGCACCACCACCAGCACCACCACCAACACCTTCACCAGCAGCAGTGACACGCCCATTCGCACGTACACTATCAACTCATATGGTACCTCCTACACCACCAATTACACCCGGCTCACCATACCCATTCAAGTTAGGTGCAGTGAAAGGACGTAAGCCACAATGGGAGAGGCCTACCGCATCACCTATTGTAGAAGAAGAACAGCAAACCTTGGAGACAGTTGGAACAGCTGAAATACCTGCAGCAAGCACATCAGGAGTGGGATGGAAATTGTGGAAAGGTAGAAGTCAATTGGAGGAGGAGGAGGACTCATCCATCGATGAGGAGGAGGAGGAGGAGGAGGATGTGTTGATGAATACTACCCAGGAGGAAATTGATGAAAGCTTTGCCCAATCTGAACTGGCTGGAACAGCTGTAGGAGAATATGTTAAAGCATCGATGGACAACAGAGATGGTAACAGTGATAGAAAGTTTGGACCAAGAGTGGAGAATAATAGCCTATTTCTCGGTAACAAGCTGCTAACCTTTGGACCAAATGGGGACAAGATTATACTGAGCAATCCAAACAATGAAAATGAAGAGAAAACGTTCAATGTCACACCGGGAATATGCGAGCTGATTTTCAAGAAACATCCCGACTTCAGAAAGGTGAAAAAAAGTGATGAGAAGGTCTACAAGAGTGTGTTGAGCCTAACCAATGTGTACAGGGCAGGCTATCGTGCATATGGAAAAATTGTGAACTATAACAATCCCAAATACAAGAATGTAATCAAAAAGCTTCGAGAAGTGAAACATGGCGATGCATCATCATCTTCAGATACTTCGGTTGCTGGACGAGGACTCAAGGCACCATTCAATTTGGTAGCCGATAGTCGGATTGAGTACATCTACTATGATGATCCCAATGAGTTGGTGGACAGATTGAGACTGTTGGATCAGTCCAAAGCAGTTGGCAACACTGGACATGAGAATGAAATTAATTCAATTCTAGAAGAGTTGGTGGAAGGTGGTTACATAGTTGGCAGCACTGCACTCTAGCCCGATAAAACGTGTAAACTTGAGCATGTGCATACCATTCAAGTAATGTCATCAAACGGCGATAGAAGAATAATGGACGTCCTCGGTAATATCAACGTCCGAGGAAGAAGAGTGATCAATGTTGGCAGCCCACGCAATGAAAAGGATGCTGTTAACCTAAAAGTGTGCCAGAATATGCTATGGGATTGGCTGCCAAAGACTCAGGACACTGAAACATCGCAGATTTTTGTAAGCTTGAACAATGCAGTCCTCATGGATGTTAATGATCCAATCCAAGATGGTGATGGAGTCAACAAAAAGTATTTGGAGAAAAGGTTGGATGAGCATTCAAGGGTTGTAGTTAAAAAGTGTTTCACTACCATTATGAACATTATTTGGTCACCTGAAAACCACACTTTGAGTAGAGAGCAGTTGAGAGATAAAGTGTTACAGGCTTTGGGAATCCATGAGGGTATAAAACCGGATGACCGAGCTGCTGATCAGCATTAGATGGCTGCTGCCCTTCGAGAGAGGAAGAGCTACAAAGGAAGAGGAGTACTTTCTGCAATCACAGACGCTGCAGGTGCAATAGTCAACAAGGCAATAGACGTACTGCCCATAGAACTTCATCTGCCCGGCTACCAGTACTGTGGACCAGGTACAAAGCTTGAGAAGCGATTGGCAAGAGGTGATCCAGGTGTCAACAGACTTCACCAAGCTTGTAAGCAGCACGACATTGCATACTCAAGGAATAGTGATACTGCTAGCAGAGCAGCGGCAGACCGGATCTTGGCTGAACGAGCTTGGAGTCGAGTGAAATCATCGGACGCAGGTGTTTTGGAAAAGGCCGCAGCACTAGCAGTGACCAACATTATGAAAGCCAAGGCAAAGTTTGGTGGAGGAGCTAAAAGGAGAACTGGACCCAAGAGGAAGAGGAGGAGGACTGGAACCAAGAGGAGGAGAACAGCGGTATCAACCAAGGGTCGAGGCCTGTACCTGAGACGTCAAAAGACGGGAAACGGGGCTCGACGCCGTCGATGCGGCGGCAGAAGATGATTGCTCTACCAGACCGAGCACTGACCGATGCAGACCTCTACAAGTATGCATGCCGTTTGAAGCTAAAGAAATTTCGAGGAGTGTTTATGCGAGATGCTCTACCTGCTGAAGGACCGCTGAGGAGGGAGTGTGGCATCATCAACCTGGATGACAGCAAAGGACCTGGCACACATTGGGTGTGCTATGTTAAGAAGGATGGCAACGTTCACTACTTTGACGGCTTTGGCAACCTGAGACCACCACAAGAATTTATTGACTACATGCATCGAGGATCAGCACCAGCGACGAGGATTGAGTACAACTATGATCGGAAGCAGGAGGATCTCTACTCTCACATATGTGGACATTTATGTTTGAAATTTTTAGTTGATTGTTAAATAAATTATGAATCTAAACACAACTGTTTTTTCATTATTAGTATAAAACCTCTCAATTATTGTGGTAAGCAGTCATTAGGTTGAAGTACACTGAGCAATCAAGATGATGCTCTGCTTTGGAGGAACCAAGTCAACGCTGAGTAGTGAATTCTACCCGCCTATTGATACGGGCAATGGTGTATGGGAAGTGGGACTTATCAGCTTCACAAGCTGTAACTCTATTCCAAATGTTGAGGTCGGCTACAACAATACATTACGCTTCCTAGCTCCACCAGCGGGTGAGTCGCATGACGAGGATCATTCAGTGACACATGGAGAGCTTAATAACAGCAACATGACAATCGTTGATTGGTTTAGATGGGGTCTTACTGGTAAAACAGAACCAAAAAGTAGAGAAACCAGGAGCATAGGATTGACCTTCAATGATGGAAAGAAGAAAGTGTTTCCCATTGTGGGCGGTGATACCAGCGCTGCAAACAAAGTGTCTCCCAGTGTGAGCACAGATGCAAGTGTGAGCACAGATGAAAGTGAAGAAGGAAAGGTTTGGCAAACTGTTTCATTGCCTGAAGGCAGTTTTGAGTTTAACATGATCAAGGAACTGTTGGAGGCAAGATTGAATAAGCATGGAGTTAACCTACAAATGGCTATGGACACGTCAACATTGAAATGTATAGTGCTGTGCAATACTAAGCTGGACTTTACCCCGCCTGACTCAATAGGCAAATTGCTGGGCTTCAACAGGATCCTGGAAGCTGATAAGGAGGCTAGAGGTGACTCAACCATGATGATTAACCGCCCCAATGTGGTGCGTGTGAAATGTAACATAGTGAGCGGCTCCTACTCGAATGGAATCAAGGATCATGTTATCTATGAGTTCTACCCGTCAGTGGACCCAGGCTATAAAATGGCTGTGTCTGTGCGCAATGTTGTCTATTTACCCGTGGATGCCGAGCAGATCAGCAACATTACGTTGGAGATTGTTGATGAGAACGGACGTCTGGTGAACTTTAGAGAGGAGCCGATAAACATAACCTTACATTTACGAAGAAGAGAGTGATATGGTGCTACTATTTGAAAAGAGAGGTTGGAGTGGAGCTGAGCAGTCTGAGACAGAGACAGAAAGAAATAAAAGGGGTGCAGGCGCTTTAAACGTCATTCAACGATCGACCGCCATTGAGTTAACATCGAGGAGCATCGATTATCTAGAGCAAAGAGGTTGTATTGTTATCAGACGACATCCACGACAGCGACAATGAGACTTTTGGATGTGACAAAGAGTGGTCCATCTTCGGATGATCGCATCACAGGTTTTGAGTATCATTCACATTCGCCATACAACACAACCTTCAATGCCAACGATGAGATCAGGATACCAATTCAGCAGCAGGACATCTATACACTACCATCAGAGAGCTATCTACACCTTGAGTACACAGTAACCAGTGCAGCTGGTGCTGCACTGGCCGGCACACCATGTGTCTCTGGATTTTTTGCCAACCTGTTTTCGGAGATACGCTATGAGATCAATGGAGTTGAGGTGGACAGCACACGCAACCCAGGCATTGCCAGCCTGATGAAGAATGCAATGACCTTTGAACGAGAAGAACTAGCCAAGATGGAAGGAGCCGGCTACAAGTATAATGCTACAACAGGTCTAACTACATTTGCCGCCAATGCAGCCAACGCTACCGTCATGGATGTACCACTTAGATATCTGCTGGGATTCGCCGAAGACTACAGACGTGTGCTGCTCAATGTGAAACAGGAGCTGGTGCTAAGACGCAGTGCTGACAACGTAAACTGCTTGAATACAATAGGCCTTGTCAACATTCGGAAGCTTGTGTGGAAGATGCCCTATGTGGAGGTGGCCGATGAAGCAAGATTGCGTCTGCTACGATTGGTGCAGAATGACTCGCCCGTATCAATACCATTCCGACATTGGGAGCTGTATGAGTACCCGGCCATGCCCGAAGCTACAAAACATACATGGACTGTCAAGTCGACTGCACAACATGAGAAGCCGAGATACATTGTGATTGGACTGCAGACTGGAAGAAGAGGAAGAGCAGATGCAAATGGATCATTGTTTGACAAGTGCAATGTGAAAGACATTCGAGTGTTTCTGAACAACAAGTACTATCCGTATGAAAGCATTGATGGTGATGACAACCGTGTCTACAATATGTATACAGCTTTCAATGGAGTCTACAACCATGGAGATTTTCGAGCAAGCAACCCACTGTTTGAGAAGTCTGCTCTGGCAGATGGAAGAATGATGCTGTTTCCAATTGACTGTTCACGTCAAAATGAAACACTCAAGACTGGCAGCATTGATGTCAGAGTGGAATTTGAAATGACTGATAACATTCCTGCAAATACACGTGCCTACTGTCTGATGATACATGAAGTGGTCAAAGAGTATCGACCAATGACAGGCACAGTTCAAATTGCCTGATAACTCGACTATAAAAAGGCTGTGGATGAGGTGCAGAGACATCACAACTGTGTGAACATCGCAGCATGAATCTTGAGGACAGCATCGACAACATCATGAAACTTATCAGCTTTGAAGAGGAAAAGGATAGCAGCAGCAGCAGCAGCAGCAGCAGCAGCAATGAAACATGGCATGACTCTGTGGAAGGTTTTGGACCATACTTTGTGATAGACTTTCAAGGATTCACTGGACGAAATGGCGAATTTGTTGTCAAGGAAATGGCGTATCTTGAACATGCTATAGAATCACGCATTGTACGCCAGCACTCTCTCTTCAGATCTCCCTACTCTGAATCTGTACTGGCTACTAGTATACGTAAGGAGAATGATTCACATAGTGCTAAACATGGCTTGAGATGGACGGACAATAATGATATGGGGGAATACTACTCCAACCTAAGACCAATTGTGAGAAGTGCACTGGAAAGATGGCGGAAGATTGTAGGACCAGCTCACACAATCTATGTCTATGGATATGACAAACTGAGCATGCTGCACAAACTGATGGAGCCCCAATACGAAGACGAGGAGAATCTGGCTGACAACTTTACTGTGATTGATCTATCATCTCCATTCGAGCAACAAGATCTCCCCAACCTGGAGAAACAAGTGATGACTTCCTACAACAACTACAACTGTGAACAACATTGCTATCTCATCATGACAGAAGACTACAGAGCAAATCTGATCACTGACGGATCAATGAAATATTACTATTGTGCGCTCAATGTTGTAAATTTGCTATATAATCATATTTTGCAAACCATGTCTAAAGATAAAAAACGTGTTTGTCAATGCATGTTAATAAATGAATAATTCAATAGATTGCGTAATCATTGACTTACCCCCACCACCACTATGTTAGCTATATAAAAGATGCTGTTGGCTTGAGAGCACAGTGCAAGATGGATATCAATAAGTATAGGAATGAGTTACGTTTGAAAGCAGCCGTTATGGAGCTGGAAGCCGAGCTGGAGCAGCGGGGCATCATGTCATTGGATGACTTTCAACTTGAGTGTGGACATGCAGTTTCGTGCACTGGTGCCAGTCTACGTGATGCATGTGATTGCATCCATCTTAGAAGGCTACGATATGCAATTATTGATGCAGTACATGGTCGTGGTACTGTGAAATACTTGAGAGATCTACAAGAATGTACTAGTGGATTGGAACCAGCAATACCTGTCAACAGTTATAATGTTAACAGGTTCTTGAAGAACATCTTCATAGGAATCATGTGGAAAAATGGGATGGGCAAGAGTGTCCCGCAGCAGCCAGCACAACTTCCATTCAAAATCTGGACGATGTTTGACAATGAAAAGGTGTCACTAACTTCAGTGTACAGGCTAAAGCATAGCATGGCAGCTGTACTGGATCTCGGACAAGTGGAAGACTGGCGATACAAGGATGTCAAGATTGTCATCAATCTTCCCGATACTCTTCAAAAGTACTGGTGTCAATTTGAGTATGGCAGCAAGGCGCTAAGTGCAATTGGCAGTAATGAAATCGTATTTGCCGGCTTCTCTCACAGTATGGAAGATCAACGTGTAAGGAGGTTCCGCATTGCAGATGGCTGCTCAGAAGCTTTTCTCATCTCCATCTTTACAACAGTTCAACGTCATCGCTCTAGAGGCTTGGATACAGTTGATGGTGTATGCAGTGCGATTGAAGAGACTCCAACCACAGACTATTGTCAGGGTGAACTGCTCACTCATCTTTATATTTTATTTCATAATGCTTAGAATAAACTTGTAATGCTATACAACTGGTTCTCATTCACCTACTCTCTCCTTAGTATACTCATAGAGAGAGAGAGCGTTCCACTTCTACCACAGACATGTTTTTTCCTGCATAGATAGCATTGGAATGCAGCAGTGACATACTAGTTAAAACTGGTATATCAAGGCCGGTGGGCTGAGTCAGTGATGGAAGTGGAACTCTCTCTCTCTACCCTCTCTTTTTCGTTGAAACTGTCTTTGTTGAAAGCAATGTAAGACAATTTCTTACCTATATGAACACATGCACTAGTACACTATTGAGTGCACTAGTGAGCGCACTAGTGCACCAGTGAGTGCACTAGTGAGTGCACTAGTGAGTTATCTAGTGAGTGCACTAGTGCAAGTGTTCACCTCATGTGCATCATCTTATAGACTATAGGTATTGGGAGATGGAAGAAAAACTCACAATTGCAGAATAAAAAAGAAGCGTTTATTAGTCAATAAACATGTTCATTATAAATGTGTTGCCTACAGGAGTAACACTCATTTTGAATTTGCTCAGATCTAAAGGCCCATTTTCCACATGTTTCAATGTGAGCCGACTATATGCGTCTGGTAGTATAATGTTGGCAGTCTGGTTGTCCACTATGATGTTGATGCTGACTTTTGTCCCATATTTAGTCAATGATGGCTGCGCTGACAGCATTTGATACTTAATTTCAGGCTTCAGATCCTTCATCGATAGATAGTTGGGGCCGGCGGGCTTATGGCTTGAAATTGAACTGTAGAATTCCAGCACGGCATTGTTGAGTGCTCCTTGCGGCTTGACGGTTTCTGCAGTGTTTGGAGCTTGAGCTGCGGTGGTGGTGGTATTGATCATTTCTTGTGCAGAGGTGTTCATCTGCAATAAAGCAATAGCATAGATTATTCCCAACACTCCAAGAGAGCTGCCAGTGTTGAGGGTCCACAGTTTGCTTCCTCCTCCTCCTCCTCCTCCTTCTCAGTGTAAGGTGGTGGTGGTGTGGATGGTTGAATGCAGTACGCATCTCCTATGTCAATGAGAAGATCATTGATATCCTGACCTTTGTCCAATGGTAGCAGCCCTGTCCACCATTTATGATCTCTGAAAACTTGAGGTTCGCTGGGCCAACTATTCGCAATGAAATTGTCCAAATGCATCAATCTAAATGTTAGTAATACACATTTACAGTTCCACACCTCACCCTGCTTAACTGGATTGTATGTATATGTACATGGGGGAATATGTAAACTTCTGACGGGTAGATAGAAACCGTGACCGCGGTTTGGTCCATGCCCAATTTTTCTAGCATTATGCAATGCTCGACGGTACGAGCTGACTGGTAATGACATGGTTTTCAAGAGGTTGCAGACATACTCCAAGTCCTCTCTGATTGTGACAGCATCAGCACGCTGTTGACCGTTCATTCTGCAAAACAAGACATGAATTAATCTTCGAACATCTCACTTGTAACATTATAGCAGACCTCAACTGCATATCTCTTAAGGGCAGACTCAATCGTTTCCCACCTCATGGAATCAGAAAGTCCAATATGCATCTGAAGGTAACAATCTTCTGCCATTCCCAACCGCATCATGTGACCTATCATATCGTATATCTCCAAACACCTGCAATCAGGCTTTACATTCAATGGTGCTTGTGCCCGCCTTTTTAAACATGAGGGTGAATGAAACTTCTTGTAATCATCACTGATGTAACCATGATCTGGCCACCATGTGAGTATGTGTAAGATCACTTCGCCAATGTCATCGCCAGTGAGTTTTTCAGCTTTGAACAGTGAGATTATATCAGTGAAATCCATGCGCTTGCAAACAATGTACAATGTCCTCCTAAAAAGTCTTGGAGTAGTCTCCATGAACAGCTCCTTACAGTGTATGATATCATGACGTATAGGATGTGGCAGTGTGTTGATATCAGCACCAAGGTATAGAGCTTCTACTGAAGCTTTCCTTGCAAGCTCATAGAGTGATCTGGGATTCCTGTAAAAAAGAGTGAACAGATTAATAATCTTCTTCTTCTTCTAAGAATTCATCACTGCTGGTAGTGATATAGCTGACACTTTCATCCTCTGAATATATGTCAATTTCTTCACAGGCTCCTATTTTTCTCATTAATCTACCTAGCCCTACAATATGCTCATCATCCTCATCAGCTTCTTGCAGTCCTAGAGTATGAAGAATATATCCGTCCTGCACATAAGCTAAACGCCACATGTGTGCTACTATATCATATATCTCACTGCATCGACATTCCACTATATCATTTAATGCTGCCCGTGCGCGCCTATCAAGACATGTTGACACATGCTGTTTCTTGTAGAGATTGTGAGTTACAGTGAAAAGTGGTAGACTATCTCCAAATACATAGCTCACGACTTCACCAAAGTCACTCCTGCTAAACTTTTCAGCTTTAATTATTGCAATTAGATCAATGAGGTCCATGCGTTTGCAAAATGCTAAAAATTTCATGGCTTTGGTTAGTATTGGATGCATATCAAAACGATTGAAAGGGTGTAGGAATTCTTCGCGTAGAGTCTGTGGTAGAATGCTGAAATCTGCACCCCGATATACAGCATCAATGCTAGCTGACATTGCGATCTTGCGGAGAGGGCTAGGGCTGCTACTCATCTGGAAAAAAGATGCAACAAATTAGATATGTTAAATTAGAGCGACTTCTTCGCAAGGGTGGAGGTGGCGACTTCTTCGCAGGGGTGGAGGTGGCGACTTCTTCACAAGAATGGAGGTAGCAACTTCTTTGCTGCATGGATGAGTTAGCGACTTCTTCGCTTATAGATTTGTGCGAATAACCCATTGTATGGGTTCATCGCAGCTATCGCAAGTGATGGCCGTTTCTGTGCATCTATCGCACATCATGTGGAAGCATGGGAGGAGCACCCTATTCACATGATAGTTTGCACACCTCCCACAGCTTGCAAACGACATGTCGGCATCAGCATCCCAACGCTCATCCTCCATTCTCCATCCCACCCGGTGCACCTGCAAGCGAGCCTGCACCAAACGCAGAATATCCATCTCCTCCTCCGATGCACAGCTCAATAAGTTGGCTGGAGGGGCCGGTTCTGGAGCTGGTTCTGGTGCTGGTTCTGGTGCTGGGGCTGGTGCTGGGGCTGGTGCTGGGGCTGGTGCTGGGGTTGGAGCTGGTGCTGCCTCCTGGCGCACCGCTTCCTGCAGCGATGCCTCCAGATCAGGAAGGTAGGCTTCCAGCGGAGGATTTGTCAAGTAGTCGTCAAAGTGGGGACGACGTCGCCTGGCTGGTTGTCTTCTTGAGCGTCGGCCTGACGTCGTCTGCCCACTGACTTGCCGAGCAATTTGCCACTGCTGAGCTGCACGCCACTGCTGCTGCCCGGACTGTAGAGTCAAAATGATGTTGAGTGCATCATTCAGCCCCTGCAGTGAGTTGACATTTGCTCGGCGACCTCCGCGGCTACCACGCCTCCTGCTGTTGCTGCCTCCATGGGAAATCATCTTTGGAACAGAAAAAGAATAACATGTTATGCATATGTGTGTAACAGCAGGAATATTAAAGTTGAATAAATATATATTTTCTTTGAACTCACATTGAATTGCTGCGGGTGGAGACTGAAGTTGGCTGACCTGGAAAAAATATGCATTGTTAGTTACAAGTAAATTTGTCAATCATTAGTTTTACAAGTGACCAATCATTAGAATGAGCAAAGTGACCTGGAATAAAACAATATGCATTAGACAAAATAGAATTTTAGGTTAGTTTCCTGGAATGAAACAATTTACATTGTAAGAAAGTTTTCTGAAACAATCATTAGTTTTACAAGTGCAAGCGATCATGCATTAATAGGTTAGTTTTCAATACTCACTTTGAAAGAGAGCTGGAGTAACAGGTCTGTTATCTTCAATTGAACAGGCAAAGTAACCTGGAATGGAACAATATGCATTAGACATTGCCAAATGTAAGAAAGTTTCCTGAAATGGAACAGTATGCATTAGACATTGACAGTTTCCTGAACAAAATACATTGTAAGATAGTTTCCTGAAAAGAAACGGTATGCATTAGATAGTGGAAAACAGTATTAATTGCAAAGAGTACTTACTTTGAAAGTTGATCAAGACTGAAGCACAAGAAGCACAAGGAGCACAAGAAGCACAAGAAGCACAAGAAGCTGGAGCACGAGCACAGTAGTTGGCTGTCTGGTGTGAGAGAGCAGTGTATGATAACTCCAACAGAACACCCAGCTTATATACTCTAGCCGCTACCTCCCACCCTCGACCCCCACCCCCACCCCCAACCCCCACCCCCAACCCCCCACCCATAGCCTGAACAGGTGACAGTCCCAGTTTTTTTTTTTTTTTTTTTTTAATTTTTTTTTTTTTTTTTAATTTTTTTTTTTTTTTTTTTAATTTTTTTTTTTTTTTCTTTTTTTTATTTTTTTTTATTTTTTTTTTTCTTTTTTTTTTTTTTTTATTTTTTTTATTTTTTTTTTTTTTTATTTTTTTTTTTTATTTTTTTTTTTTTTTTTCTTTTTTTTTTTTTAATTTTTTTTTTTTTTTTTTTTTAATTTTTTTTTTTTTTTTTTCTTAATTTTTTTTTTTATTTTTTATTTATTTATTTTTTTTTTTCTTTTTTTTTTTTTTTTATTTTTTTTTTTAATTTTTTTTTTTTTTTTTTTTTTAATTTTTTTTTTTTTTTCTTAATTTTTTTTTTTTTTTTTATTTTTTTTTTTTTTTTTTTTTCAAGGTCAAGGTCAGGGTCAAGGTCATGGTCAATGGTCAAAGGTCAAGGTTGTGCCAAAAGCGGCAAAATGTAACTACTAAGTTGAATAGGTCAACCAATTGGTGAAAAAAAGGTATCATAAGAGATTCCCCAATAATACTGTGTTGCAAAGGTCCAATACAATTTTTAAACCCATAAATCAAATATTATAACTATTGGATTCAGGAGAATGAACAGACTATATACAGTAAGATGTCATCAACCTGGCATAATAACATTTCATCATACCCAGTCATATGTTTCCCACATATTGCAAGGCTCCGACTGTATGGACGCCTACATGCAAAGTGCAAAGTATTTTGCTGTTCAAAGACAGTGTAAATAACGCTGCTAAGGGGTCTGCCATATGATTAAAAACGGTTGACTTCTATTAGCTGTTCCTTTAAGCTGTTTGGCTGGCAAGTTCAGTAGGTTAGGTCTATTAATGAATAATAATTTGTTTCAAACAAAGCAAACTTATCCCGAGCTACCAAAATAATTTCAATAGCTAAAAGCCAACGTTTATGAAAAGTAAAAAAGTAGCCGAGCTGCCTGTTAGGTCAAGTACAATAATTTTTAATATTAGTACAATATTGCTCGGTACAACTTTGCTGGAGCCGATTAATCGCGCATGCATATTATGCATTTCGACTCCCATCCGCATAGTGTATAGTCTTATTCTCGATGTTGCTGTCTCTTTCTAGAAGAATGCTGTCTCTCCTATGAAGAATGCTCATTGTAGTTGCATATTGCATATTCCGTTCCGAACCTGACTGTACTGCCGGTAGGCTGACCCCTTCCCACTTCAATTGCGTAGCCTACTACCACAAACGATCACTCACTTTCACGATCAGATCAGTTTGCAGTTGCACATCAGACTGCTAACATCGTTCTCCGAGTATTTGTGAATTTCAACCAACGCTCAAATCGAATAAATATCAGTTCTTATAAGAACTCTTACCTATCAATAGTTAGGTTCACAAAAAAGTATTAAGGAATTAATAAAATACTATTTGTAACAGTACATGAGCCTGAGAATTTTTGTGAAAATAGGTATTGATCAGAAAATCAACAAAAAATTAGTTGTGAAATTAATTTACCATAGATTAACGATTTTGAAAATTTAGGTGATCACAATTTCTCAAGAACCTCAAGGCCACATGGAGTGAAATCTATCTATATCTATATAATCGAAATACCACTGTTTGATTAAGACCCTAGATGCATACTAAGTAATGGTATCAAAATTCTCCCCAAAATCACCTATTTCTGTAAATTTATCTAATCACAATGGAAATTAGTTGGATCCCCCGGGGGTCCAGGGGGCGGAGCCCCCTGGCTAGACGGTTAAGGCGAGCGAAGCGAGTCTGCCGGCTAGTAAATAAATAAACCTACACCTTGATTTGGTGAATCCTTCATTCTATCAATCTCCGGCAGCCCAAAACACCTTAGCTTCCTTCGTTGTGATGGAGTTGTCATCATTGAATCAAGTGCCACTCAGACAACCATATTGAAATTGAACTTTCCAGAAAAGGGGCCCACCAGTTTCCTCCACTTGCTTTTCTATAACACATTAAATTGAATACATTTGAATATTTACTAGTAGAATTGAAAAGTGAGATAAAATGTTTATTCTCATGATAACAACCAGTTCTCAATCATTTTCATTTTATTTTAAACAGGCATAAAAAAACGAAAATTTTCCACCACATTATTTCAAAACTTATTTCTAGTGTACAATATCATAATGTTCAAAATTTTATATTTATTAGGTACACAGAACCTGTATTAATATATATAAAAAATATAATTTAAATAAAACATCATAAATCTGTTTTCTACATTCCAGCATAAGCCAAGAGCCTGTGCGCTGGAAATGAATAGAATATCCCACAGATAGATAAAACAAATTAATTAATTAAATCTTCATTAAAAACACCAGAAAACAAATGTGATAGTACATCACAATCAGATACACTATATTGAACTATGTGTTTGCACAGTAAGTTACATATATTATGGAAAAATATAAATATATGAAAAAAAATATATATAAGAAAAAATATATACATCAAGATTTCCATCAGCTAAGCCAAGCTTGTGCGCCGGATGAAAATCAAAACAATAACACTTATAAACAACCTTAAAAATAACTTATATCCAACATTATAAAAATACAGAGCCTATTTTAAAATAAACATTTGCTTTCACCCAAGTATCAATTCCAAGAGTTTTAGTTTTATTCGTGAATGGTATCAGCTCTATGGGTATCAAGTTAAGAAGTTTACAGCAAATATAGAGAGTTTGATGTCTGCAAATGCGTTTATTGAGATTTGGGATCAAAACTAGATTTCTTAACGGTCTTATATTTTAATCAATCTGTCTGAATTTGAATATCTCTCTATTGCAATTTATGTATAGAATAAGTTTCTTCATAAATAATTGTCTTACAGTTAATACTTGAAATAGATAGATAACGTCAACTCCAACTGGTGCTCACATCCAATAACAGTTTATTTGGTTGTGACTCAAGTTTTTCCATTGAGTTTTTGTAATACTTATATATTGAGTTATGAGCATTCAGCGATTGGTTGCTTTCAAGGATCAATTAATTCCAGGCTTTAAAAGAGCATAAGCTCAAAGATAGGAAAGAGAAAGTAGCACACAGGATTTCACATCAGCGTTAATAGAGTTAGAGCTGTGCAGTGTGTGTGTACTTGGAGTCCATTAATATTTTATAGAGCAGTGAGAAAGCAGGCAAAATTCACAAAGGTAGTTGCAGTGTGGCCCTTGATGAAAGGCTGCTCTAGAATATAAATGCAGTTTCGCCTTGTAGCCGGCTTCCGCAGGCATGGTGTGCCTTCATCAGTGTATGGATAGAGATGGAGATAGAAGGATAAATGAAGAGAGGGTGGTACAGAGTGTAAATTCGCGTGAGTGAGAGGGAAGAGAGAAAGAGCGTTAAAAGACTTAGTAAAGATAGAAGACTTTTCGAAGAAAAAGAAAGCTGCAATGAAAGATTCACCTGGAAGCGATTATAAAACGATTTCTCTGCGTTGCTTCATTTGCACTGGACCACTTGCATTCTCACTTTGGTGAAGGAGACTAAATAATCGTCACATAAAAGGAGTGATACATGATGAGAAAGAAGCAAGAATAAATGAGAATTGGCAGAAGCAAGTTGAAAATAATATCATAGCATGACATTTCATGTTTCTTTGGGTGTCTCTAGATACTGTGGTGATGAAAATGATAGTTTATTATATGATAATGATAAAAATGGATGTATTTCTATGGTGAGTACATTACTAGTAGATTTCAACATGGACTACAAAGATGGATTTTCCTAGCTCCGTACTTTTTTGAGTAAAAAAAAAGTAGCGCCCGTCGCTCTAATATCAGACGCAAGCTGAAAAAAAAACACCTTTGCTCAAAATTACCATACGTGAATAAATTATCAATAAATTGATCATACCGTACCGTAATTTCGAGCCAAATCACCCACAATTATCAAGCTTGCGTCTGGCAAGCTAGTGTGCAGTGTGCTCCAAAAAAGTGCGAAGTTGGAAAAATGTTGGCTTAAAAATTTCACCTTGGACTGAAATTTGAACTTTATATTTCTTGAGCTGCATCTAAATTACTTAATACTGTGAAGATGAAAATGCTTGTTGTATTAAAAACGGAATTATTCTTAAATATTGGTAAATTTGCAAAAGAGACTTCAATATGGTTGTAAAATTTCAATAAGTATGTAACAATGTTTTTTGTCTGGAAATCTTTGTTCTCTAGATGAAGAATTCCTCAACAACTACCCCTTCTTGTTTTTCTTAATCTTCTTTCATGTAACTTCTAACTTAAAAATGGACTGTATTTGAACGTTCTGTGAGCTCTATGTGAATTTGACTCTTATATAACATATTTTAATAAAAATAATATTTGATTAATAGAAGTGGACAACCGATTAAAAACACCTTTCGAAGAATTCAAAAATCACCAGAATTTCACGAATTATGAGGTTTTTCTCATAAATCACACATTTAGTACACACTCGTAGATAAAAAATTATTATTTGCCTTGCAAATGCCTGTAAGAATACATAAGGATTTGTAGAAATGTAAGAGGAGCATTTGAACACTTACAGATGCCACAGCCTAAAAGCAGCCGATGTCTTTCGCTAGAAATAGAATTCATCCCGACACGGCTTTCTTGTTTATCTACAAATTAAATCAAATACTAATTTACTTTGGACGGCGAGGTGAATTGAAGAACTTCTTATCTGCTGAGGCGAAGGAAGTGGCTGGGATAGGAGAGTATGATTTATGGATTTCAAAAGGAATTGTTCAGCTTGCTCGAACGTGTTTTTGAGCGGCAGAAGAGACAGCGTTGTAGAGTGAGTTTGAAGTGAAGAGTTCAAGAAAGTAAAGGATGAAGTTTTGGAGTCTAAGAACAGCTGGGGAGTGTCGGTTTCAAATCAAATCATGTCAGTTTCGGCTTTCAAGGAAAAAATTACAAATCATCTCAAGTTCAGAGTAGAATAATCATTATACTTCCTTTGTAGTGGCGAAGGTGATATTGTGGAAGATCTCCATAATGAGTAATAAGACAAAGTTGTATCAATCACATTTATTTGAAAAAAAGACATACAAGTCTCGATTGTCACACCATTGTAATCTCAAACAAACTCGTTTTTTTTGAGATTGATAATGGTGTAACAACCGAAACTAGTCTCTAACTATTTTTAACATAAATGTGACTGTGACAACTTCGTGTAATTATTCATTATAATTCAATCAAGATGCACCATAATGCACATGCTCACAGATGCCACAGCCATTGTCAGTCTGAATTATAAATTTCATTGCAAAATTACAATTTTCTCACACCTCACAACTTTAAATTTACACACTTATGAATCTAAAATTTAAACACAGATATAGCGATAAATCTAATGAGTTTTTGAATCAATTCAGTTCTAGGTGAACTTGAATTTATTATATTTTAATTTGAGAAAAGAATTAATTTGTCAATCATCACTCATTACTTCCATTTTAAACTTAACTGTATTTCTTATATAATTGGGAAATTGAGTATTTGGATGCAATGTCTATGGATCCTATGGTAACGTCTATGGTATCTTTCTAATACTTTATACAGTGCCAACACAAAATGTCAAAAACATTTTTTTTTATTGCTGATGATGCCCACATGAGTCCGAGACTTGTGCGTGGGTAATGAGGTGAATGATTACACATAAATGTCTGACGATGGAGCGGGATTCGAAACCATGACCACTTAAACGACAGCAAGCTGAAGTTGCGACGCCCCAATCAACTGCGCTAAGCGGCCCGCCAAATTTCTAAAACTCATTGTCGTGCATGAATTTATTGATATGAGTGTTTGACTTACCCTCACTAAATCGTAGCTGAATAGCAGTACTGCTTCGATTAAATTATTTATACTGACATGTCAACGTTATTAAATTCATGTTGCTCATAACTTACATAATTCCTTTTACTGGCATTAAGGAGAGCTCACAATTTTCAAGTAATGCGATATCATAAGCTTTAGTTCATGTAATCCTTCTCAATAATATCCGTTACAAAGTGGCACTATCCAATCTACTTTAGATAGATAGTATTGAATTCCTCTCAAACTGAGAGGGAACACAACGTTGTACTAGCCAGGACCCTTAAGATGCTCCAATTTCATCTGAAGCTGCATTTTCAAGATCCGTAGATGACATCAAGTGGAGCGATCGAAGTTTATGCACCTTGTAGATTTTCTACAACGTTGTATAATTTGCTTGAACACACTGCATATTCATCAGTTGCGGGACTTCGTTTAAGCCCCTGAGGGAACTCGCACAGGCTAGGACGTTAGCCTTCAAAGTATCAATTTCCAAGTTCAGCTCCTCAGCACCTGTTGAAAGTCTAGTACGTGGAAATTGGAGCATGTGGGGATCCACTACAATGATATGTTACTCGAGAAAGAGATTGAACTTCGCTAAGAAGGAATTAGTTGATAAATGTAGAGGGAAAGATAGATGGAGTGGAAAGGAAATTGGAGAAAAGATTATCGTTGTTATTCAATTAAATTTATATTATTCTATTTCACCAAACTATAAACGAAGAGAGGTCTCTGTCTCAAGTTGCAAGTTTCGCATTTTTCTGTATGTCTGTTTAAAAAGGCTATCGTTTGCGGCTGTCATTTACGGCTACACTTGTGGACAAAATTATATGAAATTCTGCATGAATTTCCTTTTAAAAGGAATACCCAGCGATGTATTTATAAGGATTTTATTTATTTGAAAATAAAAATACGAAAGCATACAGGATAATACAAATTAATTGCTTCCATAACACAACATACAATAATACAAAATTGAGAAAATTGAAGAAAAACGTAATCCTATGTATAAAGAAAAAAAAACAAAAATTACAAAAGTAAATAAAATGCATATAGAGAAATTAAATTGAAACTAAATAGTGCATGCAGAGGCTACATAGCTTGAAAAATTAATGGAAAATAGATTGAAATTAAAGTGATAATTTTAAAGTCTAAAGAGGAGAAAAATAAGAAAAAAATAATTATGAATAAATCATTAGAGGTGAAGAAGAAGGAAAAGGAGAACGATGAGTAGAATGAGAAAGAGAGAGAGTATAAAAAAGGAGTGAAAGAAGAGAATCAGATGACAAAGAAAGACGAAAAGAAGATAAGAGAAGGAGAATAATGGTAGTACAGTTATAGAAAAAATTACATAATAATGATATAATAGATTTTCAGAGTTTTCTTTGATTTAAAGGTTATTTGAAAGAAAGAAAAGGAAAGGCACTCACTCCTTCTTCTATAGAAAACCTATGATTTTCAAAATGAGCTTCTCCATCTCATGCAATTGGAATCAGATATCAAGATAGCCCTCAGACTCTTTTATTGATCTGGTTCAGGAGGATGATGAGTAGGAGGAGAAGAAGGTGATGAGGAGAGTGTTGGTGGAGGAAGAGGAGGAGGAGAAGAAAGAGAGGGAGAACGAGAAAGAAAAGAAAAAGGAAAAGGAGAAGGAAAAGGAGAAGAAAAGGAGAAGGAGAAGGAAAATGAGAAGGAAAAGGAAAAGGGAAAGGGAAAGGGAAAGGAAAAAGAAAATGAAAAGGAAAAGGAAAAGGGAAAGGTAAAGGAAAAGGTAAAGGAAAAGGAGGAGAAAACGGAATTGGAGAAGGAGAAGGATAAGGAGAAAGAAAAAAGGAGTGGAAAAAGAAGAAAAAAGAGAAGAGAATCTGATGACGAAAAAAGACGAAAAGAAGAGAAGAGAAGAAAAATAGTAGTAAAATAATAGAAAATATAATATAATAATAGTAATAACAAAATAATAATAGTAGAATGAGAAGGAACAATAAGTAGAATAAGAAGGCAGAGAAAAAGGAGACAGAATTAGAAGAATAGGGAGAAGGGATGATGGGGATTGAGTCGAGCATTTCGCTAGTTTTTTTTTTTATTTTTTTTTTTATTGCTGATGATGCCCACATGAGTCTGTGACTTGTGCGTGGGTAATGAGGTGAATGATTACATATAAATGCCTGACGGTGGAGCGGGATTCGAACCCACGACCACTTGGACGACAGCAAGCTGAAGTTGCGACGCCCCAACCAACTGCGCCAAGCGGCCCGCCATCCTCTATGTACATCCTCTATGTAGTGATCTTCTAGACAACTAAACCCCCTACATAAAAAAGTTGTGGTGTCCCTTGACAATGCAATCTTCTCATTAACGAGAACCTTTAAAGAGCGAATGTACTGCTTGGATAATTGATTTCCTTATAAATAAGTCAAAGAAGATTTAAACAATAGTTTAATGACAGTCCTAAGGGTGATTTCTTTTTTGGAATTTATTTTTGAGGATGAAGCCCACATGGATCTGAGACCTGGGCGTGGGCGATAAGTTGTACGATGGTAATTGACGAGTTGGGCCTACAATTTTAGGTGTGTTCCGAACCACCGGGAAGTGATTTTACAGAGAGTACAGTGTCTCTTTTGCTGGTTTATCTAATCGGTCACCCTTACAAAGAGTGCCTAGGAGAACGCAGCTTAGCTCTCTGATTGAACAGATACCTGCTACGGCTCACGGCTATCACTTCTTGTAAGGGTTCATCATTCTACCCTGTACCAGGATAGACAAAATTTCGCTTTTTTCCAGCCAATAAGGAATGAATCAAAAAATTATTTAACATGACTGTATGATTGCTGTCAAATTAATATGAGCAGCGATCACTGCACCCATACCACATATATTTTGTCGATATATATGGCCATCGCCATTTATGCAGCAGTGGCTCTATTACACGCACGGCGTCTAATAGACATAATGCAAGCGCTTTCAATCGCCAGTGAACTCCGTGCTCGATCTCGAACCCTATTCGCCCACTCTAACTCCCCTTTCGGCCACCAGAGTCCTTCTAATGGTAATCGACAAGGGAACTCCATACTCCATATATCAAACGCACAAAAGAGGTCTTGAATAATAGGCCATTATCCATTGACTCTCCTAGCTTGGCCCCATGTATATTCGCATTGCCATCTCAGCCTTGGTGCACCAACCGTCCGGCAAGTCTATGAAGCATGCTTTCCGTTGTTGACAAGTGGTTAGACTCGTCTAGTGAGTAGACCTATGTAGAGTCTGTCAACTAATTCTTGGTAGTGACAGAAACGCACAATTATTGTCTCAGTCGGAACACAAAGTTCCATAAATAAACGTTAAACGAAGAAATCCTATTCGAAGAGGTTGCTACTTTTTCAGAATGATGAATATATAATTCTTCAAAAATAAGAAAGAGATAGGTTCTAAATTCCACACTGCCTGCCAACTAACCTCACAGTGGATTGTCTGTCAATTCCATTTTACCTGTTAAATCTGAGTCAAAAAAATTTTTCAAATTGAATACAACAACAATGATAAAAACAGTAACTATTCTAAACAAGTTAACTTTTCAAACTACTTATTGAACTTCTGTAGCAAAGCGATCATTTATCAAATGCAATCAGTAATGGAGATACTAATTTTATGGTTAGGTTAATCATGAAAATGCACTTATTTTCAATGCTCGTTTCATCAATAATGAGACTTTATAAATTGTAGCGTCTACTCAAAAGTATTAATAGAATATCTTACCTTCAAATATGATTGAAATTCGCTACAAAACAAACTGTTAATAGGCGCCTCTCAAAGTCTCAAATAATAATGATTCTGTATGAAAAGATGTAAACATACACAATACAGCAATGTGGGGGAATCAAATGGAGATACACAACTTACCTTGCAAAAATCAGCTGTTGGAGATACACAGTTTTCTTTTTTCCAATTTGACCACTCTACGAATTGAATGGATTTACACTACTTTCTGGAGTGGAAAGTACAATGTTTTGCCACAAGATAGCATCAAAATGTCATTTTCATAAAAAAAAGTGGAGTTACACAATTTTCGGGTTTCTCAGACGATATTGTAGAACATCCAATATTCGAAAGTGAATTTTTGACATTTTCATAGATTTTTCGCACCCAGTAGGCGAACCCACTTCTTTCATGGAAAACTAATAGATTTCTTACCTTTTTGTAATCATTTCTATTGTTGGTACTACAATCTAATTCTAATTTAATTAGATTAATCAGATTAGTTAGATTAATTTGATTAATAAGATTAATTTAGTTGGATTAGATTAGATTAATTTAATCAGGTTAATCTAAATTATTGGTACTACTTCTTTCGTAAAAAATAAGTTTTTAGATATTTCCAGTAAATATTTTGTCCTCCGTTGGTCATCTCATTTTTTCATACTTAATATTTTGTCGGCCCATCTGTTTTTAATTGCAATGAATTTTCTTTCCTGTAAAATTAAATGAGAATTCATCAGATGTGTTTATTGTAGTTTTTAGTTGTCGATGAAAATGTTGTGTTAAAAAGATTTAGAATTTGGTGAGAATTAAGAGTTTTAAACTGGAACTGTACTTGACCATTGTCTCCTATTCTCGTTCGCAGCTGTCACACAATAGTGTTACTGTAGCAGAAGCCTTGTATTATACAGTATAAGCGCGTTCAAATGGCCAGGCTGAATTCAAAGCGACAGCCAGAGTCTACAACTTGAGTTCGGAATGTTATTGGGGACAGCAATGGCTCTACATGGCTCCAACTACATGCTAGCCGGGTCAAGGCAGCTCACATTAACCCATACAACTTACTTATGCCTAACGGAGACGATTCAGGCTTATATTGGCGAGCTGTCTCTTCCTTATTTTAAAATTTCTTCCTTTGTGGTACATGTGATACTCGTTTCAAAATATGGTGAGAGGTATCTTTTAAGGGCCCAAGGTTTCTGAAATTAAAAGCCTGAAAACAATTATTGTCCAATAGAGTTTTCCAAAATGCTCCCTTCCACAAGAGTGATATGCATTTGAAATGGAATAAGAGATGTCTTTCAATGGATTCAGTTTTTTAGCTTATCCTTCCTCTTTGGGAGCAGTTACATTTGGAAGCTTGTAAAGAATTGTTCAATGCATATTGCATTTTACCCTTTACAAGTGGTGCACGTTTATAAATTGAATGGGCTTCATTTCCTATGTTTACTAAATAGCATGTCCAACAGAGAAGAACCTTTTCAAATTGTTTTCAACCAGTACTTACGATAGACAAAGCTTAATTTAAAAAGTAGCTCGGTAGACGTTTAATTATTTTGCCTCTCATAGGATAGACCATTAAATGGACCATAGGATGGACAAAATTAAATTTATTTAATTATCATAATAAACCACAATTTATTTATTCCAATTGGAGCAAATAATATCTCTTCCAGACGAGCATTTTGATTGTCCATCAATAATTAATCACTGTATTTAAACCTGTGATGTTTTTCACATCGAAATACTCAAGAAACGATCTAATATCAAAACTGACACTGTATTTCAATTTAATAATTATATTGTCTTTACTCACATTTGTATTGGAAATGCATCCCTCTAGCATCTCCAATATAAGTGAGTAAAGACAATATATTAAATTGAAATACAGTGTCAGTTTTGGTATTAGATATATTTAAACCCATACCAATTAGAATACGTCAAAAACGTGTGTAGAGTAGCCTAATCCTGCCTGTTCTGATAGACCTTTCAAGCATTTGATGATAGCATGGAGTGATATCCACATCTCAAAAACATATTATGCAGAGTTATCATGTAGTGACAGACCTTTCAGGCCTCCTCCAATAATAACTTCAAGTGATTCTCACATCCCAAAAACCAAATCGTCAACAAAAACCGTTGAATCAACTATAGAAAAATCGGTTGCGAATTTGTTTCAGCTCGGACAATTTCAAACGAGATAATTCCACACAGGAAGTGACTCGGTAACCAACGAGATAATTTTCGCTAGCTTTTTGCTCTGTGTATGTGAGTGAGTGCTCGTGCGCGTGAATACGCTAATTGCACCACGCAAAACTCAATTTCACATGATTAAGAGTAAACGGATGAGAATCGCCGGCGAATTTATTTACGCGCCAACAAATCTGTTCTCCATGCGCGCGCAAATTCAAATTTGAAATATTACACTTTGCATCGAATGGAGTGACCGCTCCATGTATTTGCTGCTCTATATAGCTGGCAGCTCTATGTATTTTGCTGCTCTATGCTCCATGTAGCTGGGGCTGCTCCCGGGCGCCCACAACAATGAATATTCAAAACTTCCGTCCCCTGAAGGAGAATGGATATAATAAATTTTCAAAGTTGTGGTCGAAAATTTCCCACTAAATGGCCGCTAATTGATAATGCTTCGTTGATAGTGTGTGCTGTTTGATATTGTAAGCTAACACATTTTGTATTGTGTAATGCAGGGTTGAATTGGTTGAAGCAATCTACCCCAATATAATATCATTATCGAGAAATTTGTATCAAGCACGATTGAGTTAGGAAGGCTATTGTGAAGTTATGATCCACGTAAAGTTATTTATCTATGAAAAGCCTTTTTTCATATTCCTCTACATTAGTCTACAACATAATACTGAAATTATACATATTTTTCCACATGATACGTCGTTTTATCAAATGAAATAAATAATGAAGAAAACTTGTAAAGATATGTAAAAAACTCTACTTTTTAATAAGACAAGGGACGCCTTGTTGTGAACAAATGTTTCCAAATTTTCGAAGTTTCCGGATCTTATATCTGTGATTCTTTGATTAATCCAACATAGAACAAGCTAGAATTTACATTTCAGAAAGAAGAACGACACTCGATTTTATGGGATATTTTTGAGGGGACAATGCACAATAATTTTAGCTCCATCAATCCTTAGTAGAATATTCCTGACAAAATATAACTATAGATTCGGTGCAGGATGTAGATAATAGTGAAACCAAACCCAATATTGACAGACAAAGTGAAATGTTGATCTTCATGGGTAAAGACTGTCTGTCCTACTTCTGATTCTAGTTGGTCATGAAACAGAAACTGGATCGAAATTGATGAACAAAATTTCCGATGATCGTTAACAAAATTCCGAAATTGCCTCGAGGAGAACTCAGTCGTTCCCCACTCAACGTGGGTTATGCAGTGGCCGAGCTGTTTCATAACAGGCGCAGTGTAGTGAGTTGCTAACGAAATTTATCTGTGGTTTTGTTATTTCAACTCGCACTCTTCCTGCAGCGCCCCCAGCAGAGAGCTGTGTCCGACGCCAGTATAAAAAATTAACGCTGAAAATTCCGTTAAACCTTTACTTTTAGAAAACTGCTACCCTTAAATCCACGGAAACGAGGTTTTGATACGCGCCGCACAAAGGAAATACGCTCTGTTTAAATTTTTTATTCAACTGTCTCCTGTATTGTGTAGATCCACACACTAAAACATTTTCGCGTTATCAAGGGAACTGTAAATGATATGTTGTGTTGCTCGTTAATCCTTAAGTAAATACAGAACTTGATTTGTTTATGCAAAAGCTTGTTCAGATTTAACACCCTCTATGACAAAGGATTAACAGTCCTATGTAAATAAACGTTGCAAAACTTATTCTTCGAGAGATTTGCATTGCATCTGATGTGTTTGTGCACATTAGAGAAGAAGTAGAACTTTCTGCAGTATGTTGGTTCAGAGATAAGTAGGGAAAATGAATGTTGTTGGAAGTGTTTTGTAACAGATGATGGGAACTGAAAGGATTGTGTATTTATTGTCACGGATGAATTGGTTTATGTACCATTTAGTGAGAATTGTTCTGAGGAACTGATAATAGGAACTATGAGTGAGTGAACTATGAGGATAATATATTTTGCAATTCATGCAACCCTACGATTATTTTGTCCAGTCACCACGTAACTAGAAACTCACCGGAGATGCTTTCTTGATTCACTTTAATAATACGAGATAGTAGGGTTTCTTTTTTGTGTGTGTGTGTGTTTTGTCTTACGGATTTCACAAAAATTGCAACGATTTGGCACTCTAAATTTGGCACATAACCTCCTCTAAACTCGATTCAGTGCACCTTGAAGCACGATTTTTTATTTTTCTTTCAGAAATTTCAAAATTGACTTTCAAATTTCACTCACGGACACTATTACTGTTTCAAAATATGTTTAGATGCTGAAAGCTCGTACAAAAACTGATAACATGATACGTCACTCTGGTGATAATGTAGATGATACGCCGATCTGTCTCAACCCAAAGCAACAGATTAGCTGTGTATCATTATTACAACTAATAATTACCCAGCGTCATGCGAGCTTACTTATTGTGTGTATTGAGCATTTCCTGTATTAACCTTAAGAACTAAATACAAAACTATGCAGTTGGGTAGAACTAACTTAGAAAAAGGTAGTTTACGCATAACAATTTCCCGGGCATGACCGGTATTCAATATTCTGTCAATCTGTTGAAGTTACTTATTGATTGGATTTTCCTTGAGTGTCACTTAACTAATTGAATTGTCACCATTACTAACTGGGGACTGTAACATTACAACTCATTAGTTATTATCACAATTTACAAAAAAAACTTTAAAATTATTTTGCAAATACATACAAATAAATACAAGTAATAATAGAATACGTTTGTAAATTGTCATGAAACAGGTTCCTGACCATGAATAAATAAATTATTGACTAGAATAAATTATTGAATAGATTCAGGGAAAAATTCCTCTGCTCAATAATTTTTCAGAAATGGAATTTAAATAAATAAATATATTTATTCCCACAAAGCTCATATCTATGAACACTACAAAATGAGACTTATCCTTCTGATATATTTTATGTCATTGATATATCGCTGAAAATAATTTCATGTTGCATAATTTATATGCGTCTCCATTTCCGAACCTTATATTTATCAGTGTTTTACATCATTCTCTGAATCTCGAAATGAATTACTGATGTAGTCTGCTTTTAGCTTGACATGATATATAATAGAATATAAAGTGGTTACTATTCGAAAATGCATTATTCACCCAGTATAATATACTGATTATAATTAGAGATCGGAGATAGCTTCAAACATTTTGTGAATAGTGCAATCTTTGTAATAAAAAAAATCGCGATGCTCTAGACATATTACCATCCAACGAGCGAAGCTGATGATCGAAATCGAATGATTAATCACCCTTTCATCGGAAAAAATTAGAGAAGGTCATTATTGATTGAGAAAATAGATACGAAGATGTGGTATTAGGATGATTCGAAGTTTCTTCAGGGATTTACTTGAAAGGTGCTTACTAGTAGGCTTGGTTGATTCAATGACTCCCCAATCTTGATTCGATAATAGGCTACTGCAATCCAAAATATTTATAAAACAATGCTAGATGTAATAGAAATTTAAAAAATGTATAACGAATGTATTCTGCATTCTATTCACCCTAGTAACACAATATCACCCAGAGCAATATCATTTTCATACGATTTCGAATAAATGTTAATTAAATTAACAGAGGAACAGGAAAAAATTCAGAATAGAAGAACAATATTGATGATATGAAGAGTGTCATATTACCCTATCGTTGAATAAATCATTTTTAGGTATAACACAAACAAAGCAGATTTCAGAAAACAATATTCATCATTATAATGTGAACCGATAAGTTATGAATGAATATAATGTCAAAATCCTCTATTTTCCAGACCTAGAGTATTTTTAGCCCAAAACTGCTTTCTTCACAAAATTTCGAACTATGTATTATCGACTTATAACGCATTGAAAACTCAAAGTTAATTCCGATCTCTGTATGTTGGGTTCAAGTGAAAGTATCGTTGATGTTGAAGATATCATCTTGTGATAAAATAAAAGACGATTGTCCATTCTATTTTAATTAAAAAAAAAAAATACTGGTTCAAGTCTCCATTCGCTTCTGATTCACTCCCCATCCAGTTCCAAACATAGATGAGTCGAAATTCTCCGCTTTATAATGTGCCTGATGAGGATTATCACCAAGATATTAATATTGATAAACGAATCAGTGTTGGCTGGAACCAATAGTCACGTCTTCATTTCCACTGCGAGGCATTTTCGTCTGAGAAGTCTGTTCGCCATTTCCATTCTAATGACTTACGGGAACAGCAGAAGCTTAATGTGAAATACTTGAAGCCAGGGTCCTTCACATTCTCTCAGACTTATCCCAGGCTTAATGACATATCCTGTAGTCGTGTGGTTATTCTTGGTATGCCGATAACATTACTATGCAGTCTATGCCATGAGCACTATGGAGGGTTAATAATATCATTCAGAAACGTATAATCCGACAGTCTTTGGAGACTTGAGATTTTTTAGGAAGAGAGCACTATGGAATGTTTGTACCACACTGATTTTTCCCAACATCTGTGGACTGCAACCTTTTTCTCTCCCACATGAGCAGGAGAGCACTTTCCAGAGAAACGAGACTGGAGAATGCAGATTTCTTCGTGACTTTTTCTACAGGTTCGTTTCGTTCTCGAGAGATTCTACTACGAAATGTCTGGCATGTTCCATCTCGTTTTATTATAGTTGCTCTATGATTGTATGTATGACGAAAACCATCATTTATTTCAGCTTGATAAATTGTCTGACTAGGAAGCTGTCCGAACCGAAATGAATTTTTAAAAACTATTATAGCAAAAAAATTTAATATAAAAATAGGAATACCATAATATAATATAATATAATAATAGTAGTTTATGCAACGATTTTATTTTGACCCTTATTAAAGCACGAGTTAGATGTAAGTTATAACACGAGCGAATGCGAGTGTTATAAATATCTCACGAGTGCTTTAATGGCCAAATAAAATCGTTGCATACACTATTTTATCTACGACCACTAGTATACATTTAATTAAAACAATTTCATTTCACCTGTAACTGTCAGAGATACGTAACCTCTCATCTCAAATTCAAGAAGTTATAGTAGATTGTTAGGTTAGCAGCTTAGGTTAGCAGTTTGATCAAATCAGCTGATAGTTTCACAATATTGAATTACTATATTGATTCCATCAAAAATGCTTCTGATTGGTCCAGAACCCGTGTTATAATGTAGAACCTGTACTATAATGAGCTCTTTATACAACGGGTTTCAAAAAGCATTTCGAAAAGACAGCTGTTTTGGCATCAATTGTGAAACTGTAATGTATACATTATGACATGGTCGTAGATAAAATATAATATAATATGAAGTAATAAAAAGATATCAGCATGCGTAAAATCTAGTCGGTTCCTAGTATAGTTATAAATATAAATATACTTTTCGCCCAAAACTGTTTTCTTCACAACATTTCAAACTATTTCAATCAATCTATGGATTATCTACTTATAACCCATTGAGAACTCAAAGTTAATTCCAATCTCTGTACGTTGAGTTGGAATGAAAGTGCTTCCAAACTATTATCAAGCTTCAAATTGATGCTATTTTCAAGACTATAGGTCCATTAATGTTGCTAGGAGTGTGGAAAAATTTCGATTGTCGCATAGTTATCGTTTATGCTTCTGGTAGAGATCAAATTTAACATTATGGAGATTGCTAATCTTGAGACGTCTGAAAGTATCTGCATTTTGTAATTGAAACCCTTCAAGATGTATCGACTTTAAATAAGTGTTCAGTACGTTTATTCTGTTATGTTTCTTTTGCATACGTTCCACGCCTTTTATATCCTCTCAATGATCATTCTAGTCCTACAAGTTCAGTAACTTACTAGTAGCAAGTATCTGTTCAATCAGATAGAGATAAGCTGCGTTCTCCTGGGCACTTTTCTTAAGGGTGACCAATTAGATTGGTCAGCAGAAAAGACACTGTTAAAATCACTTCCCGGTGGTTCGGAACCCACCCAAAACTGTCGGTCCAGTCTGTTAATAAATTATTCAGTCTATATTCACCATCTTCCAACTTATTACTCACGCACTGGTCTTAGATCTAAGTGGGCTTCACCCTTCAAAGAAAATTAAAAAAATAATAATAGTTATTGAAATTGAATGATTATTTCAGGTGCTTCTGGGTGGTGGTCGAAGGCACTGGCTTCCAAAAGTCGCCAAGGATCCTGAGCTTGTCGCTGAGGAAGGACGGCGACTAGACGGAAGGAATCTTATCGACGATTGGGTGCGGGACAAGAAAAGAAGAAACCTGCGTGGTGAATACGTGTGGAACAAGGAGCAAATGGACAAAATTGATCCGTCAAAAACCGACCACTTACTGGGTATGTATCAAATCTACTAATTATTATTTGAAAAATTCTTTTTTTTCTATTTTTCTCGTGCTGATGTTGAATTTCCAATTCTAAAGAGTGAAGAGAGTTGAGGGTGACTGAAATAAGTCCTTAATAGACCACCACGATCGATAATTGATCAATCAATGAAATATGATTGATAAATATATTAAAAATATGATAAATAAGGTGATTTTTATAGACCATCACGATTGATAATTGATCAATCAATAAAATATCATTAATAAATCATTATTATTCAAAAATTGCATGCAGCTTGTTCAAGAAGGTTCTTTTAGACTAGTCTTATATAAAATATATTGTATATTTCCTTCGTTTTCTTCATATCATTTGCGTATCCTGGATTATCATAATTTAAGTACCTTATCTTGTAGTTATTCTATCAACGCCCAAATTTTTTAATCTTTATTAAATTTTTCCTCACTTTGATTTTCTATGAAACTCAGAAATCTACCTTCAAATAAACGAATCAAATTCCAGCAATACCTATCTAACAATATGAAAAAAGTGACCTTCTACTGGTAGATAAGAAATAATGCCTTTATTTCTATAATATAACATTTTAACCAGGATTCGATATTCAGACTACTGGAAAAATAACTCAGCTTTATATTTGAATTCCACTTTCTCTGAATAATTTATTTATTACGTTGTCTCCCATAAATAACTTTTCTTCGTAAAATTATAATGGGCCTATTCTGTTATAAATAACTTTTTTTATATTAATACTTATGTTTGATATTTATTCAATACCTTTGTGAATCAACCACTATGTCCAGATATTTTACTCCTTGTAAAATAATAACTGTATCTCCTCGTATCTACTTGTATCTCAAGAATAATAAATGTCATCAGCGCAAGGTGTACTATTTTGCCCATTTTAGGTAAGATAAACTGATTTTTCCACGCATATTTGTATTTTTCTCTTACTCAAAAAATCATCACCTCTATTAAGTTACTTTTTATATTATCAACATTGTTATCCCTCTATTTCTTACTATTCCGTCACTTCTCAATGCTGATGACAGAATCATAGTTTGACTCAATATATCCTCATATACCCCAAAATATATGACTCAACTCTTGTTGAATCCTATATTTTTCACCATTTTCTTCGAAATATCAATCCGATATAATTATTATATAACTGGATAAAATATATATCCCTGGTGTGAGACTTCATTATCGATGACTATGGGAAGGAGAAGGGTTATCCAGTTTCAGTTGAGGCCGGGATTAGCACAGTTCTAAGGTGTTTTGAAATAATCCAGTTAAATTCATCACACAAGTGGGAGTGAAAGTGTCTGGAGCGGTTTGAAGACTCAAGCTTCTTAGGAGTTCCTTAAACTTGTTAAAACCGTAGGTCTTCGAACTCTCGTCACTTCCCAATAGGATTTTCGAAGCTGTAATATCCAAGTTTGTTATACACTTACAAATTACGGCTAATCGAATAATAATTTGATTGAGAAAAAATGGAAATGTGTAATAACTTATAATCGAATTGTATTCAAGAATGAAGTAATTAACACTTCAGTATTTTTTCTCAGCATTTTTTATATACACTTTTGGAGAGTTAGAGAAAACAACGTTAACGTTAATGCTGAAGCTAACCTAAATACTCTAAATACAAGATTCTATGAGGCAGGCACATGAATAGAATGATTAGGTTAAAATTAGTGTTATTGCTATTGCTCTGTCCAAACTCTCCAATGTTTAATATGATCAAATATGTATATTTTACATGTAGATAATGTTTCTAAGACATCTCCAACATTTCTAAAAAATATTTCAACTGCTCACCTGAAAAATACTAATTAATAACAGTTACCTTTACCTCCATTTAAACTTTAAGTTAAATGGACTAAAATTATAAAATGAATATGGATAGATGGGAAAAAGACCAAGCTCAAGTATCATGAGTACATTTCTCTCATTAGTCTCATTAGGAATTATTTTCTTACTTTGAGATCATTCCACGTTGGATAAACAGTGCAATCATTTCTCATTACCTTTTCTCTCTTTGTCCTCTCTCATTTCTTTTTTTGTTTTTCCTTTGAACTCCTCTTCTTTTTCCACTGCATTTCATATGACATGGAAAATCATAATTGATTACGTTTTCACCTTCTTTTCATCATTCTAGCACACTTCATCATAGAATAGCCTAGCTATATTTCCTTGTTTTTGTATATTACTGGTTTTTCCTGAATTTTAGTTATTGAAATTTATTCTCATCTTTCATGGGCGCATCAAATTAATAGATTGTAAATTGAGATTGAAATATCAGGTCTGTTGTTTCTGAGAAAAATAAAATCATGGAATGGATTTTTCATTATATATTCTGTAGTTCTTAATTAAAAGTAATTTTTCATCTGCTTTATCCCTTCCAATTGTGGATAAATTACCCACTTATTTCAGAAATGAGGTCTTGAGGTCCAATATTAGCAGTTTGGATTCAAGTTTCAGGAAAAAAATCCAAAGATTGCATTTTTGAACTGGCTTAAAACTTATTATTTTGATAGGAATTTCAATGAAATAAGAAGAATTTTATGAGATAGGAAAATGTATTGATGGAAAATACTGAAAAAATGATGAATGTCATATTATTTTCCTTTCCACAAATATAAAAGCTTCATTATCTCCTTATTTCAAGAACAGAGATGGATTTTTAAACTGTACACAAAAATAAATTTAGCTTTTTTCAAAGCATCTAGGAGCAAACACATGGATATCAAATATGATAATATTTGTTCTCTTATTTTTAGAGTTCATCTCTCGTATTAATTTTCAAACAGACTGATAGTATAATATATTTTTTATTTTGTTCAAAACTGAAACATGCATTCCTATGACAGTCTGTAGGTTCCACTCGACTAACTTTCAATTCTTTCAGGAGCTGTGTATGCAGCCCTCTACACAGCCTCTATTTATTATTCCACAATAGTACACACATAGATTGTGTTAGTTACTAAGATGGTCTGTATTGCTGCTGCCTACATTACTCCTGGAAATATTATTATTTTGGAGCACAGATATAAAACCTATTTTGTTTCATTGCTCTCATTTTTACTGCTCATTCTGCTTCCTTGCTGTACTAAAGCGTAATCCACTCCATTTTTCCATTCAGTTATTACTTTCCTCATCCCCTTTATCCTTATCCATTCAAAATGTTGAGTATTTTTTCCGCTATCCTATCAATTCCATCTCTTCTTTCTCTAAGTCCCGTTCAAACATGTAACATCGCATCATAACTAACTCCATCGCGTGTTATCATTCCGTAACAAATTTTGCCGTAACATCTTATCATTGTGTTTATGGTGCGCTGCTGCGGAACAATTCCACGTTGGTACGACCCCTACAATGTTGTGTTACGCAGTAATGTTCGGCGATGGAGTTACGTTACGATGCGTGTTACATGTCTGGACAAGCCCTTGGAAAGATTCTATCTACTTCTTCCTCCATTAATTACGTCCATATTAACGAATGGAAAACTTCAATAAATTAATGACTAATCGATTAAAGTCAATTAATAAATCTTCTTTTTTCTCTACAGGTTTGTTCGCCTATTCTCATATGGACTTTGAGGCTGATCGAGATGATAAAACCGATCCATCACTGGCCGAAATGACAAAAAAGGCGCTTGAGTTTCTGCTGAAAAACCCTCGTGGATTTTTTCTCTTTGTTGAAAGTGAGTGCAAAGACCCATTTTAATTATGCAAATGATCCATAAACTTTGGTTTGGCTTATTATTGAATTCCCTATCGATTGATAATGTTGTTTATCGAGGCAGAAAAAATCTGTGAATTTGTGTTTGTTCGGACACTTACTTGTAAGTAAAATCAATCGAAGCTGTAGCCTATAAATCGCACATTTGGGATTTGGATAGAACTTCTTCGATTTATTTCAAATTAATATTATTTATTTATTCATTTTATTCACTCATCATGACTAAAACACGATCAATGTGATGATACATCAAACTTTTTAAAATAGCCTGAAACTACTTTTTTCGCGAAATTTCAAGGGAAGAATACAAATCGTATGTAAGGTCTGAGTTTCAATGGAAAAATGTTATTAGATCAATTGGAATATTAAATATAATTTGTCATTATAACATTTTTTTTATCATTCCATTATCAGCTATTAAAACGATTATGAGTTTATTCAGAATTTCAAGTGGAGTCTCATATCGTATTACACGTATAGGGAGTGATAACCGCGAGCCGTAGACGGTATCTATTCAATCAGAGATAAGCTGCCTCTTCTAGGCACTCTTCGCAAGGGTGACCGATTATATTGGCCAGCAAAAAGGAAATTTTTCTCTGCTGTAAAATTACTTCCCGGTGGTTCGGAACTCACCTAAAACTGTAGGTCCAACGCATCATTCACCATCATCCAACTCATTACGTACGCATAAGTCTCAGACCTATGTGGGCCTCATTCTCAAAAAAGGTCGCCTTTTTCAAGAGTATTTAACAACAGAAATGTGTGTTTTGGAGTGTTTTAATGCTGTACTACTGGGTTATTGATCTTGTATTTTTCTCCAAAAATGGAAATAAAATTGGCCTATTAAATGTTCTATTTCTTCAAAACCTTATTTATTAATAAATCTTAAATTTTAATAACTCAATTACAATTATTAAAATTATTACCCAATATATTATTGTTCATATACAGTGATATCACAACCGTCTACCACATCATTATTTCATACATTTCGATAAAATATTTTATTTAAAATATTGCTATCGAGGTCGGATAGATTCAGGGAATTCATACGCTGTCTATTATTCCACGTAAATATATTCTGGGTCCGCCAGAGCTACATTCTTGAGATAAAAATAGAAATAAATCATACAATATCTCTATCTTTGTCTTGTGGAGTGAGAGGGTTGCGTGAGAAGTCTAAGCAGATCGGTTATCATGTTTTTGACACCAACAAATGAGGTGTCACGCTAACACATAATGTAAACGGCAGTTTGACATTTTTTATATTTGCTTAGTAGATGTAGTTTCAGATTCATATATTCAGGCTATAGAATAGGATTCTATTTGTTCCGAGGGATTAAAAATAGAGTGGTGCTGTTTGTTATGAAACTGTGTAAGAGCTGATTTACAGAGTAATTTATAAATCAATAACTCTATTCGCTACCTGAAAAAGGCAAACCAAATACAATTACAATTACACGAAACACTATCAAGTAAAGATACAACAGGCATAGCCCACTACTGCTCTCTTTACAAATTTTAAACAAGAAAATACAAATTTTAGGTTATATTGAAGTTCAACTAGAAATTTCACTTGTAAGTACAATTACTAATTCTTTCTAAAAGAGTAGAGAGTACATAGATAGATAGATAGATAGATAGATAGATATTTATTTGTTAATTGTCAGTAGGCTTATCGCCTATGGTGACAGATACATATCAAATATAAAAATATACAAATGCAGAAAAAATAATAATGAAAATAAAATTAAAATGAAATAAAACAGATACATGGAACATAAAAAACAAAATAATAAAACTTGTATACATAATCTACCGCTGCAAAATTGAATTGAACTTGAAAAAATTATAGCTCTTCATTCAGAAAGTTGAAAAGTCTGTATTTAACTGTTTTATAGGGTAGGTGGAAATACAATCACTTGAAACAGTATTATACTCATAGAGGTTTATAATATATTTAATCAGGCATAATAGGATGAAAAAAGCGTTGTCCTATTTGAAAAATTAGATTGGCACATTTAATTTGTATAGCCTAGAATTATATTACATTTGATTTTTTCTATTAAAATAATTGTAGTAGTCCACCATATTACGAATAACATGGCTCAAGTGGCGAGGTGGAACTACCCGTGAGGGTCTTCCTACCAAAAAAGCAATACGCATTTACTTTTTTACATGAGTTCAAAAATTTGTTATTGAATAAAAAAAAAAATTAAAGATAGAAAATTCATAGCAGAACGAATACTTGTATAAAAATATTCATATTCATTATACCATTAACTTTACATGAGTGCCTTATATTTCTGCACCACAGTACACTAAAATCTTAAATCTTAAATCTTATCAAATCTGTTTTTGTCAATTGTATTTGTTTTATCAATTTTTTTTCACTTGAAATTTATTGAATCAAGTTTTTTTTTCTTTCATGAAGTCATAATTAAGGTTACTGTGTGCTTTATTTATTGTATGATGTTGTGCTGCAGAAAACTATTATTCTATTCTATCACAATCGAAAATAATTTAATGTGTTCGACTTATACCTGACAATGGTAATCTATTTCAAGCTTGATAATATGATTCAAACTGCTAACAGGATAAAAAATGCGAATAATCTGGACAATTTCAAGTTTTTTCGTTAAATTATGAGTATGGAATTTCGTGGTTTGTCTATGAATAATTTTTGACATACGAATGATAAAACAATTTTGAAATAGAAAGACTCAGAAATTGATTAGCACTTATTATTCATTTGTTTATTTATTGATGTAACTAACTATCAATGTGAGTACAACAGGCTATTGCCCAAAACTGATTTTCACAAAATTTCAGATTAGAATAAAAATTTTAGGTTAGGTCTCTTTCTCTAGAAATTTCACCTCGGAGCACAATAGTTCACAAGTTTCTTAAAGAAAAAAAATATTAAATTTTATTTCATTTTCAACAAAACACTATCACAGTCCAAAAAGAGTTGATAAAATTCTGAATTTTGAGATATTTGAGCCAGAAATCTACACTATCTACCATAGTTACAATAAACTGAACTCATTATAATATGAACTTTAATTGTTTGGATATTATTTATTGAA
The DNA here is from genome assembly GCA_948455865.1 of Conomelus anceps. Lineage (NCBI taxonomy): Eukaryota > Metazoa > Arthropoda > Insecta > Hemiptera > Delphacidae > Conomelus > Conomelus anceps. The sequence goes on from OX418225.1 coordinate 15,572,148, forward strand.
ATCTTGCAGTTTGTGTGCAGATTGTTGTGATATAATTAAAAATAATATGATAATTTTTAAATAAATAGTATATTATGTTACAAGTGCTGGAAATGGTGTTTACTATAAAATGAGTAAGATAAGTTAATGCATGAGACAGTCAGGTGCGGTATTATCATACAAGTACAGTAAACATCTTCCTAGACGAGTTATGTACGATATTTTTCGTCAAAAATAGTCTAAAAAGTCTTAAATAGCAGATGAGTTGAAATAATAAACTATAAATCATTGCTATATAAACATAACCTCAACCCTCAAATCACAGCAACGTCAGGTGAAATGAGCAATAATGGTCCTAGATCAGCTGATCTAGCTTTCAGTCAATTGGTTTTTCAGTAAAATAAGAGCTAGTAGCCACCCATGAGCGTGCGGTAATAATCATTAATTTGTTGATCTTTACCACACAGTGTGCGGTAGTAGCATCAAATGACATCAGCTGTTTTTGATTTCTGTAAACAGCTGTTTACCACATTGACTCCTTTACTGGTGAACTGCCCATAACCTAAAAGTATGACAAAGAATTAGTTACAGTATTTAAGAATTTGACATCTTTTAAAACCGGAGCCTGACATTTTTCGAAATTCTCAATTCCAATGTTATGTTACATAGAAACATAGAAATGCTATTTAATTGATGATTATATTTTCCGCAGGCGGTAGAATAGACCACGCCCATCACTACAACAACCCCTACCGGGCATTGGATGAGACGCTCGTCTTGGAATCGGCTCTACTGGTGGTGCTGTCCCTGGTCAATCTGTCCGAGACACTGATCGTTGTCACATCGGATCATAGCAACGTTATGACGCTTGGCGGATTGTCCACTCCACGGGGCAATCCCATTCTAGGTGAGTACATCCAATTATTATGATAATATGATTGCATAGTATTAGCACGGCAACAGATTGTCACTCACACTACAGTTCAATCTTACAACAAATGAATCGATTATTTCATTATTAGTGTTATTGTTATTTATTATTATCATTATTTAATAATTTCGTTATTTATTTCATTATTATTTATTATTAGTATTATTTTAATATTAGTGTTAGCACGGCAACAGATTGTCACTCACACTACAGTTTAAGCTCACAACAATTGAATCGATTATTTCAGAATTGAGTGACAAAACTTGAGTATTGAGGAAACTAAAAAAACTGATTTATTAAATAAGTAGTTTTTTGGAGGCTGTGATATTTCTTCTCAATTCAAACTTATACTTTGAAACAATCTTCCAAAGAAAAAGTAATAAATTATGATGTACCAGTATGAAGATTTTTTAAGTTTGCACTTGATGGGTTTCTGCAATAAACATTGATTTTACAGTTGACATTTGAAAAAAATATTTTGAAAGACATTTTCAAGGTTTTTGAGTAAAAATACTAATTTTCAAGGTTTTCAAGGATTCATTTTCAAGGTTTTACAAGGTTTCAAGGAGACATTTTTAATGTTTTTGAGTAAAAATACTAAGCAAGAGAAAGTATAATGAAGCATGCATTTTTAAAAAATCAGTACATTTCGAAAATTAAAGTGAGGTATACTACTCTCAAATCTTGAACTGTTGACAGCAGATAGCCTTCAAGTGCCCTCACTTGTTTCAACAGCATCACAGCATTGAATCTTGACGGCTTTCTGCACTAAACGATGCATCTATATACAATAAATAAAATTCCAAAGCTAACTCATTTTTTTGGCACTTGGGTTTCTAAAATAATCTATCCAATTACAAATTACATTGTCTGGACATTCAATGTCAGTATTATGTCCAGTCAATGGACAATAATCACCCCTAGTTATTGAATAAATTTTATTCAATGTATCTTCAAAAGCGTCTATGAAGTGTCTTGTGTAATGAATGAATAAATATTTTCACCCTGACCCTGACCCTATATAATGACACTTTGGTTCTATATTTCTACTTTGGTTCTTCACCCTACTTTATACATTCAATACAAAAGCTCGCATGACTTGATTTCTCAGATGGTGCAAAAGAAATGTATTTTTCCGTTTGCGTCAATATTTGTAGAATTCATTATATAATAATAATTCATGCAAGGATTGTATTATCAATGCCCTCGGGGGATGAGATAAGCAAGATCTAAGTTGAACATTCCACAATTTGTTCAGATTTAAGGGCTGAAAACTATTACACTATTTTCCTACGACCACCCATGGGCGTCGTCAGGTAGAGTTAATTGGTTTATTTACTGCGGTGAGAGGGGGGATAACAATTGATGTGGGGGTGGTCAGGTATCCTCTATCAGAAAATGTTTCAAATTAACTAATATCTGCAACAACAATGTATTTACATTATGGAGAGGTCTAAATAGATAAAATAGGAAATCCAATAAGATAGCAATTACTACAGTACTTTATTTGAAAATCAGGTCTAGTAGCTTGAATAGAGGGCCAGTCTAGTAAGATCAGTCCAATGATGTGTTGGGGGTGTGAAGGTGTGCTTTAACTCTGGGCAATAAAATAACCAAATAGAATTTTGAATACAAAAAAATTAAAAGGGAAATCGAAATTGAAGTTTTTTTGATAAAATCTATTCTAGAATGGGGTAAAAATGGATGAAAAGTCTAAGAGGCATTTTTGGATCATTCATCTTCTACAGATACTCATTTTAATCAATCTCAAATTTTCCTTTTAAACTCAAGTTTAACTTTAGAAATTCTGATGAATAAATTTCATCTTCTAGAACTTCAAGAAATTGTCTCTAGAGGCTTTTGAAAGTTCAAAAAAATGTTCATTGACCCCAATTATTGGGGAGGGGTACATGAACGATCATCCTGAATATAGAGGAGAGGACGCTTTCCTCCCGTTGGTGACGACCTTTCGGAATACCAATAACTTACTTTCACTCACCAATTGCTTGAATAACGTACTCAAGAACTGAAAATTAGTACGTTTGATGAATTACATCATTTACATCATTACTATTACAACATTTCACAGGTATGGATATCAAAAACTAGCTGTGCCAACATATCATGTGAAATTCATCTTTATAAAACAGTTTATTGTACTGTTTGGTGAATAAATACTGATTTTATATTTCTCTTAACAGGTATGGACACCAAAAATTCAGATATCGACGGAAACGCCTACTCGACAATTCTGTACGGCAACGGACCTGGCTACTCGACACCTAGAGCTGTGCCCACCAACACGACCACCGAGAAGAACGCCGTTCACAGTTCGGCTGTGCCCCGCCAGTGGGCGACTCACGGTGGCGAGGATGTGCCCGTCTACGCTCGCGGCCCGCTCGCCTCCGTCCTCTTCAGTGGCACCGTCGATCAGAGCTACATTCCGCACGCTATCGCTTACATCGCTTGTCTCGGCGAGTACTCGCAGAGGTGCATCGAGAATCAGACACGGCCGCTGCAGGTATTGATCATAATTAATATCATCAATTATTACAATTATAATTTAATAATTCAATTAATATAAAAACAATTGATTCAGTTCAATAGTTTAATCACTTTATAATAAAGTTGGAAAGTGGTGGCCGATTGCCGTGGCAGGTATCGGCTCAATCATAGATAAGCTACAAAACTCCTGGGCTCTCTTGTAAGGGTGACCGATTGGATTGGCCAGCAAAAAATACTCTGTTCACTGCTTTAGAATCACTTCCTGGTGGTTCGGAGCCCACGGAGCTGTAGGTCCAACTCATCAATCACCTTCATCCAGTTCATTACCCACGCACAGGTCTAAGACCTATGTGGGCTTTATCCTGAAAAAAAAGAAACAGATAAGTGACAGTATAGTATTTGATGATTTTAGAGACGGTATTTAATTCTATTCCGATAATACTACTATGAGTATTCATTGCAATAATTGTAATGTTGTAATGTAGTTTTTGAAAATCATATTATTGTTTTAAACATATGTTTATACATATGTATATATGTTTATACATATGTATATATGTTTATACATATGTATATATGTTTATACATATGTATATATGTTTATACATATGTTATGTATATACGTGGTTCGGAACCCACCTAAAACTGTAGGTCCAACTTATCAATCACCTTCATCCAATCCATTACCCACGCTCAGACCTATGTGCGAAAAAAGTTTCTTCGAAGGAAAAGATAAAAATAAAAAAATAATGCTAGAGTAAAATAAAACCAAGTCCAGTACCATACTACTAGTTCTATAATGTAGCTTTTCCAATAATAGCACTATGTTACAACCAATAATAGTTCCATAGTACTAAAACATAGAAGTAGTTGAATATCTCTAGTAAATACCTAGTCAATACTAGTTGGCTCATTAGCAGTACACCTAATACTAGTGGACACCTCTAGGAGTTTTCAGTGCTTTCCTTCACATTTTCGAAAAAATGGTAAAACAATTAGTGATTTAGATCGGTTCTTTTTTTTATTTGTTAATTTTAGTGATATTGAATGAGATTTGAATAATATGAATATTTTTTCTAACGGAATTATATTAAAGTTTATTTTGCTTCAAACTTCTACCATCCGTTCATTTCTTATCTGTTTTAGACATGTGGCCCACCCGAGGTCAGTGGTGTGACATCTTCTAGCGGTCGTAGCAAAGAGAGTCCAGCTGTCGTCCTGGCAAGCAGTGAAATGAGTGATAGTGGAGGCCGCCCCATATATTCAAGAAGCCAACTTTACAGTGTAAAAATCTACAATTACTTCATACAGTGTATAGCGTTATTGACATTTACTGTCTTCGTACATTTCGACATCACCTGATTAGTTGTCTGAAATGCCAAGTTGTCCCTTCAATTTGGATTTGATTTGGAACAATAAAAACATTGTAAAATATAAATGCCTGAATTTCTGTACAGTGTAAAATATTGACAAAGCTATGAAGAGAGTAGTAGCGGATGGATGATGTGTACACGGGCGACTCCAGTGGGTAAAACGGGTGGTGCTGCAAAACTTTCTAGTTTTGTCAAACAGTATTAAAAACACAGTTTATTTGGGCTGACAGGCTTACCCCCGGAACATTTTTCCTGGAGCCGCTTCTGGATAAGTGTAAATTATAAATTTATCTGACTTATTACAGTGAGTGTGGAGGTTATATAGAGATAGAATACAGTGAGAGTGTTTAAAGTATTTTCTAAGTGTGACTGGTTACAATATTTTATGCTACAAAGTTTATTCTATGTTTGTTGAAGTTTGCTATACTGTAATAGTAGATGATTTACGATCACCAACCAGTTCCATGATTTGTGTGTTCCATTTTAAAGATATTGTGTAAAATTGTTACCCAGTAAAACCAAAGAACGCCAAGGATCTTTCATTGTTGAATTAATTGGTGTGGTGAAAACGAGTCAGGTTTTGTAAATAAATCACTTGAATTGATTGTTCTCATTTAATGACCCTCTACAGTGACCCTCTTGTCTACATGAATCACAACACATTATGTGCATTGGTGTTACGTGAACTCTTATTTCAATAATTTTAGTCATAGTCCCAACAGATTTTTTTTAATGGTAATCTAATTTCAAATGCGTTGTGAATTTGTGATCGATTACTCTCGATACTATCATAGTAGTTTATGCAACGGTTGTATTATGAGAGCCTTTAAAGCACGAGTTAAATGTTAGTTAGGGCACGAGCGAAGCGAGTGCTCTAAATATCTCACGAGTGCTTTAAAGGCCAAATACAACCGTTGCATACACTATTTTATCTACGACCACTGATATACAGCGATAAAAACATTTTCAGAAAAAGAGTCAACATGATTTGCTTCTTTCCAATCAATGAATTGACTAGGTTTTTTCATGCAAACTTTTCGATTTCTCAGGCAAAAGGCTCTTCAATGCCGAATTTGCCCTTTCAGTTATTTCTTCGGGTGTTGAGATAATTTCATTTTCACTGTCACTATTATTCATGTTTAGTTGGATAGGTAGATCTATCATGTACCGGCACCAACAGTTCAGCCAAACATACGCATGAGCAACATAACCTATACAGTGCTTTTATCAGATGCGATACTGTTTTGTTCCGTTCCAGTATTTCGAAACTGGAACAGTGAACTAGGGTCGTGTTATAATGTACAAGTTGTACTGTAATGAGGTCATTACAGTACAAGTTTCAAATTCCATTTCGAAAAAGCTACTGTTTCGATTTCAATTATGAAACTGTAATAATTGCGTTATAACACGGTCGTAGATAAAGCAATTATTCAATTCAACAAACTATGTAGTGATTAGGATTTTGAAGTTTTTAAAAATTGAAAGTCACCAAGAGTTGTAGAGTTCAGAGGTTAATTCTAGAGTTTCATGTTGACCTCTGGCAGAGCAATGAATTATCGTAAATATGAGACTTTAAAGCAAGCATTGATTGAAATTTTTGAAAATAAGGCTATCAATATTTCGTATATTTATAGGGACAAACATGAATTTCATTAAAAAAACGTATTCCAATTCTCGAATATCTGCTACACACATCTTACAACTACTAGACTAAACACTTATAACAATGCTGTTTCATTTATTATTAGTTAATTTCCATGAATGCAATTTGAGGAAAAATAATTTTTGTGTCTGAAATTCATAATTTTACAAAAATATTAAAGAAGTTGAGAGACAAGGAACAATAATGATAATAATTATCATTTTAAACTCGTAAATAAAAGAAATATTAAGCGATCTATACAAACAGTAAAACTTCTAATAGGAGTCAACAGGATTAAATCTTTTGTTTTTGTGATTGATAATTTTTTCCAAATTGAAAGCTTCTCAATTAGTAAAACTTTTATTTTCAATTTAATTTTTGAGCTCTTATTATAATTTCAATAAGTGGGTCAGCATTTTTTTCTTAGAAATATGTCAAGAGAGGAATACATGCTTGTGCCTTATTAATAATTAACGAATGTTTTTGGAAAATCCATTGAAAGTAGTAAAACAATCGTCTTTTAAACACATTTTTCACACAAGATAATTATTAAAATAATTTCACTTTTCAGATCACATCATTACGTTTCTACTCATGATCTTCGAAAGCAATTTAAAATTAAATGATCGCTGAGAAAATTTCTGATGTGATGGTATTTTCTCAAACGCGACTAGAAGCTCAACAGAGATTATTGATCATCTTCAGCCCCTAATGTCCTAAACGGCTACTGGCACTTCGCAGTCGATTTAGCGCCATCTCTCCAATCCACTCTTCACAATTCCCTCTCTCATACATCGTCTTTCTCTATTTCTCAGCTTCTTTCCTTCCTTGCAGCTCACACTCTGTATCCTACATCAGGGTAAATGCCAACGTTTCTCCAAGTTGTTTTCAATTACACTTAATCGGCAACTCCATACTTAATAATCATAAATATATCTCAGCTCTACTACTAGTGGATGTTATATATATTTAGACACAGACATATGAAGACATATATACAGATATACAGTCAGGCAGAAAGTGCACTTCACTCTAGGGACTGTTGGTCACCTTTGAAAACAGAGAAAGACAATTCAAGTTTGATGGCAGCCGTGTAACTTACCTGAGAATTTAATTTTAAACCACTCAAGCTACTAATAACAGCCGTTCTAGCTTGTTGAAGTTTTCATTGCTACTTTCTTGACGTCGAGTAAAAGCTGACTTGTGAATAAAAATCTGCGCAGCATAATTATGAATTCTCGCATCCTTCTGATACCTTTTGAAGTGGAAGTAATTAGAAATTTAGTTGAGAACAAAATTAGAAATTTCTCAAATACACCGTATGTGATTAGTTATTTGAAATACTTCATTGTTGTCTTATACTATACACCAATATGCACATATAAAATGCAAAATGCATAATTGTGGGTTCTATTTGTATGATAGTATCATATTTCGCAGAGAACTATACAGAGTTCAACTGGTAAACTATTCTGAAATCTATTTGAGAGGCGGTTGAAACCTTGAGGTAGGTACAAACTGCAAATCTAAGTAGCGAAAATCACTGCATTGCACAGGATCAGCTTGTATTATTTTCAGGATTTTATTCTTATCGTGTATCATAGATTCAGCGTGTATCATCCATCATCTTCACGGTGTGCTGTTGCGAGACGATGATACGATTAGCAGATTATGTGCAACGAAATAATGTTCACGACGAGGTTTTGTTCGCAGTCTGGACCTACCTTCAATACATACAGCCTATCCATTATTTGTATAATGCGTTAATCTGCTTATCAAATATTCCAACTACATAATTTTGAAATATATCATTTAACCACGATTATTGAACATTAACACAATAATTATTCAGTTAAACTGGAAGTCGATGAAGATAAAGTTTGTGCTTTCTTGAGATGCAAGTAAAAGGAAATGCAAATAAAGGAGTTAAAATAGTTCATAGAATTCATAGAATAAATTAAAAGAAAAAATCAATGATAAAAGCGAATTTCGTTTTCACAAAGAGGATATTTCGGTGTTTTGGAATAACTGAAGTTATCAATTTATAAAAAGCTGAAGCCACCATCGCAAAATTATACACATGCTGTGACAGACTGGAACAGCGTAAATACCACCATTCCACAGCATGTGTTCGATTTGCGATTAGGATTAATCCTTGATATTTTACGCTTCTCCCTTGAGATGTCTACATTGAGAGAAAACAGTTATTAATCCTCACTACTTCTTATGAAAAATGTAAATTCCTATTCTTTCTTATCATCTTCTAAATAATATTGGTCCAATATTACAGCGGAAAATATCCAGTGTGAGAGTGTAGAGCTTGTTGCATAATATCACTGAGGAACTTCAGAACGGATAGCCAACGGTAGCCAATCAAGTAGGCTACGATACCGAACTGCTCATCGTACCGTATCGTAATTGTACTGCAGTCGGTTAGCGGATTCACTGTAATAGCATCAGCCAATAAGATAAAATTATTTTTTCAAATTATTAATTTCGTAATTATAATTTCAGTGATTTCCAGTGATTATAATTAGTACGAAATTATTATATTATCAGAGATAAATTGTGTAGAAAAGTCACAAAAATGACTCAAAACTCCTACATTCCTCAATCATATACTTACTCCATTATTGAAGCATTACTTTTTCAGAGCAAAATGTAAAATAATCCACAAAATTGATTCAAAACTACACTAAAATGTTAGTGATTCATTCAGCTCATTTTTTTTCTGAGGATGAAGCCTACTTAGGTCTGAGACCTGTGCGTGGGTAATGAGTTGGATGATGATGATGATTGATGAGTGATGAGTTGGACCTACAGTTTTAGGTGGGTTCCGAACCACCGGAAAATGATTTTACAGCAGAGAACAGTGTATTTTTTGCTGGCCAATCTAATCGGTCACGGTTACAAACAGGACCTACGAGAACGCAGCTTATCTCTATCTGATTGAACAGACACCTGCCACCCCTCGCGCCTATCACTATCATTTCAGTCAGTCGATTGATACATTCAGCCATCTCTGATCTTTTGCCCTAACTCCGCCCTTTTGTGTGAATGCATCAACTTGATATTACAATTCATTTATTATGCAAATATCCTTACTAATGTCAGTAATCTAACTTACAAAACAGTGTAATAGTAACGTATCGTCTTGAACCTATTTTTTATCTATCTTCCACGAATTTAGGAGATGTCATTCATAGTAAGGTAATAGTCAGAAGTCATATGAATTGTACTTTCACTCGAATAAAGCTATTTGAATCTGAATCTTTATCAAGAATTCTTTTTGCCCAATTTTGAGTGCGGCCACACTGAGCAAAGTGTCTAGTTACACGAAGTTTAGCTACACGAAGAAAAGTTTAAATATCTGATTCAGAGTAGTTGTTTGAAGTCTTGCGTGATCCATTTCAATCTACCCATACCTTTTTGAATTGATATGCAATTGAACATTTCCATGAATTTAAACCACTGCTTGGAATTATTATTACCAGTGACCGGAGATCAAATTTTGATCAGCGCTAGTAAATCGGTTGCATGTATGAATTATGCACTTTGTATGAATCTTCATTACGTTGTATTTGAAGCAGAAGCATGATTTCTCTTGTTTTTATCTTCTGAATTCAGTTCTCTACAAGTTTCTTCGATAACGTAGAAAGTGAGTGATAAAAATTAGCAAACAAAAAGTGTTTGATAGCCGGAAAAAATAATTCTCGATAAAGATCAGAAATGACTGAATGTATCAACCGACTGATTTAAATGAGTTGAATGAACCACTAATATTTTAGTGTAGTTTTGAATCAATTTTGTGGTTTATTTTACATTTTACTCCGACAAAGTAATGCTTCAATAATGAAGTAATTTTATTGATAAATGTAGGGAAGTGATAGCCGAGTGCCGTAGCAGGTATCTGTTCAATCATAGATAAGCTACGAACCTCTTGAGCCATCTTTGTAACGGCGACCGATTGGATTGACCAGCAAAAAATACTCTGTTTTCTGCTGTAAAATCACTTCTTGCTTGTTCGGAACCCACCAAAAACTGTATGTCGAACTCATCAATCATCATCATCCAACTCATTACACACGCATCTCAGACCTATGTGGGTCTCGTCCTCCGTAAAAAGGAGTTTTCAGTCATTTTTTCGCTTTTCTAGACAATTTCTCTCTCATAAAATAATTTTTCAATGTTAAAGTACTTCCATTTACAAATTGGTTGGCGATGGTACTCCAGACTACTCATTAGTTATATACAAAAGCATGGAAACAGAAGCATAATGATTGATTTTTAAACAGAATTTATTAATTTCGAATTCCTTTAATTGCTATTACTTTATACTGAAGACTTCCGCAATGGCGGATATTGACAACAGCATTGAACAGCTGATGGGAATCGATGAATGCTACTGTACAAAAATATCAGTCACCACCGGGAATCGAACCACGGACCTCTCAATTGCCGGTAGAGCGCCCTTAATAGTAAATTAAGGTAATAGCAATTGAAGGAATTCGAAATTAATGAATTCTGTTTATGTATATTTGTCAGTTTATTCAATTGTCAGTCACTTCAAACTAACTTGATTGATTTTTTATGATACAATTATTCAATAGTTTAATATGTCAATATGATAAATTTTTAATACTCAGAAATCATCATATCCAATAAATTACTGGATTTGTCATTATGCCAAGTTGATTAACATTCTCTAATAACATAAATTTGAAGCCTAATGCTTTTTCAGTCGAATTTCCGGGCAAATAATATTGTTGGCTAACTTCTAGTGACGCACAGAGCACAGACATGAAAAGCAATGATGCTGCTCGTACAGATGGATTCAATAAAGAATCAGTAGCCAGCACCCAGCACATTTCCAAGAGTTCAGAGTTCAATAACGATTCCAAAACTCAATCATTAGAAGGCATTGATTCAGTCTTATAGTCTCATTCCTGTTCCGGAAAAGTTTCAAGATCTTTGCTGGGCGCTCAGTAACAAAAACTGCGAACTTTCGAAAAAAAAACTTGAGAAACTGAGATAACAATTCCTGGCTATCTCGACTTCTGTTAGAGCCTCTTAAAAGTTGAAAAAATCCACCATATCCTGTAGACCATCATTATTCTGGTACTGTTTTATGTCTTAACAATATCAGTAAAATATCGGATTGGAGCATTTGTGCACAAATACAGCTTGAAATATTTCAGAAGAAGCCTACTTGTGTTTTGTAGCGAAATACTAAGTGAGGCGAGGGTAAAGTTGAAGAGTAAGTTCAGGTTACGCTTGACTTGTTTGATGAACTTTGGAGAAGTGGATCTGAAACTTGACTTTATTTTTGTAATACAATAGATTACTGTCACAAGTGGAGGCTTAATTATGATTGTGCTTTGCAATGATGACTATTTTCAGCTGTAGTAGGTGCTTTCCGTTTTTTCTTTCATTAATTTTGTTTTTATTGCCTTTTCTCTTTTCTTGCAAGGAGAAATTCTTGTTTCAAACTTTCTTATGTATACATCATAGACTTATGAGAAGTGAATACGTAAATCTACTTGATAAGTTGGAATGGTAGAAAGAAATTTCATCATAAATTCTTGTGAGAAGTGATTATTGGAATATTTTTGAGACATGATTATTTTAATTGTATTCAAAAAGCCCACATGCAATCTTTCATCAATATCCCTATTGTAGAACTGCCCCGAGACTCAAAACAAATCTCTACACTTTCCACGATCCTGGGCAATTCCTTTCAACTCATCATACGATTTCCTCTGTAATACATCTAACAACATACCAAATCTTTTTCTAACTCTGCCCCTCCTCAATTCTGCCCTCAATTATCCTTCTCTGCAAGCAATACCTTCTTAGAATGTGTACAAATCATCTCGCTTTCCTCTTTTGAATAAATTTTAATGAACACCTTACCTCTCCAACTTTTCTCAATACTTCCTCATTCCTAACCCTATCCGACCACTTAATATTCTCCATTCTTCTCCATAGACATATTTGAAAACTCTCCAAATATCTCTCTTCCTGCATCCTCAAGGTCCATATAAAACCAAACTCCAGATATAACATTCTGCAAAACCACTCCTCAGCTTCATTTGTATACTTTTTGCTGTGAGTAAATTCTTCACCTTGACAAACGCTGCATTCCCCATACTTCTAGATTTTATCTCCTCAGTACGGCTACCACTTGCAGCCCACCCAAATACCAGCCCACCTATTCTAATATCTCTCCACCCCATCTCTTCATCAAAATGATCGATTTATTTATTGTTAATTGATTGACTACTAAATACTACTTCATATATCAGGGATTCTGTCCTGTTCCTATGCTACATTTGAACTAATTTCAAAGTACAGTATTCATATTCGGGTATAAAGTCCAGCATAAAATGGATAATTGAAACTACAAGGTCACGTGTATGTTATTAATGGATATTTGAGGACTTCATACATTATTTATTGATAATTTATTTATCCATTAAGTGATTTTTTCGGAGGATGAAGCCCACATAGGTCTGAGACCTGTGCGAGGGTAATGAATTGGATGATGGTGATTGATGAGTTAAACCATCATTTTTAGGTGGGTTTCAAACCACCGGGAAGGTATTTTACAGCAGAGAACAGAGTCTTTTTTGCTGGTCAATCCAATCGGTCACCCTTACAAAGAGCGCCCAAGAGTTTCTTAGCTTATCTCTGATTGAATAAAGGTTTTAAACTAACTGTGATTGGATTAGAATCACAATACATAGAAGAAGTTTAAATTTCTGTGTTGATACACTTCTATCTGCTTTCGCACTGAGATGAAATTAATATTTGATTTCACTAGTGTTGTTCATAATTGAGTTCTGTTGTCTCTTTAGAAACAGTGGAACTATTTAATCATCAAGTAAACACTAGATCATATTATCTTCAAAGCACATCGGAGATAACTATTTTTGAAACATACTATGTTGACGTCACAACAAATGGAATTGGAGACTTAAATATTCGCATCATATGATAGGTGGAAATGACTTGAATGATGCTTTCGCATTTGCACATTTCACAAATCACATCACATCTTAGTCTTGTCATTTGTCTGACATCAGCGCTATCTGCCTCGTATGGAGCATCATTCTTCAAGAAGTGAGACAGAGATAGTTAGTGAGAGACGTGCCTGCACTTTGAAAGCCAGTTGACATTCATAAGATATATTACTGGAAACAAGGGAGTTCACCTTTCTCTGTCAGACCAGCTCAGCGTAGAACAAGACAGTTCACCTTTCTCTGTCAGTGAAACAAGAGAGATCACCTTCTCTGTCACTCCAGTTTAGGACGTCGAGAAGTGCAAATACATCTTCGCTTAATCACTGTTGAATCATTCTTCATTACGGCTCTCACCTTGTTCATCGAAATATGCTTCGAGTCCTCACTTTGCAGCCATTGTTGAGGATGCTCTTCTCTGCTTTCATGACATGATGAGTAGTCAGGACGTCCTCACATTAGCTTTTAGCTGAGACTCTCCGGAGATTTGTGAATGGAAATGTAAGATGGATTGTATAGATTCGTTCTCCAAAACGTGAAAGCTTCAATCAGAGAGCTAAGGGGAAGAAATAAAAAGGAAAATGTAGAAAGTGAACTGAGAGGAGTTATAAACCACGAAAATCATACTTCAACAAAAATTTGTTCTCCAAAACATGGGAGCGTCATAAACGAGCCAATCAAAACGATAAATTTAGATCTCATCCAATACATACAATAATTTCAACATGCGATGCAAAAAAAATATCTTTCTAGCTATAAGCTATTCGAGGGGCATGTATCTATTTAAATGTATATTGCAATACAATGAAAATTTTAGTAATGATCCCATTAATTCTACTTACAAAGATAGATGAAACATTTATTTTTATTCTGGGGTCTTCCTCTAATCATATTTTTTTTTTCATTGTTCACCTTATGAGGGACATTGTGATTAAGGTGGCATGTCCGTCTTCTCTAACCTTCAGAATAACAAAATAATTACAAATGAAAAATAGATAATAAAATAGATGAAAAGAGTGGAGTGGGAAAGATATGAACTAGTAAAGGAATCAAATTGGAGAAAATATGGAATCCTATATAATTATTTTGATTGATCATCAAGATTCATCAGCCTTGTCTCTCCATGTCACTTTCAGCCTGTTATTCTCATAATCGTAATTACAAATTACAATATCTTAAATCTTGATTACTGATTTTGGAGAATTTAAAATAACAGAAGAAAATTGTTTGAAGGCAATAATTGGAATGAAGCGATTGGTGTTCTAACGAACACGAGCATCAAAAATATATAATTTGGCAATGTGTTGAATATCAACATAAATCCCACTACATTTCGAAAACCTCGAGCGTTTCATGCGAATTTCCCGTGCCTTAACTGTACAGTAGGAATAGGATGAGCTGTGAGTTGTGAGAGAAGAAGCAACTGCCTATGGAGAGAGAAAGAAAAGAGAGACTGCTGGCGAGTGAGTGAGCCCGGAGCTTCCCCTTCCATTGTCGCAAATGCCTTTGCCATTGCGCATCTCAAGGTCATAGCTCATCCTATTCCTCGAGTACTGTACAAAATACTGTACAAATAAATACTACATAGATACAAAACAAATAAATACACCTCGAGTACTGTACAAATAAATACTTTGTACTTTAATAAATACAGAAATTATCAGCAATTTTTTTCAAGGTGTTTCACAGTGGAGCATCCATTACTGGATGATGATCGTAGATCATCGAACATGTTATGTGGTATAGTGATATTCATGTTTTCAGCTACTTCAATCTTTCACACACCAGCATGTGATTGATTTCTCATCGATAATAATCGAGTATTGATGTTCCACTGTGCAAGCACCTTTAAAAAGTTTAAGGAGTTTCGTTTTGTATGTTCATACTTGTCTAAACAATAATACTTGTTACTACAAGAGATTTGTCGTTCACATTTCTATTCCCAACAATCTACCATTGCTACATAATAGCTCCACTTGGATTGTAGCTGGTGCTGAAGGGGGTATTTTACGTAGGAGGGGAGGGTTTGAAGTGGAGAGCATAAGAACGAAGATGAGTCTGCAGTTGATTCATTGATCATTCTCCTGCTCTCAGCACACATTGGTGTAGACAAAACACAAAGGCCGGCTCCGTTCAGCGTTTATCAAATTCAAATGAATCACTTACAGCGTGCCTTACTTCACTTGCTACTACTCAGAAACGCACAATATTCCTGTCGATTTCAGCTCTGAATAAGTTTGTATCATTAATGGATTTTCTAACAAGGAGCATTGGTGTTTCATATTTCACCGGGAGCAGCAGGATTTCAAATTTTTTTTCTCCAAAAATATTTTCTTACTGTTCAGTATTTTTCTCAACTCTCTGATTCATTCCTTCTCAATTTCTTCATTTCCATTGTAAAATTATTCTTCATTTTCTTACTGTTCCAGTATTTTTCTTAGCTCTTTGATTCATTTCTTGTCAATTTTTCACCGTTTTTTCTTGTACGGCCACGGGGGACCACTTTAAGATCACTTATTGGCTGTTCTTTTTGCCCTTGATTCCTCATGGTAGTTCTTCATGCGGTCAGATCTATTTTTTCTCTCAGCTTCGGATATCAGCATCTTTTTTCATTCATTTTTCACCTTTATTGTACAATTATTCATTATGACCATTGCACTCCCTATAAGATATCAAATATTATAAATCGAATTTCTGTTCATTTTAATTCCTCTGAAATCAAGTATTTTTGGAATGAGGTTTTCATACAGGAAACAAGCTCATAACTATCAGTCAATTTTTTATTGGTGATGCCCACATGAGTCTGCAACTTGTGCGTGAGTAATGCGGTGAATGATTAATCAAAATATGACAGGATGAACGAGAACCAAAGCTGTGACCGCTGAAGCAGCTGTAGATAAGGGCCATAGCTTATTACACCATTGGGTCACTCTATTTTTTGAACTTGAAAAAATAGAAACATTTTTAGGATTGGGTTTTAGTGATTTCTTTAAACCAAACTTCGTCGAATCCGTTGTAATGAAGAAGTAAATAAACCAGTTCTTAATTCAAGCTGGAACCATCATCTTAATTTTTGTTGTCATTATAAATAACAAGGATCCAAGTAAACCATGTGAGATTATCATTCAACTTATCATTCCACTCAAATTTCTCACAGTTCCATCAACATAAAGGCATAAAGGTGATAAGGTGAAGTATATAGAAAAATAATGGCATCGATTATAGAAATCAGAGAAACACAAAATAGAGAGAAAATACGAACATAGTAAGGAAGTCACTTTTAGTTGTTGGATAACTGCAGTAAAAAATTGAAAAATAGTAACATATGTTTGTAAAATAGGATGGATAAGATTTTAAAAGGTAAAGGGTGTTTTTTAAAGTTATATAACTTTAAAATAAATCAAAACACGTATGAATTGCATGAATTGGCTTTATTTAAAACATAATTCTATGTCATTTTATTCAAATATGATTTCTGACATATGGCCGCCATGACTGGCTCAGATGTGGTTCAATTACTGATGACTTTTTGCAGCATTTGAGGCTGTATATCAGCAATAACTCGGCGAATGTGGCCTTCAAAATCGTTAATCGTCTACGGTTTATTCGTGTAGACTAGTGATTTCACACTCTCCCACAGAAAATAGTCAAGCGGTGTTAAATCGCAGGATCTTGGAGCCCAATTCACAGGTGCAAAACGAGAAATTATGCGTTCACCAAATGTCTCCTCCAACAAATCGATTGTGGTACGATTTTACATATTGCGTCGAGGCGTCGGTCTATTTATGATAAAATGGCAAACAATACAAAGCACAAATCAAAATCCTGCATTTAAACCAGTACTTTCTTTTTCTGTCAAATATCAGCCACATTGACTGTATTTCCCATCAAATACTCACATTTAGTACAGTCCTGGTTCTTTCTCCCAAATATCGGCCTCATAGTGTGTCCTTTTTTATCAAAAGCAGTATTTGACAAAATTTTTGCCACTGGAAACAGCGCTGCCAATTTAAAGGTCTATACCTCTAAAAAAAAACACCTTATATATGTTGACTATTGGAAGTGAGGCAACTGATAATAATATCATCCTATTTTATCAATTTTTCCCAGAATATGAACGGATGGTTCAAGTATATTCATTAGAATCCCATGGAGAATCATTTAAAATCTCATGAATTGGGAGAAAATGGCCTCTAAAAAAACCTTATTTTATATGTTGTGTATTGGAAATGATGGCAACAGATAATAATATCCTATTTTATCATTTTTTCCCAGAATATAAAAAGTATATTTATTGGAATCCCATGGAGAATTATTTAAAACTCCATGAATTGGAAAAAAATGAAGGCTCTTCTAGTGTATGGAGGGAAAGTCTCTTCAAGGATGAAACAGGTAGTATTCCATTTGACACGAGTAACGAGACAGTACACGTCTTGGAGTGCGAAGTCTAATGAGATATAAGATAAGACTAAACATCATCGTAACAGTATCTGTCTGCTGTGGCATAACGATGATGGATATCCATTACTAGTACGTTCAAATTCAGGTCACTTGTCATACACAACGGCACGGATAGGAAGACATTCACTATGCCTTGCCTAATTGACGTAACGGTATGGAAATACACACATAGGGTAGCTTCACATGCGGTTCCGCCAATGCATCAGACCACGCGTAATAGATTGGGTGATGTGCAAACTAACTTACATAATATATCTTGGCTGATGTCGTGGAAATGGACTAATGCTAACAAATTATAATATTATTGTCAATAATGTTATTGAATGTTTATGCTATACCACAGTTTTGCAGTAGGCCTACTATAAACTTTATGCTACTGCGAGATATGAGAAATTTGTATTTCAAGATTGAAATAACTTTATGATAAAAGCGATTTTGTCGCATCATAAAATTACACATCATGTGATTACATACTATAGTGTCGGCATTATAAAAACTACAAAGACCATAACATCCACGACCCGTTAATTCTCCAGTTGGTAGGGAATAGAGCGCATGCGCGAGCTGTGTAGCGTAGCCATGATCATTGTTTGTCTGCATAAAACAACAAAAAAACTAAACAGAATTTATTAATTTCGAATTCCTTTAATTGCTATCAGTTTATACTGAAGACTTCCGCAATGGCGGATATTGACAACAGTATTTAATAGCTGATGGAAATCGATGAATGCTATTGTACAAAAATATCAGTCACCACCGGGAATCGAACCACGGACCTCCCAATTGCCGGTCGGGCGCCTTAACCACTAGACCATGGAGACCTTTCTGCACAGTAGCATTCATTTTTAACTTGGCCATATCGGCTTGTATCTCACAAGTTAGTTCGAAGTTACTGACAATTGAACAAACTGACAAATTTACTTAAACAGAATTTATTAATTTCGAATTCCTTTTTATGGCCAAGTTAAAAATGAATGCTACTGTGCAGAAAGGTCTCCATGGTCTAGTGGTTAAGGCGCCCGACCGGCAATTGGGAGGTCCGTGGTTCGATTCCCGGTGGTGACTGATATTTTTGTACAATAACATTCATCGATTTCCATCAGCTATTAAATACTGTTGTCAATATCCGCCATTGCGGAAGTCTTCAGTATAAACTGATAGCAATTAAAGGAATTCGAAATTAATAAATTCTGTTTGAGTAAATTTGTCAGTTTGTTCAATTGTCAGTAACTTCGAACTAACTTGTGAAAAAAACTAAGCTTACTAACCTTTCTATACTTAATATACTTCCTATATAATTATACTTTCTTTACTTAATACAGCATTCCTCATAAGTGTTAGTTGGTTAGGTTTTTTGTTGTTTAATGCAAACAGTTCGCGCATGCGCTCTATTTCCTACCAATTAGAGAATTAACGGGTCGCTAATATTCGACCCCAGATCATCAGACCAAGATATAAAAACTCGCATTCAAAAACTGTGCCCTAGCGCTTGAAAGAAAGATTCTAGACTCTATAGTCTGTTCAGCCAGCCTACGGAGTGAAGTAAACAAACTTTGCATGTGTGTGAGTGAGGAATTTCGAGAATTGTACTGGCATCAGCCGGTCGGCCAATTCACACCGATTGCCACCTACGATTCGTTCTTAACAGCTGTTGTCGCACTAAAAGTTTGTGCTTCAATGTTGAACATCGAGCATACAAAAGTCCTACATTGTGATTAACAATTCGTTATGTTTGTGTTTGTACAGTAGCTTACCTAAGTATAATTTGATTTCTAAAGTAGTTTTTTTTAAATAATTTTATTAGTAAGTTCTTCATTCCTTTAAGGTAGTTAATATTTTATGGTAGTTTAGACCTAGCTTAATAGTAGACTGTCGAACAATGATAATAATTATTATTGCATTATTTCAAGAACATATTCGATTTTAAATTCCGTTATCAAGTCAGTATTTTCATTTCAATTATATATGTAATAATAATTCAATCGACAAATTTATGAACAATTCTAATAGTGATACCAGTGACTGCTGAATATTTGGAAACATTACCTAAGCATTGAAGGTAAGAAAATAGCCATATTATTAATCTCATGTATCCATTTCCATTTACAATAATAATAAGTATTAACCAAGTAGCTGTTTGAAAATGATTATTTAAAGTCGTTTTCAATGGGTACGGTAGGCCTGTTGCCTGTTCGATGCGTTTAGAAAACTAGCCTATCTGTGAATCGGGCTTCGTTGAGTTTCGGCTCGCACGCACGCACATGTTTGTTTACTCATTCCGCAGGCTCGCTGATCAGACTATAGTATTAGCTTCCTCATCATCCAAGTGAGATTACTATTGATTGTGGAGTTTGGGGATCGAATATAAAAACAATCATGAAAAAAAAGATTTCTAATGTAAGCACTAGGTTAGTTTAGGCTAATGAGAATCAAAAAATTGGCAGCCATTGTTTACATTTGACAATCAAAACATTAGAAATTACGAAGACTGATGTCTGGTGATGCCCAACTATTATCTTCATTTTTTTACAGTGCAAGTTAACGCTTTCAGTTTTGATTGTGTTGAGTTCTTCTCTTAGATTATTTCAAGCGGTCTAATTTAAAAAAAAAAAACAGAAGAAATATTGAGGCATGATAATTATATTATCAGATCTGTTGAACAAGAAAAAAAGAAACCAAACTAACCTAACTGCCAATGGGCATTAATTGTCTTCAGTATTGATTGATTGTGAAAGTATAATAGGCCTATGATTCGTATAGCAAAGCATTCCTATAGTATTGGAAACCAAAGCAGGTGAATGGCAAGGTTAATACAGAGGTTGATAAGCACCTTGGTTGAATGGTGTATATGCCTATCAGCACAACTGATAATAAATAATAATTAGTAATCATTATAATGAATAATAATTATAAAATATACAGGTTACTATGATTATTTATATTATATATTGCATTCTATATTGTTTATAGTATATTATAATCATAAATTAATTATGAAATAATAATAATAATAATTAATTGATACATCTTAATTAATTATTATTAGATGCTACGTTGTTTCGGTTTATTTTACTAAATAATGTCATGCATGAATCGGCTAGACCTATTTTCAGGTGCATGAGGTTATTGTAAAAGCAGTGACATATTTTATTGGAAAAAAGAATTCAAAACTTTCATGCAAAACCACTCGAGCAAAGCTCGGCCCCCCGATATTGAGTTTTCTATTCTCAAACACAATTTGGTTTAAACTATTTTATTTCAGAACTTGAGCTCTCTACCGTATCTCATCACGTGATAGCTCATTCCACTCAGCTCACCAGGGCGCTTGAAATCCATATAATATATTATGTTCATTTGAAAATAGCTATTTGTGCAACTAGAATGCAAAATAGCGTTTTTCTGCATCGAGAGAAACAGTTTTTATAACGAGCCGAAGGCGAGTGAAAAAAGTTTCTCGAGTGCAGAAACAATACTTTGCGCTCGTATTACACATTAGATTTTTCCTACAGTAATGTATAAAGTAATTTCAACAGAACAAAACAGGACATACATAACCTGACAATTCCTCACATAACTTATCTTCGAATCAAATCGATTTCAACAACAACTACAACGACTATTTCGCAACTGAAGCAGAGTAGCCAACCTATTTTTGAATGCAGAATAGGGAACCTGTGTATTACATGCTCACTATTTTGTGTTGTTAGGTTGCAAATCTGGAGTGCGGAAAAGTACTTACCCGCACTGGAATTTGCTTTTCCGCACTGGTGCAGGAATAGACTTTTTTGCGTGCTACAGTTAGTGCAAAAATAGGCACTTTTTCGGGTCACTGTAGGAAATAAATATTTTTGGTGTCCCACATTTGGAAATTTTCAATGTAAAAAATGTGAAAAGGGGTGGAAAATCCATTTTTAATGTACATCATCTCGAGCTGATAAATGCGGTTCAAATCCATGTACCAAACATTCATTTTTAGTCAGGTCAAGAATAATAATTAACTACTTAAACAGCAAACATAATAACTAAAATCTTCTTGCAAGCACGGGTAAGTCTCTAGTAGATAATAACTATAACAGCTATTTTTTTATGTGGTAAATATACCTAGGACAACGATGAACGTAATTTTCAAAGTAATAGTATAACTATAATAGAAATTTAAGAAGCTGAAACGTAACAAGCTGACAATCGAGGATATTAATTTCAATGATTTGGTTGCTTTTCAATTATTAAGAAGTAATATGTAGATCTCAAAGTTATTTATTTTGAATAATTGTAGACAATTGAAGTAGGATCAGCTATGGAATTCGTTTGATCTTCAAGGAGTGATATGATTATTGCCCATTATTTTTTGTGATACTGAACTCGCGATACTTCCTTGGGAATTTTATCTGAATCAGTATCTTCAAATCAGCCACTTTTTTGTTACCACCTTCTCACAGAGTGAGCTAGAAAATAGTTCCACTTCTACGCTTCTGAAAGTTGTTTGCGAGCGAATTCTTTAACCCGAGGGCTCACTATTTTTAAGAAAACAATAAAAACGTTATCTTTATGACGGATCTCGTCCTTATTTACAAGGATCAAGATTGTACGTATCAAGACAGTACGAAAACAGAGGGTTGACCTCAAAACAAGTGGGACACACTTGCTTAGTCAGAATAATATGAGGCCCAGCAATGTTCGGTCTAACCAAAGCGGCTTGTTTCGGGTCACTTCTTTGCATTTCAAATTTTCGCGCGGTCCCTCTGCGAGACTGCTGTGACCAGTCACCAGCTCCCTCACATACTATTTCTCTTTTTTCTATCTATCTTCTATTCCCTCTCACTCTCTCTATTCCTTACACACCAGCTTTGTCGCGTATATCTGAATAAACTGTCACGCGCTATAGACCTACATCTCATGCGCGCTTATTTTATGCAGTGTTTTCCCAGGATCTCTACTCGTCCTCTCGTTGCCATTATACTAGACGGGAAAATCATGTTACGCGGTAACTGAGTTTTTGATCTGCGGATTCACTCCGATTTAGAAACATACTATCTCATTTCATTAATATGAACAGGATTGCTTCTACGGACAATTTGATACATAAAAATACTTAATTTTTCATCTAGTTTTGGATCTGGTGATACACTTCGATTTAAGAACACACTATTTCATTTATTTTCATCACCAAACTGAACCGCTTCTAGGACAACCTGAAACAAAAAACTAATGATTTGATTTGATACACCAGTAGTACTGTAAACAGTAGACCTCACGCCCAGGAATAAGGAAGCTTGCACAGAGGTACATATTCGATGTACTCAATAGTAAAATCACTATCTCAAAATTAAACACCATCATCAGACCTCACCCTTAATTCAAATTTCGTAGTCTATTTCATGTCTGTTTCACAAAAAATTACTCTGTTTTACATCACTAACAGCCAGTTGCACGAAAGAAAATTAAATTTGACCATCATGAGATGACGTCATTTTACGGAGCCAGTGCAACAACGGCTTTTCTATTGAGCTCCGTAAGATGATGTCATCTTAAATTTTGGTAGTTAAATTTAATTTTCTTTCGTGCAACTGTCTTTTTATCAGACATCTGGTAGCTCAAAATAGATTTCACAGATTGTCTGATGATTGAATTTAGATAACAATATTAATTAAATGTGTATAATTATAATTTACTCACTAATTAATCACTTATAATTTAATCACTTGATTAAAATATGACAAATTACTTACTTCTCTCAAATAAATATGTTTTTCTTATGAATGATAACTTAGTTCATATGAAATCGCCTTGAAGGATGATCCATGCAAAATTTTATTGAATTTGGTCGACGTTTTTAGCCGTAAGTGCGTTACAGACAGACAGACAAATGGAAAACGGTCGACTTGAAACAGAGTCCTCTCTTAGTTCGGTCAATAATTTAATATCTAGTTTCATTGCTATTAATAGAAAAGAGTGTCCCATTCTTTGCTATTAGAATTCACTCAGTCATAATACTGGAGAAATACATATTTTAATGCTATTAACACGAAATTTTAAGGTTACTAACAGGTTTTTTATTGATGCTGCGTTAATCCATAATAGAAGTAAACAAACATGATGGTTTGTCAATTCCACTTATTTATTTTAGCTCTAAGGAATAAACTCAACTTATTCTCAACAAGACATTTTCAACACAAATTTGTTCCCAATCAATTCACATCAAAATCAACACTATCATTCCTGTTCCAGATCCTCAGTATTAAATGGCTAACAATATTATTAATATAGTGTGACTTGGCTGGTTCAGGCCTGGTGCCAGAGTTGGTATTATATGGCTGACAATAAATAATTGTAGCTTATATAACATTTCTAAATTTTCTCAAATAATTGGGAAAATACAATTTAGTATTGCTGATGGGAATTTTTTTATATTGTACATAAGTATAGCAAGTTTATAGTTATTTGGGTGAATAAAACTTACTATGAATGAAGTTTATGGGAAATTGGGTGAATAAAACTTACTATGGGGTTTTCTTCCCCACGTGCAAAAAGATTTGATAGTTCCAATGTCATGGAGAAAGTAACCCATCCTCAAGTAAAAACCTTACATTTATTTTTATCCTTCATTTTTTCTATTTCTCAACCTTCTTTTTCTTCCCTCCTGCTTTTATTCATTTCTTCCTTCTCTACTTTGGCAGGCTGCCAATCACTGAGAATCGTCACCAAGATAGCATTCACCCTACGAGCGACACATTCGCTTTATTTTCCTCGTTCTTGTGAATTATTTCAGATTTTTCTGGATGAATTAGTCACCGCCCAAGCCTGAGACTGCTTTGCTATATATTCGCATGATAAATAATCGCCCCATGAATCATTCAGACGCCCCTTCTTTCTCCGAAACGTTTTAAAGAATAAAAATCACCGTAGCCAAGAGCAAATTATTTTTTTTTTTTTTTTTTTTTTATTATTCATGCATCCGATGACCTCCTGTGAAAGGGGTATATGGACTTGTCAAAATTTAAGTTCACTAACAACTTACTCTATCTTCTTTAAAAACTTAAAAATCAATATAAAACATATCTTGTCGATTCTGAACAAATATTATCCTACAATCTGTTTTGCCTCTCGTAATGTACCCTAAATTCCTCACTTGTGTAAGCACAAATGTCCAGTAGCTCCTTCTTCAATTGAGTTTTAAAACTCCTACCCGTTAGTTCCTTGAGACGAGTAGGTAATAAATTATATAAGCGTATACCTGAACTCTTGACGCCTCGCTCATATAGAGTTGTTTGATGTAGGCCATCCCTTAGGTTTTGCCTATATCTAGTTGCATAGTTATGGACCAGTTCTCCTGTGTTGAATTTGTGCTCATTTTTCTTTATAAAACATATTGTTTCAAAAATATACAGGCTTGGTAAAGGAAAAATTTCTAATTGTTTAAAAAACGGCCGACAACTGGTTCGGACAGATTCACCCACCATTATCCGCAATGCCCACTTCTGCAATCTAAATATTTCTACTACATGGCTAGAATTTCCCCAGAAAACTATTCCATACGTCAAAAGGGAGTGAAATAGAGCAAAATATACATTTCGTAGAGTTCCACTGTCTAGAATTGATTTTAAATTTCTTAGAACAAAAACAGCAGAATTCAGTCTAGTTTTTAAATACTCCAGATGAGGTCTCCAGGATAATTCAGAATCTATAACTATTCCAAGTACTTTTATATATTTCACGGATTCTATAGTATAATCTCTTATTTTTAAATTAGTTTCTCTAGATGTTCTAAATGGGATTTCTTTAGTTTTGTTGTAGTTTAAACTCAACATATTAGCGGCCAACCATTCATCTAATTTATCTAAAGTACTTTTACATTCCAACTCCATATTAGCCTGGCTGTCATTCCTCAGCAAGATACTAACGTCATCTGCATATAGAACACAATGAGCCGGCTGAAGATACGAGGGCAAGTCATTTATGTACAAAACAAAAAGCAAAGGACCCAGTACGGAACCCTGAGGCACTCCGCTTCTTGTCTTCAACCAGTTTGAGTTGTACACATATGGGTGAGACTCTATCACAACTTTTTGATATCTATTATTGAAATATGAATTGAACCAGTTGAGCACTGAACCATCAAAACCGTAGAACTTCAGCTTATGCAACAGAATCTCTGTATCAACCAGATCAAAAGCCTTAGACAAATCGGCTATCAAACCACAAACCTTGGATCTATTATCGACGGAGTTCAATACCTCATCCATTAAGGAAAACAAAGCGTCATTGATGGAGAAGCCGGGCCTGAATCCGTATTGCTTTGAAGACAGTAAACCTAATTCATTTAAATACTTTCTTAATCTCCTCAAGACAGCATATTCAAATATCTTTAAAAACACTGGAGGATTAGACACTGGTCGGTGGTTTTCTGGAAGGTTGTTATCGCCTTTCTTATAAATTGGGACAACTTTTGAGAGTTTTAACCTAGTGGGCACGTACCCCGCATGCATTGAACTATTGAGAATGAATGTTAATGGCTTTAGAATTGGCATAGCTGATTTTTTTACCAAGTAATTGGAAATATTATAGCAATCGTAGGATTTTTTGTTCTTTAGTGATGTTATAATTTCTTGGAGTTCTTCACTGCTTAATGGATCGAAATGTTCTAACTTAAACCTATTTTGTTGTGTGTTACTTAAGAAATTAAAAAAATTGTGCATATTATTTTGCTGTGTAAGCGATTGCTGTATTTTTAGTGGCGTGTTTATGAAATAATTATTCAAGAATTCAGCAGCTTCTTTACCACCTTTAACGATTCCGTTATCAGTGGCTATTTGAGTCTCTGATGTGAAGTCCTTGTTCTTGGCTGATTCATTTCTGACTAATGTCCAAATCGCTTTGGCCTGATTGGCGGAACTCTTTATGAAACTACTAGCAGATATTTTTTTTGCTACTTTTAATACCTTTCTATATACACTCTTGTATATCTTGTGATATGATACAATGCTAAAGTATTTGATGCCTGTTCTTGTAATTATATGAATCATATAGTCTCTCGTGGATGAGTTCCTCGCTAGATAACTCAATGTTTTCAACCTATTTCTAGAGACTTGTATACCTGGTGTAATCCATGAAAGGTGGCGCTTTCTTATCATGTTTGCTGGTTTTTCTGGGACAGAAAAGTTACAATGATTCATATATATAGATAAGAAATTATTGAACATATCCTCAACATTATGACTATTATAAACGGCATGCCAATTCTCTTTTGATAGCCCTCGGTTCAAAACTGCTATGCTAGAGGTATTAATAACGCGAAAGGTTTTTCTTACTCCTTTTCTTGAACTATTAATTTTGTAGTTATGAGGTTTCAAGTTTTTAACTAGAAACTTTACGCTACTTCCCTCATGATCAGAAAAAGAACAAGGAATTATTTCACTTTCACATAGAGCTATAGGATGATTTGCTATTAAATAATCGATCTCTGACGCCGTTCTTGCTGTTATTCGCGTGGGGCCATTTGTTATTTTATTTAAGTTGAATGTTGATATTAGGTTTTTAAATATGTTTCTGCTTCTATTGTCCTTGCAATAATCTATGTTAAAATCACCGCAAAGGCACACTAATTTTCCTTTCTCCTTTAAGACCTTGGAAAGTACGGTTCTGAGTAGCTCAATGAAAAAATCCACATTAGAATTTGGAGCTCTATAAATGCACAAAATTATTAATTTTTGGGACATCGTTTTCAGTTTTAATTCTACAGCTGAAATTTCAAAAACGCTTTCGAGTGCTAAGGGAAGTAAATCGTTTCTTACAATACAACTTTTAATTGATTCCTCTTTTACGAATATACATGAACCACCTCGAATTTTAGCTTTTCTGCTGTACTGAGCTTTCAATCTATAACCCGGCAGTGAGAATACTTTCAATTCACTATCGCTTAGCCAATGCTCAGTCAGACATAGGACGTCGATATTTGATTTTTCATGTGACAGTAGTATTTCCATATCTAGCTTTGCATTTAAAAGACCCTGACAGTTCACATGAAAAACCTCACATCCTATAAAAAATTATCTCTATTACACAAAACCGAAATATTTGTACCTTCCTGATTACTAATTTGTCCACCCATTCCTGCACCACCGTGAGATCCACTCCCCGTTACAACACTTCCAGTTAATCCAGTATCGCTGATTAGATGGTTTCTTATGAATTTTATTAGCTTTGGCTTTCCCCTACTCTTATTCAAATGCAGTCCATGACGTGTGTAATCAGCTATTTCTAAATTTCCGACATCTATCAAATCTACGTTATCAATATGAGAAATCTGTCTGGATAACCATTTGTTCAATTTACCGACATTCACATTCAAAAGTGGCCTATCATATCTGTATGGAACTGTTGATAAGGATACTTTTGTGCGCCGTGAAGTTTCTATAATTGGTTGTAGGTCTAATTTAGTGGGTTGCTCTGTATGGTTAGTTATATCGTTCGTTCCGGCCAGTACAACCACCCGATCATTAAAATCGAAATCTCTGGTGAAATTGGCGATGTCATGTGTAACCGTCTTGAAATTTCCCCCCGATCTTGCGATTACCGTGACCTCGAAGCCATCGTCCTGAACTTCACGATTCAAGTCCCATCCCAAGTCTCTGCCATGGCTGTCGGCCACCACCAACACTCTATTCCTCTTTTTTACCTTTCGTGGCTTTGTCACAGTAGCTCGATTTACACCCATTTTGTTATCGTCTTTTGTGAGATCCTGTAGTGCACTGAAAGAATTTTTTGTTAGTATTACATTTGTATTATGTTCTTGATTTGAGCCTATGTTACCTGGAGAATAGAAACACCTAAGATCGTAAAGTTCTATTTCTAGGGATTTCTTCTCGCTTTTTAGGACCGAATTTTCAGTCTCTAAAACCTCTATACTAACCTTCATCCTATCAACCATCGCTTTGTAATCCATCAAACTCCTGTCTACGTCAATGGAATGATTAACCACATCATCCCATTGTTGCTGCAGAGTAGCTATTTTTTTAATTAATTCACCATTTTCTCTTCTTAACAATTTCATGGTAGCGTCTTGATCTTTATTTGAGTCGCTCGAACCGGAATTAACAGAATTCAAGATTATTGGAGTGCTACACGAGTCAGTTCTATTGAGCATTTCGGAAACTGATAAGACGTCGGCTGTGTTATCAAATATGTTAGCAGATTTATCGAGTGCAGCGTCGTCATGAGCCCGGCTAACTGTATCGTTAGAAGATAATGAATTGTTATCATCATTTATGTTTTCTGAAACGTTTGGTGGATGATTGTGCTTCAATGCTGGACCAGACACGAGACAAAGCGTTGAGTCAGTTTTTATTGAATTTTTGCAACCTTTGTTAAGGCATCGCCAAATTATTAGACCAGTGGATGAGGTCCTGTCCTTTCTAAATTTATAGTTCTCTAATATGACCGCAGAATTACCTTTGTTTGTAGTGGTTTCTTTCAATTTCATAATGAAATATAAAAGCTGTTATTCTCTATCTCGAAATAATTTACAAATGTATCTACTTTTCTACTGTTTAAAATTTTTAATTAACCGAATACAGTGTTAGGCTATAAAAACATGCGACAGACACTAACAATTTTACTATTTATAAAATGTCAAACTACTCTAAAATTTGAATGTGCGATGATAAAATTAATAATATTGTCTATCAAGATAGGAGGAGTAACTGTTGATAACGTATTATTGCAAAAATGAAGTCTATCAACAACAGAGAGAGCCTATTGTGACAGAGAACTGATATGAGTAGACTGCCGGTCTCAGAGATAATTCGTCAGAAACATTCTTCCGAAGATAAAAACGTTGGCTAATAAACTGCTTAAAAATGCAATGTCGAGCTCGTTTCAGCTTGCCTAACTTTTAAGTATTCTATTTAAATATATTATTATATTTAAATATATTATATCCGTTAAAATAATTATTTATTTCAACTAAGTGGCTGCTTTTAGAGATTATGTAAATAAGTGGATTTAAAAAAGAAAGTAATAAATTTTTAATTCTTACACAATTTATGCCAAATAAAATAAGATTTAACTCAGGGTCCGTCCGCTCATCATTACGTAGCCAAACCCAAAATTACCCCGCTTACAATTACACTGATATCCCATATATGCATCGGGCGTATCCCGTCATGGCCCAGGACAAGCCCGATAATAAGTCCGGAGCAAGGCCGTACAGGGGCTTACAATCTTTACACCCCAGCACAACTCTTACAGGGACGGCAAGGACATGTAATCAGTACTGACACACAGAAATTCAACTAAAGCAATGAGAAAATCTATAAGTTTAGCCTGCAGGCTACCTTATGCCTCCGAAAACTGTTATATCAGCTCACGCACTGAGAAGCGGAACGGTAGGCCTATATAGATACCAAATGGAAAAATATTAAAGACGAAAGTATAATTTTTGGATTTTTGTTATTGATATATTTGTTTAAGTTTATATTATTATATTGAAGAGGGTAATATTGACGTATTAAAGCTAACTAAGTAAAAGAACGAAAAGTTTATTTCACTATGTGTAAAAGAAAAATCTATTTAGTAGTATGTAGTTTATTATTTATATAATTAGAGCGTATAATAAATTACAATGAGGTTATTACTTGATCTATTTGGATGAGCTATTTTACTCTAATAATTTTAGTTGTTGTTAAAGAAGTTTACGTTAGGTACTTAACTATTAATAGACTCAAGTTATTATTATTTAACTAATTGACTGTATTAGAGGTTTACTGTTAGAGTAGCACTATAATATGAGTCCAGTAGCTATTTCATTGAATAATAATTAATGCTAATTTAAACTAGATCGTTAGGATGTCAATTAAGTTTTTAGGTTAAGAACAAGAACAGGCAACGAGAAAACGAAACAATTATCTTATCTGAGCTCCAAGCACAACACAACCGTCCGCCACCACGGCCAGAAGCCGCCCCAAATAATGGGGTTTATTGAAACAGTCAGGACATTTTCCGAGCACTGAGTTTTTTCCAGAACGTGGTTTGTGGATATTATTCTTGAATTTTCAACCGATGGTGGAACTTTCCAAGAACTCCTTTCTTTGAAGTGATTTGACAAATTTAAAGACGAGGTTCAAATTTGTAAATTCAAATTCGTCGAGCCCTCAAACGCAAACCGAATGTTCTTGTGATTATTTTAAACAATAAATAATTTGTCGTGCTATTTGAGTTCAGCCTACCAAGCTTCATGCTTCTATAATTTGACGTTTTTGAGAAATAATCATAGCGGCAAATAACCGTTGGTCCCCTTACAACAGACTATTGTCAATAGCCTCATTCATTTCTCTTAATGATTTTTTGAGCATTTAGGAATTGTTCAACTCTGAAAATCAATGTCATGCTACCATAGACGTTTGAGTGAATCTTAGAATGAATTTCAGAATCTTTAAATCACATGAATAATTTGTCCTATCAGATCAGGACTTCACTCATCGAAGAGCTATGATGAATGAAATGAAGATATGAATGTTATGATGCCTATTATAAGAATATAATGTTTTGAATGGAACCAAGATGAATTTAATTTCATCTCCACGCTTGACAAATGCTTCTTGTAAGCATCGCCTTATAGCCACTATCCATCTAGGGACTTGTTTTCTTTTGAGCTGTGAACTGAATTTTAAAACAACCAGAATCAATCTTTTGATTGTACGTTTGAATCGATACTATTGTCTGAATTTTTCAAATGACGAACAGTACTTCAGTACTTCTTTTTACAATTCCTCTTCTGTATCCACTCAATAATAATCCAAAGAGCTCGTATTAAACCGAATACGGCGGATCTGCTTTGTCAGGTATTTAACTCAATTATTCAATCAAGCAGTAAGGCTTCCCACTTCAGACTAATCCACTCTGAGCATTGAGCGAGCACACCAATGAAGACGGTTTGACAATCTTGCTTTTGATTAGTAGTCAGAAACAATCTCATTCATTGGTGGAGCCAAATTAAAATGATGAGTTTGAAAATATATTAATGTCACTCTGTTTAATTTCCCAACAATTTTCAATCGATTGAGTACTGAAGAGTAAATCACAAGACCATATGGAAGTATTTTAATCATTAAAAATTATATTTCCTACCTCTACCATTGCAAAATCTCTTCAATATTACTGTAAATGAGTTACTTTTCATACAAATATTGGAAGGTCAATTTGAATATTGTTCACTTAGTACATGATACTTTGAAATGGAGGCCCAATTCAATAGAATATCAACTCAACATCAAAGTAGAGTGCATCAAATATGAATAATTTAATAGAAGTTTAATTAATGTCAAAAGAATAAACTCATTAATTTCAATGAATATTTATAATACTATCCACTATTTCTATACATACTATTAGAATAATACATTAATTTAACTATTTCCTTCAAATTTTCAGTGCAATATGGATGTTTTAACTTTATAAACAAGAAATTTCAATTGTTTATTGTTCAATAATTTTGCTTTAGTTTTCTTTTCATCTGCCGAGAATCAGGAAAGCATTATGAAGGGCTGTTGAGAGTACATGATAGCTCTCACATTATTCATCACTATTAGCTGTGTGCTTTCAAAAGGTTTGGGCTATTATCATCGTTGCGCCTTCATCAATTGAACACTGATGTACACTCAGTCGACCAGATTTCAACACTGTTATAGATACCGACCAATTAGCTGATGAAACTTGGTAAACTGTTCTAGAGTTCAATCAATAACTGATAATTTTTTTATTTTAATCAATTGATGAAAAAAGCCGTTCTTTGTTCTGCTGGTGTTGCGAAGGTATTTAACACAATTTCATTCAAATGCTTCATTTATTTCATCATATTCATGATGGTTTTTTTAGTTTTTCAGAAGATCATAGCTTTCCCATGATCATGATAGTAATAATAGAATAATATTTGTTTGCAAGCGAGTTCTCCAGCCCGATAGGCTCACTAGTCTAATTTTGTTAGGTTGGCACTAACGTTGGGAACTTTTGGATGACACGCTGCGCTCTCAATCAGTGATACCTCTAGTATGGTATTCTAGATCAGTGGTTTTCACCAGAGCTACTACTTCTAAACACAGACTATACTGTATAAATATGTAATTATTATGTTATACATCATGAATATTTGCAACATAAAAATAGGTCCAGACTGCGAACAAACCCCCGTCGCCAGTACGCTTCGTTGTACATAAACAGCCGATCGTGTGTATTTTCTTCCAATAGCATACCGTGAACACAATGATAAGAATATGATACACGACAATAATAGGATGAGCTGTTTATGTGCAACGAAACGTACTCGCGAAAAGATTTTGTTCGCAGTCTGGACCTATCTTTAAGCCGCGTCTCCACCAACCGAACATGCTCGGCGAACAGTGTTCGCTGGAATTATCTGATGTCGAAGAAGATTGTTTGGTGTAGACGCCTTCTCGAACATTATGATCGGTGTGGTGGGGGTAGTGGCGGAAACCTGTTGTTCTTCGTCACTGTTCGCCCACAGACCGAACATTTCAATTGAACACACGAACATGTTCAGCATATGTTTAATGTTCGTCCGTTTTTTGTATTCGCCAACAATGCTCGGCAGACATGTTCGGTTGGTGGAGACGCGGATTTATAGTGCACATACTCATGATTTTTAACACAAAAATTTCACATTTTTATTCTATAGTTAGTAATCAGTAGTAGTCCTGGTGAGAACTACTAACCTTATTACTTTAACGTTTAAATTACCATCAAATTGGGGGAAAATGCATTATGCCGCTTTTATTCAACATGACGCAGCGTCGGGTCCCAATAGTTAGTTGAGCGACCTCGAACGACACACGTCGAGCGCGCGCGATATATTTGGCATTGTCATTCAGATTCAGATGACGTTATTTGTGTAAATTTACAATGTACATGAATGATAAAAGTATTATTAATATTAGCAACTCTCAGATCCCCTACTTGAAGTGATGTACAGTTGTTTTTGAAAAGTGAACATAATGGTTGAATAGTTTGAGTAGAAAAGATTATAAATACAAACGTCATTGAAAGACGCAAGAAAATTGTTCCTACCTCGACCAACACACGCCCGATGACCGTCGTTTGACGCATTGTACAACAGCAGGCTAGATTGAAATTAATATTCCTGGATTTCTTGTTCCATGTCGAACGAACTGCGTTGTTAATATTAACTTTTTTGGTGAATTTACCGACTTGCAGTCAATTTTTAATTAAGAATAAGTAATATTTTATTCACTCTCTAGGCCGAACGTTTTCGAGTTATGGAAACTCACCTTGAAGGCCTTAAAGATTTTTAATTAAGAATAAGTCATATTTTACTAACTCTCTAGGCCGAAAGTTTTCTAGTTATGGAAACTCATCTTCAAGGCCTTCAAGGTGAGTTTCCATAACTCGAAAACTAGTAAAATATTACTTATTCTTATTCAAAAATTGACTGAAAGTCGTTAAATTCACCAAAAAAGTTGAAATTAATATTGTGAAGCCTCTTTTAGAGTACTTCACACTGATGATATGCTTGCTGCTGATGGTGGTGATTTGAGGTATTTTGGGCACGCCTTGCCGTAAAGGGAGGTATAATGGGAACAGGTTTAGGACTTGGATGTAACTTTCACAATCAACAAGTCCCAATTGCCTATTCCCAGATACTCTCCACTTTATTAATATTCTCTGGCCTCAATACCTCCAACCAATCTGACCACAAGTCCTGCTGCTCCAGTGCTGAGGTCGACAGACTAGGCAACACTGCACAGGACGGTCAAGATAGGAAAAGTAAATGAGAAAAAACAAAGTTGAATAATAATATCGGCGGTGATATTGGCTATTGCCCAAAAGATTACAAACAAGAATAAACGGTATTAATAAATAAGTATTGCTGTGTTTTAACAACAAACTTAGTACTGTAATTAAATAATTGAAAGTTGAAATTTTATGAAAGGATACTAATAATTTTTAAAGCTGATGAGCATAGAGCTCAGGGGCTTGCGTGGAAATCGAAGGCTCGAGACCTTGCATACAGGAAATAATAATTAAATCTAACTTAAAATTTATTGACCCAGATATCGTGATCACTCGTAGAGAGGCTAGCCTTTTTTATTTTCTCAGAATCGAAGCACTACCATGAGCTCATGTATTTAAATTTTAACTCACTGCGATCTTTATGGCGATGAATTTGCGATCTCACGCACGTGACGCCGCTGATGCTTCGAATTGGATGGCGAATTCTTCTCCCTCTAGGTGGCGAATAGCTGGATATGGGTCGCGGTTTATTAAATTTTGACTAGATTTTCACTGTTTAAATTTTTATCTGATGCTGAATTTAACTTGCTCACACTATGAGACACTTAAAACATTTAACAAGAAAACAATTATTGGACGCTTAGGTCTGGCTGCGTCGAAGGCTCTTCCGGAAGTCTCTTTTCTACCAATTTTAGAAGGGTAGTATCCTCTCATAGAACCTTCTAGAACTTTTTCCCCAAATCCTTCGATTTAATTGGTGGAAAAATGTTCGATATCATTTGAAGAAAGTGACGTCAGAATCACAGCTGATCGTCATGAGACGTAATTCACAAATAACTGATCATGTTTCTAAATTATTAATTTTTACAAAAAATCCTACTTGAGCTGAACTAAAATATAAATAAATAAATTCGTGAAATACAAAAATAATTTATGGTGCTACAACCTGTTGCTATCGGACTAAAGTGATAAGAAGACTAGTTGATTGCTAATGATTCTGTTATGACTTCGGTGAGTGCTTTTAATTTTATTTTGCAAGGTTTTATTTTCTATTGTTTTCATTTTAATAATTTATGATGTCAAATGTGCCTCCAAGTAAATTAAATTAGCTTGACTTTATGGGTTTTGCGGTTGTCCCACTTGTTGCTACTTTTAATATTTTTTTCTTTATGGGTTAAGTTGCCCAAACAGTAAACAAACAATTTGTCAATTATGACTCACATAAATAAACACATTTATAATACAAAAAGTGAGTAACAATAATTCAATAATAATATAATAATTCAATAATAATTCGTCTATAATTTGTCTTTGGTATGTTTTAAAGCTTTTTGTCTTAAACTAATTTATGTTCTTAATTTTGTAGTTATGAAGTTATCTCATTCTTTTCTTTTAACTTTTCGCTCAAATTCTGATCCATGACAATATATTGAAAAGAAATCTAGTGTATTGGAATTTATATATGGATTTTCGACACGGTATTATAACTATATAATATCATCAGGTGGAATGAGAGTAATCTTTCTTTTCGATTGCAGAAAGAGTGGAATAATGTACTTTAGAGATAGCTGGAGAAGAATGAAGACAAGAAAAACAGAGGAGACTGGAAAGCCGTTGCGTAATCCTGATGGAGTTAGTTTCACGGCTTAGTTGTGAGGACCATCGTTACTCTCATGCTCTGGCAATCGGGAAAGGGCGAATGCACCTGTTTAACAATAGGCTACCCGATCGCTAAGTTAAGATAAAGGCTGATGGGATTTCTCGTACAAATTGGAAATTGAAACAGAAAAAGACAAGGGGAGGATGAACGAGGGGGTAGAAAAGAATTAAAGAGAAAGACTGAAGTGGAAGTGTGTGTGATTGAGAAATAATATTGTATAGAATCGAAGAATAACTTTTCCAGTGCTTCGGTTCAACGATTTTCTATTCAAGAACTTTCGGAAGTTTATCAGAATTCTCACTCGTTTTTTTCTTCTCCAAATTCTTTAACGCAAATAAGTTCTGCCTGAGTTTAAAACAAATATCAAATTAAAGTGGAATTGCACTTCCCTTCATCAAAAGTTATGGAATGGGATATTCAAAATCATTATATCTTTCGAACATATATTTTCCTTAAAAGTTAATTTTGAATTACACATTATATTCAACAATAATTATCAATGAAAAATTTAGTCTCTTCCTTGTCACTCTAATACTGCTCAACGTATGAACAGAATAGCATTCCTATTTGATTGAAATGCATAATAATCAGATGATAATAAATTTCATAATAATTCTTTCCAATGGTATGAAATCATAACATTTGAAGGAACTCTGAAATTAATAATTTAGTAAACATCAATTTAGCAATAATTCTAACATATACCAAAATACCTGAGGGACAATATAATCAGCTCAAAAGCTCTTGAACTTGAAATGAGCAACGTTTTGATTGAAATATTTAATTATTCAGCAGAGTTCTTAAACGTTATCACGGATCACTTATTTTTAAGCACTATTATGTGTAAAAATTGAAAGGAATAATAATCTACTCGAATATTTGGAAAATACCGGTCCACGGTTATCACACTTAGTAACTGTTGTTTATTGAGATAAGAAAGTAACGGGCTGTGACTCACCTAATTTAGCCTTCTGAATTAATTTGCTATATTTATTAATATTTTTTATATTATTTATTAGGTGTCGGTGTATTTATGTATAAATCATTTAAAAATGGTATAAAACAGATCAATGGATAGGTTAACTGTCAAACACAAGCACAGGCCACTGCCAAATATAGTTGATTATTCGCTGTACTAATGCTAATAAAATCCAACTGAACGGTGTAATAACTGTAACTATTTCAAGTAAACAAATTTCAAAATTTTAAAATCATGCTTAGAAATATATAAATTTGGTACTCATCAGTTTATAATGTTGAGATGGTGTAGTGGAATTTTTTCAAATAATAGTCATTGCTCCTCTGTGTTGTTTTGTGGCCAGAGTGAGTGATCTTGCTTGATTTTTTTTAAATATTATAATTTTTAAGAATATTTCAGTGGATTTTAAAAGCAGCAAATAATTTATAATTAAATAAATATGAAAATGTCAGTGCTTACAACTGAAGACCTGCGAACGAATACCATACTTTGAGTTAGACGTTTGATTTATTTGAAAAATCTTTGTAGGATTTAGGGATGCTGTCAATTTGATTAGGCATACTCTGTATTAGCATAAGAAATAATATTTTTATATTTATTAGCATGTAATTTGCGAACTATTTCTTATGTCATCATTACGTCACTTCAACTGTATTTGTAATCAACCAATCAGGGCACTGTATTCTGTAAAAAGTTCTAGAACCTTCCATTTGTATCTATCCAATGTAATTTGGTGAGGATGAAATTATCTTCCGTTTCGAGACTTGAGCAAGCAAGACACTCTTAGAGCACGTTGTGCATTTTTGTGCATTTTTTGTTTTAATGTAACTTGTTTAAGTGTTAAATGAACCAGTGGTCAATATCAATTTAAAAGCTTTAAATTCAATACTGTAAAGTCGCGAATTAAATTCGGGTTCATCAAAATCTTAAAATCGAGAGCCAAGCAGTCCATTCCTGAGGGTCCAACTACTTGAGATGGCGGCCTAGGTATTCCAAAAGGGGAATAAGAAGAAAATCCACGCTACAAAGAGTGAGTGCTTTTTCTATTGTAAATCTGGCCAGTCGCGAAAAGTCAATATAGTGCGACGAAAAATCTTTTAAAAGAGATCTCAGTGAAAAAATTTAAAATCTGCGATATTTGAATATCATGAGCTCATGCGACGATTAGTATTTCAAGATAATATTTGTTAACTTCAATTTTCCAGGCATACGAACCCACTACCATGCTCTGCATGAAGCAGTAATTTTTTGTAAAAAAATTAATTATTATATTTTTGATAGCATAAATTGCTCATTACTGAATTGTTTCAGTTAAAATTTTTTTTTCATATAAATTTTTCACTGCTTGTATTTTGTTATAGTCAGAATATAATTCTAATTTTATACCAGAAAGCTGGATTTCTCGTTATCTTTGATTTTCCATTGGCAACTTCCTAGATATGTTGAATTTAATTTATTATCTGAAGTGAGCCACACACATGGCCAAATAATCAGGATTGAACCAGTGCAGCTTGGTATAATCAGGTAGAATTTGGATAGGGTGATTGAGATTTGATATATGAATTCAAATAAATTCATCTCATTACTAGCTCTCCCTTATATTCACTTTCTATTGGATTGTATTCCTGAGATACAGAAATTTATTTTTTCTGAGTCATACAGCAGGAAATCATCTTGGGTATAGTGTGGTGATATTATTCTTTATAAGTATTTGGAATCTCATATTAGTTTATTTGTTGTACCACCACAGACCTGGCCCTCTGACACCCCATTAATCATTCAGCGATCCCTGAATGTGCAAGCATTTGTTACGCTAATCAAGGTTGCAGAGAACAACTGCGATTATTCTGTACCCTTGCACGGGCGCGATTAGGAGGAATTCCAATAAAACGGAATCCTTACTTTTAATGATATATGGTGTGTTGATGCGGTTTTTGGTTGGTGGATAGCAACCAGCAACAGTAAGACCAGACGTGTTTTCCTTGCGATAAGTTTGCAGCGCTCCTGTTTTAAAGGACTCTAGATTCAAGTATTTATTTAGAATTTATCGCCTATACACAGTTCTAATACCCACGTATGAAAATTTACTTGATATAATTGGCGCCCATACGTAAGAGCCTGAAGAGAAGTACAAATTTTTGTCTGATTTTATGATAACCGAATTTTCGATTATCGCCGCTCACATTGAAGTGAGAAAATTTTTTAAATTGAATTGAATATACCTATGAAGTGGCCAAGCTTTTATAAAGCTAAAAATAAATTTGAATATTAATTTATTGAATAAATTATTCATGAGGAGCATGCGTTTTTGGGGGCTTGAATGTGTATATTTTAAATTATATTTGCACTTAGCCTATAACCGACAGCATCCCATTGAATATTTTTATTATTCATTTTTTTTTTTTTTTATTGGCAACTTGCTTAGGAAAGCTTTAACATATATGCTTATTGACAGTATTATTATTATTATTATTATTGATTGTGAACTGACACTGTGTTCTTTATTGTGATTTATTGTTTTTTAGTGCAAATACCACTATAATCAAGATTTATAATATTGAATGTATGAAAATCATACTCTTCCGAAACGGTTGAAGCACAACGATTTTGCATTTAATCCATGTTTTGTGTATGTGTGCTAATAATCCTCTCTACAGCCACTTTAGCTTTCATCACTTCTTGCACTTTGTAAGAACCTTTACCGTTCTTGTCCACTACACTGCGAATCACCGACGGCAACCGTACCGTACACGCGCGGCCCTACAACGCGACTTTACCACGATCGCGACCTACTCCTGTCTATACTTCACTGTCCTACATCACTCAGCCTACCATGGAGCAGTCTGGAGATTCGTCCATATCCGAGGGTGACATCAGAGGAGGAGGAGAAGCACCTAGCGAACTAATGTCTCCAAACCCAGAGATGACTGTCGACCTCGATGAAGATGAAGGCACATTGAGGGGGAGAGAGATTGGTAGCATAGACTCCGGCAACTTTCGCCCAAGTGACCACCAGGCCTTATCATCCACCCGAGTCGAAGCGTTAAGCCCACCCGACGCGACAATAATCCCTACTACCCATCATAATTCACCACCACCTGTCAGGGACGAAGAATTTGAGAAGCCTGAGGGTGCCCAAAAAACAAGCCTGATAGATAACGATAGAGACCCGTTATTGAGGATATTGCTGGAGATACAGTCTAGTAGGACGGACGTAAAGAACGACATAGCGAAAATGGAGACCAGGATGAGTAATCTGAATGCCAACCTGACTGCCAACATGGAAGCGAAGATGAGCAATCTAAGCGCCGATTTAACCTCCAATATGAATGGTCTGAGGGTCGAATTGAGTGAACGCATGGGAAATATGGAGCTCAGTGTGGATAAACGGCTTAACATACAAACCGACGAGATAAAAACAATATCTAAGCGTCTGGACGATACTATAGTCAATATGAACAAAAGGTTTGACCAAATGCCAGAAATTGTCAAGGATGAAATGCGTACAGAATTAGACAATCATTGTACTGGCATAGAGAAGAAAATTGAAACACACATGGTGAGGCAAGAAAGGAAATTAGAGGAGAGGACCGTCATGATACAGACCACAGTAGAAGGAAAGATGCAAGAATTAATGAACATGCATAGTACAGAGTGTAAAAGAGCTCACGATAGTATAATTAAAAACTTAAA
The DNA here is from genome assembly GCA_948455865.1 of Conomelus anceps. NCBI lineage: Eukaryota > Metazoa > Arthropoda > Insecta > Hemiptera > Delphacidae > Conomelus > Conomelus anceps. The sequence continues at coordinate 15,613,151 of OX418225.1, forward strand.
TGAGACAGTTAGTGGAATAGACAATAAAGTTGTTAGTATGGAGAAACGGTTAGATGAAACGATAGAAAAACAGGAGACAGTACATGCTCAAGTAGAAGAACTAACCCAACACCAAACCCAAATATCTACAAGGTGTACAGCTATTGAAAAGGAGGTGGAACTTCAGCAAACAAAGCTGACAAAAATAGATGATGATGTGCAAGCTACCAGACAGGAAATGTCATCTCATCGAGAACAAACCAGCCTCAAACTATCACAACTGGAGACCAAGCTAAATCGTCCTAGAAGTAATCTTGAGGTTACGGCTGTATCGGATATACAAAACATATCCCCCCTGCTATCGAATTTGGGAAAATTTGATAACACCAGCCGCCATATGGCTCCTAGACCGTTTGTCGACCAATTGAGAGTAGTGCAGGATCTTTCTCCTAACAACTGGAATGTGTGGCGATTTAAACTTTCCGCATTATTAATGGGGGAGCCGCTACTGTTTCTGCACAGTCGAGCATCAGAGTTCAAAACTCTAGAAGAGTTCATATCTGCATTTTTGGAACAATACTGGAGCGTGAGTAAGCAACAAGGCTTATTATCTGAGATAATCTCTAGTACGTTCAACAGTAAAAGTGGTCAAACTTGTACCTCGTTTGTAGCCAACATGAGATTTCTAAATTCTCAATTGGATCAACCTATTCCAGAATTAACACTGGCCAATATTGCCGTGAAAAAACTGCCTTACCAAGTACAGATGGCACTTGCTACCGCGCCTATTAAGAATTTCCGAGATTTGGAAAACAATCTTCATTGCATTCAGGCGGTAACCAGTAATAATAGTTCGCGCAACGTTGAACGAAACGATCAGGCAACAATCAGACAAAACCCACCGCCAAGAAGTGGAAATGATGAAAATGAGGTGAACTTAAATGAGCGTGAAGGTGACACTGATAGAGAAGAACCACCACCGAATAATAATTTCCGAAATGGAAATGGGTTCAGAAGGAACAAATTTCAAAATTACAGGGGTGGAAATAATCGATTTCGAAATCAGGAATCACATTATGACGATCGTGATAGAATAAATCACAACGAGTCAGGCCGTGAACAGCGTTCTAATCCATCAAGAAACCCATCACCGAATCCCCAAGCAAGCACAAGTCAAAACTCCAACAATCCATCACCATCAACAAGCACGCAGAACAAGTCTAGTGAAAAATCAAAACCACCACCAAATAAGAACACCAGCAATAATAACCGTGCATGACTAGATGATAGCAATGTGTACAAATCGCTAGCCATCCAAGTTGAAAGAGAGAGAAAGGAAATAAGTGAAACTTGTTGCACGAGTGGAAGGGCGTATAAAAAGGTGTACTCACACAGACGCCATACCCGTTTTAAGGCCAGCTTATCACCAATTCCAGAACCGGAAAATGGCTTAAGGGAAATGGAAAATGATATAACAGTGAATAATGTGAAGAATAATACCACATTTTGTGAGAATATCCGAGATATTCTGATGGAGGAAGCAGAGCCCAGCTGTGATAAATCTAATACTCGTTTCCAAACCTACATTGATATAGTTTTGTATGGTTGGAAGTTTCAAGCACTAGTGGATACAGGATCTCAATGTAGCCTAATTCAAAATGATTCATACTGCCGTATTAAAGAGTCTGTCGACAGTGCTACATTACCGCTCACAAATACCTACTTATCGGGTATTAACCCAGGACGCCGTACGCGCGTTTCAACCCAGTGTCTCCTAGAAGTGGAGTTGGATAAACAGATTTTCCCTCATACCTTCCTTGTACTTCCGGTACACGGCCCGCATATTGTTATTGGTTCGGATTTCTTGAATCGCTTTCAAGCGCAGATTGATTACAAGACCCTCCAATTTCATGCGATAACAGACAAGGAGTATGTAAAGGTGACTGTACCGCTCAAACTAGAGTCGACATCTGGAGAAGTAGAGAGGGTAAATGTAATTCATACAGCAGAAGGCGTGCCCGAGGAATGGGGGCTACATGAATTAGAGGAGGCGACAATGAAATTAAAAGTCCTAAGTATCACCAACCATGCGAAAGATGGCGAAGTGATTGAAGATAATACTCCACAATTATTGGATGAATTATTAACTCACATCGATCAGCATACTGATTGGGAGCCTAGTGTACGAGATAGAATTAAAAATATGTTTCTGAAAAATCAAGATGTATTTTCAGAACAACCTGGACTTGCTACTCATTATCAGTGTAAACTCGAGGTGAAGCCTCATGACTCGTATTTCAGAAAAAGTTACCCCATACCGTTCGCTTATAGGCAGGCGGCTCTCGCCGAAATAACGAGAATGGAAGAGCTTGGAATTATTGAGCCCTCATCGTCACACTACAGCTTACCGCTGGTATGTGTTGTAAAAAAGGACGGTTCGGTCCGTTTATGTTTGGATGCAAGATCCTTGAATTTTATTCTAGACTCAGATCGAGAGTCACCAAATCCGATTGAACAGGTATTACAAGCCTTTCACGGAAAAAAGATTTATTCCACGGTGGATTTAAGTGCCGGATATTGGCAGATTCAGTTAGCTGAAGAGTCGAGAGACTATTTATCGTTTCTATTTAACGGCCGTAATTTGCGTTTTACACGTTTGGCTTTTGGTTTGAGAAATTCGATGGCGATTTTTATAAGATGTTTAAGACAGTCGCTAGGTGAACAAATATCTGATTTTTGTAATTGGTATGTGGATGACGCTATAATATCATCCTACGATGTACTTGAACACTGCCAACATTTAGATATAGTGTTTTCAAGATTAATTAAATGTGGTATGAAACTGAAATTATCAAAATGTGAATTCTTTGCACAAAAAGTAAAATACCTGGGACACATAATCACCCCGGAAGGTATTTTTCAAGATGAAGAAAAATTTCAAACAATAAAAGAATTTCCATCACCGGCTAACAGGAGACAACTACAGAGATTTATCGGTTTCTTGCAGTTTTACAGAAGGTTTAATTCAAGAATGTCACATTACACGGCGCAACTAAGTCATTGTTTGTCATCGACGAAACCGTGGATTTGGGGCGAAAAAGAGGAGAAAGTTTTTGAAGAGCTCAAAGAAGCGTTTTTGGAGGCTGTTATGCTGAAACATCCTGATTTAAGCAAGCCATTTTATATAAATGTGGACGCTTCAGATTATGCGTTAGGCGCTGAAATTTTTCAGAAAGATGAAAATGGAGAAAAGGGAGTGATCGCCTTCTTCAGTAAGACTCTAAATGCTGCGCAACGTCGCTATTCTACTACTGAAAAGGAGCTGCTTAGTATTCTAGAAGTATGCACGAAGTATCGCACTCTGCTTCTAGGAAACAAGATTTTCATCAACACTGACCACAAAGCGTTAACGTTCTTCAAAACTGCCAAGCTGAGTCACAATCGTCTATCTCGCTGGTTCCTGGCTCTGCAAGAATTCGACCTCGAATTGACACATCTGCCCGGTAAAGACAACCAAACCGCCGATTTCCTGTCGAGAGAAGTTGATTCAACCTATAATCAGGAGACAACATTCCATTGTTATGCCGTGCAAGAGAATGAAAGCATACCCTACCCGACAAACATCACACCAATTGTACACACAGACATGCTCACTCCATCGAAAATAAGAACAGCTCAGTTGAATGATCCACGTACATCTGATATCATACATAGGCTTAAAAATCCATCGGCAACTGATCCAGATCACCTGAACCAATACACCGTTTATCAAGAATATTTATTCTATAGACCGGCTAAAGATGCATATAATTGGCGTTTAGTAGTGCCAGAAACGATTGTAAACGACGTAATTAAGGAATCTCACGAGAGGATGGCTCATTTTGGGACGCACAAATTATTACACATTTTGAGAGAATGCTGTTATTTCAAAGGTATGAATCGAAAAATAGCAAAGGTAATAAGAGCATGCGACATATGCCAAAAATCAAAACATCATCGATATCGCATTCGAGGCGAAATGATTCCTATTCTGCCTACACAGCCACTAGAGTTGATTTCAGCTGACATATATGGCCCACTGCCACAGGCCATGCATCGAAAAAAGTATATTTTTGTCCTAACCTGCCTTTTCACAAAATATACGATGTTCTGCCCTATTGGTAAATTGACAGGTGAAAAATTAGCAAAATGTATCACAGAAAGATGGACAAATGAAGTTGGAAAGCCAAAGAGAGTATTATCAGATAATGCAACTTACTTTTGTAGTGCCAAGTGGAAACAGATACTTGAACATTCAAACATAAAATATTCTAGAACATCAACATATAATCCAAGTTCCAATCCTGTAGAGCGTCGAATGGCGGAAATATCGAGGTTCATGAGAGTGTACTGTAACAAAACACATAGTAAGTGGGTGAAATATCTTCCATTTTTAGAGGAATGTATGAACAATTGCTGGAATGAGAGTACTGGTTTCACTCCAAATGAATTGATCTTCGGTGATAGAAGAAAAACATTCATCGAAAAGTTGATTGACTTCCCACAAATAGATGCAGCAGACAGACCCAACCTAGATATCTGTCACCTAGTTCAAAACAGGATGAAAAAATCGGCTGCTAGTAGGAAGAAGTATCACGACAAAAGGTCCAAACAATTCAAATACGAAGTTGGCCAAGAAGTATTAGTAAAAAGCCATAGAATTTCAAATGCATTGGAAAAAATGACTAAGAAATTCTTTCTGCTGTACAGTGGTCCATTCAAGATAGTTGAAATATCAGATAGAAATACTATCAAAATACAAGACCCAGCCAATCCTAGTCAAGTTTGGTGGGAAAACATTTCAAACTTGAAACCTTACAGACAACTGTAAACTGAAATAAGCTAAATAACTACGTATTTACGACTTCTAAATGCAAAATAAAACAACGTGATACTTCGATCAACGAAAACGGATACAACTGAGTTACCAGCGAGTTACAGTTACCTAGCAACGATTTGCTTCCTCTTAGATCTTCAATGTGATAAAGACCACATGTGAACTTCAATTTGAGATTCCCTCTACAAGACTTAAAGTCGCGAATGTTGCTGTAGAGAGGATTATAAGCACAAATTTGTGTAAATAGCTGGAGCTTTAAGCTCATAATTCGTTGTTATTATGATTATAAATATCATCACAGGTTAGCAAACTAACTTCAAAAAGTAGAAAGCTACTAGATTGCGTGTCCGAATAGATGGCATTGACAGCTGTTATATTGAGCTCATACCAAAGTATGAAATAGCTTTGAAGATATATTTATATTTTTTATATCAATGTAATATATTGTTATCATATGTAAATTTAAAGTTTATTTACTAGTCAATTTTCAGAAGGCAAATATTTATTATTCAGAATTAGGATTAGAGATTAGCAAGCCGTAAAGAGTTACCAAGTCAGAAGTTACCAGTTTAAGTGTTGACTTTACTATTTACAGAGTTAGATCTATTTTTTATATTCTTTGAAGTGTATAAGTGCAGGACTAACAAATTGTTGTAAAGGTAGGATTCTTTGTGGAGCGTAGAGTTGAAACTGGTTGAACCAGAGAGGTTTGATATTGTTCTGCATTTAGGGCAAGAAAGTTAAGTTGGTAGTACTGCAAATGCACTACGCCATGCTATTCGCTAAAGCGAAATTCGGCCGACGCGCCAACATTTGAATATTTTGTATTGCTGTTGATTATTCCAGCATCTTATTGTATTATATTAATTGAAAGTAACGACCTTGTGCTGTAAGTCATTTCATTGTATCACTATGGACGTAGATATTCCGTCATAGGAACAATTGTAAAATGTTAGCCCGGCGTTTACACAATTATTATACTTAAATTTATTTGTATTTTGGGATTTAATGCTCTAAAAATAGCTCACCTTGATTTGTTATATAGAATTCCTAAAAACCTTCACTTTTGTTCGCTTTGCCAGCTCACCTTTTGTAAAGAATATTAGAAATTCTATAGGGGGCTTTGTATCACGGATCACTTATTTTTAAGCACTATTATGTGTAAAAATTGAAAGGAATAATAATCTACTCGAATATTTGGAAAATACCGGTCCACGGTTATCACACTTAGTAACTGTTGTTTATTGAGATAAGAAAGTAACGGGCTGTGACTCACCTAATTTAGCCTTCTGAATTAATTTGCTATATTTATTAATATTTTTTATATTATTTATTAGGTGTCGGTGTATTTATGTATAAATCATTTAAAAATGGTATAAAACAGATCAATGGATAGGTTAACTGTCAAACACAAGCACAGGCCACTGCCAAATATAGTTGATTATTCGCTGTACTAATGCTAATAAAATCCAACTGAACGGTGTAATAACTGTAACTATTTCAAGTAAACAAATTTCAAAATTTTAAAATCATGCTTAGAAATATATAAATTTGGTACTCATCAGTTTATAATGTTGAGATGGTGTAGTGGAATTTTTTCAAATAATAGTCATTGCTCCTCTGTGTTGTTTTGTGGCCAGAGTGAGTGATCTTGCTTGATTTTTTTTAAATATTATAATTTTTAAGAATATTTCAGTGGATTTTAAAAGCAGCAAATAATTTATAATTAAATAAATATGAAAATGTCAGTGCTTACAACTGAAGACCTGCGAACGAATACCATACTTTGAGTTAGACGTTTGATTTATTTGAAAAATCTTTGTAGGATTTAGGGATGCTGTCAATTTGATTAGGCATACTCTGTATTAGCATAAGAAATAATATTTTTATATTTATTAGCATGTAATTTGCGAACTATTTCTTATGTCATCATTACGTCACTTCAACTGTATTTGTAATCAACCAATCAGGGCACTGTATTCTGTAAAAAGTTCTAGAACCTTCCATTTGTATCTATCCAATGTAATTTGGTGAGGATGAAATTATCTTCCGTTTCGAGACTTGAGCAAGCAAGACACTCTTAGAGCACGTTGTGCATTTTTGTGCATTTTTTGTTTTAATGTAACTTGTTTAAGTGTTAAATGAACCAGTGGTCAATATCAATTTAAAAGCTTTAAATTCAATACTGTAAAGTCGCGAATTAAATTCGGGTTCATCAAAATCTTAAAATCGAGAGCCAAGCAGTCCATTCCTGAGGGTCCAACTACTTGAGATGGCGGCCTAGGTATTCCAAAAGGGGAATAAGAAGAAAATCCACGCTACAAAGAGTGAGTGCTTTTTCTATTGTAAATCTGGCCAGTCGCGAAAAGTCAATATAGTGCGACGAAAAATCTTTTAAAAGAGATCTCAGTGAAAAAATTTAAAATCTGCGATATTTGAATATCATGAGCTCATGCGACGATTAGTATTTCAAGATAATATTTGTTAACTTCAATTTTCCAGGCATACGAACCCACTACCATGCTCTGCATGAAGCAGTAATTTTTTGTAAAAAAATTAATTATTATATTTTTGATAGCATAAATTGCTCATTACTGAATTGTTTCAGTTAAAATTTTTTTTTCATATAAATTTTTCACTGCTTGTATTTTGTTATAGTCAGAATATAATTCTAATTTTATACCAGAAAGCTGGATTTCTCGTTATCTTTGATTTTCCATTGGCAACTTCCTAGATATGTTGAATTTAATTTATTATCTGAAGTGAGCCACACACATGGCCAAATAATCAGGATTGAACCAGTGCAGCTTGGTATAATCAGGTAGAATTTGGATAGGGTGATTGAGATTTGATATATGAATTCAAATAAATTCATCTCATTACTAGCTCTCCCTTATATTCACTTTCTATTGGATTGTATTCCTGAGATACAGAAATTTATTTTTTCTGAGTCATACAGCAGGAAATCATCTTGGGTATAGTGTGGTGATATTATTCTTTATAAGTATTTGGAATCTCATATTAGTTTATTTGTTGTACCACCACAGACCTGGCCCTCTGACACCCCATTAATCATTCAGCGATCCCTGAATGTGCAAGCATTTGTTACGCTAATCAAGGTTGCAGAGAACAACTGCGATTATTCTGTACCCTTGCACGGGCGCGATTAGGAGGAATTCCAATAAAACGGAATCCTTACTTTTAATGATATATGGTGTGTTGATGCGGTTTTTGGTTGGTGGATAGCAACCAGCAACAGTAAGACCAGACGTGTTTTCCTTGCGATAAGTTTGCAGCGCTCCTGTTTTAAAGGACTCTAGATTCAAGTATTTATTTAGAATTTATCGCCTATACACAGTTCTAATACCCACGTATGAAAATTTACTTGATAACGTCTATGATTATTGGATCAATAAACTACTTGATTTCCATACAGTGCTCAGGAATTATTTAATTTTATTTGATTGTTTTCCACTAAGTAGAGAACTTACTATAAAATAAATGATATTTATGATCAGCACAACCAATATCAAATTACCAAAACCCTTCCACACAAATAATATGACATGAAATTCAATAATTCAAAAATAAACTTCGTATAAATCAAATATAAGTCGATTAAAATAATATTATCAATGATTATCAAACTTATAAAACGACACATATATTAAAAAATGTTTCGTCATTCAATTTTGTATGTATTTCCTTTTTTTTAATGTTCTAGTCTAGTGATCGGTATGCTTGAGTCAATTGTTAAACTTCATTTTTATTTTTTTCATTATGTTTCTTAACTATATTTTTGGTGTAGTTTTCAGTTTTTTTCTATCTTTCAATATATTATTAATAATGTTTCTCACTTAGTAGTGTTGTACTGTGGAGAATTGCTCCTTCTCTGAACTCGGTCTTGCTCCATATCAGAGGAATAATTTAAGTTAAATGCAGTTTTTCTCAATTTTTCAACCATGAGTTGAAATCCGTTTTTTGAAAACAAATGTACAAACAGCATAATTTTTGGTATTACTCCTATGATATGTTTGATATATGATATAGATAATTATATAGAAAAAATAATGTCTGATGAGAGGTCAACATTTTGCATTACTATCACTTTTTACCTGATAACATTAATTATTATTACTCCATCGTGCTGCATACCAAAGCTTCCGGCTGTTCTGCTGCACTGACAAAGGACAAGGTCACTTGACAAAAGTTGTATTATATATTATAATTAAAATAAATAAATTACTATTAAATTATAATTACATCGCTATCATTTCGGAGATCACTCGAGTTTGAAACAGATTAATGGAGGTTTTCACACTTCAAGCAATTATTTTCATACTGGAAGTCCGTTTACTTCCACAAGTTGGAACTCGTGTACAAAGTAAAGGGTGAGTTCCATAATAATTTGAGAGGTAAACCATGATTAAACCCAGCTAACTATCAAGAGGCGGAGCAAAAATTGAATTTCTTGAGCAGCAGCAGTAACAGAAGCGAATAGTGGAATAACAGTAACAAGGGCAGAAACAGCAAACAAGGCACTGGTGCGTTTTACGTAATTAGTACCTTTATTTCCGATCACGATCTTGCATAGGCAATGACCAGTTCCAACAACCCCGACACGCAATATTAACTGCGTTCTTGAAACTGTAAGATAAGACCTGCATTTAGCATTCCATTATGAAAACAATTTTTTACAAAACTTTACAAGTAGATGGCAAGATGGGATTAGATTCAAATTATCGAGGGCTTTGTTTTGTGAAATCGGAGCTGAAACTGATATAATGTTGATATTTTTAATGATTTTTTCGGAAAATGGAGCCCGGAAATTGCAGACAATATCATTCAAACTGGACACACTTTTACTAACATACACAACCTACACATTCTACATATAAAATCTAAAGGACATGAACACAACACCTTGGAACAATTTGTAATCTACAAACACACCACACACAATAAACAAAACATTCTCAATGAACAATTAAATTTTAAATCACACAATTTTTTTGACCCTATTATACAAAAACCACAATTCTTCTAATCAACAAGCCAACATTGCCGAGCTAGGATGCCTTGAAGATGAGATTCAATATCTCGAAAACGTTCGGCCAAATGTTATTATTATTATTAATGTTATTATTATTATTATTATTATTATTATTATTATTATTATTATTATTATTATTATTATTATTATTATTATTATTATTATTATTATTATTATTATTATTATTATTATTATTATTATTATTGCTATTAATATACCATACAGCAACTGTTTCAGTCTCCATTCTTGTATGTGAAATACTTTTCCTTACCGAATTCTTGTACCCCCCAAAGACAATTTTAGAACAATCTATTGTAAATATTCAACAGACTACAGCCCAAAACTTTATATTTTTTTCTAGAAGACATTAATCTTTGTTGCTTTCTTGGGTAAGTTCAAGCAAGCCTCACTAAAATAAGTGATTTGCAAAATTGAAACTTGTTACTATTTCAGACGGAGAATATTCATTTGAAAATCCAATTAGTACTACAAGCTAGGTGTTATATGGAACTAATATTGATGATACCAATTTCCCTTTTCATGATTTGAGCCGTACAGGCTATCGTCAACCTCTTAGCAAGTCAAATTCTACATATTTTTTCGTTAGCAAGATTCAAATATAGTTTTTGGCAGTTTTCAAGGAGAGAAAATACTTGTCTCGTACTTTATAACCAGGTCGCCAGACCACAGAAACAATTTGACGCTTGCTTATCATCAACCAGCAGGACTGGCTATATCTCTTATCATGCTCTTCTCTTTGCCTAACCTTGCTAGCCGGCCACTGTTCTGGTCACATCATATCTCTCCTGGGAGCCGGAGATTCAGTTTGCAGCAGGGGTGAGTCTGGCGGGAGCGTTCATCTCGAAATGGCACTCGGGGGATTCTTGGTATTAAAACGAGGTTCTGCCAGGGAAATATGGAGAGAATATGGGAGCAGAGAGTGGTGGAAAGGCCTCACTAGATGCATATAGTAGAGAGTGAGGCCTTGTTGGTGGATGCCTCTCACACCAGAATGCCCTGTAAACGTCATTCAAATAAACGTGAACACGGTTCCGCGAAATGTGACACGCGTTTTCTTTGATCGTCAACTCCATGAGGACAATTGAATGCACAAAAGTGAGTTGGGACTGTTGACGGTTACGACTTCCGTTGAGTAAAATAGTGTGAGGATATTATTCAGTTGAATAGAATAGAATTGCCTCACACGAACACTGAGTGTTAGTTTGTTATTATTTCCACTCACTGAAATTGAGAACTCAAATTCTGAAGTGAAGCACAAACTAGGCAAAATAAATGGAAATTATAACCTGAAATAGTTTTAAATTCTAGTTAGTGGAAATGATAACTTATTAGAAATATAGAGCTCTTAATGCAAGACAATGTAAGATACATCAAGTATTTCTTTATTGAAAACATGACAAATACTAGAGAACTACTATATAGTGGATTATAGTTAGTTATATAGTAGTAGGATTATATAGCAGTTATATTAAAACTATAGTTACTTTATAAATACCAAATTTTGTTACCCAAAAGTGCTAAATTGCGTCGAGGGATATGTTTGAAGGCCTACGGTTCTTACTTTTTCTTATATTGAGCCATGTTCATAATCCAGACAAATATAATATGATTTCTTTCATGTTTGTTTTTTTGAACTCCAGCTTCATTTTGTTTCATACATAATATTTTTCATGATACACTTATCATTAATTATTTATCTTATCATATCAATCAGATTCACTCTTACAATCTTTAAGCTTTAGCTTACGAAGGGGTTTTTATCAATATATTTTTTTAACGTCATTTTATTTATATAGTTATATTATTTATATATTTTGTTCTGTTGTGTAAAACTATGTAATGAGAAATGAGAATAAATTGAAATTGAAATTGATATTGGAATTGATTATACTAGAGAATTATTATTATAGTGGAAGTGCTATTGCAATGCTATAAGTGATAATTCTTTTATTATCATTAACTGTCTATTGTTCTTTAATTGTTGGGACTATTCGTGATTAAAGTCTCTGGAAAAAGTCAGGAGAACCGAGGCAAATACTGACAGAGAATCCCCATATTAATAAGAGTATAAAAGTTATACCTATGTTTGGAAAAAAATGTCTGAAAATAATAGCTCACTACTAATGATGCTAATGGAAGGTAAATGATACATAATCAATCTAGATCAGATTAATATTTGAAAGAGATGATGGAGAATATTATAAGAAATAGATGAAATATCACATTTCTCAATGTGAATCAATAAGAAAAAGGAAGGAGGATTGAAAGGAATTGAACAAGAATAATAGAAGCAGTTATAAAAACTAAATGAGTCCAAGCATCATGATTATCTTTTTTGGAGGATGAAGCCCACATTGGTTTGAGACCTATGACTTGGTAATGAGTTGGATAATGATGATTAATGAGTTCAACCTCCAGGTGGGTTCCTTACCACTGTAATTGTTACAGCAGAGGAGAGATTTTTTCACTGACCAAATCAAACGGTCACCCTTAGGTTAGTCACGAGCTAAAGCGCTTGTGACTTATCATATTTGACTGACCTGGCACGGCTCGCGGCTAATCACTTCTCAAAATAATTTCCCATCATGGAAAATATTAAGAAGATTCAATTAGGTCTCTGATGTAAATTTTATTATACTGCTATACTTCACCGATTTTATGTTCTACTCCAGCTATCACAATATAAGACCAACATTGGTCTTATGTGATCGCTGGTCTACTCTAATATTTTACTCTAACTATACTCCAAATCCTGTTGAGAAAGTACACACACTTCTTAGAAATTAGCATACTAGGTATTCAAGTACACAAAGTATTAGAAAACTTTGCTATACAGACAACATTTTTTCTACGTTTTGTCTCTAATAACCGTTATGCTCCTGCACCAATAAAATCTGCAGCTAATCCTATAAAAATACCATATAAAATTGTTATTTGTATGCTGAATTTTTTTTAAATAAATTATACCGTAACATTACTGCATCATGCTATCCTATGCTCCTGCACCAACAAAATCTGCAGCTAATCCTATAAAAATACCATATAAAATTGTGATTTGTATGCTGAATTTTTTTTAAATAAATTATACCGTAACATTACTGCATCATGCTATCCTATATAACGTTGTATAACGGTGTAGGCCTATGTTCTTTAATTCTAGACGCTAGAGCTGAGTTATGTTAAAATAATTTAATATTTTTAGTAGTAATGCGAAGAAAGTTTAAATTTTAAGATACAACCGTCATAAACCTTATCGTAAAAGCTCCACCGGTTCTTGTCGTAAAGATCTGGCTGTATTCTTCCCTTTTTTCCATCCCTGAACTACAGAGCATTACAATAATAATAATAATAAAATTGTTCAACCAGACTCTCTCATACATATAGGTATATTGAATCAGATGGCAAATGATTTACGGCAAACGTCATTAATTTTTTTTTTACATTTCATATTGGAGGCCAATCTTCTTCTCAAATCTTCTAATATATCTATAGTCTTCTTGTGAATTTATCTAGTTATATTTCTAAATACTCCATAGACATTGTCAATTATATATTTTTTAGTTTTACTAACTTTAGCATTATCCTTATACTAGTAGTCTGTGAACTGTAGACCTCACTCACTCACCCAACACTCCTCACTCGAAAAGTGATGATATTTCCGAAAAAGTTCAAAAGCACTTTCAACTCAGTCTTCATTGCTTAATCTTTCATTGATGATAGAAATTGTAAGAATCAATATTTGAAAAGTCAAAATTTTTGACGTCCCCTAGAAGAGTGATTTCTAAATTATACCCAATAAAGGGCTACTATGAATTTTTATTAGCTCTTCAAATCAATCTTCAATCATAAAAAGCAAAAATCATTCATTAACTAAAAAGTTCAACATTTTTCCTACTCTGTCAGTTAAATTAAGATTACCAACCTACCTTCATATTAAACAATTTTATTAAATGGGAGTCCAAAAGCTTTTATGCTCTACCTGGTGAAAAAAAATTTCCCCATTTATCTCAATATATGTGTATTTTTTCATTTTTTTTTACTTTCTCCCCCCTCCCCCCTCCTCTAATATTCGAAGAGCTGTTCAGTAGTTCGGTGTCAACCTTTTTCTTATAGTTATCTTCCACATCCAACGGCAAAAAAAAAATTTACCACAAAATGCGTTTTTTGAAAAAAGTCACCACTTGATTTATCAAGAACTCAGTATATAGACTACCATTCCATTACACTCAAAAAGCCCTACAAAAAAATTGAAAAATCTTAATATTGAAGATTTTTAACCCCACACTTTAATGCGACTCAAATCTTGCCACTAATCAAACCCTCTCCCAAATCGCCTGAATTTCAATTCAAAACAAACCCGTACCCAAATCAGATACTTCGATATTCAGGGGTAAATTGGGCCACCTAAAAAATCCCTTAAAAATTTTGAGAAAAAACCCCTATACATAGGGGCCTACATCGCTTGGCCTAGAAATAAGGAGCATTTAAGTTTGCAAAATTTCATGACAATCGGTGAAGGCAATTATCGTGTAACATGCATTCATAAATATAGACTGGCAGACAGACGAACAGACGAAATGCTGAAAAGCCTCACTACGTTCGATCGAATTATGATTCGATAATTCATTCATTTCAGTTTTCTCACATATCGTAATTTCCGATTATTTGTTCAATATAATTGTGGTCAAAAGGAGCCTACATTTTACATAAGTTACGGAAACTTCAAATTATAGAAAAACTAGTGTCCCTAGTTTGTGTTGTTACAATCACTGATGTATTGATGATCGTTTAAGCATTATTTCAATAGCAAAAAGTGTGGTTCAATTTAAATTAATAGTAGAAATAAAGAAGAAATCGATCGATCATTGTGAAATGGGCTGTTTGAAACTCTTGTTCTGAACATCGTGTTAGTAGATGTGAATTGTAGAAGTTCTGTTGAAGCCTACAAATGGCATTATTGTTTGAAGATATGGTAAGTTAAGGGTAGTGATGCGGTCACCTTGTTATGCAAATTTGAGACTTAGTGGTCCTCAGATGAATAACGCCTTCCCCCTAGCGCCCTCTACTCTATTCCCCAATTCCCTCTTCGCCTCTCACTTCCCTTTGTGTACTGGCATTCAATGTTGTAGTGGGAATTGTAAAGCACTTGGCTATTCTATTATCGTTGATAATAATTTAATCCATGCAAGAGAGTTTGCATCCTCCAGTTGATGGCAGGACTGATTAAATATTTGACATTTGTTGAGTTGTTTGCTTAAGAAGATGACGCATATGAGTTTGGAAATGTTCTATGGTTGAGCCTATTTAAATTGTTTCAAGTATGACATAATAGTGTTTGAAACTGAAACAAGGAAAATATATTACCGTTATTGAAAAGTGGGAGCGAGGAACTTGTTTTAGAAAAGAATGGAAAGCTGCACTGTAATTGTGAATCGTATTAAATTTGATTTTGATGATTTTTATAGCATATACAACATGTTTAACTTTTTCTATGATGTCCACATGAATTTGAGTCATGCTCAAGTAATGAGGTGAGTGATGTTATAGACCTCCTTCCATAAGAGTTCCGAACCACCTGATGAGTAATAATAAAGCCGATAAGGTCATGCACTATCTGCCAGTCACTTATCCAAGCGCAGTCCCGAGCACCCGTAACTTAACATTATCACCCACACAGCGCTCATCGAACGGCCAATCACTTCCAGTTTTTGAGGGAAACAGTAATTACTAGAAAATAAAAATCCGTCTTCTCCCTATTCTTCCTTCTATTTTGCACAAATTTTCCTTTTTCCTTTCCAATTGTGATTTTTATTGATTATCCTGGTTTTGATGATTAAGTATTGAGTATTGATTATCCTGGTGCTTAGTGCTTAGCAAAGGGTTTGATGTGTTATAATTCTCTCCTGCGAAAAATATCACTCTCTGGATTTTGAGTTCGAGATAATTCTCCTTGCTTTTGTCAATCTCGTAAAAAATTTGTTTTAATCTGCTGAATTTCAAACTATTAAAAAAGGTCAAAAGAATTTTCTTATTGTCAATGATGCCCACATGGGTCCGAGACTAGTGCGTGGGTAATGAGGTGGATGATAACACATAGATGTCAGACGGAGGAGCGGGATTCGAACCCTCGACCGCTGAAACGACAGCAAGCTGAAGTTGCGACGCCCCAACCAACTGCGCTAAGCTGCCTGTTTAATTAATGATCATAATAATTATAATTAATGATTTAATAGACTATGCAACTATTTAGAATCAAATTCAAGGCAATTATGGCTAAAAAAATGTACATTATTCACTATAAAGATCGTTTCGTCAAAATACCTGTACAGAAGTTTGTTTTCTTGGGGGAGACAGAGTAGGCAGTTTTTATGTTCACAAACTACGACTTAATGCCCAAAACGCAACGGGAGATTGTTTCCTCCCCTGCGATAATACGTCTCGGAAACCATAAAAAAGGCACATTAAAGGGCATTACCTGTATCTTTCCTCTGCTATTTAGGAAGAATAAACAGGGAAATGCAAGTTAGAAACTGCCTCTGTGCCATATTTTTACTGAAATAACTAACCCGTAGAAAAGTGGGATTGGGTACGATATGCAAAACAATGTAATAAACTTTATTATCCTGGGAAATTATCACAGAAATCTAAGGGGCTCTTTCCTGAATTCCACATTGGACAAAAACATTCCGTTTGTTTTCACAAAGCATTTCCTTCATTTTATAATTTTTTCTTGGATCGTTACATCGTCGTATTCAAAGAATTTATTATTACTTCTATCCCATGAAATTGACTATTTATCGTATGTGAGAAACAAGCCTGTAATGTCCCGTTCTGGCCAATCGGGTGAACTTTATTCGAATTGAAAATAAGAAGAATATTGTAGGGAGAATAGAGAGGAAGAAGGAACAGTGGTTCTCGGTGTTATCTACTTTGTAAAATATATGTTTACTTTTAAGGAATTAATTACTCTGCTTTTGACACTTTTATGGTGTTTGCTTGGATCTTTGTAGAATGTTCTAGTTGTTTGATTAGAGATTAATGGAGTCTTATCGAATATTGTGGAATGTTCGAGTTTCCTTGATTGTTTATTTAGAAGTTGAAATTATGAAAAATTATAAATAGAGGGAGACTTTTGTAAATTAGTCAGTCTTGTTTGAAATTCGTCGTGATAAACAAGTTCGTGAAAGTGACAGTTGTATATATTGTGCCTATATAGTGATAATTCTTTCTCTGTGCCTTCAGTGATAATTCTTTTTCCTATTTAATTCATACCAGTGAACTACTAAATAGTGTTTATTGTATTACAGACTAGTGCTACGTAAGTTAATTGTTCTTTTTCGACGTTTCTTTTTGAATATTATTGGACAGTTTATTGTGCAGTTATTATTTAATATTAGATCGGCCTTTTAACTTTTAGTGATTGATTTTTGTACAGTTTATTGAAATCTCTTTATTAGTTGAACAATATCGATTTATCTGTTTTTAATTTTTTTTCTGTAAGACATTACTGAACAGTGAGTGTTGTGATCATTTGTGTAAATAAAGTGCGAGTGATAAATTTAAGTGTTGCCAGCGTTATTTTAGACATAGAACGCATAACAATATAATATTTCTTTTCATATAAACATTGTAAATCATTTATTCGATGTTATGAAGTCATAGGAATATATAGGTTATAAAGTTTCAATCATGAGAGTGAAAAATATTATTAAAGTCTTTAATTTTCAAAAAGAGATTAAAAATTATTTTTTCTTTTCATTAATTTAATAGTGATGGTATACTCTGGAAGGAATCGAATTGAAATGAAGAATCATAAGCCATTCCTATTCCTATTCCTCTCTTATGAGATGCCTTTTGCTAAATTTTTCTAAATACAACATTCTACATTCAATAAAGAGTTGTAGAATTTTACTTAGTTTATTAACTTCTTATAGTTAGATTTTTAGTTATATTAATTCATATGTTACATTGATTAGTTAATTTTCTATAATTTCATAATGTGAAATATATTTCTCATGATTTTTGAAGTTTAAATATTCATCTGTAAACTTAAAGTTAAACAAATTAAAACAATAAAAAAACCTACTTAAATAAAATGGTGCTGAAAAGTTGAACACTTTAAACAGTTGAACAGTTGAACACAAGTACTAAGAAGTTTTAAAAAAGTATTCACTTTAAACTGAGGAAGTTAAAGATTTAATTCAAGTGACCTCTTGAAAGAAGCATCAAATATGTTTCCAAGTTTATAAAAATTCTCTATGATATTTATAGCTTTATGGAAAATTTGGCGCCGACTTCAAAAGGTTACTTGTATTGAATTTTTAATTATCTTAGTTCAATGTGAATATTTTATTCTAAACTTTTTAGTATGTGAGTATTTAATTTTTTAGCATCATTTCAATGATGGTTTCTTTTTTGTTTAATTTTTTTTTTAATTTGAACAAAGGTAAATAGATTTAGTTTCGTGAGCGCTATCTTACAGAAGGCCGATAAAACTTCATTAACTTTACCGCAGGTGAGCAGAAACGTAACATTGGATTGGCTCGAAATCAAGTTATAAAATTAATAGAAAATAGTTTTTTTTTTTTTTTTTTTTTTGATCAAGCATACAGTGAAATTGTTGCAATGGTGCAAAACGTGTATGTAATAATTCATTTTATTTTGATAAACCTATATGCTATCATAAAAATGAAGACGAAATATGTAAAACAATAATCTGAATAATCGCTTCAAGTTAGGACTCTATCTACCTTGGCTAAGAGCGGATTTCAGACACAAATTTCAAGAAAATCTTGGATATCAAGTCAAGGAGATCTTCTAGTGAGGTTTATAAATACGGATTCAATAATATTGGAGTAAATGTGAGTTTGCTAGCTGACAAGTCAGCAAGTAGCAACACTGCAAGCCGACAACATTTACTGTCCTGACAACATTTATGTAATGTAAATTATCATATCAATGTAAATTAGTATTATTCAATGTCAATTTTTAGTGTTAAATTATTACCAGGAGTCAAACCTTTGTTGGGGGAGCGGTGTTGGCTTTTATTGTTACATCTGGCTTGTAACTTTATAACTTGCTCTGCCTAACAGAGCATTTCAAGAGTTCCTCGAGTCAAGAGACTCTAAAGAAACGTTCATGAATACGGCCCTAAATTCTCAAAATGAAGATACAAGCCAACTAGATCTTAGTCAAGGAAAGCCTGAGTATGTTCCATTGATACTCGGCGAAAAGCGATTTGTCTTCACGTGAAAAACGGCCTTATTTTTCAAGGCAAACTTTCTTCCCAAACTTCAACCGCGAAATTGGAATTCTTTTAGGACTGGGAGACTACTACAGCTGTTGCCATTCAAGATTGTGAACAAATTTGGAACTCAAAAGCGATTTAGCACATATTGATCCCATCTGTGTTCAAGTGCATACCTGAAATATCTGATAAGAAGTGAATTCTTCAGATTTGAATTTTCCATACCTTGAAAATTATCATAACATTATATATGATTGTGAAATTTTCTAAATAGTGAATAGATTGATAGCAGATTGAAAAATAAATTGGGAAATGAAAGGTAAGACATAGGAAGATGAATAGTATAGAGGATTATATTTGTTTACTTTTTTTTTTGTTTTGGTTTGACCATTTAGAGATCACGATTGTAGAGTATTAGAAGCACATTTCAATTCCTTATGGTCTTCTTCTTCTTCTTTGTTTACTTAATTTAATTAAAAAATGTCTCGTACGAGTGATAATAATAATAGTATTGTGTAACCTGGCTGGCTCAGGTCTGGTGACTTCAGGGCCTCTGACGTCACTTAACGACTGTTTTTAGGCAGCTAGCACTGACAGGCATAACGTGTCCTCCGAAACACGGGAGTGGCCCGAGGTAAAATCTTTTGTTCAGAACCGAGATCGAATCCGGGACCTTTGGGTTAGCAAACCAGCACTTAACCGAATCGGCTATGGCCACTACGTAGGATTTACAAAATCCAGTAGCAATGACATCGCATAAATTGTGATGGGTGCTTGATATTTGATGCGGTATAAACATTATTATTGATCAAATGTGACCTTCCTGTGGACTCATTCCCGCGCACAGGCAGTAATGCCTATGTAGGAATTGACTATTTCGTATCTTTTTCATCTTTCAGTGGTAGTAGTTTATATTTATTTTTTATGTGAGTGATCCTTTTATTATTTTTACACTGAAAGTTTGTTGTACACATTATTTTTTGTTTGAAATAAACATGAATTTGATTTGATTTGAAGTATGTTATATCAATTATTATTATTTTTTTTGTGAATGATATTTGACAATAACAACCTTTGTGATCCATTTACGTAAAATGGCGAAGTTGTGCAAACCTCTTCCACTCTTGAAACACTCGTAGCATGAATAGACTTTCCATACACGGAGCGTTAGCCGAGCGTCCCAGACTTCATATTTACTTCAATTATAATCTTTTCAATTGAAGTCATTCAATTCAAGTCTCTTAAATTTTTTCCAGGTCGTACTCAGATATGTTCATGAATGGGGCCCCAAGAGTCGTAAAAAAAAGGATGTAATTGGCTGTGCAGTCATAGTCAATGACCATTTCTTTACGATGCCTAGCGTCTGACACGTATATGGACACCCTTAGCCCTAAAGAATAGAGATAGAGAGCCTGCACAAGTAGTATTTGATAGATGGAACTAAGGATGATTTGAGGGATTAATATTTTTACACAAAATTATCGCCAACTTATTTGTCCTCTGCATGGCCAGAATGCATTATTCTCATACTGAGTGTAAATCTGACTCGTATTGATGACAAAAATTTCAGGAGTGCCCTGAAAAACTAGTTACTGTACTGCTTTGTTGTGAGGTTGAACATAACTGCCTTATTTTGCCCCTTCTAGTTCAGCAACACACATTGAACATAATAATTAGACATTCAAACTGCTTCTGAATTTCTCAACAAGATTCTGAATATGTAAAGCTACAGCGTTAGACATGAATGGGCTGCCGCCTATTACTTAATAACTGAGGATGCTTGCAAGAAGAAACTGGAGCAATATGTTTGGTACAATAAAGCTTAAATGGCGAGGGTGAAAGAGGGAGGCGTGTTTGGAAGGCTGATGAAGAGAGAGAAAGAGAAGAACAGTGAGTGAGCCTACACAACTGTTTCATCCAGCTTTTTGATTCTAATGAGTAACAACAGCGACGGTTCCTATTTTGTGCAGCTTGCCTAATTAAATCTCTCGCCTCCATGATCGTGGCTGAAGTGGGAGGGATGGGAGCTGCGGATGAGGAATGTCGGTCCATTTGGATTGGCCAGAAGGAATGAAGCGAATGAATGTGTGTGCGATTCAGTAGGAAAGGCCCCGAAGCGGAAAAGTGCTTGAAAAGCCTCCCTCATAAAATCTCCCTTCACCACTACTTCGTCCACTCATGGCTCATCCAAAGCACCCTTTGAAGAGTGAAATTCCCACTTCTAGACTTCAGTGTTGTACTTGGGAGACTCTAGCCGTGTTCGTGTTCAACCGACGGCCAACTCATACATCACTTAATGTCACGTCGGATGTGAAGATTAAATTTGACGTTCGATTCATTGATAATAAACCCACGTGTTCTGAATGTAAAGTTCATAATTCTGTATTGGCTCTCGGGGAATCAATAAATTTAGAACTTGCTTATTACTCTGATGGCCGGTTGCACAAACGCCAACCAAAGCAACATCAGATCCCTGATCACCAGACCCGGGATCTATTTTATTCAACTTTGCGTGGCAGAAAGACCGGTTAGTTTTGGATCGACGATTTTCATTCATTCAGAAATTTGGAGAATGTTCAATTTTTTCATCATTGTAATTCTATACAAAAATTTGTCATCCATATTATTACAACTGTCAGCTATATTAATTGAGACGTTGCCATTATTGTAAAAATCATATTAATTTATTTGAAGTGTAAACTCGCTGTAATATAGAATGTGAGCATTGTGAAATAGTACATTACATTACAAGTGCGGGAAATGGTAACTCATCGACGCAGACGAGTTACGTACAATATTTTTTGTCATACTAGTCTAAAATATAAAAAAAGATAAACTTTGAGCTAGTACAACAAGCATCATCAAACATAACCTCAAAATCCATCACAACAGTAAAATATTAAAAATACTTCTGAGATCAGCTGTTTTTCCAAATTATCGATCAGCTGGAATGCGGTAATAGTTATTTATATTTTAAGAGCGTGAAGCGCGACTTTATTGCTCGAGCCAAAACATTTACTGCGCGACGCATAGCGGAGCGCAGTAATTTTGCGAGAGCAATAAAGAAGCTTCACGCGCAAATTACATACAATATTTTTCCAACAACTAAAGTTCTGGATTCCAACACAATAAAAGCGTGTAGTTTGTAACATCACAGACCGTGCACGGATTTGGTTAGCATGCGCCATTTTTGAGGTTATGAGAATTTCATGGATTCCGTGATCCACCAATGAGAAGACATCAAAATCAAAACAGATGATTAAAGAAAACAGCTGGCGAGCGTAAAGTACTTTACCGCTTGCGGAGCATTAAAGAGGTATTTTACAATTAGTTTTCAGTATGTAAAAAAACTACTTCACGAGCAGTTGTAGGAAAAATCCATTACTGCTCTGAAAAAGAATGCGGTAATAAGAATCAGCTGTTCTGTTTTTAAACAGACGTTTACAGGCTCGATTTAATGCTTGGTAAAGTGGTGAATATCTATGAGTATGACGAAAAGTATTTTATTGTGAAAATGCTGAGAGAAAAACTGTGTGCAGAGCATCATGAGCTCGTTATGAAACATTTGATTTCCACTGATTTCTTTAATTTTTTCTCTACAATCCAATCATTTATTGTAAAATTTCAAAATAATTTCACTGAAAATACCACTTATCTCCACTTTTCTTCAACTGAAAACTTATATTTGTAATTTGTATAATTATTTCAGTATCAAGCCACCAAGCGACGCTGTATGAAAATGGAAATCAATCAATGAATTACATGAAATTGAATGATGGGCAATCATTGAAGAGTACATGGAAAAAGAAAGTTTGAGAACCACTCTTCAATACGTATTTGTTCTTGTTTGTGATGTAAATAGCCGCGAGGCAGGGCTTAGCAATAGACGTAATATAGGCATCAATCGATTTCGAGTTGGTCCGTAGGACGCCTTGGGACATATGGGAAAACAAAGCTGTGACTCAGGATTATGCCTCTCACACTCCCTCACACACACAGACACATATTTCGAGGTTCTTCAGCTTTCGAACGCTCTCAAACTTGTGCTCAAGTTGGCCGGCAATAATGCTTTGCCTACGAAAGTTGTGTTCGGGCAACTTTTCTCATTGCTTTTTAGATTCTCGGAAAAACTTTCGACAGCCCAGGATAGCACATAGACTTGAAGTGGAGCAGCAAGATCGACGGATGCTACCTTTGCTCGTGAATCCATCTATAGGTGTGCTAGCTCACAACACACAACGTGTAGAACACTTGCATGAAGGGATTTGTTGAACTTTTTTCAAGCAAGTACAGTGTAGTGGAATTCACTTTCTTCTCGAGTAGATAGTGTTGTATTTGTATTGGCAAAGAAGGTGTCAGTGAGACATCCCTGAATTCAAATTAGGATAGGAATATAAGAGTCTAATGCCATTAGATGAGAAATTTGTTTGAACTCGGGAAATCAGCCTTTCTTCTGTTGATCCTCTCGTGTTTAGAGAATAAAGGCCTGGAATATTGGAGCAATTTATTTTAATAGTTTAACAAGCTTATTTTATTGGGTTCCATCAGGTCTGATATTATTCACCAGGGTAATTGAATGTTTGTAGAGCAAATTGAATGATATAGAGCAATAGGTTATAATAATATATTAGCATTTAAAAATGAGTGATTGATAGTTTTTTTCATATTGAATTTAGACTATAAAATTATAGAATATCACATAGGAAAATTCTTTTTACTTTTTCTTAATTCTATTCAGCGTTCTAATAATGATCTCTGGATATTTTCCACTTCTTTGTTTTATTTTTCAAAAACTGTAAGATTTTTGAAACCTAATCTATAAACTATTGTAGTGAAAATGGAGAGAGAGAAAGAAGGAACAGTGGTTCTCGGTGTTATCTACTATGTAAATGTCTAGGCTATTTCTAAGCAATTAATTATTCTTTTTTTTGAGGATGAAGCCCACATAGGTCTGAGACCTGTTCGTGGGTAATGAGTAGGATGATAATGATTGATGAGTTGGACCTACAGTTTTGGGTGGGTTTCGAACAGCGTCTTTTTTGTTGGCCAATCTAATCGGTCACCGTTACAAACAGGACCTACGAGAACGCAGCTTATCTCTATCTTATCTCTTATTCTCCTTGGTATTTATTTAAAATCTCTGTATTATTTTTTCTTTGACAGTTCATTAAGGTTTTTGCTTATGTATAATATTAGCAACTCTTACCTGCGCACAGGATGTTTCCTTGCAGGTAATTATTAGATTTTGTAATTTATGAACATTTATTCTGAAATTGTTATGATGTGAAGATCTAAATAAAAGTTTTTGATTTGATTTGATTTGATTGAACAGATTCTTTTGACACTTTTATGGTGCTTAGTTGGTAGTTTGTAGAATGTTCTAGTTGTTGAATTAGAAATTAGTGGAATCTTATCGAATATTGTGGAAAGTGCGAGTTTCCTTATCTGTTTATTTAGAAGTTGATAGAGAAATCGAGAGATATCTCGATTATGGAAAATTATATAAATAGAGGAAGACTTTTGTAAATCAGTTCAGTCTGGTTTGGAATTTGTCGAGATAACGTGTGTCAGTAGTGATAATTAATTACCGTAAACTGTGCCTATAGTGATAATTCTTTTTCCTATTTGATTCATACCACTAAACTGCTAAATGGTTTTTGTTGTATTGCGGACTTGTGCTGCTGCGTGGGTTGATTGTTCTTATTCGACGTTTCTTTTGGAATATTATTGGACAGTTTACTGTGCAGTTGTTGTTTGATATTGGATCGGCCTTTTGACTTTTAGTGATTGATTTTTGTACAGTTTATTGAAATCTCTTTATTGCTTGAACAATATCGTTTTATCTGTTTTTGATTGCTTGTTTTTCTGTGGGACATTGCTGATCGGTGAGTGTTGTGATTGTTTGTGTGAATGGGGTGCGAGTGATAAATTTGAGTGTTGCCAGCGTTATTTTGGACATGGAACCCGTAACACTATTATCAACCTCGAGGGTGACAGGTCAAGTCACATTCTTCAGACACAAGTATTGTAGGCTGAGTATTACTCAATCTCAATTGTTCCATAAAAATCAATTGCTTTACTATACAATAATAATTTTTCTCAAAAATTGATTATTTTATATTTTCTATCAAACTATCATGATATCACAGTAATTTACCGCACAGTAATTTGTCTCATATTATCGTGTTTTACTTAGAAATGAGACCATTCAATTTTGAAGTAAAAACCTTCAAGTTAAAGAGTGTAAAAAAGATAATTGAATGCTCGACTCAGCTTCACTTGAATTTTTTCCGAATTATTCCTTCTTGTACATTTTTATCAATCTATTTCATCACGATATCACAACATTCTAGGGTAAAAGACACATTCTGTTATATACATTATAGAGTGCGCATATCATTAAGTCGCGCATATCCAAATAAAAAAGTCTCTAAATAGTATGTTTTTCATATTAAATCTAGTGGCTACAGCAAGATAGCACCACTGGTAATATAAACAACAGATGTAAAGCCCATTATTGTGTTACATGTTAGAACAGGTCTGCAGTATTGTTTAGATTACCTTACGATAAGGTAGACATTTCATTTTTCCAAGAGCAACGAGTGTTCCTTCTTGAACAGTATTTAATGCCTCCAGATTTTTTCCTGTGGGGTTATCTTAAAGGAAGGGTTTATAGAAATAAGCCTCATACATTAAATGAACTGAAAATGAACATTACAAGGAGAATAATAATATTAGTGTAGGCGTACTCCACAAAGTATCAACAAACGTGGTAAAACGAATTCATGCTTGTATTAACGAACAAGGCAGCCATTTTGAGCATATGTCATGTACATAAAATGTCGGAAATAAGTACGTGTATGTTTATAAAATTTATATCAATAATAAATAAATAATACCAAATAAAATACATTACTTCACAACTTTTTTGAGGTGCGCGACTTAATGAAATTACTGTATATCATCCAATTTTATACTTTTAAAAATGAGGCGATTTGATTTTAAAGTGAATCCATGTAGTTGATGTGAAAGGGATGGATGCTCGATAATCTGTGGCATTGAACATGGCGGCGGCGGCGCTGTCACAGACGACGTTGGCTGTTAGAGCTGTGTCAGTGGCTCCAGGAATTGCAGTGAAGGCTTTTGAATGGGGAAGCGCTCAGCGAGGGATAAGCTTCGAATAATGCGCTTTCGATTGTGACTGGAAGCCTAATGCCCGTTAGATAACAGAACGACCGATGACTACAACCACTGCAATGCACTTTTATGTGACCAATATCTCCCAACATTCGCACAAGATCTTGTCAATTGCAGCATTCGTCTATGGAATGCCGCAATGATTCGACGTTAGAGACTAGACCAGCCCTTCTATGGCATTATTCACACGAATAGATGTTTCATCATTCAGCTAGAAAATTCATCAAATACTTGACATACTTATTGTGGGCAATAGCCTGTTGCATCATTGCTCGATTGTGTTTTTTTGTAATGAATAAATGAATAAATAAATGAGTAGATAACATAAAAAATAGGTAGACGTTTTTCCTTATCTAATATATAAAATTCTCGTGCCACAGCGTTTGTTACCATACTCCTTCAAAACGGCTTAACCGATTTTAATGAAATTTTGTAGGTAGGTCTGCGAGTAGGTTTTTATCTATTTTTTATACTCTTAAGTTTTATTGTTTAATAAATATTCTTAATTTAATAATTTTTGCTGCGCAATTGATTATTAATTGAACAGTTGTCCCAACCAGCTGATACCAGTCTACCCCCACCAGTGTCAATATTGTTCGAAAATTCGAATAGGACAGTTTCACACATAACTGGCCGACGGGTAACCGGTGTCGTATATCAGGCCGATCATTGTATCATAAGATCGCTTCATATCTTTCCGCATTTTTAAATCATATGATGCAATTTAATTATACCGGGATGACGACATCTGTTACCCAAAGCTGGTAATGTATGAAACAAGTCCTGTTTGGTTCAGGATCTGTTTTGGTTAGGTGAACTTAATTTGAATTAAAAATAGGAAGAATGTAATATTTCTGTTTATATGTAGGCTACATCATATGTACATCTAGGCGCAAAACTAGAGCCTAGGACTAACTTCTTCCCTAATAGTCCTAGAAGGTTGAAATGTAGCCTCAGTGGGAGGTGGCGAATAATAAAATCAAGGAGAATTTCTTTTGAGATCGCAGCAACGCGTGACGGGTAGTTTATCTATATAATGAGTGAGAGAGTGATTAGGCGTGTGTATGTGTCAGTAGTGCGGGTTTCACAAAAACGGCAATGATTTAGAATACTAAATTTGGAACAAATCTTACCCAAATACTATTGGCTTTTAGAAATGCAGCCCCTGCTCCATTTCTATAAGCTCCATGTTGGAATCCTGTCATTTAATGAAACTAGTCACACCAATTAGTTGCAGGTGGAACAACCAATAAAAAATGATAATTAAAGTCATTGGAAAACAGGCTATTTATGTCCTCGCTTTTTTTATA
Source organism: Conomelus anceps (assembly GCA_948455865.1). NCBI lineage: Eukaryota > Metazoa > Arthropoda > Insecta > Hemiptera > Delphacidae > Conomelus > Conomelus anceps. The sequence goes on from OX418225.1 coordinate 15,640,834, forward strand.
CAATAGGTAACGCTAACCAAATCCGCGCATGGTCTGTGATGTTACAAACTGCAAGCTTTTATTGTGTTGGAATCCAGAACTGCAGTTCTAGGAAAAATATTGTATGCAATTCGCGCGTGAAGCTTCTTTATCGCTCTCGCAAAATTGCTGCGCTCTGCTACGCGTCGCGCAGTAAATGTTTTGGCTCGAGCGATAAAGTCGCGCTTCACGCTCTTAATACATAAATAACTATTTCCAGAAGACTTGTTGACACAACCGATAACGCTGTAAAGACTCTCGCATCTTCCACAATATTCGATAAGATTCCATTAAATTCTAATTAAACACCTAGAATATTCTACAAAATTCAAAGTAAATATCATAAAAATGTCAAAAGAAGAGTAATTAATTGCTTTTTTGAGAAGACTTGTTGACACAAGCGATAACGCTGTAAATCCTACTTTCCGGGTTCACCACACTAATTAACGTTCTCAGAAATTATTTTGTCAAAATTTTAATGGAATTATTCATCACATCCAATCACATACTATCTTTCTACAGTATAGCAAACACTTTCCAATCCTAGTCATCAGTAATATGAAGGAGTGGCACATACATGGCAGATCACATCTCAACCGGTAAGTTGGTTGTTCAAGATGTAGTGGAACCTTTGAACGCGGCGGCATCTCAAGACCGCAGCGCCTAATCATCTAAGAAGTCAGCATCAGCAGTAGTAGTTGAAGCAGCCGAAGTAGTAGCTAGTTGCTGTTCACCTGCTGAGAAGCAATAAATTTTCGTTTGCACTTGCAAGGCTTGCTTCTAGTAATGTGTTACTTGTGAGATGAGTTTCAGTGGAGCGCGCTGAGCTTGCGGCCTTTTGCCACTGGCTAGACAGAAATTTAATATGTTATTGGTGCACGACAGAGTGAAAAGCATTCCAAAGATGAACGAGCCAAAACTAAATTGCCTTTAGAGTAATCAACATCTGCGATGAGTAGTCAACGACTGACGAAGCGGGTCCTATCCACTTACAAATATATTGCATTGGCTCTCAAATGAGGATTTGTGTGTGTTGATGGTTGGAGGAGGGGAACGCAGAAAGACTGAAGGGAGCACAGGTTGGTGGAGGGACGAATTCTTGGAAGTGATGAGTGTTTGAGTTTCGCCATTAATATTATATATCGTCAGATTTGTTAAGATTATCAGACGGAATGGGACAACTCGCTGCGGGCCATGTCGCCGCGAAAACAAAAATTAACACTTCAGTAGGCACACCCGTCTCCGTGTCATGAGTGGTCACATCCGTCGTGTTATTTGCATAAGGTTCTATGAGTACTTTTCTACATTCAGAGAAAAATCGAGTCCAAAATTTTTGAAAAAGAGTTACTCCATATACTTCGAACCCTTATATATTCATGAATAATTGTTTCATAGTGTAATGCATACATGATATCAACCAGATAGACAAACTAAAATGATAAATGAATTTGAAAAATTCAATAAAGTGTACACATAGGACCTTTTGGTTCTAATTATTTCATAGCTCAATGACAACATAGTGCTTATGCTATGAGAGTATTATTGAAACGATCTAGTCAATAAAGAATATTCAAACTTCAGTATTGAAATAATAAAATTGTGACATAATACTGATTCATTGTATACTTTTACAGGAATATTCTAAAGTAGGTGCTCAAGATTATTTCAATATTCAATTTCTCATTTTTATTAATGTTCGAAGTTTTAAAAAACTTTAATAAATCTTCTTGATATCATTTTATAAGTTAAAATACATATTATGTACTCCATTTTTGTTTTGTGCTAAATTTTTGGAAGTACGAATGCCTTCATTCATCAATTTTGTCCAATTAAAGTATTGTTTCGGTTTTTTTTTTTTTTTTTTTTTTTTGAGGATGAAGCCAATCACATACTATCTTTCTACAGTATAGCAAACACTTTCCAATCCTAGTCAGTTTAGGTCTTAGACCTGTGCGTGGGTAATGAGTTGGATGATTGATGAGTTGGACCTACAGTTTTAGTTGGGTTCCGAACCACCGGGAAGTGATTTTACAGCAGAGAACAGTGCCTTTTTTGCTGGCCAATCTAATCGGTCACCGTTACAAAAAGGTCCTACGAGAACGCAGCTTATCTCTATCTGATTGAATAATGTAACATCTATAATGTATAATGTAACATGTATATTATGCTATATGAGATCTAATCTAATTTGTAACCAAAAAATTTGAAGATTAAAATGAAAGCCTCTATTGTTTGCTTTTCACATTCTGAATATTTTAAAGTCCATTTTATTTTTTAATTGATTTGAGTTTTCTAGTTTTTTCAGTTAGTCTATGTCCTTTTAAAATCACTTCCCAGCGGTTACCGGAACCCACTTGAAACTGTAGGGCCATTAATATCTCATCATCATCATCATCCCATTACTGATGCACATGACGTTTTTGTTGTGTTTTTTTGTATACAGTTATGTACATAATAAGTGAGAGAAAGGGTGTGTGTGTTTGTCAGTCTTACGGACTTATGGAGAAAGGGAACGATTTGGAACACTAAATTTGGCACAACACTTCCTCTAAACTCAATTCAGGGCACCTCGAAGTCCGATTTCTTATTTATACATTTTTTCAAAATTAATGCACAAATTCCAATTATGGATACTATCGCTGTTTTAAAATGTGTTTAGATTCCCGAAGCTCATAGAACATCTGATACAAGTTACGTCACTATAATGCAAATAAGCTTTAAGTCGAAAGTCGAAGCAACAAGTTTGTTCCGTATTGAAGCCTCTAATCACTTTTTGGGAATAATTGTAATGGCATTGGCGTTTGAAAATCTTATATTACAATCATGGTTAATTGAAAAATGTACCTTAAATCCCGGAACGAGTGATCCAATAGTAGAATTATAATTCGATGGAATTGTTTATCAATAATTGTTTGCCTGTAGTGAATTTGGTACCCAATATTAATACAAATGGATTTTTTTCGTTTTTTCTGGTAAGATTATTGTTGTGATACAAAATATATAGCTTACGATTCTGTTCAACTGATTCCAGTCTATACGTTTATGATGTTCACATAGATGTGATTATAGCAATTCATATAATTTCTGTTACGTATGGAAAATGAATCGATTTATGTGAGGACGCTCGGTAACAGTGTCAATTTAGAGCTGGTTCCACCACTTCAATGGAACAAGCGTTCTACATACACTTATCTTTAGATTAAACTTAATGATTAATTTAGATAATATTCATGATGTTGAAGAGCCATCTTGTTTCCACTAATATATAATAGAAACTTAAAAAACACTTTTGAATTGAAATTATGACTCACGTTATGGCGTACTGTGGGTCGCCCGACGATGGTCTTAACATCATAGTGGAACGGCCGTCACGCCATAACGTGAGTCATAATTTCCACTTAAAAGAGTTTTTTTTATTAATTAGAAAGCAACTAGAATATAAGAAGGCAAAATAGAAGGCAACTTATTCGTTTATCCTCTAGTTTTTTTTTTAATTTTTATTTCAATATTCATGTTTATGTCACAGGTTTTCCTTACCTGTCTTTAAATCTAAACTGGGCCAAATAGAAGGTATTCGAAGGAACTTATTCGTTTATCCTCTATCACCAAACATTATGTAACTGAAACTTATTCAACGATCTCAAAAGATTGAATGGTATAACGGTGAATGCAACCACGGAAAATGCGGGCTAATCAGGACTCAGTAGGCTACACTCTACATGTTATCTTAGGTTGGAGCGGTGAGGCTGTGATTTTCGTTATCATAGTACTTGTCAAGGAGCCCGCATTTATTTTTCTCATCGAATTGCGTACGGTATCAAATCTGTCTCAATCTGAGAGCATTCAAGGAATGCTAACAATATTGTTTTAGCCATTTATAGGCTACCAAATTTTGTGGAATTTTTAAATTACATAATTTAATCTATCTATTTAACAACAAAACATTAAAAAGGTTCAATAAGCTCTATAATGAGAAAAAAATTAATCAGGTGTGAAGCTGATTGGGCACATAACTTAATTAACTAACTTAAGACAACATTGACTGGCAAATGCCGGAGTCTAGACAAGCCAATAGATTTGTTTGACTGAATGTGACTTGTGATAAATAATCATAATGGATTGTACAAGGAAAGTGATAGCCAAGTTCCGTAGCAGGTATCTGTTCAATCAGAGATAAGCTACGAAACTCTTGAGTGCTCTTAGTAAGGGTGACCGATAGTATTGGCCAGCAAAAAATACTCTGTTCTCTGCTGTAGAATCATTTACCGGTAGTTCGGAACCCACCTAAAACTGTAGGTCGAACTCATCAATCATCATCATCCAATTCAGTGGCAAAATGCTGGGTAATGCACTTGCTATAATTCGATTTCATATTTTGTTTTTATTGTAAAATACTTATGTAAGCAGTGTGAATATTATGTATGTTTAAATTTTTAATTAAAATACGTTGAACTTTGAATTGAACAATTCATTACCCACGCACAGTTCTCAGACCTATATGGGCTTCATCCTCCAAAATAATAGTAACAAATTTTCATCTGCCAAAAAAATCTGTGAAACTCATATGTACAGCCTATAACAATCAAGAGAATGAATGAATGAATGAATGATTTATTTGCCACAAAAAACAATACAATATTATACACTTCATAGATGTTACATTCACATACTGTAGCACTACTGGCATAAGCCAACTTGTTCGCCAGCAGTGAGTTCAAAATCGTACAACATGGTATAAAAAACAAACGAATTAATATAAAGAATTGAAATAAGATGTAATATAGACAATAAAATATATCTGAATAAAGAAATATAATATAGATAAATTGATATTCTTAACCTTAACTATGAAACCGTCAATAGATACATCAATAGTTTGAAGTAAATGATGTAAAATTAAAATTACAAAAAAATTACGAAACAGTAGCATTGCCAGTATTTTGATATGTATTGTCAGTCACAACTACTCTGAAAAAGGAACCGCGAGATCAGAGCCATAAAAACCAAGACAATCTCCTTATGAGTTGAATCTACCTAATTTGAAGTAAATTTTTGTTTTCACCCTTGCTTCTATTTCGCTATTATTGAGTTTCTTTGTTAATCTATTGTTAATAAAGTGATTGGGAATTTTATTTGCGTAATATTGCATAAAGTAAATGAATTTATGTTTATTTATAGATAATCTGGTGAAAGTTCTATCGTAAATATTGAGTGAAGACGGCCGTAAATTATGTAAAAGTGTGTTCAGTGTTAAAAGCTGTTTATTTTTATTAGTATGTGTTATAATTCTCTTGACAAAGACCTGTCTCAACGTTGGAACTCCAAACTCAATAAACAAGCACTTGCTAGGATACAATCTGGGTCGTCTTAAAGCTGCTCTTATTATATGTTTCTGTAATGTAAACATTCTATTGAAATGCGTGTCATAAGAAAATGGATAATGAGATAAGAGAGATTGAGATAATGGAGAAATGGATAAGAACAATGATAATTTGGAAAAAGTTTTATTTGAGAATTTTCAGAAAGCAAAAACTCTTTAAAAAACAGTGGACATTCAGCATTTCATTCAATTCAGCTCAATATCAGCTCTGGACCTCTAGATTGGATTAGTCTTTGTAATAAAGTAAGGTCCACTCGACTCGACCACAGCACAAGACTCCTTTCACGCTTGATGAAAACGAAATATTTAGTGGATGTTAGTTGCTGTTGGTCCAGGCTAGAGATGCGACCAGTATTTTGTCGCTACTGCCATGGATAAGTTCAATTAGAGCCGCCAGAGAGCTCTCTCCGGAAGGAAGGAAAGACCAAAACGGAATTCCTGCGAGTAGCAGCCGTAAGCCGAATCGGAAGAGTACATATGCTGATAGCAGCTGCCTGCCGCAAAGGATTTTCAACCTAATCGCCGCCCCTACACAATAAACGCTAGGCCGCTATTCGCTTCTCAGCTCTATTCTCTAATCTCATGGATACAGCACGACTAGGACATCACATGAATATTCTGTGTAAGTCAATTGGAAGGGGGTTTTTGTGGTTGAAAATTGAAAGGGAGATGTCAGAATAGATAGATAGATAGATAGATAGATAGAGAGATAGATAGATAGATAGATAGATAGATAGATAGATAGATAGATAGATAGATAGATAGATAGATATATAGATGGATAGATAGATAGATAGATAGATAGATAGATAGATAGATAGATAGATAGATAGATAGATAGATAGATAGATAGATAGATAGATAGATAGATAGATAGATAGATAGATAGATAGATAGATAGATAGATAGATAGATAGATAGATAGATAGATAGATAGATAGATAAATAGATAGATAGATAGATAGATAGATAGATAGATAGATAAATAGATAGAAAGATAGATAAATAGATAGATAGATAGATAGATAGATAGATAGATAGATAGATAGATAGATAGATAGATAGATAGATAATTGACTTTTATTGAAGCACTTAACAATTAACATAAGTGCTGTGGGTGAAGTTGAGGCACAGATAAGCGTAGAGAGAAAATTAACATTTTCACACTTTTCAGCACATTACAAAAGTGCTGTAACAAAGTTCTGTGATGTGATAGGTGGTGGGGTAAGCTGTGTGTTCATTTTCTCGAGTTTCACATTAATCAGGTCAGCATAATTATTTTACCTTTTCACTTATTTGATTGTAATAAATAAATGGTCATTACCTTTGATTTCAGCATATTCCCTTTTAATAAGATTGACGTTGTTACAATGTATATAATAATAATCTTTATTTCCGCAAATACAAACAAGCAAAAAAATACACAGGAAAAAAAATTATACATGATAAAAAATAATAATAATTATAAAACAATCAATTATCAGTAGAGAAGCCAAGAAGTTACAAAGAAAAAATACTCAGTTCAACTTAACTATCATGTACAAGAAATAAAATGTTACCAAAAGAGTGAATTTTGAGAGACAAGATTACATATAATTGATTGTGATTTTTGGATCAAACATTCTATATAAAATTCAATAATACGAATTGTTTTTAATGTTTAATATTGAAAAAACCTTCAAATTAATAGCGTGAAAAGAACTACATTATTGTAAGTTGCGATATTCATGCCTCATTTTTTATGAGAAAACCTCCATGCCTCATTTTTATGAGAATATTTGTGGCGTAATCTCGTCTCTCAAAATTCTATCACTCTTCAGCATGTAGGTTTCCTTTTATGGAATAGAATTTCGTTTCTCTGTTCAATTAAAATACTGTTCCTCTTTTGAAATGCGCTACCACACACTCTTTACAAAATTACTGTTACAACTACATATTTTCAATTGCAAAATTCATCGGTCTAAATTTGTTCAATTCATTGTAACTTTTCATGCTCATTTGTGGAAATTCCAAGCATGTGAACAACTGAACTCCACTTTCAAACTACTACTGTTGTATCTGTCTGTTCAGAGAAGACATGGAAGAAGACTGCGTTTAGTTGGAGTCATACTTCAGACAATTAAAGTCTGTGTACGGGAACGCCGCAAAGCAATCCATTCTCAAAAGGGCTCTGACTCTAAACAGGCAATTTCACTTTCAGCAGCATGGAATGTGCAGGACCGTTAATTATTCTCTCTCTTACTCATTGCACTTACTTTGCTAATTACAATAATTAGAATATGTACAGAGCACGATGCACCTTCACTCTTTGATTCATAAATTAACAAACGTATTTTGTTAAATAGTTGAAAACACTATTCTTTGCGGAACAGAAGTTTGCATTTTAATTTGCAAAGTGAATTGAATTTAATAGCAGCCTATATTTTTCTAGGAGAGTGGAGTTGAGGTGCAGCCTCTTGCACTCAACCCTACATTACTGTCTCTCACTTACTGTGGTTTACTGTCTCTGATTTGGAGTTTATTTAAAATTGTCTATTGAAGTTTTTTACTCTTATACATTCTACAAACTAGAAGATTAAGGGTGGGAAAATCTGCATACGCATGCTTTTATGAAGAAATCGTTCATATTTTCAAGCTTGTTACAATTCATTTTAAAATAATGTCAAATGTTTTCAGAATATAACAGCGGTATCATGTCTAACCAGGGCTGGCTCGTCCAAATAGGCAGACTTGGCAACTGCCTAGGGCGCAGAAGGGGAGAGGGCACACATTTTAAGGAGGCACAAAATTTTGGAGCCTAGAATATTCAGGATTTCATTTTAATTTGGTGGTTTAGCATTAAAAACTGAATTGAAGTTTTGTACTTCTGCGCATTTCAGGCATGGGTAGACGAGTTTACTAAATAGAAATTAAAGTTGTAGAATAAGTCATTTTTTCAAATTCCCTAGAAAATAATCAAGTTTTCTCTAGAAAAAAGTGAAAGAGGACTACTTTTTTTGCAGTGACGTACCTGCAAACGACGTACCTGCAGGGGTACGTGAGAAAGCACCCTCAGGCACCAGGTGTTGGGGGTGCCAAACCAACATTAAATAATTATTTAAATAAGGTTGAAATCTATTTTCTGAAATGGAAACACTGCTGATTAAACACCATAGCAACAATCCCGTCGTACATCGCAGTAGCTGGGTGGGGGGCGCGCAGGTGCCATTAGGAAGCAGAATTAACTGGAAACCACAGTTTAATATTGATAAGCTACGAAAATTCTATGAGAAAGACATTGAACCTCATCAGTGTTTTAACATCATCATCAACCATTTCATCCAACTTTGTAATCGCCGCCCCTACACAATAAACGCTAGGCCGCTATTCGCTTCTCAGCTCTATTCTCTAATCTCATGGATACAGCACGACTAGGACATCACATGAATATTCTGTGTAAGTCAATTGGAAGGGGGTTTTTGTGGTTGAAAATTGAAAGGGAGATGTCAGAATAGATAGATAGATAGATAGATAGATAGAGAGATAGATAGATAGATAGATAGATAGATAGATAGATAGATAGATAGATAGATAGATAGATATATAGATGGATAGATAGATAGATAGATAGATAGATAGATAGATAGATAGATAGATAGATAGATAGATAGATAGATAGATAGATAGATAGATAGATAGATAGATAGATAGATAGATAGATAGATAGATAGATAGATAGATAGATAGATAGATAGATAGATAGATAGATAAATAGATAGATAGATAGATAGATAGATAGATAGATAGATAAATAGATAGAAAGATAGATAAATAGATAGATAGATAGATAGATAGATAGATAGATAGATAGATAGATAGATAGATAGAAAGATAGATAATTGACTTTTATTGAAGCACTTAACAATTAACATAAGTGCTGTGGGTGAAGTTGAGGCACAGATAAGCGTAGAGAGAAAATTAACATTTTCACACTTTTCAGCACATTACAAAAGTGCTGTAACAAAGTTCTGTGATGTGATAGGTGGTGGGGTAAGCTGTGTGTTCATTTTCTCGAGTTTCACATTAATCAGGTCAGCATAATTATTTTACCTTTTCACTTATTTGATTGTAATAAATAAATGGTCATTACCTTTGATTTCAGCATATTCCCTTTTAATAAGATTGACGTTGTTACAATGTATATAATAATAATCTTTATTTCCGCAAATACAAACAAGCAAAAAAATACACAGGAAAAAAAATTATACATGATAAAAAATAATAATAATTATAAAACAATCAATTATCAGTAGAGAAGCCAAGAAGTTACAAAGAAAAAATACTCAGTTCAACTTAACTATCATGTACAAGAAATAAAATGTTACCAAAAGAGTGAATTTTGAGAGACAAGATTACATATAATTGATTGTGATTTTTGGATCAAACATTCTATATAAAATTCAATAATACGAATTGTTTTTAATGTTTAATATTGAAAAAACCTTCAAATTAATAGCGTGAAAAGAACTACATTATTGTAAGTTGCGATATTCATGCCTCATTTTTTATGAGAAAACCTCCATGCCTCATTTTTATGAGAATATTTGTGGCGTAATCTCGTCTCTCAAAATTCTATCACTCTTCAGCATGTAGGTTTCCTTTTATGGAATAGAATTTCGTTTCTCTGTTCAATTAAAATACTGTTCCTCTTTTGAAATGCGCTACCACACACTCTTTACAAAATTACTGTTACAACTACATATTTTCAATTGCAAAATTCATCGGTCTAAATTTGTTCAATTCATTGTAACTTTTCATGCTCATTTGTGGAAATTCCAAGCATGTGAACAACTGAACTCCACTTTCAAACTACTACTGTTGTATCTGTCTGTTCAGAGAAGACATGGAAGAAGACTGCGTTTAGTTGGAGTCATACTTCAGACAATTAAAGTCTGTGTACGGGAACGCCGCAAAGCAATCCATTCTCAAAAGGGCTCTGACTCTAAACAGGCAATTTCACTTTCAGCAGCATGGAATGTGCAGGACCGTTAATTATTCTCTCTCTTACTCATTGCACTTACTTTGCTAATTACAATAATTAGAATATGTACAGAGCACGATGCACCTTCACTCTTTGATTCATAAATTAACAAACGTATTTTGTTAAATAGTTGAAAACACTATTCTTTGCGGAACAGAAGTTTGCATTTTAATTTGCAAAGTGAATTGAATTTAATAGCAGCCTATATTTTTCTAGGAGAGTGGAGTTGAGGTGCAGCCTCTTGCACTCAACCCTACATTACTGTCTCTCACTTACTGTGGTTTACTGTCTCTGATTTGGAGTTTATTTAAAATTGTCTATTGAAGTTTTTTACTCTTATACATTCTACAAACTAGAAGATTAAGGGTGGGAAAATCTGCATACGCATGCTTTTATGAAGAAATCGTTCATATTTTCAAGCTTGTTACAATTCATTTTAAAATAATGTCAAATGTTTTCAGAATATAACAGCGGTATCATGTCTAACCAGGGCTGGCTCGTCCAAATAGGCAGACTTGGCAACTGCCTAGGGCGCAGAAGGGGAGAGGGCACACATTTTAAGGAGGCACAAAATTTTGGAGCCTAGAATATTCAGGATTTCATTTTAATTTGGTGGTTTAGCATTAAAAACTGAATTGAAGTTTTGTACTTCTGCGCATTTCAGGCATGGGTAGACGAGTTTACTAAATAGAAATTAAAGTTGTAGAATAAGTCATTTTTTCAAATTCCCTAGAAAATAATCAAGTTTTCTCTAGAAAAAAGTGAAAGAGGACTACTTTTTTTGCAGTGACGTACCTGCAAACGACGTACCTGCAGGGGTACGTGAGAAAGCACCCTCAGGCACCAGGTGTTGGGGGTGCCAAACCAACATTAAATAATTATTTAAATAAGGTTGAAATCTATTTTCTGAAATGGAAACACTGCTGATTAAACACCATAGCAACAATCCCGTCGTACATCGCAGTAGCTGGGTGGGGGGCGCGCAGGTGCCATTAGGAAGCAGAATTAACTGGAAACCACAGTTTAATATTGATAAGCTACGAAAATTCTATGAGAAAGACATTGAACCTCATCAGTGTTTTAACATCATCATCAACCATTTCATCCAACTTTGTAACACATCACTTCATCTATCACCTAGGCTTAAAATAATTCAATAAACTGCCTTTGTGCAATAAAGAAATAAATAAATATGATGATCTTGCACTAAGAAGACTCAGGTGTAGTCCAAGATAAGAGACCAAACCTAGAGCATAGACGGCCGAACAGTCATTAATTTTGCTTTTAAAATATTCATTGCTGGTTGAAAGTAATTTTAATGTGTGTGTATTTTATTGGTTTTTGCGTAATAATGATCAGTTATCAGTGCCTGCTGTTGAGTAAATTGTGTTGAGTGTGTTACTTTCAAGATTTTTCATCATTATTTTAGTTAGTTTGAAGTGACTGACAATTGAATAAACTGACAAATATACATAAACAGAATTTATTAATTTCGAATTCATTTAATTGCTATTACTTTATACTGAAGACTTCCGCCATTGCGGAAGTCTTCAGTATAAAGTAATAGCAATTAAAGGAATTCGAAATTAATAAATTATTTTAGTGTTTTAAAATCCGTAACAGTATTGATGGGTCATAGAAGAGCCAACAAATCAAAAGGAATTTCGCTTCTGGATCCACAATCCACGTAAGTAGGAATATCTGGAATAAACTGAATGAGAATAAGAATCAATTATCAATTTAAATGCAATTCGTTGTGATTATAAAAATCGCAAATTGTAGTTGGTTTTTAAATTTAGAAACTCTTGAACGATATAGTTATTGTGGCTTCAGAAATTTGTTAGTACAGTCTTCCTTATACTGAATTCCCCTCAAATTGATTTATTAATTCCTAGATCTAAATCAGTTGTGTGAATTTGTCTGATATTGGAAATAAGTTTCTTTGTTAAGTCAAATTTTTCTTCCCTACATCATTGATTGAAGTAAATTCCTTTATATATATATATATATATATATATATATATATATATATATGTTACATTTTAAAGACTCGCGGATGGAAAAATATGAATGGTGTATTTCCTGGTACATCCGATTAGCAAGATAATAATTTTTTGAATCGTTACTCATGTGACGTTTCGTTGCCATCACAGGTAGCATCTTCTGACTTGGAGAGTGGTCAGTACCACTATCCAAGTCAGAAGATGTTGCCTGTGATGGCAACGAAACGTCACATGAGTAACGATTCAAAAAATTATTATCTTGCTAATCGGATGTACCCGGAAATACACCATTCATATATATATAAATAAATAAATAAATATATATATATATATATATATATATATATATATTGTCAGGGCTTTTCCGGCTGCTCCTTGAAGGGCTATATTTATATAAAAATCTCACATATAACTCCCTTCGAAAGACCAAAACCTTGCACAAATAAAATTGAGTATTGAAGGATGCAATACTGGTAGAAGGTTTACCTGAAATTTGCAAAGTGATATCTCCTTTCCAATAGGAATCACCGTCCTGGCGGGGTCTCAGGATGTTCACCTCTCCTAAACTTATTCTAAAAAATTATAAGATAAAGTAAGGTGTAACACACTGGATCTCCTTTCCACTCAATAATGCCGTCAGAGACAGGTAGGTTACTAAATGATACAAATAATTCATAAATCATTTGTTATCATTTCTACAAGTACCACCTACCGCCCTCAATGTCAACATTAAGGAGGGTATGAGCTATCACGTTATATCACCCTATTTAGCTGGTTATTGGCAGGAATCTGAGAAACCTTGAATACCCAAGTAGTTGCCGGGGGCCGTATGCTGTTCAAAGGCTTAGCATAAACTAGCAAATGCAGTCAAAAACACATAGACTCCCTCAAACCTACTGGCGTTAAACAAAAGTTCTCCAATAAATCACTGAATAGAATATACCATACTAACAGGGATAATAACGGAAATGCTTGTTAACACTTTATACATTTATTGAAACATTGACTGAGCAGACAGATGAGTAGAATTTAAGGAGTGACTCCCCTGCTATATTCATATAGCTCTGAAATTAATGGTGAAATTACATGGAAAGATAAAATTGTCAGGATTTTTAATTAATGAAAGTTCTATTGATTTAAATAAAAATGAATAATGATAGAGCAGTGAGCTCTCAGGTCTCGCGTGGCAATGAACGGCAGCTTTTACAATGTGGCACCACTATTTTATTTTCGCCTATAGTGATATTTTATTTCTTTTCGAAGTGCGCGCACACATAGAAGGCCTTCTAATATTAATATTGTAACTCACTTGGTTGGTTGGAGTACTGTTGCACGGATTTGGATGGAATTTCCTCTTCAGCGTCCTCGTGCTGGCTCCGGATTTTCTTGACGGAAATTTTAATATTTTTTAGCGGTTCACTATAAATTTGTAACTTTTGGAAATAAAAACTTTTTAGGCTGAACGTAGGCCGAATAAACCACCGTTCGGACAGGTGTGGTTCGAGTTGACTTTAATTTTTACATGAAACAAATTTAACATTTAAGTTGGACATGTCCTTTTCTAACAAGATCTTGAGCCGGAAGAAAGGGTGGATTTCTTTTCAGAACTTTTTACATCCTGTATTCAAATTCAACCCCTTCCACGACTAATTATAGGCTAATAGAGCCGGCAATGTTGTAGAGTGATCTGCAGCAACAGACTCTCAAGAAAAAAGATCATGATTTTTTGAACAAATCAGATCATATAACATTAAGCAATAAAGAGAAAAAATGATTAAGTAGAAATTCGAAACACTTCATAAAAAACAAATCAGTTCGGGACACAAAATTCAAAACTTAAAATCTATCATCGATCAATCCTACATCGACTTTGTGATATCGATAATTTCCAAGCACATGTACTCAAAAAATTACGAAATTCAAGAAGTGATTGTGATACCTTCAAGAAATTGTGCTCAAGTGATTCTACAGTGATTGTAATTAACAAAATTTAAATAAAGCAGTGGAAAACAAGTGTACAACAGAATATATGAGCATTTCCAAAATCCTAACCTGGAATTTGGTTATGTTAGTCCTCGTTGGACATTACTAATCACAGATGAGAAAATACAAATAAACTAGGTGAGTGGATGGCTTTCAGGCCTCATTCTATAATTTGATCAGTTTAAAAACACAATAATTGCTCAAATTAATTATTTGGAGCTGAAATATGCAGTCTTTGCTACTATCGACTTATTTTAAATCGATAATCATTATTGACTATTTGTATGGTTGATATCTCGATACATTGTGTTGACATTGACAGTTGTAGTTAGCCGGTAGTATGACTTATTATTCCATAACCTAATACTAGCTTACTTTGTCTACTTAATATATGATTTTTATGACAGCGTTTCATGAAAGACAGAGGAACTAATTTTCAATTTATGAGTGTAATAATTGTATCTCAATTTGATTCACCAAGTTTGGATGCTCTAAGCTAAATTATAATGACGTCATGTAAGTGCCAAATTTAAACATGATTGAGTTAGGATTGATTTATCACCATATTATACAATGTAAGTAAAATGAACCGTCACAATATTATATTCATAGTCACGTTTCCTTAAGTCTTGCACCCACTCTTTTTCAACACAACTTTTTATGTTTTATCTCGCTTTCAAAAGATTTTTATTATGAAAAGATTTTACGTGGAAGAAATTACTTTCAAAAAAGTGTGGATATGAAGGTATGAATTTAAAATTATAGGTTGGTTGACATTTAATATACAAATATACACACAAACAATTATTACTATCAAAGCTTGCTTTTACTGTCTGACAAAAATGAACAATACTCATCATAAAATTACAAATAATTATTATGTTACATTCCGTTATTCATAATTTTCTGTTACCTATAACTTTTTCTTGATTCATCGATTTTAGATTTTATCAATGAAAAACATTTTGGCTGTGGAAAAGCACATTAGTGTGAGTTTGTGAATGTGTGCAAGCGCTCGCTTATTCACTTCTCTTCCTCTTATTTTCCATCCCCTTGTTTTCTCTCATTCCTTACTCTTTCTCCATTCTTCAATCAATACTCTTCGTTCGATGCTCACATTCACAAAAGAATTCCAATTTGAAACGCCAAGAACAACAAAAGAGAATTATAAAGGTTTCAGTCTATTTTCCTTCGGACTAATGTCAAAATGGTTTCCGACTCTTTATCCACTGGCAGAGGCTCCTATTTCCCGTTTTTTATCGCACGATACGTTACCATAGGTTCGTATCTCTGATCACGTCTGGGTAAAAGCATAAGCTCTTCCAATCTTCTCTTTTACACCATCGCTCTTTCCCTTGACTAGCTCATGGAGTCTATCCTCTATGTAGTCCATCGCAGTTAGAGCTGGTTTTTAAAGTAAGAGTTGGCTATGAGATTTATGTTGATGAAATTAAGTTAGTTAGAGCTTGCCTAAAGATAGAATAGAAAAGAGCTTCATTTATAAAATCAACAAATATACGCCAAAAAAAACGTATTAGGTTCTCCAAAGCCGTTAGCCGAAGAGCTTGAATTTTTATTGTTGGATTGATGTAAATGTGACAAAATGAGCCCAAATATATATAAAACACGCATTCCTAACTGAACTCTCATCCAGCTCTTCTCTATTTTGTTTTGTTTTTTCAATTTATCAGGATGTTATTAATCCTGAAAATGCAGTTTGAGGGTGACAAGTAGTTCATTTAAAAAAATTAGAACGGAGGATGAATAATAATAATGAAATTGAGTGTAAGTACTATCACATACGTTTCAAATATCTTGTAATATCTTTAATATGAAATTATATTATGGTTGATAAACAGTAACGGCTCTAGAAAATAAAATTATTTGAAGATCAATATTGCAGCTGCAGTTTTCGTAAGAAATATAATTGAATTCAATTGAGTCAAATTATTATATAATGACAATATAATCAATGATAGTATGTTTAATTTTTTCTTCAGAGGATGAAGCCCACATAGATCTAAGACCTATGGATGGGTCATGAGCTGGATGATGATGATTGCTGAGTTGGACCTACAATAATTATTATTATTTAAGGTGGGTCTAGAACCACCGGGAGTGATCTTGAAGCCAGTCGTTTTTGCTGATCAATCAAGTTGGTTACCTTCAAAAAGAGGGTCGAGAAGCTCGCAGCTTATCTTATCTGATTGAAGAAATACCTGCAATGGCTTACGGCTATCACTTTCCTAATTACACAAGATCAATACTAAAGAATGCTTGTTATCGCTAAGAACTATTACTATATTTAAAGAAGTGTTTTCGTAACCCTGGAATGATTCGAATTGGAGCCAATGAAACAGGAATAATTCAAAAAACTATTATAAACAGTAGTCTTGTATTTTTGATACGTTCCAATCAAAATTATGTTTTTTTTTTTTTTTTTTTTAATTTTGGGTACCTGAATGAAACCAATGCAAGTAGTGAGGTAATAAAGTGTATTGATGTTGTTTGTATATGGATTGGCGTTCAAGTGGACTGTATCTAATTTTTTTACTATTTAAATTTAAGCCAAGTATATCTAACATAAAGTTCTCATGTGTGCTGAGCACAGAAAGAAAGAAAAGTAGAACGAACTTGCCAACTATGCGGCCGATATGAAGCGTCGAAATCAATTTGGGTATTTGGATTAGGAGAGGATACTGAAAGGGCTAGGATTACAGGGAAGGTTTACTAAATTTGAATCAACAATTCGGCGATTTGTTGCTGTACTCTCTCTGGCGGCTACAGGAAACCTCTTGGTCGATAATATCGTGTTTTCGTACACCCTAATTTGTCAAAGAGGGACTTGTGCGTATATGTCAAATTTATTGTATTTTATGTAGGCTAGTTGAAAATAATAAAACCTTAGATTCGCCGTTTTGAAATTAAATATTACCAATCATAGAACCAATGCATATGATAGGGCATATGATATTATATACGGCCCTATCATATGCATTGGTTCTACAATATTCAATTTCAAAACGGTGAATCTAAGGTTTTACTATTTTCAATTAGCCTACACAAAATACAGTAAATTTGACATATTCGCACAAGTCCCTCTTTGACAAATTAGGGTGTACGAAAACACGAAAGCGAGTTGACCGGCTTGCTCACACACAAATTCGAATCGAACTGAAATTGGGGAGGAAATGATTGATTAATCGATCAATTGCAATTACTTTAATTGCCGTCAGGTAACAGCACCGTACAGCGATCGCAACTACCGTCAATTATCGAAATCTTCGAAACTCTCAAGAAAGTAGTTTCGAATAGTGGATCTATAGCCCAAACAGTATACTTTTAAAGAAATTCTAAATACTTTTATTTCAAATTTAACAGAATGATTCACTACCCAAGAAGTTATTGAAAGATTTGGTGTCAGGAAGCTGCCGTTGGACAAAGCTGCATGAGGGAGTAACAGGAAGGACATTATTGATGAAGCAGTGAGCAGCGGAGGCGAGCTGCGAAAGAGGTCAAGGTTCATCATGGACTTTAGCAGCAGTATATTGTGTGAGTAATGTTGATTACTTAAATTCCTTCCTCGTATCTATGTTTCCAGCCTTATTCATTCCATGAAGAAAAGTATTTCAATATAATGGAATAATTAGTTGATAACAGTTGAAATTCTTTCCCTAGGAAATCAATCCTAAATGTATTTTATCATTATTTAATATTGGTGAGTTTCTTGTCATTCTGATTGGTGAGAGGTGGAATGACATAATTAAAAGGTTATAAATATAATAAAAATTGTTTTTTTTTCTTGGATAACATTTTCTTTAGATCCTTAACAATAAAGGTGACAGCGAGAGATAGCGCTTAATATCGATAAGAATTTGATGGATAGATGAATAGAATCTTCTGATTCACAGCAACAGCTAAGAATAAATTTTGAAATTTAAGCTCATTTTCACGAAAACACTGCACATTTTTTCTGTTCTGAATTAAAAAAAAAAATGTA
The DNA here is from genome assembly GCA_948455865.1 of Conomelus anceps. Taxonomy (NCBI): domain Eukaryota; kingdom Metazoa; phylum Arthropoda; class Insecta; order Hemiptera; family Delphacidae; genus Conomelus; species Conomelus anceps. The sequence goes on from OX418225.1 coordinate 15,659,238, forward strand.
ATTCACTGTCAACAGAGAATAACTGTCAAACTTTGAGTTTTAGAACAATCTTATCTACTTTTTTCAATATTTGTTCGAGTAAATTATTCCTTTTAACACTCTCTCGATAAGGAATACTCCCATTGAATAAAATCAGATTATTGTTTCTGCATTCATGAATAATGATGCTTCAATCGATAGCTCATCAATTATTATAGCATGAAGAATGATATTCCTGATTAGAATTCTATTATTGAAAGTGATAGAAAAGTAATTGTAATGCTGTTTTGAGACAAGAAATTTCACTTCCTATTTAAAACAAAGAGTGCCAAAAATGCAGAACAATTCTGATATTTCAATCAATATCTTTCGAAGAAAGTTCGGTAGCTAGAAGGTCGAATGGCACTCAGATTTTTCCTCAACTAATTTACATTTTTTTAGTGAATATCGACTTCCTTTGAATAGCAATATCAATTTACATTCATCAACCATTATAAGGATAATCTTCCAATGTAACCTGTATTATCAACCTTCCAATATAGTTTGGCTGATAACAATAAATTTTAAATAAACTTTTGAATATTCGATAATTATTGTTATATGATAGGTAAGAATTCTTTGATGGTAAGAATGATGCTTCAACCTTAGACCACATTCTTATTCTACACAATTGCTTTATTATCCAATGTAGACTACCTCAAGTTCATTTTTATGAGGTACATCATGGTTCATATACCCATATTATGTGTGTCTTAGGTGCCAAAAAGAACTAAGCATACAAATTATTAGTAGTACACCATGTGCTGCGCGGGCTAGTCTATACTTCTTGTACATTGTCAAACAGATTCAACCAACTGTACTCTGTGTTTGTCCCCTTTCATTCACTTTACACCGAACCGTTTTAATACTGAAAATAGTTTCAACTCTCTTCTGTGGTTTTACTTACTATTCACTCTGCTCTCTTTACTACTGCTTTTCATGCTCTATGATCAATTCAACATTCACTGTCTGATATTATATTGTTACGGGTTCTAATATAAGGCTGGCAACATTAAAGTTCACACTTGGACTTTATTTACACAGATTAGTCTATTTACATACGCTAATTATTGTAAGTTCAATTAATAAATAAAAACAGATCAACAAATGACAAGCTAATACTTATTCTTAGTAATTATTCACTAGAATTAATGAATAATTAATTACAGGCTGATCAATAACAAAAGAAACTAGAGTCCAATAAACTGTACAATAATGTAGAAAGGAATGATAAAAAGAGCAGCTAATCACTTACAAAACACAGTCCAATTCGTTATTTGACATTCCCAAATAGTATCACTTGACACAACGTCTTTAAACTATTAGTAAGCTGCACAAACATTAAACACTTGTCTCTGCACTTGACACTGGAATCAGGTACTGTTTACTCAACGGCACGAGATCTGTAATACAATCTGACACGCGAGCTTTTGTAAAAACTGACTCACTGGTTCACGTGGACTCCTTTATAAAGCTTGTAGTTGTATAATTCCAAGAATTGGAGGTCACCAGACGCTTCGAGAAGGCCACGGAACATGATCTCAATTGTTCAAGAAGTCTGAAGAAATCTTGAGAAGTCTCGAGAAATTCAATTGAGTGAGAGAGTTACAGACTTGAAGAATAAGAGTGACAAAGACATGTGAAGAGCAAGAGAATGAAGATCGGATGTCAAAGTCACGTCTGACCATGAAAACAATAGAATGATATAAATAGAACAAGTGCATGAATAACTTGTAACAATATTTATACTTTGCTAATTCTTCCTACTTCCTTTCCAACTTCATGGGCCTTTCAAAAAAAATCTGAGTCTCACAAGTACTGTAGTTTATTACAATGCGCACAAGGTATAGAAACTTGAACAAATGTTTAATTTGGTAGGGTAAACTTCCAACATTTTAGTTCAGTTTTATGTAGTAAATAGTTCAAAGTTTGATTTTTTGTTTCACTAGAAGCAGAATCTTATCAACCGTTTTGCTTCTAGCTCTATTATTTAGCATTGCCTAATGGATGAGATCATTATTTGCATATGGAACGAGCCATTCATGACACACAAAAACCTTTAAACGATTTCAAATGGTTAAATCGAGCTTGACCTGTAAAAAAACAGCGAAAAATTAATGACAATGAAAAGGGCTACGATTAACTGTTTGGGGCTCGCGAGTAACTGATACAATGTTTTGCACAACCCATTTATAGCGAGTATCGAGTTTTATATATCTTTTTGAAATGATTGTTGATAGGGTTTGAACGCTAAGCGTGTTCAAAACTGATTAGCAATTCAAATTCATGGAGGGAACGTATACGCTTGAGCTGGAAAATGAAACTCTCTACACATTACACTGGAAGCAGAGGTTTCACTCATGTTTTTTGTATAATCGAGAACGTATCCCTTTTATCGCGAGATTTATTTCAACTCATAATGTGATGATATTATGTCTTCTCTGGAATCTTATATAATAAAAAAAGGTGACAACGTTTTTTAAGCATATATATGAAACATTAACTTCAACCCAGTTATTCTTGTTCCATTCTTCTGAGCCAAGATGAAGTTGAATTCCCAATATAAGCCTGTTCAACTAGACTCATTTTATTTCATACTCTTCATTTTTATTAAACCTCTATATAAATCTTCCCGAAATTAATTAATAATTAATTTAAATTTTCCAAGTGAAGTATTCCAGTCACATAACGTATAAAGGTTTGGACTCTAGTTGAGCTTTAGTAATATTGAATTGAGTAATTCAACTGAACGCTCGGGACTGCGCTGGGAAGGGTGACCGGCAAAAAATGACATGAATTTTCTGCTTTACTATCTCTTACCTGGTGGTTCGGAGCTCACTCTAAACTGTGGATATGCCTTCCATAACATAATTATCATCCACTTATTACCCACGCACAAGTCTCTTACTGATTCAGGCATCAGCAGTACCGCAAGGAAAAATTGGACTGAAAAGCGTGGTGTTTCTTTAAATTTAATTCATCTACTCACATTAAGATTAAGTAAATAAATATTGGCTCAAAGACTTTGATATCTTTTCATAGGATTTATACTTTAATGTAAAATATGTTGACCCTTCTATAAACTATTATTAGTTTAATCTCTCTTGGGAAAAACAAACTCATTTATTTCCAATCAAAATACTTGAATCAGAAGAAAAGCGACTAATTTTCGAGAGAAAATTTCTTTGGGAGATGGAGAAGTGTTTGAAACGAGGAGAATTAATTCTCAATTGCTCATCACCTTCTCAAGAGTAATTGGAAGCCGAATTTTTTTCATGAACGCTGTAGAGCAAAGTGGCAATTGATAATAATTACAAAAGAATAAATGATACGACTTGAAGATAAGTAGAGGCCTTGTGAATAATGGAGGAAATAAATTAATTCATGCAAATTTTCCGGGAAAGTATCGATAATGTCAGAACTAATTTGAGAATATGTGGGAGGTTAACGATGAAACCCGAGGAATCCTTTATGAAGTTGAGACAGCTCGTTCAACTCACCCCAAAAACAAACTTCAGTTTCACGCATTTCATTTCTTATTATTGAACTTTTCGAACAATGTTTGAAGAGCCTTGAACTCGATTTTCAATTCTGTTTCGCAGTGAACACACTCCAATCTTATTGAAATTCTGGTATGATCATTCCTAGCATGAAACAGCCCACACTACTAGTAAGCTCTGATAATGCTTTCAAGTACAGTAATAAGATTCCAAGAAGATACCAATAAGATTGGTTGTATGTTAGTTGAATTAATAAATAAATACTTGGAAAAGTGATAGGGAGTATTATTTGAAGGTGATTCATTTGGAGAGTTTCAGAAGTAAGAGGAACATTAAGATTTTCAGAGGATGAATAAATAGATAGGAAAATTACTTTATCAAGGGCAGAATTGGGACTCAATGACCTCTCTTCCATAATTTAACCTATAGAAGCAGTAAGAAATCAAGCTTTCAAGTAGAGTATTAGGATCTGTGATGTTTTCCATGACAAAATACTTGATGAACAATCTAATATCAAAACTGATATTGTATTTCAATAAATACATGATTTATATGATTTTACTCACTTTTCCTGGAGATACTGGAGGAAAGCATTCCACTTTTGAAAAGAAGCTCCGTCAGAGGCTGATGAAGCTTCTTTTCAGAGTGAAATCATATATTTCCTTGAAATACAGTGTCAGTTTGCATATTCGACAGTATTAAGATTTGGAGTTCCAGGAAGTTCCAGAAAAAAATTGGAAAACGTTAAAAAAAACGAGACTTTATTGAGCACGAGCTGACAATTTAATGTATTTATAGTACCATAGCCGATTTAAACTCCTTAAAATGTTATGCTTAAGTTCAAAGAGCGAAACACGCAAGCGAGGAGTAAGCTAGTTTGCGGATGTTTTCTTCAAAGAGATTACAGAGCTATACAGCATATCTGTAGTTATGTAGTTATCTATACATATTATTTGAGTATGCCAAGTCCATCGAAACAAATTTTGAAACTCTTTGTTTTTACTCTATATATCATACTTATTAAAGAGTTTGACAAATTTACGTGACAGAACCGTTGAGTATTGGCCGAAGCCCGACTTAACATTAGGACATTGGTATGCCTTTGTATGTTCGCTACCATCGGACTCCCCTATACAGAGTCTGGGTGCATAGGTAAGTGTGGATACCAGAACTCCTCTGAGTTACTCCTGGCGTCCAAGCCATCATTCAACAGAGACGTTTGGAAAGCAACACAATAAATAAATCGATGTAGCCTTTTCTGTATCTGGGATGAAGAAAACTCAATCCACCAAAAGACACAACAACGCAAAAATCTTATACTAGGTATAAAAATCATAATATACGTTTCATACATTAAACATGATAAACATAATATTATTTGAGGGTGACTTTTTTTTAGGATGAAGCCCACATAGGTCTGAGACCTGTGCGTGGGTAATGAGTTGGATGATGGTGGTTGATGAGTTGGACCTACAGTTTTAGGTGGATTCCGAACCACCGGGAAGTGATTTTACAGCAGAGACCAGTGTCCTTTTTGCTGGCCAATCTATTCGGTCACCGTTACAAACAGGATAATTTCAAAAGTATTTGAATCAGAGAGATTTCTACCATTTATGAATACCATATTAATCAGAAAGTCTCATAAGCGCTAGCAGTGCAACACAAATAACAGAAACTAGTCAGTTTATTATAAACTCATTCTTATTAATTGGATAAACAAAGCAATGTTCAAGTAGAATGAAACATTGATCAGTTTGAAAAATATGATGCTCAGATGGAATAAACCTGTATTTTAAAGCATATTTAGATCTAATAAAACTTTGTAGATTAGTTTCCCAGTAATAAAATATGGCTAGATGCTCATCGCGTTCGCGTAGAGTTCATTTTACGCTGAAGGCACAAGAGGAAAAGTGTTTCAGGAATGTCTCGGTTCAAAATCGAATTGCAGAGAGAAAGCTTCCCTTCTTCTCTTTTCACTTTCATTGAGAAGGGATTTGCCACCCCTCAGTTCCTCAAGGGCACATACAAATGTCGCAGGGTTGTTGTATCGATAATGCACTCTTAGTCTGAGCTCCCAACAAGATCCGATGTGAACTGGAATAGAACTATTAATACTTGTTGTGGAGGAGTGGCAAGTTGATCAGTTTTCAGTTGACTGAGACGCGAATTTGAATTGAATTGTTTTTTATTATTTCTGATGATGCCCACATGAGTCCGACACTTGTGCGTGGGTAATAAAGTGAATGATAACTCATCGATTCCAGACGGGGAGCGGGATTTGAACCCAAATCTTCCCCTCATATTTGTCAGCTCATTTAGCATTAAGTTACGTAAGCTGCATCTTGAGGCGTACTAGCTTTAAAAGGAATATGAATGAACTATAGCTCAGAAAGTCGCGCACATCAAAAAGCTGTGAAATAATGTATTTTATTTGGTATTTTTATTTATTATTCTTATAAATTTTATTTAACATATATACTTATATACTAACACTATGTACTTATTTCCAACATTTCAAAATGGCTGCCTTGTTCATTAATACATACATGAATTCGTTTTACCAAGTTTGTTGACACTTTGTGGAGTACGCCTACTAATCTAGTACATAACTAATTTGTTATTCTCCTTGTAATGTTCATTTTCAGTTCATTCAGAGTATGAAGCCTATTTTTATAAACCCATTCTTTGAGATAACCCCTACAGGAAAAAATCTGGAGGCGTTAAATACTGGTAAAATACTAGTAAATAAGAAACACTCGTTGCTCTTGGGAGAGCGACATGTTAACCTTATCGTAATCTAAACAATATTGCAGACCTGTTGTAACCTGTACACACAATAATGGGCTTTACATCTGTTGTTTATGTTACCAGTGGTGTTATCTTGCGGTAGCCACTAGAAAAATATAAAAGATCCACAATTTCCAGACTTGTTTATTTTGATATGCGCGACTTAATGAACGCACTGTATTAATAATGTATATTAATAATATATAATCGAAGATCAATGATTCGAATGTCCAAACATCAGCACAACCTCTAGTATAAAATTTACGTTATTATCAAAATCATTATCTGTAGATCCAAGTGTTTTCTTCGTTCGTTAAATTTTTGCCAAATGGACTGTAAAACTGCGCTTCAATAGCGTCGCAATTGAAATGAGAGAATTTTGCAAACGCTTCGTTTTTAATAACAAAAGCATTGTTGAACGGAAATCAGACAGGTGAAGCCGAGGGATTGAAACAAGCCAATTAACTTGGCCGCGATATTATTGCCATCGCCGTAATGAGCTTGCCTTTCAATGAGTGTGCAATATGCATTGATTGCAGAGCAGAAATCAATTATCACACTGGATGAATTTTCAAACATTCGGCTCTTATTAAGTTCAGAATATGCTATTAAAAACTCGTAACCTGGTATAATGGTTACCGCCCTCTTGTCATTTTGTGATCCGGCAGTTTGATTATTTTCATAATCGATGAATTACAGAGCAAGTGATGTTTTGGAGAGAAATGTGTGACCACAAGAGATGGTGGCAAAAATGTGATTGAACAAGAGTTATTGACTTGACGTTATCTCATCATTTAAAGATTTTTATATTCAAATTAATTTCTGAATTGCATTCTAATGATGGATTTCTTATGTGGCTGTAATTTCCGATAAAATATTTTTTATTGCATGGAGTGATTACGAAATAATGACCCAACTTTCAAGACTTTGATTACAAACCGCATATATTCACCATAGTTTTTATGAACAAGTTTAATGAAAACTTAAAAAAGCTTTCATAAAATAATTAATGTTTAACGTTACTGCCACCAGAAGCCCAAACGGTATCTAAGCGTTAATCGAGTTTTTCCCAAACTCCACTACACTTTTAACGGTACTACACTATCAATGGCTGCAGTTATTTGTTCTTTTAATTTCTTGGACATGCTCAGGAAGTAGTCATCTTCTCAATTATAAGAAGAGGAGCACATTGTCCAGATGAATGAAGTACCAACACATTTGCATTTACCTGTTCGAGAATTCCTGAGTGACAAATTAGGTAGAACTCTATCTATCGTTTAGGTAGAATTCTAGAATTCTATAGCTTTGACGGATTGGCCGCATAAGAATTCACGATGAGAATTCACTTCTTCACTGCCTCCCAATAAACCCAGAAACAACCCCTATGGAACTTTTTCTAATGGGTGTAAAAGATAAAGTGTTGATTTCTCTGCATGTTTACTTTTCTAACCAATCACAAGGCAGTTTATTTTAACCAATCGAAGCACAATGATATCGATTAATCCTACCCTATCTCTCCACAGGTATATGGAACTCCCATCGCTTAAGCTGGATAATACAGGGTACTGTGTCACCTTGCAACCATTAACAAAAGGATTATTTTTAGACAATTGAAGTAGTTCCTCCAATGTCAACAGTCGATCAAGAAGCTAGTACTAATTCCACTCAAAAATTATAGAAGTGAAATGTAGAATCTCTCATCAGCCAACCATGCAGGAAACTAGTCCACCTTGTAACTAATTACAACCAGTTTTTTTTTTTTTAATCAATTGAAGCAATTTCTAGCAGCTAACAGCCAATCATCAATCTATACTCCTACCCAATCATAGAACTATAATGTGGAACCTCCCATCAGCCAATCAATCTTAATGTAGGATACTGACAGAATCTTCCAACCACCTTGTCACCAATCACAACCAGTTTTTTTCAATCAATCGAAGCACTTTCTAGCAGCTAGCAGCCAATCATAAATCTATACCCAATCATAGAACTATAATGTGGAACCTCCCATCAGCAAATCTTAATGTAGGATGCTGAGAGTATCCTCCAACCAATCAAAAGACAGTAGTTTTCAACCAATTGAATCATTTGCTTCAAATACCAGCAGCCAATCACAAAGATTTACTCCCACCCAATCAAACTAAAACATCAACCCATCAATCAACCGTAATGCATGAAGCTTGGTCCAACCAATCACAAGACACTTATTTTAACCAATTGGAACACTTTCTTTCAATTCTAGCAGTGAAGCAAATAAAGCTATTTCTGTCACCCAATTATAGATGTGGAGCCTAATATCTGGGAAGACCCTTACAGGCATTTCAGCCAGGCTGTTTCAATGCCATGCTATGGGGAACCTGGTCAGATAGGAACTTGAGCAGATCATAATAATGATTATCGATGATATCAAACTTGACAGATACACATGAAGGATTAAAATCCAATCATGTTATGCCTGATCAAGAGAGTTAATCAATTTGTGATGACGGGAATGTCAGCGACACGCTGGAAGTTATTCACGTAGATATATTTTCGAAACGAAAGTTGCGGAAATGTTTTCGATGCCGTAAAGTTTTCTGGAGTCGAAGGCAATTCTTTTGATTAGTGCTTCGTTGAAGGAAGTGACTGAACCGATGCTAGCAATAAAGGCAGTCATTAAATATGTTCAAACAGCTTTACACAGCAGTTTGGCTTGAGCCCAGCTAAGCGCCAGTAGACGTCTGCATCCTATACGTGAAAGCCTATATTATCACGCACGACAACCGGCTTCTACCACAAAGGAAAAATGGCCCATATTTTGTGAAGGCATTAAATTGGGTCATCATAATGCGGAGGAGAATTTAATTTTGTTTTTCATCAGAAGCTGGACGAATACTTTCTACTTTGCCCATTTTCTAAGGAGTACATCAATTTTCTTTCATTTCTTCCTTTTAATAATTAGTGTCGAAGTTCTTTTCATCACGGTTGTTTTCTATGGAAAAATTAATGAAGTGGTCAATTAATAATAATAAGTGTATGTCTTTTAATGGTGGGGAGACCCTTACGGGTAGTTCCACCTCGCCGTTTGTGCCATGTTACGGGGAACATGGTGGACCTATATTTTAGGTGGGTTCCGAACTACCGGGTAAGTGATAATAAAGCTTGTAACATCAAGTCATTGAAGCACGGTCACCCATCCAAGCGCAGTCTTGGTCAATTATGCAAATGTGAATAATCAATAATTATTGTCATGAAACATTAGAAATTCAGAACACAAAAATTTTTCAAAAGTCGTGATGCTGATATGAGGATTATTATACTAATAAGAGGATTTTTTGCCGTATTGATAAACGTTTCTTTTCAAAGAAAGACTTGGATAAGTCATTCCTAGCGGCAGTAGGTCTTACTTAGGCTACCCTTACAAGTTCACGAAGTGACAAGCCAGCGAGCAGCTGTAACAGGCTTGACTCCAACAAAGGCTTGACTCCTGATAAATTTTTTAACACTAATAATTTACATTAAACAACACTAATTTACACTAATATAAGAATTTACACTACATAAATATTGTAGGGCCAACTAGGTCGGTTCGTAACCAGACTTGTCAGCTAGTAAACTAGTAAACAGCTAGTATAATTATCACTTCAACTTAAGTTCGTATTTAAGAACCTCACTTAAAAATCTTCTCAACTTTCCAATACTTTCTTAAAATCACGTTATCAGATCCGTTCTGAGCCAAGCTAGATAGAGGGCTATCTTGAAGCCGTTCTTGAGATTATGTTCAATCATACTTTGGCTTCTTCATTTTTATTGTAGCATCGGTTCATCAAAATAAAATCATCACATTCCATTTATGCATCATTGCTATGTAATTCACTGTATATTTGGCCTACTAAAACTATTTTTATTTTCTTAATCTTCATCGAATTCTAACCTACAAATTTTGATCTATAGAAAAAATCAAGTTCTTTAAGCTCATTGTTTTGCAATAAGATAGCGCTCACTATAGGCTAATGCTACATCGATCTTTCGTCATGCGAAATATCGAAAGTGAAATATTAATATAAAGGATTTTGGAATATTAATAATAACAAATCAGTAACTGTGAATTCACATACGGTACATTGTCTTTATCTTATCAACTAACTTATGTTGAATTATGTTTGTTAGTGTTTAAATTATGTTTGTTAGTGTTTAAATTACGTTTCGAGGTTAGGCCACCTTGTTCAATGTAAAGTCGTTCATAGATAAAAATGTCTAAATTACGTTCATAAATACCCTGATAGTACTTTAATTATGCAGTTGTATTGTCTTGTATGTTAAAAGTTTAGCTGTCTTGATTTATCTTGTTCTACTCACATCGAGAACTTGGTAATGTTTGTGCTCTTTGCTTATTATTTTTATGTTTGAGCATGTTTGTCTAGCTAAGCTAAGTTCAATTTGAATCTGATCGGATATTTAAAATTTTAAAGAACTATTTTCTGGTATACGAATATTATTTATCAGAAAACAACCAACTCCTTTGTTATTACTCCTCCAGCTAACCGTTGTTTTTAAACAACAGTCAAATTTTTAAACATTTTTTTTTTAAAAAATCGGTCAAAATTACAGATTTTTAGCTGTTTAATAAAAAGCTTTAAAGAATTTTATGTGGTCACCTTATGACAAAAATACACTTCCAAAAATACAAAATTGATAATCTAATATTAAACCTGACACTGTACTTCACTTTTATATATTGTTTTACTCACTTATATTGGAGATGATGAAGAAATGCATTTCACTCCTGAAAAGAAGCTTCGTCAACCTCTGTTAGGGCTGACGAAGGTTTTTTTCAGAAGTGGAATGCATCCCTCTAGCATCTCCAATATAAGTGAGTAAAACAATATATGAAAATGAAATACAGTGTCAGTTTTAATATTAGATTGTTCATTAAGTATTTCGTCATGGAAAACATCACAGACAAAATTGATGATAAATATGCCAAAAAAGGAGTGGTTGATAATAGAAAATTCTGGCGGACAATCTGATATGGTCGAATAATAGGGAAGTGAGTTGACTGATTGATCGATTGATTGATTTATAAAGCGGCCACTGACCACCTCTCAAAGGGGTATATGGACTTGTCATATTTTTAAAGTCATAATTTACACAATTTGAAGTATTGTAGTATTACAATGTTGGTAGAGTAAAAATGATATTACATTATTGTGTAATATTATTGGAGAAGTAATTAGCTGAAATATCATCAGAGGAAATTTTCTGATTCATCAAATACCAGAATGAAACTAATACCACAGCCGTCCTCTATGATAATAACCTTTTAATGCAATTGCGAGTCATGAGGAAGCCAGTAAGGAATGAAATAGGCCTAGTAGAGTAGCTGGTCCCAACTAGTCTTGTGAACATTTCCCGCGATTATAATAGCTGACAGACCTGGAAGATAGGCCTGGCCACTTGAGCTGAGAACTGTTCAAGTGCAAATTGAATTCCTACCTTACTTCCCCCACCTCATCCTTGCCATGACTCTTACTCTATCTATCAACATGATGAATGGACATGTGAAGCTCCTATCTGTTGTAGGAGGAAGGACACAATTGAGAATCGACTTTCCTTTCCGTACTTGACAGGCAAATGTGGGAAATCATTTATTTGTAAGGTAGCCTACTAGGTGCATCTATTTTGCAAACGTTATCTGACTGAACAGAGCTCAGTAGTTTAACTTTTAATGGTTGCTGATACCATCAGACTATAGAAGTCTGAACGGGTTCTTTGCACTAAATTTAAGTAGGCTATTACAGATCAAAGATATCTAATAGTCGAAATATAAAAATCCTAAAAATGTATCGATTTTTGAAAAAAATGCATCGATTTTTGAAAAAATTAAGTAAATTCGTATGGCTTTTCGTGGTGGGGAGACCCTTACGGGTAGTTCCACCTCGCCGTTTTTTTAACGAATGCTTTTTTATAGCAACCGGGACCGACGGCTTAACGTGTCCTCCGAAACACGGGAGTGGCTCGAGAAAAATATCTTGTACTCAACTGGGATCGAACCCAGGACCTTTGGCTTATCAGACCAGCGATAAGCCAACTCGGCTACGCCGACTCCATAAAGATCCTAATAGTATTAAATGAATGAATTGGAAAACCGATGTCGATAAAAAAAATGTTCCATAAATAAAAGCTTAAACAAGCTAATGTAGGCTACATATATTTAGTCGAGTAAACTGCAAATTTTAATCCAGCATTGGAAACGTATTTTGAATTAAAATTGAATTTATGAATTGTTTTATACACTGGAGTCAAAATGATTTACTCGAGCCAAATTAAAACCTTAATTCAGCATTGGAAACTTATTTGAAATTGAATTTATAAATCGTTTTATACACTACAGTCAGTCATAACAACAATTTGATTAGTCATGGTCACAATAAAATATAATTCTATTGCGACAGTCACCTGAAGAATAAAATATACATTATGACTAATTCGGATACAGTAGGAAGCTATTTACAAAAATAATGCAATATCAATTCCGAATATTTATTTATGTGTATTTATTTATTGTGAGAAATATTATTTATTCATTTATAGTTCTTCTCTATTCTCTGATAGAGAATTAATTTCGAGTTGAACTATACCTTTTTCACATAATTATTCTAGAGGGGAAGCTATTATGAGTTCAGTAAATACTGTATAGATCAAGTGCATTGTTTTTAATCAAATAGGTCTTGTCTACCAAACATTTTTGACATGAATAGTCAATTAAGCCGAGAATGTTTAATGTCCCCTGGCTCCAATAAGCACAAAACCATGGTCTTGGAGCTCAGAATTAATTCAGTGGAACTAACAAACTCTCTATAATTATTCTTAATTCATTAAAAAAGAAAAAACAGCATACTATCTTTTATTGGTTACGAGCGACTTAACCAAGGTGCGGGTGACCGAAATTGCGTAAAAAGTTGGAATTTGAATATTTCTTATCAATTGTAACTGATAAATTTCTTTAAGTGTCTATCTTATCTTATAAGTCTATAAGTCATAAGTCTATCTTATAAGTTTATTTATTTATTTATTTATTTATTTATTTATTAAACCAACGGTACACACCAATTTTACAAAAATAATACAGAGTGACAATAATCAAACATTAATTATAAATAACAATATGAATAACAAAAATAATATAACTATAGACTAACAACTATAGAAGACAACACTGAGTAAAAAAGATGGACAACACAATAGTTTACAGGAAAAGAACAAAAGAAAAACGGCAAGACAATCATGAAATATATGCACAAAACAAAATAACAAAGGAGCAATTGGCCCAAAAGTGAGACACAAAGGAGTAAGTAGGACCATTACAAATCCAACCGCTTAAGCACTCTCCTAAATGCCACTGCAGACACCCCAAAAAAATCCATACCTGTTGCAGCAGCCTCACTGCCAGAATTTCTTTATATTATGTCTATCCTGATTAGGAATTTCATTATTGGACGAAGAGCTCTCGTGAAATCTCATTATTGTGCAACATGTAAAAACTCGCTGTAGTCACCTTTCGAAGTAGTCTTATAAATTAGTATATGAGAAACTTTTGAGGCTATTTCTTCAGGATCTTGATTATGAAAATTCAGCTATCATCATCAAGAAAGGATGATCAGGAGTTCTGTGTATGAATTCTACTGTGATTTTTAGTTGTATCAGTTATTGTTTTATAGTATCAGTTATACGGTATCAGTTATAGTATCAGTTTTACAGTAATTGCCTGCAGCAATTATGGTAACTAGTGTATGAGAGTATAAGATTGTATAATTATTGATCTGAGTTGTCTTATACTCCTTAACTAGAGTCTCCAAGACGTAATCTACAAAAAAAAAAAAAAAAAAAAAAAAAACTAATAATAGTGAATACATCGAGCAGCTGGAAAAATAAGTCAAAATCTTATTTGCTTTATATTCTGGGACAAGTAGTTGTATTCTGATGGCTTACACTACTAGATATTAAGCTTGAAATGCAGTTCTTGTAGCCTGGAATTGCTCTTGTTCAGGCCATAACTTAGACTAAAGAGGGTACACGGTGGAATTAGGCGTAAACTTTAAGGGTACTCTCTTCAAAGTATCCCTGTCTTGTTATCTGATAATCTTGCTAATGACTTTATGCCCAAAACTGCTTATAGCACAGTTGGAAGTTGTTGAATGCATGTATTAAGGAAAACAGAGGTCGTTAAGTATGAAAGATTCAATTTACGTAATTCCTCTCCGGGTAAACATCTTTCCATCATCAATGCCTCATTAGCATGGTGTCAACAAATATTTTTATTTTAAATCATGTAGATTAAGTAAATAAAGATTGGAATAAAAAGAATCGTCCATAACATCAAAAAGTGAAGACACTCTTTATAATTAACATCGATTCAGAAATTTGTATTTTCAATTTGATTTTTATTGATGGGGGGAGCGCTCTGACATCGTCCTATATTATAGAACTATTCAGATTTATATATGTATCAAATTTTCAATTCCTTTTTAATGCCATGAATAATCTCAAAAATCACCGCTACTTCAAACATTGACAACTGCATTAAATAGCCAATGAAAATCGATGAATGTCACAACACAAAATCTGTTAAAGCTGTGAACTCATTTTAGATTCATATGAAAAAAATGAATTGAAGATAACCATTCTATTATTTTGCTAAACAAATGTTGGATTAGAATTCTACACAATTCATCCCTCAAATATGAAATTGATAAGGCAAAATAAATTTATATTTCAAAATTTGTAAAAATGTTTTAAGTTTCTGATTAATATGATTGTAGACTATTTTCAATAATAGGGTTGATCAGATAAATATACAAAGAGATTACTTGAATTATATGTGTAGGAGAAATCAAAAAATACATTGAAAAACCCGACTATAGGCCTACTGCAAAACTAGCTACTAGACGCAGACAGCATGACACTAATTTTCAGTATGTTTTCAATTGGACAAATAGTGCAATACAATATGATCTTATTCATTGTGAAACTAGGTCAAAACTTCTGATAATAATTGGAAAGAAACCGTAACAGTTGCCACCTTTTTTGTATCAATGAATAAAATCTCCCATTACAGCACTTTTGACCTAGACACACCCCTACAGCGCAGTCGTGAGAATTTTTCCAATTATAATTTATTGTAGTAGTGAACAAGATCATTCTCCATTATTGCAGGACACACTGTGTCTTACTTTTGACCGACCTTGTAACGGTTCTTTGTTTTAGTCTTCATTTTCTCTTTGTTTTATTCAAACAATCTGAATCATTCCAAAATTCTAAAAAATAAAAAAGAAAGCTTAATCCGAGAAATCTTTTTGAATGAATAAATGATTTATGAATGAATGAATGATTTATTTGCCACAAAAAACAATACAATATATACACTTTATAGATGTTACATTCACATACTGTGGCACTACTGGCACAAGCGAACTTTTTGTTCGCCAGCAGTGAGTTCAAAATCGTACAACATGGTATGAAAAACAAACGAATTAATATAAAGAATTGAAATAAGATGTAATATAGACAATAAAATATATCTAAATAAAGAAATATAATATAGATAAATTGATATTCTTAACCTTAACTATGAAACCGTCAATAGATACATTAATAGTTTGAAGTAAATGATGTAAAATTAAAATTACAAAAAAATAAATTACGAAACATTAACATTGCCAGTATTTTGATATGTATTGTCAGTCACAACTACTCCGAAAAAGGAACCGCGAGATCAGAGCCATAAAAACCAAGACAAGCTCCTTATGAGTTGAATCTACCTAATTTGAAGTAAATTTTTGTTTTCACCCATGCTTCTATTACGCTATTGAGTTTCTTTGTTAATCTATTGTTAATAAAGTGATTGGGAATTTTATTTGCGTAATATTAATATTGCATGTGCATATTAATTTATTGCTGTAACATCAGAGTTTTACTAAAAGATGTATAGGGAATTAGTTTCTTTACAGCTGAATTTATTGCTGAATATCATTGCAAATATGGAGCTCTGTCACGTCTGGGTGTTTTGTAAATCATCGCCCTCACACAAGTCTCGACTTACGTAGACTGGATGAAACTAATTAAAAATAACTTTAATGAAAATGGAAGATCTGCAAAAGGAATGCAAATATCAACTGTCAATGATAACCAGAAGGTTTTAGAAATATAAAGTTTTAGAACATGAATTTGATTAAGAGTTTCAAGAAGTTTGAGGATATGCGAGGAAAGATAATAAAAATATCGATTCATTTGTGAACTACAGTTATATGCTCTTGCATTTATTTTTTGAAAAATGTCTACGGAAAAATAATAATTAACCAAATGAAAGAAATTGTTGATGTGTAGATAATATAAAATCAGTTCTATAATCGAGGAAAACATTTTTATTGAAATCCTATGATTTGATAGTGTGAATTGCTGAAAAATTCAATGCAGAGCACACAGAAAAAAGTGATAATTAGCATTAGTATGAGAATATATTTGTATTTGTAACCACAGGAGTTAAAAAACAACTGTAAATGAATTAATGGAGTGTGTGCTCAAAAAATATTGAATTTTTTTTTTCATTGTAATGATAAGAGTTGTCCCAGCCTGTATTCAGTTTGGCCGCTAATCAAACAAGAGGAAAAGTTCTCAAACTTTTCAATGTAAATGCGCGGGTTGAAAATTCAATTTCAGAAGATCATTGGGATTCGAGTTAAGCTTATTCTCATGGAGACATTAAAGATTCCGGACAAGACATGATTGACGTGTTCGTTATGACTTTGGAAACTTAGTTGGCAACAGAAAAATCATCATCATCGTTATCATCAACAACAACTTCATCACCTACCTTTTTTTCAAAGACAAAATTCGGTCAGAGGTATTTTTTATTGCTATTTCTACAGGTTCTAACACTAAAATAATGCTGCCAACACTTGAAAGTAACACACAAAAATTTATTTAAACAATCAACAAATTCAGCAGACACTAAGAAGTAATTATAACTTAATAATACTAGAGAATAGACAACAGACAAACAGATCAATAACTTTCAACTAACAAAGGCTATTTAAAACAACGAGATCAATCACCAAAATAGGCCGATCAATATCTCAATAATAGATATCTAATAAACTGTTGAATAACTCAATAATGAACTGAGCACTTACTGACAAAAGTCCAGAAGATGTTCGGTTATCACTGACTATCTTGCCAAAATAAATGTCACAGTAATCCTCAGACTAATCGCCTAAATGCACTGTACTGTTTGTAATTACAATACACTTGTAGAAAGAATGGAGAGAGTGATGATGTTGGCTTTCAAGCACTGGTTTGTCACTAACGAGGTATATTATACCTGTATTTATACAAAAGCCTTTTTACTGGAACATTCCATTGCCATTGTAAATATTTCTACTGTTTAAACTGTACCTTCTGGAGCAAAAGAGAATAAA